>CM053744.1:29003814-29117169 GCA_028658305.1 Pachyuromys duprasi
ATCCAACCCCAACTTATCATGTCTCCTCAGGGCTGGCTGCAAAGTCCTCCCCTGGGATCTAGCCAGTCTGTCACTCCCCGGCTTATATGGGGGAGGGTCAAAGAGTCAGCCATCAAGATCATGACTGAAACAGTCCCTGCAGAAAATCATCTTAACAGATAAATTTTCACGAGAGGGTCGGTACCTCATTTTTAGAGGATGTCAATCTATTAAACGAAATTGATTTTTTTGTGAATACAATATGTGACTTATTACATATTCTTCTCCTTCCTAATCCTAAAGCTTTTGGGCCATATTGCTTCATGACACTTAGAGGTAATAACGGTAACTTAAAAGAACAAGGTAGGTAGGTGGTGTGTTGGCTCAGTGGACAGAGCACTTGCCACACAGGCCTGGGATCTAAGAGTAAACCCTGGAACACCGGGGTAAGGAGAGAACAACTCCCATGGGTTTCTCCAACCTTCACACACATGCTGTGGCACACAGATGCCCACACTCTCTTTCTCACTCACACTTAAGTTAAAAAACTAAACAAACAATTGAGGCAGAAACAGTGATTAGCTTTTCAGATTGAACATGTATCATGACATGAACTCTGTTATCCTCATCAAATAATAATTTAAGTCTTTGATACATAAATAAACATACTTTCTTTGTATTAAAAGCCTCTGAATTTCCAACTCCAGCACTCAAAGTCAAATAAAGAGGTCTTTCAATTAAATTTAGGTTAGTTTTGATGCATTTCAATTGCTCTGGTAACGCACATATAATTTAACATGTTGCATTTAAATCACTTTAGAGCACATGTCCATTACATTAAGTGTGCACATGGTAAACACTGTCACTACTGTTCATTTCTGGAATCTTCCTCTCATCCCAAATGAACCTCTGCCCACTAATCAGGCACTTTTCACTGCCTTTCTCCACACCTGAACCATTAGTTCCCTTTCTGGGCCAGCCTCCTCTCAGTGGAGGCATACACCTGTCCTTTAGCTCTGGCTGATTTCTCTTAGCAGTGATATTTCAAGGCTCATCTTTGTTGCAGCATGTATCATATGCAATGCTGAGTTACATTCCACTATATGCACATAAAATATTATGCCAGTCATCCCATGAAGGACTTGTGGGTTGTTTCTAGTGCTAGGTGTCAGAAGCAGCGAACACATAATAGTTCACTATGTGCCTGTGTCCTTGATTTTGATTTTTTCTGCTTTTTACACAGAGTAGAACTGGTGAGATACATGGCAGTTCCACGTTTAACCTTCAAAATGAAAACAACTGCCAACACATATTCTGCAGCACCCCACTGTGCAGCACTTCCTGATGGTTCTGACTAGGCACAGCACTGGACCACGGGGTTAAGAGTGAGGTTGATCTGTCTTTTACACATGGCTAAGCAGACCAGAGAAGGCTAGAACTGTTAGAGCAGAGCCAGCTGCAGCCTGTGCTCAGTCTCCCAGAGCTCCCTAGTTGACTGTGCCTCCTTCCCCTGCAGCTAAGCTTTTCATGGCATTTTGCTGGCCCGGCTGGAGTGGTGAAAGGTCTGTGGCTGAGCTGGGCCAGCCACCCACTTTCTTGTTCTTCCATAAAGTGATATTGATTAGATCCATAAAGTTGAATTAAATATTTTGGTTGATTTCTTAAAAATTTGTTTGAAAATAAAATTCTAGTTCCTAACCAATAAGCTTAGTTT
Organism: Pachyuromys duprasi; assembly: GCA_028658305.1. NCBI lineage: Eukaryota > Metazoa > Chordata > Mammalia > Rodentia > Muridae > Pachyuromys > Pachyuromys duprasi. Next base: position 29,005,508 of record CM053744.1, read on the forward strand.
TAGAAAAGCATACCAACTTGGAATAGTGCCTGTTTGTACAAATATAGCCTACACTGGGCTTCTGAGTTTAGCTTAGAGGTTCTTAGTGTTTAACACACATCCCAACTTCTTGGATGGCTTGGTAAAATGCAGATTACTGTGCTAAATCCTTGGAGTTTCGCTTCAGATTAAAGGTGTCTACAGTATAGCCTAAGAATGTGCTATTATAGATTCTTGGTGTGTGGTGCCCTGACCGGCATCTATAGCAGCAAGAGGAAACATGTTATAATATTTATGTACCACAGACCAACAATCATCTCAGATCAACAGTCCTTCACCAAATTTTAAATGAGATCAGGATATACTGAATACTCTGTGCTGAATGCTGTGGTAAAGAGGGACACCTATAATTATGACACATGACCCTATATCTATGGTCCTATGAATACCAAGATTCACATGGAGATTCTAGAATAAAAGATGGGTATTTAAAAAACAACTTAAAACTTAAATTTGTCCTTTAAAAAGTAATTATGGTAGCTAGGTGGTGGTGGTACACACCTTTAATCCTACCATTTGGGAGGCAAAGGTAGGTGGATCTCTATGAGTTCAAGGCTAGCCTGGTCTACAGAGTGAGTTCCAGAACAGCAAGGCTAGAGAAACCTTGTCTTGACAAACAAAACAACAACAACAGCAACAAAGTAATTATGGCAGACTCTATAAATTAAACTGACTCTCCCAAACACTTAGTGTTTAACTCCCATTCCCATGAGAAATTACTCTTGTCTAGAACTTGCTAAGTTTCGACATAAACTTCACAAGGGCACATACTTGAAAAGATATGATAGTCCAAATCAAGTTAATCTTCAATTACCACCCACTTCAGAGCCCTTCAGTCATAGAAGGGCTCAAATTCTGTTAGTTGTGACAACACAAATGGGATTGGGGCTGCAGAGTTATACTCAGTCAGTAACTAGGCTAGCACATTTGTGTTATCTAGAGAAGCTGATCTCAAAGAGTTTGAGAATAGAACAATGGCTTCCAGAAGCTGGGGGAGAAGGTGGGAGGGATAGGTAAGATTGGTCAATGTGTCCCAGGTCATATTAGATAAGAGAAGTATGTTCTAGTGTGCTACTGCACTGTAAAGAATGAATATTTCAAAGAGGAAAGGATTATGAATATCCCACACCCACCAAAAAAGATGATGTTAGCAAAACCAGACAGGCTTAGTCTTACTTGAACATTGAGTGTGTATTGAAATATCATGTGGTGCCCTGTAAAGTTGTATAGTTATTATTTTTACTATTATCTTTTGGGGTTCAGGGTTTAAACTTTGGGTCTCATGCTTGTTAGGACAAATACTCTAGCACTGACTATATATGCACTCTAACATTTATAATTATTGTGTCAATTAAAAAATATAGTAAAAACATCCCTTACTTTGGTAGGCTGGAGAAATCTGTATATTCTCTATCAATATCAAATGCATGAAGAAATGCAGATGGAATAATTATAGAAGGTTGTTAACCCTGAATCTTTGATAACTTTTATATTAAAATATTATCACCCCTGTAATCTTTATCTTTGCCAAATTTCTCTTCTTATTAGTAACAAAATCTGATGTTCTACATCCTTTTCATTTTCTGAATTAAACTTTAATTGTTCCAAAGGATAGACTGCTCAATCCTCAGAGACTAAGAGTCCAGATCTTCACAAGTCTCATAAAATCCTCAGCCGATTTCATTAATCTTTCTTCTTCCTACTGTCAATTCCCCAGAAAGCTTTATTCAGCCCAGACAACATTCTTCAGGCCTACCATTAATCTTTCCCCCCAAAACTATTGTCTTTACTCAGCATTCTCAGAGTAAAATTTTCAAGCCCAATAAAATGCAAATGTTTTATTCTTGCTACCAATGTCTATCAAGTTCAGGTTTTTTCAGTAACAGTCACCCTAAGAAGATACGTTCTTGTATGCAGATGGAACTGGCATTAACCTCTTCATAAAGATCGAATTTGATTATGAATAATCCTGGGGATTGCTAGTTTATTCCAGTCATCTTATGTACCTAATTTAGGACTTGACATTCAAGGTCCTTTTGTGTGATTTGGATGACAATGCACCGTGAAGTCAGAGCTGCGTTCAGTGAACCTCTCTATGGGTAAAGTGTTCCCACAAGAGTGTGTTTCCCAATTGTGCCTCAAATCTTCCATTGTATTTCAAAAGCCAATTTGGAAATACAATGACCTTCATTAACATTCAGTGAGATTTGGAGGGTGTAAAGCTGTATTATATCGACTTTTTCTAAGTAACAAGTGAATGGTAAATCAGTACAATAGTTACTTTAAATAATAGTTGTCTATTTTCCAAAGAGTCAAGTAAGTCTCTCTATAGCAGTGATACAGGCATAATGATTAAAGAATAAATATTCCCACTCTCCTACTGAAATGAAAAATAAACAAATGCTAACAAGATGGGTGATTATTCCTCAAATTTGCTGATGATATGGGACTTCAGTTTTTCACATGAAACCCAAGTTTATAAGTGCTGAGTAAGTTCCTTCCCCTGCTCAGTGTTAAAATTAGTCAAAACTCAATAGACTAGAAAAGAAACTGCAGTATAATAAATATTGCTACTGAATTCCTTTAAGGGTTTTTTTTTTTTTTTCCTATCAAATGGCTAATTCCTTAGGAACATAAGCAATGGTTAAAACACCAATCAGACAGCAGATGCCTTGCAATAAAAGAAGGAATAAAGCAACCTGTCAACAAGGTCCCAAATAGACCTCTACAACTCATATGTACAAAACCTAGGAGGCTTTAGTATGTATTGTAGGTTTGATCCAAAGGATTTGATACAGCTTTCTAGGCAAATGGAAGCAACTGCTCTGTTATATGGCCGCATTTCTCAGTATATAGGCAACTTCTCAAGAACTACTTGTTGCCAGTCTAGCCAAACACCTTTATACAAAGCCAAAGTCTCTGTCTTTCCTTGGGGTAGCCTCATTAAAGTTAACTGAACATCTCTCTTTTACTACTATTTTGATTTGTTGTTTTTTTTTTTCTTTTGATACTGTACAATTGGATATCTTCAGGAAGTTTGAGAAAATACTTTTGGAAATGTTTCTTCTTATGTAATTCCTCAAGCCTCATACAATATCTCAGGCCATCAGTTGTTACGGAGTTTGAGCTGGAAGGGATCTTAGAAATCATATTTTCTTTTGGTCAAGAAATGAAGGAACTAGGAAATCAACATATCTGGACTAAGTTCACACATTAGTAAGATCTGTGCACACAGAAAAGATTTGAGTAGATTTCTGGATCCTCAAGACTATTGCCTCAATGGTGGAAGCACTTATTAAAAGATCAGTGTTTGGTTTCCTTCCTTTTTCTTTTTGTTTTAAGCAGGCATAGTCATCTGTAATTCTGCAGCTACAATGGCAAGACTATATGTGTTTCTTAAAATGCAGTTCCTAAGACTGGCAAAAACAAAAACAAAACAACAACAGCAAAAAATCTTAGTAGCCTGGCTTGGTGGCTTATGCTTTTACTCCCAGCACATGGAAAGCAGAGGCAGGTAGAGTTTAAGGCCAGTCAGTCTGGCCTGTACAGGCAGTTCCAGGATAGCCAAGGCTACACAGAGAGATCTTGTCTCAAAACATCACCATCATTCTTAGTCCCTGTGGTGGTCTGAATGACAGTGGCCTTCATATGCCCATAGGTTTCAATGCTTGCTCCCCAGTTGGTACAATGCTTGGGAAGGATTAGGAGGTATGGCTTTGTTGGAGGGTGTGTCACTGGGAGTGAGCTGTGGTTTCACAGGTCCATGCCATTCTAGTTGGCTCTTTCTCTGCTTCACGTTTGCTATCTCAGTATGTAATCTTTTAGCGAGGCCTGTTTGTTGGCATTGTTCCCACCATGATGGTCATGGACTAACCCTCTGATGCTGTAAGCCCCTTTTAAACTCTTTATTCTATATGTTGGCTTCATTATTGCATTCTTCACAGCAACAGAAAAGTAACTTAAGACAGTATCCAACCAGGATGAGATGGCCTGCCTCATAAAATCTAGGCGTACCCATCTTCATGATTTCTCAAGGGCTCCAGAGAATGTGCTAAGATGTTTCAACTCTTGATGAAGGTAGCTTGATATGATCTTTGTTTTTCTTCTGATTCTACATTGTTGAGCATGTAATACTAAAATGCCTGAGCACTGATTGATCTAAGCATTCTCAGGGTGTTTACTGGGTCTGTGTTGCCCTAATAGATGTACATGTCTGTAGACACTGTTTTTTAACCTCTACCTCCCTTCAAAAAACCAACCCTAGATAAGAGAGAAAGAAGGTTAGAAGGGAAAGGGGACATAGACCTCTTTACTTCTTCCAGCTGGGTTGAGTTCTTTTTGGGGCAGGATATCTAATAGTCCAGCAAATGGAAAACAGCACGTGGTACCAGCAGAACGAACAAGCAGCTTTCTCCTCCTCCACCTGCCTTCCTCCAAGCTGCCTTCTCTCTCTGGACTCTCATATTTACACCCTCTGAGTCTTCAGAATTAAACTAACTGCAGCTGGCAAAGACCACACCCCTGTACAAGGCAATTACCTGCTGTGGACAAACTAAGGCAGTACCATACCACACACTTGGGATTAAAACAAAAACATATTGACATAATATAACTGAGCTTTTAAAGAAGCTAAAAACTTTTACTACACATGTCAACTGACAGATAGACCAAGCCCTGAAAGGAAAACCTGCCTACTGCAATGGTAAAAACTGATGCATCACTCTATTAGGCAGAAACACTTATGTGACGGCAATGACCATAAGGGCAGGCCACAATCAGGGCGCCACATGACCTAAATGCTATAACCAAGAAAAAACCCAGCATGTTACTCTCTTCTAAAATGTCATGTTTTTCAATTCAAAGTCAAAAGTAGACTCAGGTGGCATTTCCTGTAACCACCATGAGCAGCTAGACACCGATTTCTCATTGCCAGTGTTTTCTCTTAAGTTTACAATGACTTCAAAGTAATTTTCTTAATTTTTATGCTAAAGTGCTGGCTTTACTAATCTAGTCTGAATTCATGGGAACATCAGAGAATTAAACTCTATGCTTTACCTTAGCTTCCTTCACAGAAAAGAAAAACCAATATAAAAATCTATATTGCAAATAAACCATACATACCGTTGGTATAGTTATAGTAGACCCACTGCCCATTCTTGGGTTTGGGCAGTGACACAGGAGTCTCCTCTGCGGGAAGACTGTAGAACCGGCACTCAATGAACAGCCTCTGGATAGTGTCATCTCTGGTTATGCGAGAATCATTAAGGCTCAGAGCTATGATCTCAATCCGAATTTCCTCTGATGGCTGTTTAAAGAGTAAAACCAAAACAACAACAACAAAAACAAGCAAAAAAAATCATTTATTCTATTCCACTATTAGTTTATAATAAAATGTCACAGCCAATGTTTTTTTTTTTCCTGGAATGCAGTGTACACTATTGTACATTCCACACGATAGATTATTCACGACACAGAGAGAATGAGATTCTAATGCCCCAGGGTTTGAAGTTAACAGTGTCATGGCAATTGTCTCCTGATTTATATTCGAGGCTATAAATATCCCACTGGTAGTCTATGAGGAGTGAAGATTATGAGGTCTTCATCTCCGATGGCTTCCAGAATCACTAGTATCAAGTTGGCCTTGTTTCAAACTAGGTAATGAAGTGCATGTTTATCACTGCTTTATTTAATCTGTAGTACCTAGGAATGCTCAATTATGCTGCGACCAAAGCCTGTTGGACACGTTAGCACTATTATGCTAATATATATGGATATATCAATCTATAACAACTGGAGCAGAAATTACAGCTCATTCTCACATTTCTACCATAATTTACTTCATTCAGTAACACATTTCAAACAAAAGAAACAAATTTTTAGAGCTAAGTTTATATATTATTTCTTGCAATTTATTTTCCATTTCACATTTATAGAATTAAGAATTGAAATGATATTTGTTTGATTTCCTTTTTGAATCCACAGACATTAACATGAGATTTCAAAACATTCTTTGAGGAATGACTTCAATGACAACTATGACTTCAATATTTTATCATACCACAATATATTCTTAAATTGGCTTCTCCAAATTTAAAATTTGTTTGTTAAAATTCTTCTTTACTATCAGAGCCATGCTACTTTCAATCATATAAACTTTAAATAATATTTAGAAAACCATAAAAACAACTTGTTTTGTGATCTGGTTGTAGGAATTCACTGTTAAGTGTATATCAGCATTTAAATCTATCGTAGTGAAAATGTAGACATTCCAGAGTATATAATTAAGCAAATTAAAAAAAATTAAGTATCCTGTGTAAGAATATCTCCACAAAGAACCATTTCCATTGCTGTCAAACCCTGTCAATATTTGATGAAGTAATTTTACCTGCTTCTTTCAAAAGACATTTTCTTTTATTATGCATTCTAAGACACTTTAACTAAAAACTGAAATCTGAATATTTCAATAAGGTTATTTTATTATTCAGTAGATTCATGGAAATTTTACTAGGATGACAGAGAAAATTCCACACCATTCTGTCTGCACTAATACAGGTACAAGGCTGCAGCTGGCAATATTACTAGGATTAGCATAGTATGATGAAATATTTAAAGGAAAATTTTTTCTAAAACCTAATAAATCAAATGACTGCCAAATGTCATTAAAGTGATGGTCTTTGACTTGAATATGCTTTTCATATTCAAATTTGAAAAGAAAGAGATGAAAGCCTGGAAAGGTTACTCGGTTTCAACTAATAACCCCAAGCCCTCTCTGTTCACGTGCATAAAAAATGAAGTTGGCGCTATTGTCTAACCTCGGTTCAGAAAAGCCCCTCTCTGACTGGTGAAGACTACATGGTAAAAAAAAAATCTTAAATGATATTTTTCCTTAAAATGTACTGTGGTTGTAGGAACTGCACACATATATTTTATAATGGTGGCACAAGGAAAGCACAATGCAAAACAGAAATATGGGCATCTTAGAATTGTACGGCAAGAGTATGTTACAGAACATTTCTGCTCCTGCACAAAAGAAGGAAACAGCTGTAAGGAAGAAGCATACACTTAATTATAGCTTGTGAAGATCAGAGTTTAAAATCATTTATGACACATGTAATGAAGACACAAATGAATTTTAAGATAGCAGAAGATTCTAATTTAAGATGTTATTAACAATATATTAACTATATGATTCCCAAGAAGAAACTTGCATGATTTTCAGAACTACTTTGAGCTGTCAGAATGACATGGAACTCTCCAAAGATAACAACAAAGTGTGTGTGTGTGGGTGCATTTAAACATATTTGTTTATTTTTCTTTCTGCTTCAGTTTTGTGATTTTGGTGACTTCTCCCACCCCAATATTCTAATTTCCTGCCCAACACTGTGAATGTAAGCCATGATGATTTTGTTTATTTGATGTTGCATGCATTTAATTTGTAGTAGATCTCTAAAGGACTGAATGTCAAGTCACCTATGCCTAAAAGCAAGTTTTGAAGAAGGCATTTTTTTTCAAGCATTATAATTGTCATTAACAGAACTAGGTAATTTATTTTGAACACTTTATTTTCTCTGCTACATGCAAGCCTAAAGTTCAATTAGCTCATGTAGCATGACCTGGAGATGAAGAGGCCCAGCAGCTTTGTGGCTGTCCATGTCAGAAATCAATCTTCTCTCTCCCCCTTCATCTCATTCATCCTCTGGCACTTCCTGCTTCAGCCAACAGTGTTGTGTTTGACTGTTGTCGCCTACAGCAAAAACATCTGGAGTCTTGCTGTTTGCATCTCTTCCCACTCCCATCCAGCTATACTGTATAGCTCACCATTTCTGTTCATTTGAATTTCTATTTCAGTGCTTTGCTGGACTATTGCAAACATTTGATAATTCAGACATTTTATTTAGTATCTGAGAAATGTCTTTATATTCTTATTGGGGCTAACTTTTCATACAGAGTTTTAGTTATTGAAAAATAGTAATTTGGCAGAATGAAGGAGAAGCCAGAAGGGCTTAGTGTAATAGATACCTTGTTAGTAATGGAAAAACAGGTTGATTCAACAACTTTAATGACAGCTGGGACCACTACTGTGTGAACCCAGGAAGTAGATCTGTTCTCATGACCACAGAAGACACATGTAAGACACTAGGCAGCCTGATTTCTAATCTCTTGCCTTTAGTACCAACCATTCTCCTTTTGTAAGAGAACTCTCTTTAAGGAATATCTGTATCACCTTTTAGTTTGCTTGAAGATCCTTCTACTACCTATACTTTAGTCATTCACTCAATCCATGGTGTGCTGGGTTTGTTGTTTGTTTTTGCATCTGTAGTTTATTCTGTCTGAAATAATCTTTTTCATGGGACGAAATCCAGTCATTGTGGACCATACATTTTGTGCTGACCTCTAAGCGACTGCTGGCTGCTTTCTCCCCCAGCCCTCACTGCTTCCTGGCCCTCTGCACTCCCTCCTGCTCCAGCAAGCAGACACAGAGCCTGCATGTCTGCTGTTTGCATGTCTGACATCCTCACCTGCACCTGGCACACAGTAGGCTCACAGTAAACATTCAGTGGAAAACAGGGGCGTGAATATCCTTTATATGGCCAAATACCTTTTATACTGCCAGAACTGTGTGAAGCAGCTGCTTCTAGGGTTTTTTCATTTGGAAAATATTTTTTGTGATAGTTTGGGAAATAGGTGATTTTTAACTACTGTAAAAACTTTTATTGCTCTGAATTTTAAGTGGGAAGACTATTTGAAATGTTGCTACACTGAATCTGGGTGGCAGAGATTATTACTTTATCACTTTTGTATGTTTGAAATTTGTCACAATAAAATGACATTTTTAATTAAGAGATTTAAGAGTATAATATAATGATTGGGATGACAGTGGATGAAGCTGGGATGGCCCTAGCACTTAGGAGCTAAGACAGGACAATCAACATGGGTTTGAGGTTAGCCCAGGACACATAAGGGAGAGTCTCAAACACACACACACACACACACACACACACACACACACACACACACACACAGAGAGAGAGAGAGAGAGAGAGAGAGGGAGAGAGAGAGGGAGATGAGACAAGTGAAGGACCGGTGACCCCCCTGCACTGTATTACCAGATACAGGGCAGTGACCAGATGGTACAGGCTTGAGCTGTTCCTGCTGTTTCCTCTTTATCAGTGTGGACATTTGGTACTAGGTTAAGTTGTTGCTTTCCATCATTGTCTTGTTCAGCAGTTGCCCTATCAGCCTTCCTAGTTAGTGAGATGTCAACACCAGCATGTAAGAACATCTGCAAGTTGTGACTAAGGTGAACAGAAGTAACTTAAATAAGAGCTGCATAAGACTTATTTTGAGTTGTCAGTATAGGTGGACATTATACATCATGTGACAGAATGATCTGGAAACGTGGTGACAGCATGTATTACTAATAGAGAAAAATGAATCTGTGCTCTCATGATCTGGCTCTGTTCCACAACTGCCCCTGACTGACGCGAGTTTACATACAGCCACAGCTCTCTAGTGCTCTTTAGGTTGCTGTTAGCAGGCTCAAAATGTCCACGTTTGATCTTACAACCATCCACTTGATTCTTCATCCGACATAGTAGAGTTGGTTTGGCTTTTTTCTTGAGTGCTGGGGACTGAACCTAGCATCTTGCATATGCTAGATGGGCACTCTGTTGTTAACCATTTGTTTTTTGTTTTTTTTTAAGTAATCTAACCTGACAGCCCCTACACACAGTATCATGGCTTTCTCTGAGAATGACTCATGATAATGCTTTGCAACTTGTCTTGACCAGTAAGATTTGCACCTAACAGTGCAAATTAAACACATTACGGATGTGTTTAATTTTAGTCTCAGTTTCTACAATGAGATAGCATTTAGTTTTTTATGTATTTAATTTTAAAAATTACATTTACTGTGTGTGTTTGCCACAGAGGACTATGTAAGGGGGCCTTTGTCTCCTCTAGCTTGTGGGTCCTGAGGACTGAGCTCAGGTAGTCAGGCTTGCCAGTGGCGCCTTTACCCAGTAAGCCATCTTGTCAGCTTCACATTTAATTTTTCAATTAGAAAACATGAAAACGTCAGAAAAGGTCAGAGAATAATTTGGCTCTATAAATACCCAGTCTTACAGAAATGATACTCTTTGCTATGTCTAAATCAACTCTTTTGCTGAAGAAATGAGTATTAACACTGATAAAGGCAAATCCCCCAAATGCCAAGTTCTTCTCTGTTTTTCCTGCTCTCTAGAGGAGCCACTGTTCTGAAACTGCTGTACCATCCCAAAGCATATTGTCTATGTGTACATGTGTCCATAAATAACATAAGACATTCTTATCTATTCTCAGGTTTTTCCATTGGTGGGAGTATATACTCTTAGTCATTTCACAGTTAGTTTTTTCATCCAGTATTATGTTTTTGAGATTTGCCTATCTTAGTCAAATCATTAACTCTTGTTCACCTATATTACATATACGATAATGGAATCCTTTTTTTCCCTTAGTGCTAGTTTTTGTCAGGTTGACACAAACTAAAACATAGCTGGTATGTTGCCTTCATCAACATTTTCTTGATTGCTAACTCACACAGCAGGGCCCAGCTCACATTTGTTTATCCCTAGATAGATGGGTCGAGGCTATATAGGAAAGGCAGCTAAGCTAGTCAAGGAAGAAAACCAGCAAATAGTGTTCCTCTGTGAGATCTGCTTCAAGCAACTGGAGCTGTGGCCTCCCTTCATGATGGGCTGTAAGCTGTAAACAAAATAAACACCTTTCTTTCAAAGGTGCTTTTGATCATTGTATTTTATCATAGCAAAAGGGAAGCAAACTAATATACTGAGCGTGTAAAACCCCACAATGTCTCCCTGTAGAAGATATAATACATGGGACTTGGGTTCTTTGTAACAAAGCAATAGAAACACAACAGAAATAGAAGGTGATGATCTGTGTCCATTGAAGAACTTAAATGAGGTGCTAAGTTCAAAGTCACTACTGATGGTGCCAGAGGCATGTGTAAGGAGGCTGGAGAACATACTGGCTAGAGGGGTCTTCTTCCTTCTTTCAGGCTGGGCATACGATGAGCCATCCCAAAGATTCAAAGAAGCCCTCTTGACTTCTCACCAGGCCCCAAGGCATCTGGGTATCAGGAATGATCTACTTTGGGAGGCATGGTGGTACATGCTTTAATGCCAGCACTTAGGAGGCTGAGAGGAAGACTGTGAGCTCCAGGCCAGTCTGGGTTACTTAAGGAGATGCTGCATAAAATCAGTGTTAAGGATGTTGCTCAGTTTTAGAATATAGTACAAGGCTCTGAGTTCCACTCCCAGGATTTCTCCCTCCTCCCTCCAAACTCATCTTCATACAAGCTTTGAAAAGTTTTGCTTTTTTGAAAATGGTAATTATTTGAGAGAAATAAGGAGACATAGGGAGCTGGTAAATCTCCAGAACTCACAGTGCTAAGATAATGTCTTTAACAAACATAGCGAAGCCAAGGCAGTTTTCATTAGTGGATAACCTCATTTCTCTAACATGTTCTGTCAACATGCACCACACTGAACAAATATAAACACTGAAAACTTCAGTGATGGGATTAAAGTGGTACTAGAGGCGACTGAGAATACTTTTTTTTTAAAATGTTTTTTTCTTATGTTCCTTTATCCCATGAAAACTACCATATCTGCAGTGGTTAGCAAATTAGAGAGGCTTGTTAGCACATGTTCTAAAACATAGCTTGTAAGAATTTTCATGTCCTACAAGGATGGAAACCCCAAAGTTTATTCTATCATCCATGTGGTTTACTGAATTGGCAAGTAGAAGACATATCTTTAGAAGCCCCCTCAGCTCCAAGTGACTGACACAGCTGCACCTGTCACAGCACCCCCAACAGGGATCTCAGTGGCTCTTAGCCAGGAGCCTGGTCGAACTGATGTGGGTAGAGGCCAGGGTCCTGGAGCACTGCTTTCCTTAGAGCTGTCCTAACTCTTTAGGACCCCAGAATTATATGCTTCAACAGATGTCTGGGGGCCCATCTTAAAACCTCTGATACATCTGTCTTTGGTAGGACTCAAGGGTTTGGCCCTCTTACAAACTGTCAGATGAGGTTTACCCTTAAGAAACACTGATCCAGCCCCTCCCCTCAACTCATCTTGTACCTGCTGACCCTTCTGCTACGTAGAGAGAAACTTCTAGAATGAGCACATTAAACTGGTCTTAGTCACATGAAATGTTAGTACAGAATTAGTTAACATATTATTTTTTTCTGCAAAGGTAATCTGTGTCATGATTAGAATAGTTTAGTATAAATTATAAGCCACATATCAGCTTTTGTTTTATCTTTTAAACAATCTTGGACAGTAAATCTAGTAGAGTTTACTGGAACAAACAAGAGCTTCTGGGTAACTCCAGAAACAGAGAAGGCTCTAAAAATGCTAGGCAGCCGTGTGATCAGACAGCAGCTACCAAAACCCACAGGAAATGCAGAAAATAACAACTGGCTATAACCTCTTTAACCAGCCAATTGTTTACAGTTTGATTAAATGACTCTATTGCCCTTTAGGACTAAACAGAGCTCAGTTACTGTGATTTGGTTTATGCTGATTCAGTCTTCCCAACCCAGTGTAGATGCTCCGCCTACTCTATGGTCACCTACAGAACCAGCACATTCTGATCAATAACTGGATAGCTCACAATTTTTCTTGTAGGGCCAGACAGCAAGTACTTTTGGCACTGCATGTTACAGGGTCTCTTTTGAAACCACTCAATTTCCTCTTGTAGAGAACGCTGACAATAAACTGGTAAGCAGTGTAACTAAGTGCAAGCAAACCATGGCTTTTCACACATGTATAAAAATGTTAATTTTAACTAAAAAGAGTTTGGATTAGCCAAAAAATATTCACAAAAAGCTTATTTAAATAATGTGGAAGAGCTGCATAATGGAATATTATGCATATTAAAATAGAGGATATGACTATGGAAATATGCTTAGCATATTAAAGATTAAGTTAAAAACAAAAATAGCTTTAAAAAGAAATTATTATCAGCCAAACAACTCAAAGTTCTAGTTTCATAAAAGTATACTTAAAAACCTGCCTGCTAGCTTAAGTTTCTGCATCTAAAACAGTGAGAGGAGCACACAACCCAATGATAGGGCATCATATTAGATTCTGAAGTGATTATTTCATAGGTGAATTCTAGATCTGGAGAACTGTTTTTTTCATCTGACCGTTAAAGTTTTGAAGTGTGTTTGCTGGACATCATCTCTGCAGCAGCTGGAGGCCAGCTTGCTGTGCAGTGACGGTGTTCCAGGTGGACTGGATGTTAGTCCAAGTGACTGAGGCTGCTATTGCATTACTGCCATTACCAGAAACAAAGCAGGTGGTGCAGGCATCCTGTGCACAAAAGCCTACTCTCTCAGCCTGCAATTTGCTATTCTTAACTGTGCACACATTTAACACAGCTGCATTAGTCAGGGTTCTTTAGAGGAACAGAACTGACAACATCTCACTATAGAGAAACGCTATTTCCTAGAATGGCTTACAGGCTGTGGTCCAATTAGTGTGACAATGGCTGTCTGCCAATGGAAAGTCCAGGAATCAGTAGTTGTTTAGTCTATGAGGCTGGATGTCTCAGGTGGTCTTTACTAATCACTAGAATTCTGACGAAGTAGGCTCTAATGCCAGGGAAGGGCTGGACTTGACAGTGAGCGAGCAGAGAACAAAAGAGAGCGAGTTTTCTTCTCCGCCATCATCTACACAGGGGCCACCAGAAGACGTGGCCCAGACGAAAGGTGGATCTTCCCACCTCAGAAGATCTGGATTACAATTGGTATTCCCACTTCAGCTCTCTCACAAGTGAACCCAGCCACTTGGGTTTTAGTTGATTCCACATGTAGTCAACTTGACAACCAAGAACAGCCATCACCACACCCATGAGCTGATAGCCATGTTTTTTTTTTGTTTTTGTTTTTGCAGAAAGCAGACACACTCTTTAAGTGATAAACTTGACAATGATGCAAAAAGATTAATTTTTCAATGGCATAGCAAATACAAGATCTCAATTTTGACATCTATTTTGAGGCTCTGAAACAAGGCTTTTAATCGATGTATAATACATCAAATTGATACTGTTAACTTATGATTATTCAAATTAATAAAATATTCATAGAGAAATGTCCAAAGTTTTACATTTCCCAGACTTCCGTTCCCCACCCCCATTAATTATCATGCCTAGAAGCTTTTTAGCAAAAGCAGCAGCCATCAGGCTGACGGAATCTGACAGGCCAGCAAGGCCCAATTACACTCGCACTCTGTGCCACTTTGATGTCCGGGAAACGAAGAGAGATAGGGGCCAATTGGGTAGCACATTATGTTAATGACTTGATTTAATCCCGCCACTAAACTTTATGTAGCCTGTTAAAGAAGATGCTAACACTAATTATACCACTTTGGAAAGGAAAGGAGGGGACAAGCATTTCATACTGACAAAGTGAAGCTCATAAATGTTGTAAATGAAATGAAACAAAATGAAGTAATCTATGATTAATTATAGATCACAGACATGAAGGAAAGAGAAGAAATTTGTTCAAGTAAGTCCTGGGAAATCCGTTAGATTCCTTTTAAGGATCAACATTCTAAGAAATAACTATGAGCTGTCAGGATCTGTTAACATTAAAAAAAAAAAACAACAGAAAAAAGAAATGAAGTGATCTTAAACTGCTTACACAGTGATACTAGAGAATTCAAATCCACAGTGGAATTGGCGTAAGTGAGGTCTATCTGGGACACTATCTCTAGTCCTGACAGCAGCATTATGAACGGAAGCAGTTTTAACAGTCTGTGAAGAAGGGTAGAGCTATAGGATGGGGCTACACAGTAACTTTTGAACTACTTTATGTCTAAACTACTCCTTCCATTGAATCTACCTTTTGAAATGCATTCCAAGACCACACACTAGGACAAGAACACAGAATAGGAGCCTATGAGCCATGATGTAGTTGCTGGGAATTGAACTCAGGACCTCTGGAAGAGCAGGCAGTGCTCTTAACCCCTGAGCCATCTCTCCAGTCCCCTACAGACCTAAAGAAGCTAAACAACAAGGAAGACCAAAGGGAGGATGCTTAAATCTCATTCAGAATGGCAAACAGGATAGACACCTGAAGCGGTGGGAGAGAGGGAACAGGACAGGAGCCTACTATAGAAAGTCCCCTGAAAGGTTCCACCCAACAGGAGTTTGAAGCAGATGCTGAGACTCACAGCCAAACTTTGGGCAGAGTGCAGGGAGTCTTATGGAAGAAGCAGGGGGGGGGGGAGAGGGGAGAGGGGAGAGGGGAACAGAAGGACAGAGAGGGGACAGGAGTCCCACAAGGAGACAAACAAAACTAAAAAATCTCAGGGGTGCCTGCAGAGACTGATGCACCAACCAATCACTGTGCATGGAGAGGACCTAGACCCCATGTTCAGATGTAGCCCATAAAGAGCTCAGTCTCCATGTGGGTCATGAGTAAGGGGAGCAGGGGCTGCCTCTATCATGAATTTGATTGCCTGCTCTTTGATCACTTGCCCATGTTGATGTGGCCTTACCAGGCAACAGAGGAAGAGGATCCAGGCAGTCCTGATGAGACTTGATAAGCTATGGGCAGATGGCAGAGGAGAACTCTTCCTTTCAGTGGCCTAGGGAAGGGGCTAGAGAGGAAGAGGACGGGAGGGTGAAGTTGGGAGGAGCTGAGGGAAAGAGCGTTAATTGGGATATATAATAAAAAATTGTAAAAATATAAAATAAAATAAAAAGGGTGGGGGGAAGAATAGGAGCCTAGACAGCTCAATGTTTTCTTGTTGCTTTTGCAGAAGATTCAAGTTCAATTCTTAGCAGCCACAATGGTGCTCACAATGTCTATATCTCCAGTCCCAGGGCATTGGACTCTCTTTTCTGGCCTCTTTGTGGTACAGACACACATGCAGGCAAAATACTCACACATAGGGGACTGGAGTGATGGCTCAGTGCTTATGAGCACTGGCTGCTCTTCCAGAGGACCCATGTTCAATTCCCAGCACCCACAAGGCAGCGGCACAACTGTCTGTAACTCCAGTTCTAGGGGATCCGGCCCGTTCACAAAGACATCCATGCAGGCAAAACACCAATGCATGTAAACATAAGTAAATATTAAAAATACTCATACATACAAAATAAAGATAAACCTAAAAAAATAAGAGCTCATTCCTTTAACTGCTTCATTTTCAGACCCAAGAATAAGTATTACTTTTTTTTGCTTAATGAGTGATTGCTCTTCCCCATTCTTCAAAATGACTCAGAGAAAACAGGGTGTAGTGATATTTACCTGTAGACCTAGTTACTCAGGAAGCTGAGGGAGAAGGATTGTTTTGAGCCTAGGAATTTAAAATTAGCCTGGGCAACATAACAGGATTCTAGTCTCAAAATAAGCCAAACTAAACTAAATCCAACTAAATCCAACTAAACCAAACCAAAACACTAAACAAAAACCAAACTGAATAAAACCATGCTACTCCAAGCCAACAGAAACCAAACCATCACACTAAACCCAACCCACACTAACCAAGCCAACCCTGATGGGTTCTCAGTGCTTTGAACTGTACTCACCATTTCACCTGAGTGTTCTGGGGTTCCTCATGCCCTCCTTAATAACCTTGTTCCATCCCAAAACTTTTTTGACCCTCAGAACAATGCCTACTCCATGTCTTAAATTCTCATGCTTTTCTTACTTGCCTCTGAATCCTTCACTGCTTTTCCCTAACACCTAATTATCTTTAACACTGTTCAAGCTTTACTTATTCTAGGAAGTCATCCTTGATCATGGTCCCTCAGCCTGATTTAAGATACCTCTTAAAGCATTCTCACAACACTCCATACATTCCTTTTTCCTTGCACTAATCATCTGTTTTATTAGTCACTGCTCCAGAACATGCATATTAGCTCTAGGCTACCCTTTTCGGATCTCAACTCCATAATAGAAGCAAGGTAGGCATGGTATGTACTCTTGGAATCCCAACACTTGGGAGTCTGAGGTAGCTGCTTTACAAAGCAAGACTCTTTACACACGCGAATGCACACACACATGCATATACGCACACATGCATGCACGCGCACAGAGACAACCTTGAAAGCACAGATAACTCAAACACATCTTCTCACATATATATAGTCATCTCTAAATAGCTCATAATACCCATATAACAAATGCTTCCTAAACAGATGCTTTTTCTAAGGAATAATGACGAGGAAGATACAATTCAGACACAATTTCCAATTGAGTGAGGTTGATGGAATCTTAGCTATGGAAGCCCAGGAGGTGGTAAGTCTCTGTTTCTTTTATAGCTGCCTAATTCCAGTAGATACTATGGAAAGGAGAATCACAGACATGCTTAGCACATAAAGCAGTCAGTAGCACTTCTGCTGTAGTCTAGATCTGCCATGTCCCTCAGGTTTACCAGCTTGGCACTACTGGGAAGAAGAGTCTTAAAGGAGGAAGTTAAGCTTGGAGGTATACTTCAGCAGGAGATCCTGTAACAGCAGCAACTCCTTCTTTTAACCCTAGCCATCCTGTCCTCCTCCTACACTCTGACACAGCCCAGAAGCAACAGGGTCAATGGCTGCAGAAATTCTAGCCCAGACAAACTATAAGTTGGTTATCACAGGGTTTCTACAAGCATAGACACATTGACTGACAACACCCCCACACCACGCCAACTACACAGGCTGTGCATTGCTGTCCTGACATTTCTACACACAGCCCCTAAAGACATTTGCTGTACTAATAAGCAACGGCTATTTTAAAGCTTAAAATTGAGCAGAGTGTTGTAGCTCATGGAAGACTGTGGTAAGACTGCCATGAGTTTCAGGGCCAGCCTGGTGACATAATGAGTTCCAAAATAGTGTGAGCTATGGTATAAGACCTTGTCTCAACAGCAGCAGGAGCAGGAGCAGCAGCAGCAACAACTACTACTACTATTATTACTACTACTAGTATGACTACTACCACTGGTGATACAATACTTCAACCAAAGTTATTACTAGCAATAATCCAGCAAATGATGCTTTTCACCCTTGACATGATGTGCTGAAAAACCAAACCAAACCAAACCAAACCACAGCATCATTTTGTAGTTCTCCCACAAGGCATAACCAGAATCTGATCTCAATGAAACACCAGAGAAATCCAAACTATAGGACATTCTACTATACAAATGGCCTGGGGTCTAATAATAGTTAATGTTATAAAAGACCAAAGCAAATGCCAAGAAACCATTACAGATTAATAAAAGCTAAAGAGACATGGAAAACAATACACAATTCAGATACCTATAAATCATACTGCTGGGACAACTGGCAGGATTTTAATCAGAACTGCAGATTACTGATGCTATGGTCTTTTTTCTAGTAGCCTAAAATACAGGCTCTCTGGAGTGATAGTGGTGTTTTGTTCCTACTGAGATGACTATGTGCTGGTCTCCTGAAAGACTAGGCTGGATTAAAGAGTTGTGACTTTCAGGCATACGTCATACCTCCAGGATTGGAATGGGCTGAGGTTTCAGTGGCCAAAGATTTAGTTAGTCCATTATATCTATATAACAGAGATTCCATATAATCCCCCAAGCTGTGAGAATGCCGATCTCTGATCTCTGAGACAACTGAAGAGATGTGGGGTCCTCAACCATGGTACGCTGAGAGAGGACATGGAAGCACCATAGCCCTCCTTAAATACTTTGTCCTAAGTGTCTTCACTTCCATGTGAGAATTACAATAGAGGCACATAAATGTTGTCCTGTGTCCTGTGAGTGGCTCTAGTGAATTAATTGAACCCAGTGGAGTTGTTGGAATCCCAAGGTATTGTCAAAAGCACAGGTAAAACCCTTGATATCTAGAGTTGGGGGCTCAATCCTGTGGGACTGTTCCTTTAACTTGTAGCATCTGACATACAGATATATCAGAACTGAAGCAAATTAGAGGTCATTTATCTGGTGTTTCTTGAAGAAGTACGTGGTTTATGGGGAAAACCCCACAAACATCTGATTATAGCAGTGTTGTGAAAGTTCAGTAGGGGAAATAGTTGTTGTTGTTGTTTTTATCTCAGGTACTCAGAATTATATAACATTGTCTTGTTGTTGTGAAGTTCTTAGATGTAAAAAAACATTTTTCCCAGTTATAAAATGGTTTCTAGCAGTTCTATATATAAAAGGATGTATTTATATATCATAAACAAACATATGTTCACACATATATATGTATAAGAGACTGAAGGGTAAAACAAATGCAGTGAAATGCTAACAATTTGTGGATCTGGATAAAGGATTTGCAATTATCTATGATTTTTGTAATCACTGAAATTTTAAAAAGGTCCAATTTTTCACAATAGATAATTTTAAAGTAGCATGCAGGAAAAAAATGACATAATCAATGGGAAATATGCACGTCACTGTCTTAGTCCATTTGTAGAAATGTTACAGATGGGATAATTTATAATCACTGAAACCATTCATACTGTTCCAAAAGGTGAAGAGCTCAAGGTCAAGGTCAAGGTGCTGGCGGGCCTCAGGTCTGCTCTGTCTCTGATGCCGCCTTGATGCTCTGTCTTCCAGAGAGTAGGAACACTATGTTCTCCTGCGGCAGGAGGGTAGGAGCGCTCCCTTTCATTCTGCCTTTTTACATGAGTGCCAATCTTATTCATGATCGTGGAGTCCTTGTGACCCTGCCAATGTCCTCAGGTCTCAGCAGTTAACATTGTTGCCTTGGGGGCGAAACTTCAATACTTCCCCATGAATTATATTTTGCACAGCAAATTAGGACTGCATTGGCCCATTAAGTTGGAGAGCTCTTTGTTGTGGGTCTTGCACAGTGCAGCATGTTTATTTTTAATCCCTGACCTCTGTGTGACAATCAGCAATGTTTTCAAACATTGCCCAATGTGCAGCTTTGATGGTTTAGGATTGTAAAATATAGAAAACCTTTTTCTCAGCATTCAAAGTTAGTTAAAGATGATGAATGTTTTGAAAGTAAGATTAACTACTACACTTCCCCTGTTGTTTACCTTAGGCTAACATCCAAAGTATTTGTTGGTCTACTACACTGTAAACAAGGCCTTCTCCTCACAAAAAGTCTGCAGTTTGGTGCATTCATGCACCCCTTCCTGAACTAAATGTGGATATAGATTTCTTTTTGTCCTTGAAATGCCACAGCTACAGCAGGACCTTCTTACTGTGCAGTGCAGGGTGATAATACTGATGGACACAGTCCAGAGGTTAGATGTAACTAATCTGGTCTTTTCCCTTCGAGGTGGGCATTTTTTGTGTGACTGTCTTTGGGCAACAAGCAAATAAAGCAGACAAAGTCAGCTAAATAATCAAAAGGGAAGGAAGAGGGCATGCCGGCCCACAGCACACATATCCTTTACAATTTCCAATTTTAGAATTACCCCAAACTGACCTTTCCTTTCAACATCCTCAACTAGAGAAATGGCTGGAGGCAGTGTCTTTCAAGATCAGTTTACTCATTTGAAGATGAAAAGGTAAGTCAGAAATTAGCTAAAGAATTCAAGTGTTGACTGACTCAGCTATTGATATGGTCTCTTGATATTATTTACAATCTAACATGAATTATTAACACTAGTTGGCTGAAGAACTGCACATCTTCCCGGTCAGTATAGAGGTTACCAAACAGCAGGAACATTGTACTGTGTTTACCATCAGGTAGGTGGGAATCCCTGGCTTACAACATGAGGAATGACTGCTGTTTGTAAACTGACAAGATAAATATATTCTTGCATTACTGTTTTCATAGACCCAGCACTGATTCAGTATCTCATTTCTTATATTCTTGTGTTCAAAGACTAAATCACTTATGTAACCAAAAGAAAAAAGAAAAACCTGGCTGAAGAAGGCACTATCTTACACAATAAACTACTGATGTAAAACAAACAAAATTCAGACATGATAAATGAAATGATTCTTAGTGAAATGGTGTGGTTAATTTTATTTGTCAACCTGATTAAGTTTTGGGTGCCCAGATATTTGGTCCATTCATGACTTGAAAACTGAGCATCTGTGAAGTGCTTCTAGATAGCATAAAATCTAGATAACTCAATAATGGAAATTAATCTCCCTAATGTGGAATGTGGATGGGCTCTCTCCAATCAGTTGAAGGGATAACGGCACCAAAAGCCTGAATAAGGAGGAAGGTCCTTGCTGGGTATAATGATGCATACTTTAAATCCCAGTACTCAAACAAGCAGAGCCAGACAGATCTCTGCGAGTTCAAGGCTAGCCTGGTCTATAAAAATCACACATGCACGCACACACACACACACACAGTCACACAAATTATAGTGAGACCCTGTCCAAAAATTACACACACACACACACACACACACACACACACACACACACACACACACACACACACACACAGAGGGGATTCCTTCTGCCAGCGTGCCATCAATAAGGGCAGATTCTTGGTTCTTGAGCCTGCTGGCTTTCAGATAAGAATGCATGCATGTCCTCAGGCCTTTGAACTCAATTTGTCAATACATAATCTGTTCTGCCCCACTAGCTTGCTGACTGACGACCTCCATTACAGTAGCCAATTCTTTTAGTAAATCTCTATTTTATCTATCATCTGTCCATCTGTCTATCCATGCACGCATCCATCTATCCATCTATCTGTGCATTTATCATCTACTGTCAGTTCTGCTTATGACTATAAAACCTAACTTTACACAGAACACTTATTTCCTTGCTGATATTATCAGTTCTAATGAGAGGCTGAGAATTTCCATTCACTGGTTTGATAAAATTATTTAACAATTTAGCATTTGATTAAGCAAAAATATTGACTGAGCACCGTAATTAAAACTGCTCAGATAAGAAAATACAACATTCCTTCTTTGATTTATTAATTTTAAGCAATGAAAATTCCACATACCAGATCATCACAGGTTATATAATATTAATATAAGTAGTAATTATATGCTAATTAAGTAATACAACTTTAGAAACATGAGATGTTTTCTTTTATCAAACACATAATAGATATCTTGGGCTGTGTAATCATGAGGACCTGAGTTCAGGTCCCCAGTAGCCATGTAAAAAACTGATTGCAGCAGCAGTTATCTGTAACTCTAGCACTGGGGAGGTGGAAACAGGAAACAGATTCTTGGAGTTCACTGGCTGAACAGTCTAGCCCATCAGTGAGCACCAGGTTCAATGAGAGAGCATGCTTCAAAACTAAGGTGGAAAGTGATGGGGGAATGCATCCAATGTCAGCCTTTGATCTCTACATGTACACACAGGTGCACACATATACATAAATACATGCACATATATGAAAATGTATATCTTTGTTCCATGGAGGCACTGTATAATCATTTTATTCTCATGGTTTTATTTTATACAGATATGTGAAAGAGGAGTTGAACAGAAGTATTGGATTTTTCTAGTAGAGCAGAAATTCTACAATGAAAATAAATAAAACAGCCATGGGAGTTAATATAGATGAAGAGAGAATGCTAAGCCTTTCATTTTACTTTGCCCCTCCCTTTGGTCCCTCCATCCTTGCTTTCCACACTTTTGCTCTAGTGATGGGGATCAAGGCCTCAGATGCCAGGCAAGTGCTTGACTTCTGAACCACACCCACAGATCTTTCTTTTCTGAAAAACAATCATTGCATATTTATTTATTGTATATGTATGTGCGTGAGTGTGCATGTGCCATGATGTGTGTGAAGAGGACAACTTGCAGGAGTCTGTTTCCCGCCCACCATGTGGGATCCAGGGATTGAGCAGGTCCATTCCCACTGGACCATCTCACTGAGAAGAGAAGCCCTAGCTTCTCTTTTTGAGGTAGCCAGCTGGAACTTGGACTTCTCATGCCTCATTCTTCTAAGTATTAAGAACTGAGGCCTGTGTTACCTACCTGGTCCTATTTACATTGACTTTATAACCCCCCCTCCCCTACATAATAAAAATGCTCTTATATGAAGGAACTCTTCCATTTATATTTTGAAATATAATTTTCATTTCAGTGTTTCAATTTATATACCACATTTCAGCGTGATACAAAACAAGGAATTCTTGAAGTTGTTTAATTATTTTCTGAGTAGTTTTAATTTTTTTGTCAGAAATAACAGTTTATCAATAGACATATTTAGGTTTGAAACTCTATGAAGTGATGTAGGTTAAGCTATTCTACTTTCAATGCAGTTTCACAGTTGTATTTTCTGAGATACAGATCTGCTTTAACGAATCTTTGTACATAGAAACTGAAAGGGAAGTCAGCAGGTTTTTACCAAGAGGTGGATCATGCTACCAGTATTGGGTTTCCAATACTGGTAAAGTATTGAAAAAAGTACTGCTTACACAGGTTATAGTACACGTCTTAACACAGGTACAAACGGGCTGAGGAGGTGGTTCAGTTGTCTCAGTGTATACTGTGCAAGCATGAGAACCTCAGTTTGGTCCCTGATTCCTGACAAAAAAGCAAAAGCTCGAATAGCACTGTGACTCCATAATCCCAGCACTAGGGAGACAGGAGACAAGAAGGTCCCTTGGAGGTATGCTTGCCAGAGGGTCTGGCCAAATGGGCAGATTCAGAAAAAGACTTCTCCAAAAATAAGATAAAGAGGTACTGAGAAAAAAAGTTACTGAGGAAGACCTCTGGTATTAATCTCTCACCTCTACACACATGCATAAAGCATGCCTTCATATAAACATGTATATACATACAAAAACACATAGAGAGAAACTGTATCAGTGAAACTGTCTTGAAGTAGAAACATTAAACATTTTCCAGAAATATTTTTGCCTTAAATTTCCATTTTTGAAGACTGATATGCTGAGAATGAAAGTCAGCCTCAGGTTAGGGCACTGCATCTGGCATCCAGCTACTCACCTGTTTGGAGTTCGTGGAGGCAGAGGCTGGAATGATACAGTCGTCACTGTCTGAAGTTGATCTGTCTTCATCTGTGAGAAAATACAAGGCAACATTCGCCAGGGTTAGCCAACATATTCATTGCACACATCATAGGACAACATAAAAGAACAGACTAATATCCAGGTCCATCACTTTCAGCTGCAAGGACATTTGCATGTGTATTTTAGGAAAGAAAAATGTAACCTGAGAAAACTTCAATGTTTAGTAAATACAAAAGAAGTAAAAATAATTATTGTTATATTATGAAATTAATGCAAACACTGGAAGTATAAGGTTAATAGATGTTGCTTTTATTTCTTAAATTTTATTATCTTTCTCTCTCTAGGTCTCTGTGTGTGTGTTTCATGGGCCACTACAAGTGTGCAGGTCAGATGATAACTTTTGTGAGTCAGTTTTCTCCTTCCGGTATGTGGGCCCTGGAAATCAAGCTCAGGCTCTCAGAGCTGGTGGCCAGCACCTGTTCCCACTGAGCCATCTCTCCCATCCTTTGTTTTTGCTCTTTATATCTGGACTTTATTATGCTTCATAATTTCTCCAAATATTTAAAAAAGATTCCTATGTTCTACTTACTGTATTTTAAACTAGAAGCAGTTTTACAAATTTCCATATATACTGGTAGCAAACAAAACTCAAAACATTTGAGCTTTATTATAATCCCAAGTAGAGAACACAAGCAAGAGCTAGCATAGCTAATGCATGCACAGGAAAGGTGGACTACACTATTTCAATGGAAAAACTTCAAAGACTGAAGGAAGGAAAACATTTTCCAAAGAGAAGCCACACTTTTCATCGCAATTTCTACTATATGTTCAAGGAAAGCATATAAATAAATAGGATAGTCACAAAATACAGGTGCAGGGGATAGCAAATCTTTCAATATTCTGGGCATATCAGTTTACACAGCAATTAAAAATGTGGTAATTTAAAACGTGATAGGAAAGAAGATGGGATTAATTGGGGGAAGAAAGAGAACCAGCTGTAGTGGAGTAGAGAAGGAGAATGAATGGAAACAAGGTATAATGACACAAAGGTATAGAAATGCAATGAGGAAATCCATTACGTTGTATATCATCCCAAACAAATTAGTAAAATCTAAACATAGTTAACTACAGTTGACAATGTATCAATGAGACTGTGAAAAATACTAACAAAAAGTTGAATGTCCTCAATGTCTTCTTTTTTTTTTGTTTTTTTTTTTGTTTTTTTTGTTTTTCAAGACAGAATTTCTCTCTGTAGCCCTGCCTATTCTAGAATTATTCTGTAGACCAGGCCAGCCTTGAACTCACAAAACCTGTCTCTGCCTCCCAAGTGCTAGGACAAAAGGCATGTGCCACCACGCCTGGCATAAATGTCCAGTTTTCCCTTCCTTCATCAGTCAATGTATGTTTGAAGAATGCTATGCATATTTGTGCTAGCTAACCAGTCAGTGGGCTGAACAGATCTATGTCAAGGTATGCCATCACTGCTCATGCCATGCAGCAATCTTTTTTGTTTGTTTTGTTTTTTTTTCAAACAGGGTTTCTCTGTGTAGCCGTGGCTGTCCTGTACTTGCTTTGTAGAACAGGCTGGCCTTGAACTCAAAGATCCACCTGCCTCTGCCTCTGAGTGCTGGGAGTACAGGCATGTACCACCCTGCACTGCTTTCATGCAGCAATCTTACAGGACTATGTGGAAGCAGGACTACACCACAGCACTGGTGTGCTTTTATAACAAAACTGTACTGTGATAAAGTCTTTCTACATTGTTCACAAGTCTTTCTCTTTTTTACTGCAACAGAAAGCTGATGAAACTGTGTCACTAGGCCATCTGCAGCTGTAGCTACAGTGAGAGCCAGCCCTTTTCTATTCATGCAATTGAGCATGAGACATAAGCTATCTATCCAGGCTAGATCAAACTAGTTTCTGTGGTCTCACAGTAGGGTCATCAATTATAGAAAGAACTTATTTCTTCTATTTCCTTCCTACACATTCTTTTAAGTTGCCATATGAATTTTCATCTACTTAGTAATTAAGTCTAAGAGGTACTGGGTGCCTGCTAAAGTGTCTGGGCCAGTAATGCACAAAGATAGCAGGAATGGTAGGTGGAGACTGGTGCTCAGCCCTGATATGGCACTCAAGCGTCCGTAGTAGTCCAGTCCACATCTGCCACCACACACAGATATTTTCCAGTGACTTACACAAAATATTGTGTAAAATAAATTCTTATTGTTAGAAAATTTTTCAATTAAGCTGGGCATGGTGGCATACACCTTTAATCCTAGCACTCAAGGATGCAGAGGCAGGAGGATCTTTGTGAATTCAAGGCTCGCCTGGTCTACAAAGCAAATCCAGGACAGCCAAGGCTACACAGAGAAACACTGTCTCAAAAAAAAAAATCACAGTTCCATTAAAGTAAAAACACATATAATAAACTATATACATACTTAAAATACAAAATTTGATATTTGACAGTTAATTCTGTGGAACTATCTTCCCAGTTAAAAGAGTGAATATGGGCTAGCAAGATGGTTCAGTGGGTAAAGGTGCCTGTCACCACGACTGATGATCTGAATTTGATATCTGGAACCTTCATGGAAGGAGAGAACCACTCCAAATATATGTGTAGCATGCATACATGTACATGCACATGCAAAAGAAATAATTTTTTAAGGTAGTGGGCCTAATCAACACTCCTCTGTTTCCTCTGGGATCTTTCTTCTCTGCTCTCACTTAGGCTTCCCAGGCTACTTACCTGCTTCCTGTCTACAGAGTTAGTTCACTTTTATATAAATAAAATGAAACAGTATGTTGTCTTTAAAAGTCACAATTCTTGATTTTAATTTCAGAAATTCAAAGACAAGAATATTCCCATTGATAATATTGATCCCAAAGAGAATATAAAATATCTATAGCATAAGTTGGGGACAACCTCAGCAATGACACTTGTATTCTATGTGGGACCTAAGAAGAGCCTGAAAACCTTTCACCTAGCACTTCTGTCAAGAAGTGGGTATTACTAGGTGGATTCACTAATGCATGATGTGTTGTGTATGTCATGCATGCTCACACAGAGAAAGCAAAGCAAGGTAAACAGCAAATTGAAACAGAAAGTCACCTTCTGGCTCCAATTCTTCGGTTATTTCTGCTCCATCTTCTGAGGAAGCCACACTTTGTGATGTAAGCTGACCCTCAGATAGGAAAGAGATGTCATCTTTTCCTTGTTGCATTTTCTCTATTTTTTCTTCTTCCTCAGCTATACTGCTTTCCTGTGAAACATGCATAAGAGAAGCAGACTGCTTGATTTATTATTGCTTGGGTTACAGTTTATAACATTCTTGCTGAAGCACTTGGATAACAATGTAATTTGAGACTGGAGTACACAGGCATGTAGCTGGGCCTGGCGTCTCCTGCTCATAATCCCAATACTCAGGAGGCAGGAGGATTCAATGAGTTTGAGGCTATCATGGAGTGCATAAAGAGAAGTGAGTTCCAAGCCAGTCTGAGCTCCAGGTGAGCTTATGTCTCTAAACCACCACCTCCTCCACCACTTCCACCACTGCCTTCACCACCTCTACCTTTACAACCACCATCATCACTGAAAACAACAAACCACACAGAGATATTCTACAGCGCTATTAAAGACTCATTAGAAAACATTTATTTGGATTGAATAAATAAATGAAAACACATAGTCAATCAAAGTCCAAATATACAGTAAGAATGAAGGTAAGTTAGCCTGATGTGGTAGTGTATGTCTGCATCACCACCACATGGAGGCAGAATGCAAAGAGTAGGTAATCCCAGGTCAGCCACAGCTACACAGTGTTTGAGACCAGCCTCGCATACATCAAATTCTGTCTCAACAAAACTTAAAACTATGAAGATGTGTTAATCTCAAAATGACTTTTATATTGATTTTAGTTTACATATTCCTGGCAACATATAGACAACTATATCTGTTATAATTTTTAAAAATTCTTTTATCATCGAAAAGTCATACAAAAGTTGGAAAGATGCAATGTTTTCCTGAATCATGTCTAAAACACAAGACAAGGGCTTTTAAGTCCCAAAAATAAACCCTTCAGAATAATTTTAATACAAAGGCATACCTTGGAAGTACATGTAACAACTGACGTACTATTTTCTGTTTCTGGTGTATGTGCCATTTCTGGGGAACTGTCCTTTATGTCTTGAAGAGGAGAAGGAGAGGTCTCCTTGAACTAATGGGAAAAACCATGTATGTTATTTTATATTCATTATAGAGTAGTTTTAGGAAGATACTTGTTTCATTGTGAAAGATCAAGAAACAATGTGGGGGAAGGGAGACAGCATTCATACAACTTCTTTGAAGATTGTTTTGTAAATGGGAGCAGAAGACTCCTCAGGTAGCTGGAAAGGGCTGTGGGGTCATGGAAGAACATGCGATCTGGTACTACAGTAAAGACATCCTATGCTCACTGTCTCTGCGTATGTCAGGAAGGCACAATACAGGCTATACGCTCTTTCAAGTATTTGCTACAGGAAAGGGAGGTCAATATTTGGGGCATTGATTACTTACAGGACTCAGGTGCGGCATGGTATCCACAAAAGAGACCTTTTTGTCCACTAGTGTTAAACGTTGTCTTGGTTTAGGTTTTGGTGCCTAAGATAAAATGATATGTCAGATTATGATGATCACTACATTTTAGATGAGGCTTCAGCTAGTTTTTGGTGGGATTATTTGGCTCTTAAGTTTATATTCAAAGCATTTTACTTGAAATTGAAAGTTACTGTTACTCACTATAGCTGCTGTCATAGCTGAGGATGCTGGTGGTAGTCTCTGAACAGCCTCTGGTTCTTCCCTGCACAGGAGCTTCCCTAGGTCTTCAGTAGTTATTGATCCACTTGGTGGAAGGTAGGTGAATTTCCATTTCAATATAACTTGGATAGTTCCTGAAGCATGCTTTTCATTATCTAATAACTCAAATATCCCTGCAAATTATGAAAATCATTTTCTCAATGCCAGAGTGAAACTTTGTGACAGTAAGAATTACAGCAGAGCCCTGGGAGCCCAAAGGCCACTCAAGCCAGGGAACCAGGTAGTCTCATTGTGGATCTTCCCCTCTCCCACCAACCCTCCAAACCCAATCCTCATCCTTATCCTAACCTCTGCAGCAGGACATCTACTGTGGTCTCCCATTCCTTTCTGTCCCCATTTCCAACAAATTACATAGACCTTTTCCTCAAACCTTCCTTCCCTGACTGCTCCCATGATCTAACACCTCAAAAGAGGTAGACTAACTACAAATCTTCACCTCTCCCTCCTCTCCACCAAGTCCAGTCCTCCTTTTGCACCCCCTACTTCTTTTGCAGACTCCCTGCTGCAGCCTGGCTTCCCCTATCTGTCCCCAAACATAGTAGAAGACACAGATCTTCCCCTCCAAACTTTCTTCACCCTACTCAGCCCCCAGCTCCAACAGGAGTTCTCTGGGAAGCTGCAGGCTACTCCTGCCAGGAAAGCAGGTGATGTAACGGGATCTTCACCCCTCCTTTCTCCTCCAAATCAATCCTCCATTCTCACCTGCAGCTACATAGGAGCAGACCACCTGCTGTGACCCTCCCTCCATCTCCAGGTCACCTTCCCCCTCATCCTGTTATCCCTACCCCCCTAATCTGGCAAGCTTTCTCTGAGAAAGTTGCCAGCCAAGCCTGACAGAGAAGCAAGTAGGTCAGGGAAAGCAGGTAGACTAAATACAGGTCTTCACTCTCCCTCCTCTCCTCCATATCCAATCTCCCAGTCTCATCCCCACCTCTGTAGCAGGCCACCTACTGTGTCCTCTCCTCACTCTCTGACCCATTCCCAGGGGACTAAGCTGATTTTGGTGGAACAGCCTGCTTTCCTCCCTCCTGTGGACCCCCTCAGCCCTCACTCCTAGCCATTCCCATTCCTAAGTGTCAGCTAAGTGTCAGCTCCCAGTATCTAGGAATTTTTACCTCTACAACTATCAGAACCCCAGAAGAATTTCCTACCAGCCACCACACTCTCCTTAAGAACCACAGAGGGCAACAGAAACCAAGGAACAAAGCACCCACCCAACAAAGACAAGACCAGATATCAGCACCTAGAATTACAATTTTCCCAAATCCAGATGTCTAGATGCTAACATAAAGACAATCAATAACAACTAGGACAAAGTGTTTCCATTAGAGCCCAGCAATGCTTCAACAGAAGGCCCTGAATATTGCAATGTACCTGAAGCACAGAACAAAGACCTTAAAATAGGCTTTATGAATGCGATAGAAGTACTTAAAGAGGAAATAAATAAATCCCTTAAAGAAAACTATGAAAACACAAACAGTGGAAGGAAATGGATAAAACAGTTCAAAATCTGAAAGTGGAAATAAAATCAATAAAGAAAATCCAAACTGAAGAAAATTTAGATATGAAAAATTTAGAATCTTGAACAGGAACCTCAGAGGCAACAGAATATACGAGATGGAAGAGAGAATATCAGGCATTGAACACATGATAGAAGAAATAAATACCCTGGTCAAAACAAATGTTAAATCTAAAAAGATCCTGGCATAAAACACCCAGGACGTCTGGGACGCTATAAAAAGGCCAAATCTAAGAATAGTAGGACTAAAAGAAGGAGAAGAAACCCAGGCCAAAGCCATAGAAAATATTTTCAATAAAATCATAGAAGAAAATTTCCCTAGCTTAAAGAAGGAGATGCCTATAAAAGTATAAGAAGCATAGAGAAAACCAAATAGACTAGACCAGCAGAGAAAGTTTCCTTAAAATATAATAATTGAAACTCTAAATGTATAGAAAAAATAATATTAAAAGCTATAAGGGAAAAGAACAAGTAACATATAAAGGCATGCCTATTAGAATTATGCCTGACTTCCCAATGAAGACTCTAAAAGCCAGATGGACCTGAACAGATTCTAAAAGACCACAATACCAGCCCAGCAAAGCTTTCAATCATCATAGATGGAAAAAAATGAGACATTCCATGATAAAACAAAATTTAAGCAATATCTATCTAAAAATCTGTAGAAGATTTCTCTTTAGGTTAACTACATCAAAGAAAATCCAGGAAATAATCACAGACCAGAAAAATCAAAAGAAGGGAAACACACACACACACACGACAACAGCAACAACAAAATAACAGGAATGAACAATCATTGGTCACTGGTATCTTTCAACATCAGAGGTACCAATTCCCCAATAAAAACTCAAAGACTAAGAAAATGAATGCAAAAACAGGATCCATCCTTCGGCTGCACCAAGAAACACATCTTAACATCAAGGATAGAGACATGACTTTAGGGTAAAGGGTTGGAAAAAGATATTCCAAGCAAGCAGACCTAAGAAACATGCTAGCATAGCCATTTTGATACCTATAAACTAGAATTCAATGCAAAATTAATCAGAAGACATAGGGAAGGACACTATATACTCATCAAAGGAAAAAATCCACCAAGAAGACATTGTAATTCTCATCATCTATGCAGCACACATAAGGCCACCCAAGTTCCTAGAAGAAACACTACTGCAGGGTAAGTCACATATTGGCCCTCACACACTGATAGTGGAAGACTTAAACAACCCATTCCCTCCAACAGACAGATCATCTAGGAAAAAACCAAAGATATGTGTTGGAGCTGTCATAAACCAAATGAAGCCAACGTATACTTGCAGAATATTTTATGCAAACACAAAAGAATATATCTTCTAGCATCTTATGGAACTTTCTCTAAAACTGACTACATATTTGCACACAAACAAGTCTCAACAGATAAATGAAAGCTGAAATAACACCTGCATCCTAACTGACCACTATGGATTAAAGTGTATCATCAACAACAGAAAACTTAGAAACTCATGGAAACTGAACAACTTATTACTGAATGAAAAATGGGTTGATATAAATTAAAGACTTTCTAGAATTGAATGATGAATACACAACACACTCAAACATATAGGATGTAAAGGTGATTCTAAGAGGCATACTCATGGTACTAAGTGCCTAAAAAAAATTCAGATCTCATATTGGTAATGTTACAACGTATCTGAAATCTCTAGAATGAAAACAAACAAACAAACAAACAAACAAAATTCCACCCAAAAGGAGTAGACAATAAAAACAATCAAACTCAGGGCTGAAATTAATAAAACAGAATAAAAAAATACAAAGAATCAATGAAACAAAGAGTTGTTTCTTTGAGAAAAATCTTTAAGATTGACAAACTCTTATCCAAATTAATTAAAAGGCAGAGAGAGAGAATATCTAAGATAACAAAATTAGAAATGAAAAGGGGGATATAACAACAATCACTAATGAACTACAGAGAATCATAAGAATATACCTAAAAAAAATCTGTATTCCACCAAATTGGAAAATGTAAAAGAAATGGATAATTATCTTGATACATCACATTTACCAAAGTTAAATCAACATTAGATAAGCAATTTCAACAGATCTATAGCCCTTAGTAAAATAGAGGCAGTAATTAAAAGTCTCCCAATCAAAACAAGTCTGGGGCCAGAAGGTTTTAGTACAGAATTCTACCAGACTTTAAAGAGGAGTTAATGCCAATACTCCTCAAATTAGTCTATAAAATTTAAGCAGAAGGAACACTGCCCAATTTATTTTACAAGGCCATAGTAACCTGATACCCAAACCACATAAAGACACAATAAAGAGGATTACAGACCAGTTTCCTATTTCATCATAGATGCAAAATTTCTCAATAAAATACTTGCAAACCAAATCCAATAATACACCAAAAGATTATCCATCCTCATTAAGTAGGTATCACCCCAAAGATGTAGGGACGGTTCAACATACATATATTGATAAATTTAATTTATATACAAACAAACTGAAAGATAAAAAACCACACAGGATTGTATCAGTAAATGTAGAAAAACCTTTGACAAAAATCCAACATCCCTTCACAAAAAATGGGGAGAACTCAAAGCAATTCAACTTAAATCAGGAGCAACTCAAGGTTTTCTACTCTCCATAAACCTCTCTCCATACCTATTCAAATATAGTACTTGAAGTCTTAGCTAGAGCAGTAAGACAACTGAAGGATATCAATGGGATACAAATCTGAAAGTCAAAAGTATCTTTATTTGCAGATGATATGATTGTATATATAAGTGACCCTAAAAATTCAACTGGAAAACTCCTATAGCTGATGAATACCTTGAGCAAAATAGCTGGATACAAAATTAACTCACAAAATACAAATGACAAATAA
This sequence comes from Pachyuromys duprasi, assembly GCA_028658305.1. Lineage (NCBI taxonomy): Eukaryota > Metazoa > Chordata > Mammalia > Rodentia > Muridae > Pachyuromys > Pachyuromys duprasi. The sequence goes on from CM053744.1 coordinate 29,038,728, forward strand.
AATGAGAGAGAAAGCATGGAAACAGCACCTTTAATGATAGCTTCAAATAATATAAAATATCATGTGGTAACTCTAACCAAGCAAATGAAAGACTCATAATGAAAACTTTAGGACACTGAAGAAAAAAAATTGAAGATAGAAGATGGAAAGCTCTCCTGTGCTCACAGATTTATAAAACGGAAATGACCATCCTACCAAAAGCAATATACAGAGTCAGTGCTATCTCCATCAAAATTCCAACACAATTCTTCACAGAAATTGAAAACAAACTTTTCAGTTTCATATGGAAACACACACACACACACAAACCCAAGATAAATAAAACATTCTGGAAAAATAAAAAACTGCTGGTGATATCACCATCTCAGAGTTCAAGTTGTATTACAGAGCTATAGTAATACAAACAGCATTGGATCGGCACAAAAACAGACATGTCAATGGAACTGAACTGAAGATACAGACGTTAAGTCTATATACCTACAGACAGCTGATTTTTGATAAAAAAAAAAAAAATCCAAAAACACACACTAGGAAAAACAGCAGCACTGTAATGGAAGTTTGGGTTTCTTTGTATGTTATGTAAATATGTTTTTATTTTAATCTCAAGTATGGAATTTTAGTTGGGCTGTAGTTGGTCCACACATGTTAATTGTCTTGTGTGGAGCATGGCTTTTACCAGCTGGTAATGGCCTTCCACGTTTGGCATGGAGCGGGCGCGGTCTAGGACTGTAAGAGGATAAATATGATAGCTGAGAATGAGAAGATGGTGGCATTTGGTGTTGGTGTGTGGCACGTAGCAGTTTGGAGAGACCAGAGACCAGTGACAGTATGGCAGTTTGGAGCACACAGATTGGAGCAGGCAGTTTGGGGCAGAAGGAGAAAAACCCTTTGGGGTGCGGTGGTGTGGAGAAGGCTGCTAGCTGTGTCTGTGGTTGATGGAAGCTGGTATGGACCCCTAAAAGAGCCCCTGAACACAAACAGCTGGATCTCTAAAGGAGTCTGGGCCTCCCCCTTCCCACTACTTCTCTCTCAGGTAAGGGATGGGAGGTCGGAAGGGAGGTTGAGACCTAAACATCTATTTTTTAAAAACTATTTTAAAATAGTTTTAAAAGAGTGCTACACAGCATCTTGACAAATGCTGTTTGTCAAACTGGATATCTGCATGTTGAATAATGCAAATTAATCCACATATATCATCCTGCATGAAACTCAGCTCCAGATAAATCAAATACCTCAACATAAGACCAGATCCTCTGATCTGACAAAGGGAAACTGGGGAATAGTCTTAGACTCATTGGCACAGGAACAGACTTTCTGAACAGAACAATAATGGCACAGGCACTAAGAGCAACAATTAATAAATGGGATGACCTCATAGAAACAAAAAAGCTTCTGTATGGCAAAGGACAACATTCTGCACCAGACTACAGAATAGTATTTTAAAAACCAATTTCACATTTTATAGAGGGTTTTTATCTAAAATAAAGAAAAAAAAAACCCCGAAACATCAAGAAAATACAGAACTAAAACATATTTCTCATAGGATGAAACACAAATGGCCAAACACTTAAAGAAATGTTCAACATCTTTGGTCATCAGAAAAATGTGAATTAAAACTACTTTGAGATTTCATCTTATACCAGTCAGAATCGGCAAGATCAATACAGCAAACAGCAGTTCATGTTGTCAAGGATGTTGGGAAAGTAAACAACTTTTCATTGCTCATGAGAGTTCAAACTTATACAACCACAATGGAAATCAGTATGGCAGTTCCTTAAGAGGCTGGGAATAGATCTACCTCCATATCTAGCTATAACACTTTTGGGCATATACCCAAAGGTCTCTATATCCTATAGAGAGGCTTGCTCACCCATGTTTATTGCTGCTCTACTCATAAGAGTAAGAAATTGGAAATAGCTTTGATGTCCATCAACTGATGAATAGATAATGAGAATATGGTACATTTACACAATGAAATCTTACTAAGCTGTTAAACCAAAATTATGGAAATGTGCAGGAAATGGATAGAATTAAAAAATAGAACACCCCAACAATTCTGAATGAGGTAATCCAGATTCCAAAAGACAGATTTTTAAGTTTTTCTCTTACATGTGCATCCTAGTTTCTAAGCCTTTTAATAAGCATGCTAAAATCTGTATTATCACAGAGGTTATGTATCAAGTAAGGGATTTGAGGGCAAGGAGGAACTCTCAAGGAAGGGAAATAGATTATTAGCTTTGAAGAGACAGGAGGGAGATGTTAATGGAAGGATTAAGTGGGGAGGGGAATGGATGAGAAAGGTAAGAAAGGGAATATGAAAAGGGGAAAACTAACATTAAAGGCTATTTGAGGGGGTCATATGGAAACCTAGATCTCTCCAAACTTCCTAAAATATATACATATTTCAAAGGCATATACATGGAGTCACCAAATAGAGAGGGAGACATCTAGGCATCTTTCATCACCAAGCAAAACATCCAGTTCCAGAAAGGGTTATATGTAGTTGAATAGTTGACAACAGGGGTCCCATGGAAACCCCTAAACATTCTAGGCTATTGCCAAGGTTATTGGTCGCCTTCCACAACCTGCACAGGCTCAAGCCAGATATGGTTCCAACGCTGAAAGGGAGAGTGGAACCCAGGCTCCTCCTCCTAACCCAGAAGCTATCTGCAATTGACATGTGCTTGAAAAGAAAAAATTATATTTCTCCAACAGAGTCTCACTGGGTATATTAACCATATGTAAGGGCAGGTCCTGTGCCCAACTGTAGATGGCCAGCACAAAACAAACTTCATGCTATTTTTGTAGCCTTTTCTTTTTTTTTTTTTTGTCTCAAATTGCTTTGTTTGGGCATTTTGGTTTTGTCTTATTGGTCTTTTGCTTGTATATTATGGTTTCTAAGTTTGTTTGTTTGTTTGAGACATTGTTTCTCTGTGTAGCCCTTTGTAGACCAGGTTGACTCTGAACTCACAGAGACCCGCCTGCCTTTGCCTCCCAGAGTGCTGGGATTACAGGTGTGTACCACCACACCTGGCTCAATTTTGTGTTTTTATAGGTTTTGTTTGTCTGTTTGTCTGTGTCTTTCTTTTTGCTTTCTAAACAGAGAGAAAGTAGAGGGCTGGGAAGATGGCTGAGCAGTTAAGAGCACTCGCTGTTCTTCCAGAGGACCCAGGTTCAATTCCCAGCACCCACATGGCTGTTCATAAATGTCTGAAACTCCAGTTCCAGGAGATCTGACACTCTCATCCGGTCATATATACAGGCAAAACACCAACAAACATTAAAAAATAATAAAAATAAATTAATAAAAGAGAGAGAAAGTAAGGGCATGGAGTTGGGTGGAAGAATCTTGGAGAAGTCAAGGGAAAGGCTAGTATGATCACAATACATTGTATGAAAAAGTTTTCAATAAAAATGTGTAAGAAAAAATTAAAGTATATGACAATGACCTATCAAATAGAAACAGTATTTGTCTGACAAAAACTATTTGTCTGTCTGTCTGAAATAGTGTTAGAATATCAGCAAGTGGCAGAGTGCTTGCTTATGTGAGCCTCCGGAGACCTAGCATTGGGAGTGAAGGTAGAGGATGGTGGAAAAGAAAATAAAAAGAAGTAACAGAAATTATGGAGCTGAAAAAAATGGTGCAATGGAACACATCCAACAGTTGGTTCAACAGAAGAGGTGAAGTGGCACAGGAAATAATCCAGTGAACTTAAAGATAGAACAGTGAAACTATCAAATGTAAAGAATGGGAAGAAAGAAGAATAAGCCAGAGAGACCTGTGGTGTGTCATTAAGCACACCAACCTATGAGTCAGGAGGAGAAACAGGCGAAACAAATAACTTAAGAAGAAATGACAGAGAACTTTTTAAATTGGGTGTGTTACATTATAGTACACATACAGGAAGACCAATAAACTACAAAAAGAAGAAACACAAGAGGAAACACATCTAGACACAAACTATTCAGAACCTCAAACAAAACCTTAAAAGCAGTATCATGGTTGTGACTCACACTAAGGTCAATAGGTGGCTTCTTAGAAAGAATGGCTTTCCCATAGCCAGTGGTTTGATGTGCTGCTACACGTATAAAAAGGACAACAAACCAAACCAAAACCCAAACTCAACAGCCAAACTACTAGCCAGCAAGACTATCCTTTAAAAAATTCAAAGGAAAAGTAAGAATACTCTAAGATAACCATTTGCTGGCAGTAGATCTGACTTCTAGAACATATCAAATAAGTTTTCTTCACGCTGAAAGGAAAATGCACATGATGGTAACTCAAATCCACACAACGAAAAGGACCAAAAGGGTACCTGCAAACATAGTTATAAAAGATCATGCAAGTATCTTTTCTTTTCTCCTCTTAAATATTTAAAAGATAATTATACAAAGCAATAATTATAAATTATATTGTTAGGTTCATAACACTCAAGATAGATACATCATGAAGGACTGAGGCAGAGCTGCGTGGAGCAAGGAAATGACCTCATGATAAGCATATATATCAGAGTGAAAATGAAATCAATCTACAGGAATAAAAAAATGTCAAAATTGTAAGTATATAGGTAAATAACAAGATCCCTATAATTAGTTTCTCCAAAGGTGGTAGGGCAGGGAGGGAAGACAAAGCAGTGTGAAGAGAGGTGACTATGTCACAGCCTGCTACATGCATATATGAAAATATCATAATAGAACCCATTATTTTATGCAATTAATATACACCAATAAAATGGCAAAATGCAGGAATACTATATACATATATATGGCAGTAACAACACAAAAGAGGAGAGAATGAATAACATTAGACTTTTTATATTTTAATGTAATCAAGTCAGTATTGCTTTAAGTATACCATAATACCCTCAAATTTCAATCAAAGAAATAACTAAAAATATAAACAGTATTATAGACCTGAAGTACAAAAAATGTCTAAGGTTAGGAATATTAGTTACTAATAAATCATAGATATAACTATGATATACTTGAGTTTTGCTTTTATGATTTTATAGAATCAAGACCGTACTCTTACCTGAGATACACCTGTCATGTGCAAGGGAAATCAGAGGAACATTGACTTTTCCTATGTAAATATTCTCCTGGGTATCACTATCATCAAACACATAAAAACTCAGAGACTCTGACTTAAGGTATCGATCCAAATCCATATTCATCGGCACTGGGAAACTCATATGGTCATCAAACTGTGGATCATTACTACTGGGAATGATGGCTGTATCATGGTCTGGAAAATCAAAAAACTTGTACACAACATATGCGTGTGGCTGCAGGTGGCTTGCTCGGGATTGTAGATTGCTGCAACATCTTACTGTAATGTGAAGTTCATTTAAGTTGCCATCTGCGGAATCTGCTGAATTGATCTGAGCAATTGTGGGTTCTTGCTGACTCAACTGGAAAAAAACATACAGATTTATATTTAGAAACAACACAATTAAAAGATACTTATTAGCTGCCAAACCTCCAAACAAAATTGTGTAAATGGACAAAACTACATACTTTCATGTCAAAGTCATTTTCTCAGCAAAAAAGATTCTTATTTAAAATTAACATGCTTCAGAACAGTACGATGAAAGGCCAAGTACACATGAGATACACATCCTGTGCTACTGGCAACAAACATGGACGACTGAGGATTTGTAGAAATCGGTCCCAATTATCAAATAAACTCAAGACAAAAAGTTAATGTGATGCTCTTTAATTCTGCTTAATAAATGAAGAGTCAAGTGTGTGATGGGTCCAAAGAACACTCTCACTAAAGGAGACTTACCTGCTCACCAGAGTCTGATTTGAGAGAAGCCTGAAAGGATAAAAAGCTGGACTGAGAGGGCATTCCAGAAGAGACAAACAAAGGTACCGGGCAGAGCTGGAAACTATTCTATGTCCTTCTTAGGAACCACACTTGGAGTACAGTGATAAATCTTTTATAGCTGAGATGATCTGAGACAAAGAAAATGCTGGTGGTCCAGTGCCTCAATTAGTTAAGCATTGGAGAACTTTCTACCTGGCCCCTTTTGCAGTGCCCAGTCTGGATTGAGCAAGAGATGCTGGTCACAATGCCCCCAGTGAGACCTCTGGTGGTGTGCAGGTACAATGACTGCTTACCAAGGAGAGCTTGTACTCAACCAAGGAAAGCTCAGTGGAATGATTTCTCAAGTCTCCCTCTCCCTGCCCCCTCGATCCATCCATTAAAGTAGAACACCATGAAAACACTATTTATCATGTGTAACAGCTTTTTTCAAGGTGTGCTGTGAAGAACACTACAGGAAGGTGATCTCTGGGAAGCAGGTGTCATGTCCCCTTCGGTGTGAGAATGTACATTTACACATGTCCTGTAAGTTAAAGCCAAAGAAAACAATACAGCCAGCCAAAGTAACAAGGAAGTCAATTTCACATAAGATTACAGGGATATTTCATGGATCTGTACAACAGAAATAGGGCTGGTCCCTAGGAAGTTTGTATAACTGGGAAAACAGCAGAATTTACTTTGTTCTCCATCTTTCTCTGAATGCTGGCTCATTATTTTCCCTTTGGAATCTGTGTACATTTCATTCTGGTGACTAGCATGGTGAAGATGGCTGTTTCCTGAGCATCTGATTATCAACAGCTTCCACTTTTACATGTTCTAGGTATGAAGAGTCTTGCTTTTCCTTGCTCTCGGAAGGCAAAATCTGCCTAGTCCAATTGATGCCAAAGGGATAGTCCTTAATCATAACTGGGTGGACTACTGGAGGTAGTGGGATCGCCTAACATAGACCTACTGCTGGAGCCCAGAACCCCAGACTCCACGGAAAGAAGAAAGGTAACTGTGACTGCACACATATTTCCACATGTTTCTGCCATGTTCTGTCCCAGTCATTCACATACTTTGTTTTCTTTGGATATTCATGTTATATATAGAAGGTCATCAACTCCAGAATTCTCTTTAACTTGATTCAGTGCATTTGCTGGTTCATGAAACCAATAAAAAATATGGTTATCAAGACTCAATGAAATATCGTTTGAGGAACGGAGAACTGCATTTAAACTCCTGGTTTTCAGCAAGAAAATATTAATCTTATACTCGCCATTTCAAAAATCTAATGGAAACAGTTTGAAAGAATAGAGAATGATATAATAGTTCTTTAACAGTATAAATCATTAATGATGGTCTCTTGATGTGTGATAACACTATTATAGTTGTAATTTTGAAAAGTGTCGTAGGGAGTACAAGGGAATTCCTTCACAGCAATGGAACAGTTCTGTGTCTTGTGGTAGTGGTTTATGAATATCTACAGGCAATAAAACTTCACAGAATGAACACACAAATGATTATGTGCAAATACTGATAAAGTATGAATGAGGTATGGATCTTAGTTAATGGAGCTCAGTGTCAATTTCTTGTCTTGCTTGTTCTGTTTTTCAGCTCTAGGGAGTGAACCAAGGGCCTGGCACTGCACATGCTAGGCAAGCACTCTACCAAAGAACTACATCCTTAGCCCTTTAGACCGTTTTTGATCAGGGTCTTGTGAAGTTGCCCAGGCTGGTCTTAAATCTGTAATCCCTGTGCCTCCAGTCCTTTGAAGATCTGGGATACCAGGCCTGCACCCCCATTCCCAGTTTTATTTCCACCTTTTAGGATTCTAACTCCGTAAGATGTTACAACTGGGAGAAGTTAGCAAAGTATACACAGGCCAACTCTACTGTTCTTCCTGCTTCCTGAGCGTCTGATTATTATAAAATAAAGAGTTAAATTAGCCACTTGATACTTGTAAAAGAAAACAATTTCAGTTTAAAGCATGGGATATAAGATGACAGTACAGATTCCTGTGCTAGGAAAGGATCTTATAGTCAAACAAGCTTACCAATTGCATTTTCTCTGGCTTCTTAAAATTTGATGTTATATATCCTAATGCCTTTGCCCGCTCTCGATAAAGTCGAATTGCTTGATCCATGGGAACTCTTAATCGGAACCAGTATTGCACTGTGCCAAAATTTGGGATGTCTCCTTTAGTTCCTACATACAATCAATGCATGACCCTCTGTTAAAGTAGTCACATAGATGAGAATGTATACAAGTGAAGTACAGCAATGGTATTATATATTAAACACATAAAGTTTTATACAGAGAAAACTAATATGACTTACACAAATGATGTTTGATTGTCAAATGGCAGAGATGAAGAAAAGTTATGTCTGGAGTATGAGTTTCGCTGCATGTTAAATATTAAAGAGTCATGTCAAACTATGATTGAGCTATTTCAACTGGTATCATTTCAATCTTGCATATAAAGAAAAATCCAAACAGTGAACCAGACACTCCACAGATTCTTATGGATACTGTCGTACTTTTCTTTAAGCAAGTTGGACTCAATCTAGCTTGACATTTACAATATACAACCTCAAAATTATAAATATGGCATTCCATATTCTGACTCAACTTTTAAGGGATCTTTGGCATCCTTCCACTTTTTTGGACCACAAGCATATGGAAGAGGTCATAGATGCCATATAACAGCACTGTCAATGTGCCCTTGTATGGTACTTGAGCTGTACACTCCACTCAGGCAGCCTCTCTTTCTCTGTCGAGACTTTGCAGCATGGCTTCTGGAAGATTCTACAGCTTTTGTTTCCATGCTGTATGTCCCTACTGCACTGACCGCTTCAGTCTGTCTAGTTACAAGGGTGCAGTGCATATACCACTTATATTTCTCAGAGGGAAAGACTGCAGCTGCCTTCAAAATGTTTTGAGAGAGACTGGTACATATCTAAATACTTACAACATTCTGTAACTTTTTCTCAACATTACCATAGTGTTAAGTATATTATGCTTCGTCAGTTTTTTCTCATGAATGGGCCAGCACCATCAATATTGGAAAAGATTTAATATCTGCTATTATTTCAAAAAGCCCTCAAGCAAGAGTACTAATAAAGGCAATTTACATGTCTAAACAAAGTATCTTTGGATGAACTTGTAGCCTTTGGTGACAGGCCAAGGTGGCTGAGGACAGGAGGGAAAAAGAGACACTTAAATCTTTTGGTTTCTGAGTTAGGAATCCATTATCTAATCAGTGAGTCACTCAATCATAAAATAAAAGCCCTCTTCAGACACTAAGTTGGCTTCCCTTGTCCTTCAGAGGCCTCACTTGGCTTCTAGAGGAACGCATGCTCAAGTTTTCCTGCTGTGCACTGGCCACCGTTTTCTTGGCTGTTCTTCCTTTTTCTTCCTGAACCCAACAAATTTTGGAGGTTCCCAATGCTTAGGCATTGGTCACCTCTTCTTTATCTGGATTCACTTTGAATGTAGTATTACATAAACCCAAGGGGTAAAGTATACTGTAAGCGAGTGATTTTTATTTCTGGATATCCATATCCAGCATTCAGACAACTTACCCAATTGCTTACTTGATACCACCACATGGATGGTTAATAGGCAAGTCCAGCTTATCTAATAGAATCTTCCATTTTCTTCTTTGTATTTGTTTCTGTTTGGGTCTCCCTTGGTGAATTACAATACCATTTTCCTACTTGCCCTTGCCAGAAAAATAGCTTCCTTTATTTCCTTCACTGACCCACATTCAACTAATTGGTCAATATTTTTTTATTTTATTTTATTTTGAAGACAGGGTGCCTAGCTGAGGCTGGCCTCAAACTATGACCTTGAACTTCTGATCCTCATGCCTCTACCTCCCAAGTACTGGGGTTATAAACTAGACCTGCATACCATGTGTTAAGAATCAAACCTAGGGTTTTGTATGTGCTATACAAGGACTCTACCAACTGAGCTATTGCCTCAGCCCAGCAAATCTTGAGGGGGGAGCTAATGAACAGAGAGGCTGAAGTTAGTAATTGTATGGTTTCTTTTCTTATCACCCTTCCCCTGCCTAATAAAAATAGCAGTAGTTGTGGATATCTGGCACAAGACCTGAATGACATTCCTTCATGGACGGCACAGTGGGTGTGTGTCAGTTTGGTTTATGAGGCCCCACTCCCTCATGAGGAGCTATTGCCAGTTAATGGTTACCAGGGGAAAGGGTATCATTTTCTTCAGTACTGTAGCGATTAGTAAACTGTCTACAATCCAGTAAATAATGCCTTACCCATACTCAATCACGCAACCCTAACTTCACATAGTAGGGAAAAAAGACAATAAAGTAGGAGGATAGGTAGGAAAGAAGACTGTCAGCAAGAGTAGGAGAGATAGAGTAGTAGGGGGTGAATAAACATTGTGTATGTATGAATTCATACATGTGTATGTAAAATTATTAAATTAAAAACAATACATTAATTAAAAAGTATTGGTAGAAGAAGAGGGAAGTGAAAACATAAGAGTAAGAAAGAATTTTAAAAATTGAAAATAAAGTAGATTACCCAATAATATAAAATATGTACAAATAAAATTAGATATATACATAAAGGGAAATAAGTAAAACCATAATTTCTCAATATTGTAAAGTGAAAATACCATTACTACAAGTGCATTAAAAGAAAAATATGGGAAGTACAAGGGAAAGTTCTTTTTTTTTTTTTAAAGAACAAACAAGTGTTAAGAGTGACTTGGGGTTTCTGAAAATTGAAGATAATTTCAGTTATGTGGACAGATGTGGTGGGAGGGTTCAGATGAACTGGACTCTTATCTGTCTTGTGATTTGTGCTGGTGGTCAGTCTGTATTGGGCAAGTGTTTGATGTCTGCCGGAGCCTTTTCACTTTAGTTGCTTCTCTTCTTTGCATAACAAAGGCTGGAGAGATGGCTCTGAGGTTAAGAACACTGGCTTCTCTTCCAGAGGTCCTGAGTTCAATTCCTAGCACCCACACGGTGGTTCTCAACCATCTATAGTGAGATCTGGTGCCCTCCTCTGGTGTGGAGATGTGCATGTGTGTAGAACACTATATAAATAAATAAATAAAATTAAACAATAAAAACAAAGGCTTCTTTTGCTGGCTATTCTGAGCTTTACGGTTGGTAGGCTGGGCAGGTTCTCTTGCCATACACACACACATACACACACACACACAGACATACACATACACACAGACATACACATACACACAGACACACACACACATACACACACATACACACAGACATAGACACACACACAGACATACACATACACACAGACATACACACACAGACACAGACACACACACACACAGACATACACACAGACATACACACACACACAGACATACACACACACACAGACATACACACACACAGACATACACACAGACACACACACAGACAGAGACACACAGACACACACACACAGACACATACACAGACACACACACAGACATATACACACAGACACACACACATACACACAGACATAGATACACACACACAGACATACACACAGACACACACACAGACTCAGACACACACACATACATACATACACAGACACACAAACACAGACACACACATACAGACACACATACACAGACATACACACACAGACACACAGACACACAGACACAGACACAAACACACACAGACATATACACACACACAGACATACACAGACATACACACACACAGACATACATACACAGACACACACACACAGAGACACACACATATATAACCTTAATATATATATACATATACACACAGACATATATACACATATTATATTATAAAATTGTGTTTGCTTGTCTTCTCCTTTAGGCATAGGCTTTGTCTTAGATATCACTAACTACTATTCTTAGAATGCAGCACCAGTATTGATGTGTCTTCAGAAGCATTTGAAGAATGTAGTACAATTAACATTTTAATTAAGCAAGAGCAACAATATCAAACTAAACCTTTGACTTTGTATGTTTAATGGCTATTTACAGTGGCCACAAGTATTAATAGCTATTTTGTGCTATCATTCATGACACTGAAGATAGTTCAATCGCCTGTGAGCAAAGATCACTGTTAACATCCTTAATGTGTGAGGTAAGATATAAATGTAGAATGCCAGTGAACACATAAGCCAACCTAGGATTCAAACATCCAAGAATCATAAACTGTACTTACCAACTAAACTTGCTGTGCAAAATATTCGACCGCTTTTTTCTAGGATCTCATGGAATCTCAGTTGACATGCTGCGATTGTTTCATAATCTGTGCTGTAGGCTTGGTGGAGCTCCAGAGTGACAGTGTTCTTCTGAATGTACTGCAGAAATAAGTCGTTGACATGGACAAGATACTGAGAAGTAAAGTTATATTCAGGGTGAAGGCCTCGCACTATGGGAGTTGTCTGCAGCTCAAAGTCATAGAAAGCGTAGGTACAGAAAGTGACAGGCTCTTTATCACCAGATGCCCGCAGGACTTCAGAAGAAAATGTGACTTTGTTGATGTGGATTTCAAATAGATTTTCTCCTCGTTCTAGGTGGATGGTTTCATCAAATTCATCAACAGAGTCATCTGGCATGATTTCTGGTTTAAATTTGTACTGCTTAGTGCCATAGGCAATATCTTTTAACTGGGCTGCAAGAGAAAATACAGTTTAGAGGTTAAAATGCTGACATATGCAGATGCAAACTAGCTTATGAAGTGGTTGGACGTTGGGGTGCTTTTAGAGAATATTCTCTATCTTAAAGTCTATAATTTCACTGTTATTCTCTGTAAATGTTGCTTATTCATAAAAACAACAAAAAACCTTCAAGACTTGCTTTAACATGTCACTAAATAACAATATTGCAACTTCAAAAGATATGCAAGTATAATTCATCTGTTTACAATTAAGAGAATGAAAATGAAAAGTATTACACCTTCAGTTGTACGAGAGTGTTCAGCAAGGAACAGGAAAAGAAAGGCAAGCCACACTTGAGGTCACAGATGCCATGTGCTCCTTGAGCTCTGCTACATCCCTTATCTTTTCTCTTAGAGTTAATCTCTCTTTCTTCCTAGATACTGTCTCTTCAGCTTAATAAGCTGTGTCTGCTTCTGTGTTGGGGGAGGTAATGGATATGCTCAACATCTCAATTATGGCGGTAGTGTCATAGTTGTACACACACACCTAAACTAAACCAAGTTATTCTTTAAGTACATCAGTTACATTTTATAAGGCTGTTTTAAAGGTTGTGCATCTTTCTATGTGCACAGCTTGCCCCAGTGTTACACGTAAGTCCCCGGAAGGAATAAAATGAGCCTTCAGCCGTCCCTCCAGTCTCTGGGGAACTCCCCCTTCAAAAGGCACCGGGAAGCAGTTCACTGCCAGGCCTTCTCTTATTTTTTTCTTTGTTTCAGGTTGATGAGCACTCTCCTTTTTAAACTATTTTTCTATTTTGCTTCCGTGCCATTGTTCCCCTCCTTTTTTTTTTCTCCATGTTTTAGGGTTTTCTTCTCTGCCAGGTTGTTGGGTTCTACAATGCTAAGTATTAGTCTCTTTCATGCAAACTGTCTTCAGTAGAGTCACCTGTCTCATCAACAACTTTATACTCTTAAAAGTTATTGAGGATTCTAAAGACTTGTGATAACAATTTATATTTATTGTTATTGATCATACTGAAAAAAATGTAAATATTTTAATATACCTAACAAAACCTATTTCATGTTAATAACATCAATCATAGTATTTATTTTTTCAAAGTTATAATTTCCAAAAACATGTGAAAAGTGGCATTATTTTAATCCTTTCAACTTTTAAAAAGTTTTTAAAAAATATTTTTACAATTGTCTTTAGGACCTGACTTAATAGAAAACATCTGGAATATGGATCTGTGGCTGTGTTTAATTTGTTGTGATATTGGATGTCATATAGCCCCTGAAAAACCCCATTATAAATTTGTAAGGAATAACAATGAAAAATAACACATTATTATTATTGTTATTATAAAACTAGTTTTATCCTTGTAGACTTGGGGGTTCTCAGACTGTACTTTGAGAACTTACCTCTGACGAAGAACTACTAAACATCTTTATCTGACTAAGCAGAACTTTTCAGAAGTCAAAGAGTGTTGTGTACCTTTTTTTTTCTAAATAGTACTCAATAAAAGTTTATTTAGCACAATTTTCTTGGTTAAAAGGGAGGTCACCAAGTGAAGAATTTTCATTCAAGTCTATGCAAGCCTTTACTAGCATGCTTTGCCTGCCCCCTAAATCCATGATTCATGCCATAAACATAATCAAGCCTCTAAGGCGTCATAAGCAAACTGCTAGGCTGTAGGAATACATATGGGGAAACTGAAGCACTGGCCTTAAGGAACTCATAGCGCACAGGCCAGTAAATAGAAGTCTGTCTTCTATTGGAAAGAACTTGTGCCAAGAAAATGTGGAAAGCATTGTCTTAATCCATTTGTAATGCTATCACAGAATATCTGAGTCCAGGTATTTATTTTATAAAGAAACAAAGGTCACTTGTTTTATTCCCTTTTTGGTGTTGCAAGTTGAAGCAGGGTTCTGTGCAGCCTAAACCATGCATTCTATCACTGAGCTACACTCCCACATAAGAGATTTACTTTTTCTAGTCAGTTGTAGAGGCTGAGAAATTCAGGTTAAAGGTTCTGTATCTGGCAAGGGCTTTCTTATTATCCCACAAGGCAGAAGGGAGCACATTCACTTACAACAAACCTACTCTTCAGTAAAGAACCCATTTCCATAACAGTGGCACTGATCAATTCTTGAGTGCAGAGCCAACTGACTTAATTGCTTCTTAAACATTCTGTCTCTTGCATTTGAGGTTAAGTTCCCAAAGGTAGAAACAATGGCAATATAATGTCCTGTCTCCAAGATGCATAGATGTCACAAAGAAGATATAAGGTCCTCTTTCTCGCTCTCTCTCTTTCTTTCAGACATAAACATATACACCCCCCCCCCACACACAAACATCCACACCCACACACACAAACACCCACACCCACACACCATCCTAACAGTAAGGAAAAGCATTCTAGATGTGAGGTAGGAGAAGTGACAGAAAGAAGCCTAGGTTAGTACTAGCTTCCAGCTGGGGGAAGTGCTTAGAGGTGACACTGTCATTTGAATTGCAAAGTACACAAACATCTAGAGACAGCGTGGTGCCCTTTGTGTTTAGATACATTCTCAGGATAGGGTCTCTAGATAGCCCAGGCTGTCTAAGAGCTCATCATTGTGCCCAAGCTGACTTCAGACCTGCATTCCTCTCAATATCCTCTGGAGAGCTGGGATTACACATGTGTACTGCCACACCCAGCTCTCTTAGATGATTTCTGCATTTGCTAAAGTTTGAAACTCACTGTGAGGGCACTTCAGGTAAAAGGAAGATGGGTGAATCAATCATAGCCAGCTTCCTGGCATGCTAAGTACCAAGTTAGATTTTGAAACACAGAGGGCATATATTATCTTGATGTCAAGGAAGAAGGGAACCAATGCTGGTGCTTTGAATGAGCAAAGTGAATCGAATAAAGAACAAGCACATAAGGGGCTGGAGAGATGGCTCAGGGGTTAAGAGCACTTCTTGCTCTTCCAGAGGTCCTGAGTTCAAATCCCAGCAACCACATGGTGGCTCCCAACCATCTATAATGAAAATTGGTGTTCTCTTCTGGCGTTCAGGTGTATATGCAGGCAGAAGATTGTATACATAAGAAAATAAATAAATCTTCAAAAAAGAATAAGCACATAGAGTTGGTGAAGGTGCACATCTTGCTTAGAAGAAAAATCACAGAGGTGCCGTGACACTTGAGCCTGTAACACTTTATGTAGTTCTTTGAAATCTTGACTACAACACCGAATTTGAAAACAGTAAATTCTTGAAAAATCCTACTAAACATTCTTGAGTAGAAAAGAATCAGATGAAATAGTCTTTCTGGTAACTTATTCCAGCTTCAAATTGGAAAAAAAATAGAGCAGGAAGATATTGTGAGCGAGGGTTTGGACGGCATTTTCAACTGCCATAAAACTGTGCACACTGTACCTTCAAGCTTTTGGATGCGTGCAGCTCTGATATCAAGAAGATGAACATATTGTTCCACTTTGAGTTCATAATCTTGCTGCAAATTTTCCATCTTCTGAGTCACTGCTTCAACTTCCATCTAAAAATAAGAGACAGAAAGGTTCACTACTTATGATTATCCTATTTGCATCTGTCAAAGTGACTTTGAGCCAAGCATTTTAAGATGGAGCTTTAAGGCTACCGTGCCAGGATTCAGACATTTCTAGGTGTAATTTTAAGGCTACCATGGTACAAATCAACACTTCTTGTTGGAGTTTTCAAAATTAGGGTCTGATTTTACCATCTATTGGACGGCTAGCGCAGACTCTAAACCATAACGTCCTCCCGTCACACAGCTTACAGTGGTCCCTTCCTTTTTTTTTTTTTTTGTAGACAAATCTCCTTATTACTGGAAGCTGACGTGGATGGCTGTGGCAGGGCTTTAGGGGGATGGCTGTGACTCACTGCAGACTGTGGTGACACTAACAAAAGTGACATTACTCCACTGAGCATTCCCTAAGGCTTTTTCATTTGTTTTAAAATTATTTATCCTAACTCTCTAGTTTTAGGGCTAAATTCTAGGAATGTATTAATATGTCATAATAGGTGACAGGAGATAATAAAAGATGATAGCACAAAAAGTTGCTCTGAAAAGAACCATCAGTAAAATATCACAGAAAACATACCTTTTCAATTAGTGTTTGACAGTACCTGATAGTCTTTATTGATTTTATGTTGCATAATTAACATATTTCTTGTCTTTTCAAGTTCTTGTACTGTTTCTGCATGAGTTGCTTGAAGCTCCTTCATGGAACGTTCTAGATCTTTATTAATTTCACTGTCCACTTTTTCTAAAAATGAAAGGTCTCCATTTTTTTGTTCTTTCTGAGCCTAAAGTAAAACCATAATTTTTTAATTGAAACAAGAATTTATAGAATGTGACCATGTGAACTAATGTGATACATTTAAAAAACAGTCAGTTGAATTCGTGAGCTTCCATTTTTCCATTAGAAATAAAACAGTATAAACACAAACATTTGCATTTAGAACAATAGACATTTAGAACATAGAAATTTAGAACAATTACAAAGAAATAAAAATAGCTATCATAACATAAATGAAGTCACCTTTTTTCATCTGATCAAAATGTATGCTACGATATAAACAGAAGAGTGTACTTGTAGATAACAGTATCTCAGAATTAGACAATACATTTGAGTTATAGTTCAATACCTTACTTCAGAAGGCAAACTTGGTTTTATAATGGGTCAGGTAAAAATGAAGTCTTTTTTTTTTTTTTTTTTTTTTTTGGCAGTCAGAGGGCTTTAAATAAGAGTGCGGAGGTCTATCTTAATGTGACTTTGATTTCACTATGAAATATGCATTTGCTATAACTAAATGTTTTCTACCCATTTCCTGAGTCCTAACTTAATATAGCATTGATTCTTTCTTTCTCCCCACCCCATGCGCACGAGCGCGCACATACTACGATGCAGTGAGCTTTAGAAGATGCACACACAATTCACTCTTTTAACATCAGGTTTATAGATGAAGGGTATCATTACACTGAA
Organism: Pachyuromys duprasi; assembly: GCA_028658305.1. Lineage (NCBI taxonomy): Eukaryota > Metazoa > Chordata > Mammalia > Rodentia > Muridae > Pachyuromys > Pachyuromys duprasi. Next base: position 29,056,202 of record CM053744.1, read on the forward strand.
AGATGCTATAAAGCCATAGCATCGAAAACTAATTGTTAAAATGCTACCTTTATAAGCAGGAGTGCTTCACTCAGGTCATCAGCATTAATATCACTTTCCTGTAGTAGAGAGAGTTAAAGCTCACAGTGAGAATTAGTTCAGAGCACAGATTCCCACTACACTATCTAGTAGAACATACAGTTCCTGAGGCTTTAGGAAACCAAGTTAAGTACACAGGACATTTCAGCAGCTCAGAATACCCGCCCACAACATAGGCAAACAGCTGTGTTAGCTAATAGACAAGTGACACATCTGTACTTCTTGCTTTGTTGTACACTGTTTTTTCTATGCTGAAGATACATACACATAAACTAAAGAAGGGAAATGGTTCACCTGGTTGAAAAACTTCATGCGGTTTGTAAGCTCATCCAGCTGCTGTTTTTGCTGCAGACACTGTAGCTGGAGCTCTCTATTCTCTTGCACGAGTTTCTCATTTTGGTCTTAAAAATAAAGTCAACACATTGGAAAGCTAAGTTAGAATTATGTCGAAGAACACGTTTAAAGAACTTAAATATGGTTACATAGCAAGCTGGGTCTAGTGTCATTCAGGTCAGAGAGGAGACAGCCAGCACTTCAGACAAAGAGAGCAGGGATGAGAAGCCAATGAACACCATCATGTGCCACCACACGACTCACTTGTCTATCATAAAGTCAAGACTCAAGTTCACAGTATTAACACAAGGAAACTGTGGTCTCTGGGACTTCAAACGAACAGTCTACTTAAAATGCCTGAAAATATATGTTTCTAAATATATGGTTTTACTTACTTATTAAGGGTCCTGAAAGACATGCAAAAAAAAATTGTTTTTTAGTGTTCTGGCTGGCTTCCTTGGATTTTCTTTTTCTTCACTTAGCATAAAGTCAGTCTTTGTATTAAAACAAGACCATTTATTTCATAAACTTCAAATCTATAACTTAATCTACCATACCCCATAATAAATCTGTTCCAACAGGAGATAGATTCTGAGGCAGAATTAATGATAACTCGTGCATTCTCAGTTCATGGGGCTCTTGCTATTAGCAGGACTGTAAGGGAGAAATCAAGAAAACAACAAATTCATACACTAATTTCTTGCTCTCTGTATTAAACGTGTTTAATTTATAAAGGGGTTGCAGCATGAACTAGGAAGATGGCTCAGCAGTTACGTGCTGTGGCTGCTTTTCCAGAGGATTTGGGTTCAATTTCCAGCACCCACAGGGCACCTTATAACCACCTGTAACTCCAGTAAGGGGATCTGATACCCTCTGCTGGCCTCTGCCGACACTGCACGCACATGGTACACACAGATTCACACTGGCAAAACACCCAGACACATTAAAAAAAAAAAGCCATTAATGGCCTGCAGGCAGATGCACCGCCTTCTTTAGTGCTGGGCTCTTAGGTGCACCCCCCCACTGTCTTCACTGTGGCAGGCAGTTATTCTGCTTTGCTGACTCCTCACGGACTACTTCTACACTATGTCATCCAAAACGCCTCTCTCAATTTCTTTTTGATCTCAAGAATTTTTGTTTAAGTCCTCTATTCAAGTTGTACATCTTTGTTTCTTTTTCTTAAAAAAACAAGTAACACACTTGCCAAGAATTCTTTCCATGAATACATTTGTATTCTGACTAGTTATATAGAAGTATGTTTCTACCTTTTTCAAGGCTTTGTGCTCCCAAGCTATAAATACTGCACAAAAGTAAAAATGTTAAATTACACAGTTAAGAAGAAATGGACTAAACTGGGATGTTTTTAATATCATATAGTTCTTAGAATTTTTGGGATTATAAAGATACAGAGATTAATAAGTATATAGACACTTCTAATATATGGGTAGAAAATTAAAGGTTATCTTTTGGTAAAAATTGCTCATATCCCACTAAACTGAAAGAATTTCCAAGTGTGAAAAACACCTGGAAAGTATGAAGGTATGGGTCAAACACTTGTCTCTAAACTAAAAATTAGCAGTAATAATCATTATGAATTCTTATGAGATAAACTTTTCCTGACCCCTTTGGGGGGTAGGAGGTCGAAAAACCCTTACACAGGGGTGGCATATCAGATATCCTGTATATCAGATATTTACACTAGGATTCATAATAGTAGCAAAATAACAGTTATGAAGTAGCAATGAACTAATTCTTTGGTTCAGGGTCGCTACAACACGAGACACTATATTGAAGGTCCCAGCGTTGGGAGAGTTGAGAACCACTGTGCAAAGGGTGCACTGCCCTGTCTCCCCCAACATGCACACAGTGTGCACTGTCACCTTTCTTATGCTCGACTTCGTTTTTTTAGTTTTCTGAGACAGGGTTTCTCTGTGTAGCCGTGGCTGTCCTGGTCTTGAACTCTCAAAAATCTACCTGCTTCTGCTTCCCTGAGTGCTGGGACTACAGGTATGTGCCTCTGCACCTGGCTCCAGGTTTTTTTTTTTTAATCTTTTCAATTTTGCAGAGCTGAGAATATGTTAATAGGTACAAACAGTTATGAGTATTTCCATCCTTTATTTTTTTCTGTTCTGACAGCTATGTCGCCATTCACTGATGTTTTAAAAATGGAGTGCCATTTGTGGGAGAGTAACTTAATGGGAAAACATCCTAGAGCACCGCTGACCTTCCCTCTACAGATTTTATGGAGAATTATACATTATATTCTCTCTTTATCAAGCTGCTTATTTAGGATATGTTTTGGGTCTTTAAAAATACCACACTGCTACAGTTCAAAGAAAAAATAGGCTTGCTGAATTATAATATGAAAAATCAAAGCTCTCTGTATGAGATGAAAAACAACCCCCTTACCTTATGATTTGACAAAAAGCAGGTTAAGCTAAACAGCATTTTATTCAAATGAGATGCCATTTCGCTCTTTAACTTACATTCTTCCAGCACACCATTAATAATAGCTCAGAGAACAATTCAACTAAACAATTTTCAGAGCTCCTTTGTGCTAATATCTTCAGCTGTGATCAATATAACCATATGCATTATGCTGAATTATGCATTTCAGCTAAAGATAGAAAGGAACGTTCAAAAGCAAGCCCTTAAACACATGCAGTTAATTTAAGCATTAGCCAAATGCAAACTGCATTTACATATCCTTGCCCCACATATTCACACAATCTGAAACTAATTTGTACCTTGAATAAAGAGGTGAATATTCTCTAAAAATACTGTGCCTGTTAGATGAATGACTACAAGAAGCCAGGGAAGCATCTGCTGGTGAAGAGCACTTGATACAAGAAAAGGCAAATGTGTGAGGAGAGTTCAAAGGAAAATTAAACCACTTCAAAATGTGTACCACAGAAAGGAACTTTCTGGATAGTCAAAGATTTCCTTAAATAGATAATTTTAATTTTTTCTTTATTTCCCCCCAAAATGATTAAAAGCTAGAAAAGTTATTTTTATTATTATTAAATGCTTAAAGTTATTTTAACTTATTTTCTTAGAATTTACTTTAACATTTTTATAAATAAACAAAGACCTAAATACTTAGCCTTATAAGTTTAAGCTATTTGGAAAAAATAACTGGAAAATTATAGTTCCAGCAACTTTTACTTAGAAAGTAATTAGATAAATGTGTTTGATTTTTTTAATGTAGGAAGATGTTGCTTATAATGCCAAAAATTACTTAATATTCATCATAAGCAATTGCTGAATCATCTTCAGAACATCTGCATACTGAGAAACTATAATAGGCATTATTAATGATGATGTCATGGATTTAAATTTATACCATAGGACTGACTTCACAAAACAGTGAGTAAATGAGCACATTATAAAACTTAATCCATCCATATATATATATGTGTATATATATGGTATATCATGTATATTATATGATATATAGTTGCTAATATGTATCACATATTTTCTATATATAGATATATACTATATGTGTCATATATAGTATATATTTATATATTATATATACATATACACAGATACACACACACATACACTAACGACTCGGAGAAAAGCCACAAGTACCAGCAGAGATTAACTTGAGGGCTACAACAGGATCTAAAACTCTTGCATAGTGCACATACTTTATTTCCAATATTAAAAGAATCCTTAGAAACAAGAACCAGTGCTTATGATGACTACTAATGGAATAATTTTTGGTAGCATAAGCCACATCTCCCTACATAAAAAACAATCTTAACACATTTATCTACTTTTTAACTAAAAAGATGAGGATGGCCTAGATGAATCAGAATATCTTAGCAATTATAATACTTAACAGAAAGAATTCAACAAATCAATTAAAAACAACAGTTTAAAGAGAAATTAAGATTCTATGCCTTTTAAGAGTTTTGAAAGATCAATTCAGATATCTGAAAGACAAAAGTTTTGAAATTCTTGATATCTAAGAAAACACAGAAAAAGCAGGAACAATAGAGGTGTATTTTATTTCCCTTTCTCTGTAAAATTGTTACGTGTTTATTTATGTGGGTGTGTGGAGCATGTAGGGTCAAGGTGTACATGTTGTGGTCAGAGGACAAGATGCAGGAGGTAGCTCTCTTGATGGGGTTTGGGGGAGCAAGCGCAGGTCATGAGGCTTTGTGGCAGGATGCTCTCAGCTCATGAGCCACCTCACTGTCCTCTTATTTCCCTTGTCTTTTAAGAATGAGAAATTTATCTATTTTTGGAAAACGGAATGGGCAAGAAGGAATTACTGAGTGACTAGAGACAAAGCATTCCAGTAAGTACTTACTAGTGTACATTACAGTCAGAAACCCACGAGGCCAGAAATCATGTCACCACTTAATTCCATGAACAATCTTCTAGAAAAACTTAAAAATAACATAGCAGTCAATTCAATCACTTGGTAGATAAATATTGACTACCGTGCTTCACGGGAATAAAGATTCCATTGACTATGTGTTTCTGTTTTAGGCTTGTGAAATGTAAAAAACATGCCTAAACAGTTTTAAGGTGTTCTTGCTTATGGATGTACTGATTTTATTAATATTAAATGTGAAAAATTATATTCCATTTTGTCAATCAATGTGACCCTGGGGTAAGAGTACTAAGTAAAGATATATTTTTCTTACTAAGTGTCTATAGTAAACTTCTTTGTTGTTGTTGACACAGGGTCTTTCTATGTAGCCGAAGGGGCTCTGGAATTTGCAATTCTCTTGTCTTGGTCTCCTGAGTGCTATGATTACAGGCATATGACACCATGCCTGACTATATTAAACCTCTGAAATTCTCATGTAACTGAATCACAAATGTTCCAAAGGGGCAACCCTATTACTACGTTCCTGTGTGTATCTACTGGGTGCACATACTATTCCACACTTCTATAAAAAAATCTGTGACTCCTATTGTATATCTGTGAGCACTGGGTATACATATGTGTCTGTGTGTAATACAGCAGTCCAGACATCTGTAATTACATTTTATTTCTATGAGACAAGACATAAAACGATTATGCTGAATGATTATTATTTTAACTGGGACATTTTGATAAAGTGTCTTGGTTAATAGACTGGGTTTAGACAGCTCACTATTAGATTGTTCTGGTTTCATCTTTGAAACTAGCACAAAGCTATTTCTCCCAGTTGTCCCTGTTCTGGATTTTCCCATTGCATCCACCACTACCTGTACCAATATAGGTTTCTCTAGCTTACTGTTGTTTAATGAGGGTAAGTCTTTGTCTTATTTGGTGTACCCTCAGAACTTAGAACAATTCTGAGCACCAGTTCAATAAATGGTTGTGGCATGTCAAATAATGAAAAGTTCAGAATTTAGGGATATTAAACTAATGAAAGACAACCTAGATAAAGTGACTCTCAGAAACAATTGTTTTGACATATATATGAGGGAAATATTATGGACAGCACACACACGTATGTATATATGTATATGCATATATGCACTGATATAAGCTGTGTCCAGGGAATAGTAGGATGATTGGCAAACAGTAGGCATACACGAAGTACTGACTGCCTTAGCAAATAAGCATCAGATGTCTGCATAAGTAAATGGGTGGTTATTTCTCTGTACCTCTTTCAGTCTTTAATTTGTCAAGGACTTCGGTTTTGTCTGTTAGATCAGATTTTAAGGCACTTTCGAGCTGAGCAATCTGCACTTTCATCTGCTGCTCCTTTAACTTCCACTGCTCCTCATGGGCAGCACTGAAGGCACTGTAAAACACACGTGACATGCAAGGAGAGCTGGGAAATCAGCTTCACCCGAAAATAATAAAGAGAAAGCTTTTAGTGGCCCAGAGACCACTGTCATCATGTCTCAGGAATTAAGTAAACATATGCTGGGCTGCTGCTGCTGAAACCAAGGCGCCTTCCTCAGGCTGCGGTTAGGAAACATGAAAGAGTTTGTGGGATGAGCAAAGGAACTGGCCTTAATTTAGAGCTCCAAAGGCAGAAAAGTTGGCAACACGCATCTTTTGTGGACTAGTTAGGAATTCAGATACTTTACATACTGCAGAGGAATCCCCGACTCCAAAGCTCAGCAACTGACAGGCAAGGCTGTCTTCTTCCACTCACAAGCCCACGCACTCAGTATTGGGAAAGTACTTTCCACCTGATCTAAATTTAATTCTGAGAATATTGTGAGTCTGTGATAACAAAGACATAAAACAACAGCCATAAAATGACAGTATATTGAACCACAAGGTGGTAATTCTGATACTAAGAATGGTGTGCAGGCAGTTTTACCTTAAAAATAAAAAGTGATAGGCTAAGAACAAATATTTTGACTTTTTATCACAGATTGTTATAAAACAAGAGGCTGTAATCTAAGAAGATTATGCAGGCAAAATTAGAATCAATTCCTTAATAAAAGTGTAGCATCCTTTTTTTTTTTTTTTTTTTTTGAGACAAAGTAGTCTCTGGCTCAGGCTGGCCTTGAACTCTGTATGTGGCTGAGAATGACCTTGAACTTGTAGCCTTGCCTTCCAGTTCTCCAGGGCTGAGACTGCAGGTATGCACCACCACACCTGGTTTACATAATGCTGGGGATAGAACCTTGGGCTCTGTGCAAACACTCCACCCACTGAGCTACATCTGTAGCCCAAAGTAGTTTCAGTTATAGTTTGAATCTGCCGAAGATCAAGGCCCAACATACTAGAGGAGGACACAGGCTAGGGGTAAGTAGATGCTCCACAGAGAGAAAACAAACGTCTCTTTATCCAGTGGGTTCTGAACATGGTATACAATGGTACTACAGCAACTTGTTCCTCTGACACTCAGGGACAGCTCAAAGGCAGAGGCCTGGCAATTCATGTTTCTGCAGCTTCCCAGGTGATAGCCAGACTTCAGGCAAACCTACCGTGATCTGCATTTTAGCAGAAAGCCATTCTCTGTGAAGCTTGACATGACTGAATAATCACCCGCAGCTTTGACCCCTCTACTTACCTTAAACTCAGTAAATGAAACAGAACTCTATAAAATCTGGTTTTATACCGACAATGAAGTAAATGGAAAAGAAATATATTATTGAAAATTGCTCTTAATGTTGCTCCCAACTAGTTCTGAGGTTTTATTCCAAGAGATAATTTTTGTAAAAGGTACAGCTTTCAAAAAACTGTTTATTCATTTCAAATTTTGAATCTTTTTATTGCATTAAAAATATCACCTTGAAAATAAATGGAACTCTAGAAGCCACCTAAAGATACCATATATTTTCCTCTATCAGTGTTCTTCATTTCACATATGGATCCTTAAAAAACAAAAACCATGGAACTGATATGCCAATATCTGAAGCTAATTTTTATCAAAGGTGGAATTACTTAGACTGAAGTGAAATCCAAATAAAACACATACACTTTTAATACTAAAGAATATTCCTTTATAAATTCACTTAAAAGTAAAGAATGTATATAATTTCTGTGTCTAGCCAAATAAATACATATGCATGAATGTGAGTACATATATGTATGTGTGCCTTCTATCATTAAAAACATGTACCACCCGAAAAACTTAGCATGATGAAATAGGACAACTATATATTCCCTCAGATGCCAGCAATTAGAAACAGTAGTGTTCCAACAGTGTGCACACTGCAGAAGATCACCAGCAGCTAATCTGGCAGGAACATCAGAAGCCGTGTGTTTAAATTAAGAACAATTTAGCAGCCTGGTTTCTCCAAACCCACAAAATACTAGTGTAAATCAGCATAAGTCAATCTGAATTTAGCCCACTGCTATCTTCCCTCTAAATTTAGGATTGCATTCCACTAGAGTTTCATGAGGAATTCCTTTTGAATTTACTATATTCCTCTATGCTTGGAGCCATCTGTGTAGCTATAAATGGTGAACCACATCTGGCTCCATTTTCATTGAAAGGGCTATATACATGATTAAATCTACATATGAGAAGAGTGTTTAAGAACTTTTTATTCATGAAAATGTTTTGTATACACCAACAGTGGCAGTGAAAGGAGGAGGCCTGCCTCTGCATCCATTGCACTGGTATGTTCTGTGACACGCCTGCAGGAGGGGCTGTTGGTGCCTGTGGTCACTAGCATGCCCACTGGCTGCCATGGGTCTCAAGTATACTGTTAACACACACCCTTGATTAAAACACGATACGATCAAAATAAAAGCTTAAGAAGTCCTCTCTACCCTCAGGCCTTTTTTCGCACAGAAAAACTTCACTGCTCCAATGTTCCAGGACTTCCTCATGTGGGAAATGAGGGAGAATAACCCCATCTCCCATAAAGAACCCACAGGTACTTCAGCAAGAGGCCTGCAGATAATCAGAGCTCATGTTGCTAAAATGAGCAGAGTCTATGGGCGGCCAGCACGGCTCTTTCAAATTCTGAGCAGTGTCACAACATAAAAATTTGATCTGTTCAATTCTTGAAAGGGTTATTCACTGCAACAGTCAAATTAAACAAACAGCTATTAGGTCAATATCTCTCCAGCAATCAATACCTTACAGTTGCTTCCAACAGGAATCCTGGGCCCAACCTCAAAATGAAAACTTGGGAGTGGATGGTGGTAGTAGTGCTTTGCACATGTGTGTGTGTGTGTGTGTGTGTGTGTGAGTGTGCTCAGTAGGAGAGGCTTAAAAGTGTGGTGTAATGATTCAAATAACCTCTCCAGGTTATGTGTACACACTATTTTTGAGGGCCTACTGCATTCACTAGTTCCCTGGCACCCAAACTATACTAATTTCAGAAATGGAACACAGCCTTACCATATTATTGCATGAAGTTTCTCTTGAGCAAGCAGTAAGGTTTAATTGCAAAAAAATCATTCTGAATCTTAAAACTGAACATTTCTTAAAGTTCTTATTTCTTGGCATTGTATCAAATATGTTTAGCATATTAACAAAGTCTCATACCACATACTAACATGAGGGTTTTATCTTACCACGATTCTCTAATATGTCACATGTCAAGTAATAAACAGATTCAAAATTTCATTTAAAAAAGGAAGATGAGAACGCAATCTGCAAATCATCTTTTTCTCCTGAAAAGCAGCCAACTTTGAATAACAAACACATGCTCTCCTTTTTAAAGCATGCTATCATTATGACTAAGCAAACAAGTAGCATGCATAGTTTCTGATTAACATTAATTTCAGCAACGATGAATAAAGAGTGTAATGAAAGAAAAGTACTCTAAGAATCTAGGGACAATGGTGATATTTGTAGTTTCTTTATGCTTCCGGAAGTGTATTTAAGAATGCCATCAGAAGATTCTGACGTTCTAGTTATGACTGCATATACACGTTGGACTTTAGGCTTGGGTACCACTGATTTTTTTGACATTGTTTTGATGCTCATTATAGCCATTTACTTCAAATACCTCACATAAAATTTATGTGTAAACAACACAATGAAGTCTGTTTTCAGTGTGATGCTGAAAAAATGTAGTGCAAGCCCAAAACATTAAAAAAAAATCAAAACCTCCAAAGCCAGATTTAGATTTACACTCTTAAATCATCTTCTAATATGGAAAGATAAAGTTTTATGGTAATTAAGTAAATATGAGAAAAATATGCCTTGTCAAAATTCCATTTATGTATTATTCCCAGATAAGTCTGATTTTTTTTTTCCAGGAAAGTGTGTTCAATGAATTCTCAAGTTGGAGAGAAGTAGAAATATAGAAGTAATGGCCAAATGGCACTGAGCATTTTGTATTTAGACCACATTAAATTTTTTCGAGTTACAAGATGTTCAAATCAATCAAAATCCCTCTATGTATGGCAGTCCATTATTTTCCATGGATGCTTCCTTTTCACACAGATAATTTTCCAATGCAATTAAAATCAGTGAGAGTGATGCATTGGGGGGGAAATCCATTTTAGAGTTGAAAGAATTGGGTTCAATTCCACGCTGCTCCACCAGCCATGCAGTGGGACTCTGCATAAGGGCATTCGTCTGTTGTCGGTCTCAGTTACCTCCTTTACAAAACACAGGGACATTGTCATCTTTCACCTAGGAGGGCACTATACAATCTGTATGAGACCTCAAAATTTAAACATATGATTATAAAATATATAGGTACATCAATGTAAATATACAGGCAGTCCCTTAGAGATGGGAACATAAGCCAGGAGGTGTAATAGATTCTCTAGGTCAAGTTAATTAAGGTTGATTGGAAAGGGACTGGTACAAAATGGTCTAGAAGGAAGCCTTATACAATTCCACATAGAGACGTTTAGCTAGGCTACCCTTGCCAGAGGGCCCTGATTATTTAATTGGTATTCTACTGTTGCTAACCCTTAACAAATAGAAAAAAAAGGTGCAAAGCATTGGAATGATGCTTACCACTGACTTAGGTCATGTTTTCTACTAACCTAAAATCCACACAAATGTAAAAACTAAAAATTTTAAATGTATATACATTTATAAAACATTAAACTAAAAGGTTAAAGAGATACTTATACCACAGATACTATTTTCTGAGGGTTCAGTATATTACCAATATGGAGGAATGGCTGAGTAACAGATAAAACATATACTTAAACATGCTAAATCTGATTCTACATTATCCCACACTTATCATCACACATACTGGAAAGATGTTAACAATTACACAGATACACATCAATAGACAGATCAGAATCATTGAACCAGATTTAGCCAGGGAGTAGAATTTTGTTTCAAATATTACCAGAAGGAGCTATTTTCTAAAATACAGTAATTATGAAACATATTAAAAGCTGAAAGTGAAGTAGTTCTTCAAAATTCATCTTGAGCTGAGGTGCCTGACTTTTCCTGGGAGTTCTGGGAGCCTAGAAGAGAGACTGAAGCAAGCTCAGAGAACTTCTTCAGATTACAGCACTCTTCAAGAGTACGTAATACCTGTCAAAGGTACTCCACCCTTGTTTTCCTTTCCTCATCTGTAACCTGAGAATATAGAATCCAACATCTATGGTGTTCTGAGGAATGTATGGGAATGGATGCAGACCAGCCTGCATGGCATCCACGGCTGGGAGCTTGTAATCAACGAGTGACAGTGCTTGTTACTCACAGTAAACCAACCTGGTTCTCCACGTGATGACAGACTACAGCTCAGATCAAAACTAGCCACAAATGCCTTTACAGAGCTTATTTTTCTTTTGTAAAGTAACTATATGTCCTGTCGTGATCTGTTGCTAGTTTTAAAATCAATATTAGTATTATGACAATAAATGCTTTGATTCAAAAGAGTTCAAACAAGAATGAAACACATAGAATTGTGATTTACCTGTTATAAAGTTTATCATAGTTTTCCTTTAAAAGTTCTCGCTCCTTTTCTAAATCATTAATTCTATCCTGCAGCTAAAATGAAAACAAAGTTACAAAGATTTTCCATGGTTCAGGGTTAGCACTCTGGACTCTGAAAATAAAGTTACACATAAGTTATTATCATATCAAACTACCAGTAAGAAAGCCAGGAGAGGACAGCCACTCGTTCTAGTCCCAATTCCCACACTGAGGCTGCTGACTAGACCACATACAGTGCCTGCATTCAGTCCAGGGTTGATTTCTTCCATGTCACTAAATAAACATGAAATTAATATTCCTGTTTTAATTTAGTAGAAACGTATGCACTACTTTATGACAACATGAGCCAGAACTCAATAAAGATTGTGTTAAGAGCTTTCTCTTAAGACCCTGGAAATATATTTTTTACTTTCGACCCTGATGAATTCCATCATTATATTAATTTTGTAATAATTTCCAATTGGCCCATAAAAAGTGAGTATTAACTGTTCTTTGAGTTCAGAGTTCAAGCAAGTTTAATAATCACTAATTAATTAAAGATACAATTTCTCTTGTTACCTGAAATTATAAATAGTAGCACATCTTAAGAATAACTAAAATAGTATTCCTTATTTTATCCTAGTGAATAAATTTTTCAGAAATATAATTATTAGATAACACAGTAATTTTATTAGATCATTATGATTAAAATATGGATTGCTCTACTGTAGCATTTAAGGTTTTATTAATAAATATGTTCTGTAGTCATATTTTTTCTTCTTTTGCTATGGAACAGAGTACTTAAAAATTCATCTCCATTTTCAGCATTTTGCTAATGAGAGACAGGAAAGGGTTCTCCTGAGTGCATAATAGTATATAAACACCTATTCCATTTCTGCTCTCCTTAGGAATAAGTTTAACAGACTTCAGAAAAAATATTGTGCTACTTGGGAGCTATGAATGGCAACAGTAATAGAAGGGTAAGTTTTCTAACAACCTCCTGGAAAGAAGATAATTTTACAAAATTGCTGACATAGTAACATCCCCTCAGAAATGCTATTCCTTTAATTTCATTCTTGTGTCTCGATGATTAAGAAGCGTCGTGTTTAGGAATGCTCCGTTCTTCAGGTCATGTGACATCGTGTTACTTTTCCTTTCACTCAAGGCTCTTTAATCCTGGATAAACGCTGGCTCTCAGCACACTTGAGGGTATTTTAAGCATCAGTTTGCCATTCATGTTCTGTACTAGCCACTCTATTCTGCTGCATTCAAAATACCAAATATATAGTTCAGAATTTTGACATAACTTCAGTTTTTGAACTGTTTCTCTCTTACTTTTCGACACAGTTTCAGAGAAATTATTATGCAAGAAGTGACCGCACTCTCCTGGGGCTCACCTCCTCTGCTCTGCTCTCTGAGAACCTCGCGGAGTGCAGCTGCTTCTCAAGGCTGCAGCACTTCAGACGCTGTTCTTTCAGCTGCATGTTCAGCTCATCTCCATTTGCCATCAAGGCGTCATGGCTGATCCTGAGTGTTCTTTGTTTCTACAAAAAGAGAAACAAAAAAAAGATAGCAAAAAGAGAAAAATTTAAGCATTTTAAAATATACTTAAAATTTAAAATATGCTTAAATTTTTAAACTTTAAAATTTCTAATATGCTTAAATTTTTTACTCTGAAAAATTAATTACAAGTCTATCTATGTTTTACCCTGCACATTTACAATGCACAACTTATTCAAGTCATAAACAATGTATGTGTGATACAAAGAAAGTCACTTAAGCATCACACCACACAAACTGTCTCCCCTTTGATTTGCCCCTAGGTTTTGACTTGTTGATAGTAACCAGTAACTAAACTGGTTTTCGTGGTTAATATTTCCCCCCTTTTTACTATAGTTATAGTAGTTGGACATGTTACCTAAAAATTCTTCAGCATAGGTCAAAAAAATGCTGATCACTGACATGGAGACAGAAAGAATTTGCTATCAAAGCATAAATAAACAACTTTGAAAGGCTAACTTTTAATTTTAATACAAATAAGTTTTTAAATTCTGCAAAAATATTTATAAGCCCTTCTTAATTTTAAAAAAAGTTTATATGTGAACATGCTTTATATTCAATTTTACATACTTAAATGCCATATGCTTTTAAAAATAAAGTAAGTTAGTAATTATAATCAGGTCTTTTGTAGACTCCATTTGATCATAACATGAAATACCTCACCTGCGTAAGTCCTAGTGAAAGCTTTCTTAGCTCACATAAAATAAATTTGACCTTTAAGCCAGATTAGAAACCTCAGGTTAGTTTTCATCACTGCTATGTTATTACACATGCTACTTTTAGTAACCTTCCCACATCGAGGCTCTTGATTTCAACCTCTCTAGCCTTTTCTCTACACTACTCCCCAAAAGGTGTAGTCTGCACGAGAGCAGACGCTTGTTATTTTATTATCTGAAAAAAACACATCAGGGGTCTGTTACATGGGAATCAAGATAGTCAGAGAAGTCAGAGAATGCAGAACCATGTTTCAATTCCTCTCTTAAGTCTTCATTTTTGAAATTGCTTTCTCCCACAGGTACTTTTGGTCAAAAGGGACCTATGTACACATAGGTAGAGGTAACACTCCCACTCACAGAACAGATCCCTCTCCTACAAATTTGTGTTTCTATATGGAAGGTGGTTATATTTGGCATTAAAAGAGGTTCCTATAGGTTGGAAGACATCACACAGGGTATGGCTGAAAGGTACTTAACTATTTACTCATGAGTGAAGCAGGCATCATATGACCCTATGCCCATCAGTGTATGACCCTATCAGTGTACAGCTTACCTTGTCTCTCTATTTCAAAGAAAGCATGACTTAACATATAATCTAATCATCTGGAATGTTTTGGAGTTCATTAATTCCAGGACTTTTTTTTTAAATTATGAAGTACCAATAAACAGTAGCCCTGTGACGGCACATTCCTGGGTATCCACTGTTACTTGAAAGCCATCCTGAGGATAAGGAAGCCTGAATCCTGTCAGACTGAACTGTAAAGGCTTAAGATAAATAACTGACAGCTGCTATTATAGGTATTCAACTATTTTCTGATAATTGTAGTGAGCAAAGAAACACAACACAAAACATAATCCCCATCACAGAAAGCTTTAACAGATGCAATTATTGTCCTGTTTGTCATTCTGGTCTCTACTGCTCACCTATGAGAGTGAAGATGCACACAAGTACAGAGACATCTTCAGGGTTTCGGGGCCATTACGAGCCCAGAAACAAAGAGATGAGAATGAGTGTTCATGGCAGAGGATTTATGACAGATGCACTTATTAAAATGACTTAGATGGTTATAAAAAGCCTATGAGTTACTTAGTGACTGTTATGAATGACATGCAAAGGGTAATCATACACATTTAATAAAGCAAACATTACAATAAAATTTTAGTATTATGACCATTATTAAAAGTACAACTTGAATACTATTTTAAATCCTTTTCATCTGCAAACAAAATAATTAGCCACAGTACCTCTTGAAGCTGGATAAATTTTCCTTCTATGACTGAAAGAGCTTTGCTTTTCTCCACTAGTTGTTTATGAAGCTTAATCATTTCTACATTGTCTCGAATATTTGACCTTCAAAGTTGTGTTTAAAAAAAAAAGAAAAAGAGTTTAAAATACAAGTTATAGGAAAACAAAACACACACACACACACACACTCTCTCTCTTCCACCCATGGTTGATTTACTTATATATAATCAAGTCATCTAAAATTTTGTATTATTGTAATTTATGGCAGATTATTTAAAAACTAGCCAATATCAATTCTGGGAGGTGTATAAATAGACCCTCTGAGTTTGAAAGCTGCTTTCAAACTCAATGGCAATATTAGCTTCATCACACTGATAGTACAGGCTGATAAGCATTTTAGGATGTTCCAAAAGACTGCATAAAACCAGTTTTCAGCCATCAGCATCTACCAGGAAACTTTACCCTGCTCTGCTACTCTCCCCTTAGTATAAAAGAGTTCTATCATTCATTCCCTACCACTCCCTCGGCACATGCAGTATCACAGATTATCATTTATTGGAGTTTCCTCTTGGAGTTTCAACTTTTCAAAACATTTCCCAATAAGTGACTTAGCATTTTATACTAATAATGCCCAAGGATGGCATTTGAATATGTTGCAGCTGTGCCTCTAGCTGTAAGAGATTATTTGATGTCCACAGGGTATAGAGAAACCTTATATGCTGCAATACTATTTTGTATTTTTCCTACTGAGATTAAAGCAAATGTAGAATTTAACAGGAAGATCTTGTTAAAGGTTAATCATAGATCTAAATGAATACCTGTTCTCAAAAGGCATTTATTTTCCTGACAGAAAAAAGGTTCCTTAATTTAATGCCTCATTTAAACTTTTTAAAATTGTGAAGCCTTGATTTTAAGACTTCACTTTAAAAAATATAAAGGTAAAAATTTTAAATTCAGAAAATTATTTCAGCATTTAAACTAAGTAATTTTACTTCTAAGGCTTACCTCCTATTCACATATTGGAAACATTGTCACAAGGCCCAATGGAACCAGCAAATGCACTACAAAGCTCACACATCTGTAAACCAGCTGAGGACTTGAAATACTCAATTTTCCTCTTTGATATTTGAAAGTTCATTGTATTTTGGCATTGCACAGTTAGTTGTCCTCACACAGAAGATAAACAAGTCCAAGAACCTGGATCTTTCCCAGGGCACAGTCTTAACACAATGTTAAAATAATTATGTGTCTAAAACAAGTTATCTAGCAGTTCTGAGCATAGATTCAACATTATGCTTACTGTAATTTTTGTTGTTGTTACATTTTTCACTAAAATACAATATGAAGAAAAATATATTTTGGATAAAGCATAAAGAAAAGATTAAAATTTGTTTTCATTCAAAATATGAAAAAAACATTTGAAATAAAAATACAACTTATTTTCCCCAGAATTAGTTGGCTTAAGCACTCAGTAATGTGTAGCATTTATTTATACAAAAGGATAGAATGTAACTCAAAAATATAAGATCTCTGTTATGTTTTATGTTGTCTCAGTTTTTTAAAAAGTAATTTAAAAAATCTTGTATGTCTGGTGTTTTGACTGTAGGTATGTCTGTACACCAAGTGTGTGCCTGGTGTCCCCAGAGGACAGCGGGCACCAGATACCCTGGGACTGGAATTACAGATGGTTATGAGCTATAGTATTGGTCCTGGGACTGGAACCCAGGAAGGCCCTCTGGGAGGGCTGCCACTGCTTTTAACTGCTGAGCCATCTCTCCAGAGCCTTTCTTTCTCAGTGTTTTTTTTTTTTTTTTTTTGTTCTTTTTACTGGGGGAAGGAGGGATCAAATCCAAGCAGTGACTCTGACATTTTGTTTTAAAACAAATTTTCCAAGAAAAATCAAATCTATTTTAAAATCAAATATAGTTTATTATCAACAAGAAGTAGTTAATTCTCAACAATCAGTTCAAAATTATAGAATCACAAAATTTGGTGCTGAATTTTCTTTGTATAGCAAAGGAGAGAAACAGTTTTAAACACTGTGATGTTCTGACTGGTGGACTTCTGCTGACCATTTTCCCTCAATGCCTCGGGGTGTGGCCTTTCCAAAATTTTGGTAAGAAAAGACACAAGCATTCTATACTGATGACGCCCAAAACTAGACATGAACCCAGCTGTGTTTGAAAACAACGATGATGGTGTGTTACTCTGTCAGATTACCATAGAGCACAGATACTCTGAACAATGCAAAACCTCCAATTTCACGTAAGGGCTTTGCAGGTAATAGGTACTCTTATCATAATGACTACATAACTTCTGAGGACAATAAGCTGAAGATGATAATTTGTCACATACAAGTGCTGATCCGAGATATAAAGTACACAACTTTAAAATCAGCAACATGCTACCTGTGGTATGGTGTCCATGACGTACAACCAAATTACCTCAGACCCAATGAGCAATACAACATTTTCAAAAGGGTGAAATTTGGGAAAAGACTAAGGGTGGGGGTGACAGTATGGGAAAGAGATGTCACAAGAGGCTGATAAGGATGTCGTAAGTGAGAGGACGGCATCCTAAGCTAAGATGCATCTCTAAGCAGGCCGCTGAAGACCCACATGCCTATGGAACAAAACTTTGGGTTGGCTTCTTTTACACATGAGATGTAGGAGGGGTAATGTAGGAGCAATGTGTTTGGAGACCTCTGCAGAATAACACTGTCTGTCATTTTACATACACAGCAACTCAGGATGGCCATATTCTAGCACAAAGAACTATGCACAGTGCAACACTCAGATGGACCCTGACAGTTGTGCAACAATTTCTGTGAGCTGCATTACGCTCTGTAAAATAACCTGCAGGCAGATATCAAACATTCTAATTAAATGCTTTGTAAAAGTATATTTCTCAAAATTTCAACAAGGCTTTTGAAAAACCATAAAAGTTAAGTTGGAGAATGCAGTAACTTTATTTTTCTTTTTTGCTTTCTCTTTTTATAGGCATGATTTAGTATTATGATCGCATCTTCTGAAACTATGAGAAAAGTTGTTGGCTCCTCTCTAGATTAAAAAGAAGCTGAAATAAATTAGATGTTATGTTGAAAAAAAGCAACCGAATTCAACAACCTATGTGCCAACTTTCTCTTGTATAATTTGAAACAGTCAAGCAATAAACTCTGAAAAAAGAATTTCGAGTGGAAGCCTTGAAAACACTTGACTCCAGCGTTGCTACTGGGCGCCATAATAAATCCAGAAATGTAAAACCTCAGATACAGCGGAGAAAGAAAACTTTCAGTGGGGCCATGTAAGGGATAGTCTAATATGAAAGCTTAAGAAGCAGAAGTCTTTGCTCCAGTTAGAGTTTCATACATTCCATTCCCTAGACACTTGCCTCCCCTCCCCCACCAGCATTTCATTCCTTACTACAGGAAGGATTATGAGCAGCACACTACAGAAGGTGGGGAGGGACTCTGTTACACAGAAGCTGTGCTGTGAGATTCTGGGAAGCAGTGCGGTCAAGTGTTTATGAGACAGAATGGAAAGGATCACTGTGAGCAATAGTTTTAGCCTGGCTGAGTCCAAAGGATAAGGCTAAAAACAATCTTAAGAGTTAAAATTATTTTCATATTCTTTTTAAATAGTGGTAGAAACTTGATTATCATATTGTTGAAAGAGATGTGGATCACCAATAGCTGAAAAAAAATTATTAGCAATGATGTCTTGAACAGGACTCCAGAAGCATCAAGTAAATTGAGCAGAGTGACTTGCCCTAAAATTATCAAGAATAGACATGAAGGGTAATGGTTTTGCTCAAAATCGCTACTTGAAAGCCTGGGTACAGATGGCTCCCTGATTTAAGACTGCATAAAGGAACACGGGTCTATTTAACTTACTCTGCTAACACAGCACGATTCTCCTGGTGCTGGGACAAAGTGCAGGTCATGGCTTCAGTACTTTCTTAATGTCACCATTCACAGGCACGGAGGGAACAGATCTGATAGAATTTCCTTATGTAGATACTCACACTAATATAAAGAAAAGAGGCATTCCCCCAAAACTGGCTTGGAGCAAGAGTAACCTAAATCTTGTCTTACCTTCTAGAGATGGCCATGTTCAGGATCAAGTTTAATGGACTTCAATAGAAGGGTTATTGAACAGCCATGGGAACCTGGGACTTCTTAGTATTTCCAAAAGCCCAGTGAGAAATGTATGTTTATGGCTATTAACCTTGCAAAAGTGAACTTTTTTTTAAAATTTTTTAAATTCAGTTTTATACAATTACTTGGATGCAATGCAAGAACAGATAATTTCACAAATATTAGAAAGAATAAATGCAACAATAGCAGTTCTGATGACTATAAAATGAAAAAAGTTAAGAAAATTACTGGGTAGGCAAATATTTCAGACATACAAGGTCTTAGGAGCAAATAACTTGTTTACATTTGCCCATTTCTTTATTCATTAATAAAAGAAATAAAGAATTTAGACAAAGTGCTTATGCTATATACAAATAGCTTATGCTATTCAAATCTAGTTTTTAGATTTTTAGATTTTGTCTAGAATTTAGACAAAGTGCTTATGCTTATACAAATAGCTTATGCTATTCAAATCTAGTTTTAAGAGCTAAAATTTTCTCACTCTTTTAAGTTACTTTCTCCATTTAAATTAGTGCTTCCTAAGTTTTCATTTTCCATTCACTGTCATATGTAATTCACTAGTTATAAGTGCAACAATTTCCATGAGCATTGGAAAATGTGTTAAGTTACAATCCAGAAAAATCTTAGATGATATTAATAATGAAAAAAATACAGGGACAAAAGAATATGGTATCTGGGTATAATGTTTGTCATTGGACAAATTCTAAGTTATTCAAAACAATAGAGGAACCTGGAGGTATTTTTAAAATGAGAGATCGTCCCCTGCATAATAATGTTTGCATGGATATCACAGGCCCCTGTCATCTTTCCATCAGAGAACCAGATGTGCCCTCTAAATTAGGGGACCGGGCAATCAGGCAAATCCAAATTGAGGGGTATTCTGCAAACAGCTGTCACTGGACTGGAAAAGAGCAGGGACCACTCTAGAATAAAGAAAACTTAAAAGACATGGCAAAGAACATATGATCCTCATTGCACCATAGATGAAAACAAAACAAAAACAAAACAAAACAAACTATTGAAAAACAAAAGCTATAAAGGACATTGGAAAGATCAGAAAAATTTGCATACAGATTTGTACTGAATATTAAATGATACCACTGGTTTACTAAAGGATTCTGAATGACTGTTATGAAGGAGGATGCTCCAGAGCTTTAAAATCTTCCAAGTGGATAGTAGGTAAAGTGGATAGGAAAGGGAGGAACTGAGGGAAGGGAGGAGAGGAGGATGAGGAGATAAAAGGAGGGACAGAAGCTGGTAAAAAAGGAAACAGGACAAGAATTGGGGAGGAAGGAGAGGGAAGGGAAAGACAGAAGACAGAAAAAGGAGGGAATGGAAGGTGAGGGTTTGTGCAGTAGCAAACCCCTGAAGCAGGCTCCTTTACCATCCTCAGACAAGCTAAAGGCAGAAGACTCAGGAATGCTCACCCAACTACTCTGTGTTTCAGTCGGTTTACTGCTTTTCCAAGTGAAATGCTGGGGAGAATTTAGAGTGCCAGGAAGTAATCCTGTCTGTGCAAAAGGGAAGAGAGAGGCCCAGAGGCCAAGCTGTTTCTTATAATGCACGGCTGCAAAGAACCTCTTAGTTTTAAGATTTGACAGTCTGCTGTCTGCCAAAGGGAACAGGGCAAGTCAGAGTCTGAAACATATATGGTTACAGTTCCTCCCTGGGGACATAATGGCACTTACATGATTTTTAATTAAGAAGATAAATAGTACCCTAATATTTATTTTTAAAGAAAGTACAAACTAGTTACACATTTGCTAAGGGTATAAATATTTTTGGAGTTGAAAAAATAAATAAAAGGTAAAACCGTTCTGATTTTAATGTTCACATACATGTGTTCGCTGGTTACTGCTTTGCATTTAATTTAAGACAGCCTTTTTAATAAGCAGAAAATGTGCATTTTTATATTGTTTAAATTTTAATATGGATTTTTGTTCAAAACAACAGACATTCAGGCTACTTGTAAATGATACAAGATTTTTTGCTAATGAGGCATTATGTAGAACATATGCAAAAATCACAACTCAGTCTTCCAAAATAGACCACAACAACAGGAAAAAAACATGACTTTAATAAAAAAGAGCAGCACTGGGATTTTACTTCAAAGCAATTAAGGGCTTTGGATAACCAAAAGTTTATGTCAAGCTGATGCCAAACCAAACTGGTGTATTAAACACATACTATGCAGAGTTTCTGTACTGCTCTATGAAAGGCTTTTTGCCATAAATATCAAGTGCCGCCACTCTGCAGATTACAGCTATGTTAGGATCATGCTTGAGAACAAGGGCTCTAACATCCAGATCAGACTTCTAGAATTTCAGATCTGAAATAATGTACCAGTGGAAGAGAAGTTCAAATATGTTTCCATTTTGTGATTTCTCTCTATAGTAAATTACACCAAGTTTTACATTTTCCCCCAAGTTCTTCAATAATTTTCCATTAGCCTCAAAAAATTGCTGTTACACATAAAAATTTGAGCTACAAGAAAACATAATTTTTAAAAAGCCTTGAAGACCCTTATTTAATTCTTTAGTTTAAAAATGGTATTCAAGAAATAATACACCATTCAAAAGAGGTATCTTTCCTTCTAAGCAAATAACAGGGATTTTCAGCTTTATAAAATCACTGAGGTAAGGTATGAACTGGCTTGTTTCTTTGCTTCTGCAGCAATTTTACTTTGCACATAATTCTATGCCTGCATTTTAATAGCTGATGTGATAAAAGAGACTGCCTCTTCTTACACGAATAATCTAGCTCCCACAGAAGGGCACCATTTCGTTTTCAAGGTAAATGCTCTGTCTTGGTAACATTTATAGTATGAAAGCATGTAGCCTTGTCCGTCAATCTCTTTCTCCTCTGCTGTATCCCAGGATCTGAGGACCTGAGTATTTCCTTGTTAGTTATTACTCAAAGTCTGGCTCTTGTTGTTCATATCCATCTGGAAGAGGAACAGTTAACACAGTCCACCTTATTGTCTGGCATCTTGAGGAAAAGAGGGAACATGGTCCCTGATAACCTTTTACCTAATGATTAAGTGAAACTGATGGGACATGAACCAAGCCTGAACTTGCCCCAAGTAAAATTGTGTGTCTGTTGGGATTTGTGTGTATGTGTGTGAATGTGTGCAACCAAGAGGCTATGTTTGGCATCTTTTTCAAGTGCACTCCACCTTAGTTTTTGCGACGGGGCTTCTCACTGAACCTGGAGCTTGGTGGCTAGCCACTAAGTCCCAGGGATTTTCTTGTCTCTGCCTTCTCACCTGTAGGATCAAAGCCACATGCTGTCATGCCTGGCTCTTAGCAGGGGCACTTGGGTTCCAAAGTCTGATCCTCATGCTTGCATGGCAAATATTTTACTGACTGAAACATGTTCCCAGCCCCACAGTACGTTTTTCTATTCAGACAGTATCTTAAGTATAGATGTTGGTAATAACACTGAGAAAGCACATTCAGATATGAGGCCTGGTCCTCCGTCCTTGTTCTTTACTAGGAACCATCCCTGTTTCTTAAGGTGGCTGAGTCTAAAGCAGTTCTTCCTAGGGAACATGGTTAAGGCCTACTTATTCAAATTTAATTTAAGAACGCCTACTTACTCAGCTCTAATTATGCTGCTAATTTACATATAATTCTCAAAAATATTTATCTTCTGCTATGCTAAAAAATAGTATATAATAGAACTAGACATTAGGATCTCCTTATATAATTTTATACACAGCTTTTTAGTGGTAGGATTTATTAGAAATTACACTAATCTTTTAAATCTAGGAGTTTTCATGTATTTTTTTAGTATGCTTAAACAAACAAAGGAACAAAAACCACGTTGGGGCTAGAGAGATGGCTCAGTGATTTTCGAGTGCTGGCTGCTCCTCGGGGTACTGAGACTAGGGTCACAGCACCATCAGCAGCTCAGAACCACATGCAACTCCAGTTCCTGCGGAACAGGCACCTTCTATGAACTCTGCGAGCACCAGGGACACATATGATGCACAAACATAGATGCAGGGAAAAGATCTATACATATAAAAATTTTAAAATTAAAAAATCCTTACCCTCCCCCAAGTCTACTATTATACACATTTCCTCAGATTCATCATGTGTTGCCATGGACGGTTAGTTTGTTAAGAGAGGACTAGGCTGGTGACATAGCTCAGCGGGAAAAGGCATTTGTTGCCAAGCTAACTGATGACCTGAGTTGAATTCCTAGATCACAACAGGGTAGAAATAGAGAAATTATTCTTGATTATTTTTTTATTTGATACTTGCACAATACAGGTGTTCATGCACACACATACAATGACACATGAAATAAATAAATGTAATAAAAACCCCTCTTCTTAATAAGAAAAGAGAGACTCAATACTCTATCTGAAATGAAAAGCTAGGAAACCTTACAGGTTTTTTAAAAAGAGGAACCTGACCACAGAGTATCAGATAGTTCAAAAAGGGGAAATGGAAGTCAAGTCACTATTAAAAACATTCTGAGATAGGTCAAAAAACCAAAAGAGATACCACTACCAAATGTAATGTGTAGATTATATTTGGGGTCCACTGAAACGAACAGTAGAAAGGTATCTTTAGGCAAGCCTGAATATAAATTGGCTCTTTGATGCTATCAAAGAATGACTATTACTTTTGCTGAGTATAGAGATACATCCTCAAGAATGAGTGACTGCATGGCTGGGGCTAGCTAATTGAAGGAAATAAAAATGTAAGTTTAGATGAAGTAAGACTTGTAAGATGTTAGTAACTGTTGAAGCTGAGTTATACAAACATGAGGGTTCAATAAACTACTGTCTTCAGTTTTGGCAAAAGAAAAGATGTAAAGAGAAAAAGGTAACTGAGAGAGACTGTGGCAAACAGAAGTCTTGTTCAAAGTACAATGTCAACACACAAAATGAACAAACAGAATCACAACCAAAAATTGACAAAGGGAGATATGAGTAAAAGTATTATTTCATCAAAGAACAAAAATGCAATGATGGCAAGGAAACCATTGCCAAGGTGCACCATAAGCCGCAACAATCATCAAATTTGCTTATAAACTGAGTACAAGGAGACGTGACATCTTTGTGGTTACAAATTCCTACAGCACTGTGGAACCACAAGGCTGAGCAAACCCTTAAGTGAGACTGGACTTCTGTACATGGTACAACAGCGCAGCTCTGGTCACTCATGTTTCTCTGAGCAGCTACCATCAAATGGTACAAACTTCTTAGTCTCGTCAAGTGGAATACACAAACAAAGACATGGTGAGAGTGGCTGCCAGCCATAGGACAGTTAGGGAAAAACCACCCCTTTCTTACAGGAGTACTTGACACAGTTAGTAGGTCTACAGCATTTCTCTCCAAAGAATATTAAACAGAAATGGGGTTTTAAAATAGTTTAGACGAGTTTATCTTCTTTATGGTTCATGATAAATTATTTAAAATGAATTTTGAGGCATATCAAAGTGACAGTTCAGTTTTAACATACCTCTGATCTGTAGCTTGCTGTTCTCGAAGCTGAAGAAGAGATACCTCAATTTCATTTTCTTTTCTCCTCAACTGAGTTTTCAGGATCTCTGCCAAGTGCTCTAACTCTTCTATCTGGCCTCTCTGTGACTGAATAACATTTTCTCTGAAATAAAGAATCTTGATAAGACTTTGCAGTCGGGTGTGGTGTTGCATGCTTTTAATCCTAGCACTAGGGGAGGCAGAGGCAGGTGGATCTCTGTAAGTTTGAGGCCAGCCTGGTCTAAAAAAGTGAGTCCAGGACAGCCAAAGCAAGGATACAAAGAGAAACCCTGTCATGAGGACACACACACACACACACACACACACACACACCCCACCACACCCACACACCACATTACACCATACACACAAGGAATTTGTAGTTTGAGGAGAAATTTGTAGTGTTATAAAGTCAGCACAAAAATAGCTCTTTATTACAAAATAGGGCAAGCAAAAGTTTAAGAAGTGGCTTTATAGTAAAATAGCAAAAGATCCAATTTGATGACTTGGACTTATACCTGGGACAAAAAGAGGTGGTCTTTTAGAGGATACTGCTGTAGGCAATGGATTGGACTGTGGTTGAATTGAGCTATGTATGTACTGATTATCTACTAGATACTGTACAATATAATTTATATGCCTGCTCTTTTATATGTGCACAGTTGCCATATCACCCAATGAATACTTCAGAAGATGAGCATGAAATGTGCAAACATAACTAGGGTCTCCAGCATGCATTTATCTCTTCCTTGTCTGGCAGCATCCCAGTACAGAGAGCCTTGGGAAACTGCTATGAGCCCTGGCTTTTCACTTGATTATCTAAAAACGAGAAAATATTTAGTCTTTTATTTCCTTACAAGTTAACTGTTAGTGTGATTGGTATTTAAAACACTGAAAAGAAAACATTCAAATTTGTATCATATCATTCTTCATCAATGTTCTAAGGTTGAATATTCTTAGTGTAATGATTTCTTTCCTTACTCTATGTTCTGATGATCTACATAAAGGCTTATGAATAAGTTCATTTGCACAACTCACAGACACTGTAACTACCAGGCACTGGAAATGAACTAGAAAAAATATGAATGTGGCAGAAGTAACTTTTTTGAAATCATAACATGATGAAGAATTCAAATCTCACAGAACCACAGCAAAGCAAGAGCTGAAATCTACGTGTATCAGATACCCCCAAACTTCCAAGCAGTTCCTCTCAATGCCACTCTCCTCCCCAAAAGGGTGGAGTCAGAATCTAAAAATATTACCTGCAACCTTATGGGAATAAAGATGTTGTCTTTAAGCTGGGTGATGGTAGTACACACCTTTGAGTCCAGCACTTTGGAGGCAGAAGCAAGAAGATCTCTAAGTTTGAGGTCATCCCAGTCTACAGTAAGTTGCAGGACAGCCAGTGCTACATAGTGAGACTATTTCTCAAAAAAAAAAAAAAAAAAACCAAAACCAAAATCAAACGAGAACATAACAAAACAAAAAACCAAAAAAAAAAAAAAAACAACTCCACCCAACCAATCAACTAAAACAAAACAAAAAAGAACATTGTCAACATTGTCTCTAAAGCTGAGAATACGCAAAGTGACTAGACTTCAGACCATTCCTTTGTTGGTAAAAATTAACATAAACCCTGCTATCAATGTAGCTAGATAAACATCTACTCCCATTATTTTACTGAGAACATGTCATATAATACTTGTTATTACTTCATAGAACTATATGTATTTTAGTAAAGCAAATAATTTATACATACACAGATTTTGTTTACAATAAAGGAGGAGGGATCAAAATAAGATATAATCAATATACAAAGTTCTAAAATGAACATGAAAAAGAATACATACAAATTTCTTATTTCTCCTCTGGCTTCTTCAAGTAAACTATTGCTATATTTTGTGAGTGTGGGTTGTACAGTTTCTGTTTCATCTATATTTTGGAATCTTATACCTAAAAATAAAGTAATAAAATATATGGGAAGGACGTTAGAAAAGAGAGATATTTGCTGTAAGTATATTTATAATAAACATTAGGCTACATGTGTTATTACAACAGAGCAACAGGACTGCAAGCCAAGGGGACCTTCGCCCTCAGCCACTAGCACACAGAATGTGAAATAGCAAATGCACTGCCCACTGAACAGTCCTCGAAACCACCTAGAAATAATTTGACACATTTTTGCAACTTAGAATTTCTATCCCAATTTCTGAAAGAACCACCATTTTTAATTCAGGGATTTATAGTAAAAACTAAATTATGAAGGAAAAAATTCGACCCCGTGTAAAACCAAATACTACTGTTGAACTAAAAGGACACAGAAACAGAATAACTTCCTAATGACATTCTGCTATATTCATAGATCAGTGCCTTGCTCAGCTATTATCAGAGAAGCTTCCTCCTGCAGCAGATGGGATCAAATACAGACTCACAGCCAGACAACATACAAAGAGAGAGTCCTTGGAGCACTCAGCGCACATGACACAGCACATGTGTGGAAGTCAGAGGACAACTCACAAGTCACTTATCTACATAGGTCTTGCTGACTGATTGCAGGTCACCAGGCTTGGAGCCAGTCCCTATTTAGTGTTTTTGATAATGGTCTTTTATATTTAATCATAAACATCCTTTGATCTTACATCCTTAATTTAGGTCATCCTTTTTGATTATTCTACCTCAATAAGAAAACCTGTATTTAAAAAAAACTAATTTGAGAGCGAATCATCAATAAAACCTCTTAAAATAAAGTTGCATCCTGAAGTATTTTCTGGTAAAATAGTTACTTGTACTATGTATGGTGGCATACCCTTTCAGCCTCAGATACTTGAAGGCTGAGGCAGGTAGATTGTTTGAGCCAGCTCGGGAAATGAAAGGAGACATTCATCTTAAAGAGTAAAAACAAAACAAAACAAAATTATATGAAGTTTGACAAGGACAGTCCACTTGTTAAAAGTTAGATATACTTTTAATTATGTATGCCTCCTTATATTTCTAGAATCACTGGAGTTTAAAGTAAAGTGCAACAAATGATGCAGACTTTAAATGGAGACTGGGTCCAAGACTGGTGCAGAAAAAATTCTCTATAGAAAAGTTTTAACTATTTCAAAATGAGAAATTTCATGACTTTTAAGAGTAGAGATGAGGACAGACGGAGCCCTTGCTCACTCATCCCGATACCCTCATTGTCTAGTGCTGTAGCCCGCACTGCAGAAGAGGAAAGGCTCTGCCTGAAACATTCACAGTCTTCACTGTGCTATTATTGGCCAGCTATACACATGGCTATAATACGTTTTTTTTTAGATTTATTTATTTATTATGTATATAATGTTCTGTCTGCATGTACACTTGTAGGCCAGAAGAGGGCACCAGGTCTCATTATAGATGGTTATGAGCCACCATGTGATTCCTGGGAATTGAACTCAGGACCTCTGGAAGAGCAGTCAGTGTTTCTAACCACTGAGCCATCTCTCCACCTCCCCCCAACTAACTCTTAAGCTTTTTCTATACAATCATGAGAAAATTTAAAATTAGTAGTGGAGTTAAAAAACAAAACTCAAAAATATATTTAAAAATTTGGCCACATTGTCATTACCTAGTAACTGTGGCCATTATGTTTTTACTAATGGTTATTACATATTCTTTTTGGTTTTGAGATGACTATCTGATATAGTCCAGGATGGCTTCAAATTCCATATCCTCTTGTCTTAGTCTTTTAAAGGATAATTCATCATCATCACCATCACTGTCAGCTTCTGTATAAAATGCCCATATTTTCCTGTATTTATATCTGTGTACCATGTGCATCATGGTGCCCACAGAGGCCAGAGTAGGGTGTCAGATAGCCTGGAACTGGAGCTATGGACAGTTGTGAGCTGTCATGTGGGTGCTGGTAATACCAGGAAGACCAGCCAGTGCTCTTAACCAACAAGTCTTCTCTCTAGCCACGTGCCTCAGTCTTCTAAGTATTAGGTACTAGAATATAGGCTTGTACCATGCCTGGGCATTAATAGTTGAATTTTATTTTATTTTTTTAAATTACTTTTTTATTAATTACAATTTATTCATTTTGTTTCACAGCTTTCAATCCCTCCCTTTCAATCCCTCCCTTCCTCCCTCTTCTCCTCCCATGCCCCTCCCTGAGTCCACTGATGGGGGTTCTCCGCCTTCCCTCTGACCCTAGTCTATTAGGTCTCATCAGAACTGGCTGCATTGTCTTCCTCTGTGGCCTGGTAAGGTTGCACCCCACTCAGGGGGAGGTGATCGAAGACCCAGCCCCTGAGTTCATGTCAGAGACAGTCCCTGTTCTCATTTCTATGGAACCCACTTGGACACTGAGCTGCTATGGCTACATCTGTACAGGGGTTCTAGGTTATTTCTATGTATGGTCCTTGGTTGGAGTATCAGTCTTAGAAAAGACCCCTGTACCTAGATCTTTTGGTTCTGTTGTTCTCCTTGAGCTCCTGTTCCCTCCAGGTCTTTCTATCTCCCCCTTCTTTCATAAGATTCCCTTTACTCTGCCCAAAGTTTGGCTATGAGTCTCAGCATCTGCTTTGATACCCTGCAGGATAGTCTTTCAGAGGCCCTCTCTGAAAGTCTCTCAGAGCCCTGTGAAAGGCTCCTGTCCTGTTCCCTGTTTTCTCCCTCTTCCGATGTCCATCCCATTTAATAACTGCATTTTAAAACATATGTATTTTATAAAAGTTTTTGTTTCAGTGGTTCTTCACAGTAAGAACTACGTCTACTTAATGTCAGTCACACTTGAGCCAATGTATGCCACCATTCATTCCATGGTGCAAACACAGAGTGATGGTGTTCCCACAGTAGTTTTAGAGTAGAAGTCTTGTATGGTTAGAGGGACTCTGATGTTCAGCCTCACACCTCCCACAACCCACAACAGTCCTGAAAAATTGGGCCCATGTTCCAGTCTCAATGGCAGCCTTGAAGAATGCACTACACACTTAAGAGTAACTTGGGCAATGAAACCTCAGATTTACTCTTACACCATGATTAAGTATTCACCACCATTTACAATGTGTCATTTCTGTGTCCCAGACTCTACAAACAGGGGAGCAATTCTGAATATGAAACAGAGTACAAATACAAGAAGATTTTTAAGTTTGTAAGTTAGGTTTTAAAGACTTATGCTCTATGGGTCATTTAAAAACAAGTATTTTTAATAGAGGGGAGTGAAGCTGATCTCTTTGATTTGAACAGTAATTTAACACATGTAGCTTGCCATATCAACTTCAAGTATGGGCATTACTTTTACTTAGAATTAAAGACTGGGCAATCCTTCCATATCACCTTAGCCACTTACATTTCTAGGTGACACAACTAAGGTTCAGATAGGGTGTGACTTCTTAGTGGAATGTCCCCAAGTAGAGAAGCCCTGCTTTCCTTCTTAACTAACCCAACATTATAATCATTCCATTTTATAGATGGGGAAAATGAGGCTGAGAGGTCAAGGGCTGACTTCCATATAAAAAGGACACTTCACAGCAGAGTGTGCTTTCTGATTTATAATTTGCTGTGCTCACTTTGATTATACCCAAAGGCTACCGCAATCTCACGGAGCTGGCAACAGCTAAGCCCTTTCATCCTGCAGCTGCCTCCTGTCCGTGTGGAGGCCGTACGGACTTCAAAGGCACACTATCTAGGGAAGAGACAGTGTTAACATTTTGCTTTGGAAAAGAAAACTACAACATTTTTTTCCCTCCTTCTGTTCATATGGTGTTTCCCCTTTCTTTCCTCAATGAATTATAACTAAAGGCTTACATCATTTTTTAAATATTACAAAAGATGTTGGATATTTCTGTGAAGCATATTCCTAATAAAAATCAGCTAGAGCTAACAGTTTATTTCCTTCTTTAGAAGCAGCAGTTTATAAAAGTGACCTAAGATATTTACGTACTTTCAGTTTCATTTTAATAAGTTCTTCTGAGGGTAGGAAGAATTGGGGCTTGATACCTAAATTAGTTTGTTCTATGCAATTGCTTTGTAATATAGGAAGGCTTTTCAACATTTTTTCAGTGTGAAGAAACTGATGCCATAATTATTTAAGAGAAGGAAGAGATCTTTATAACCACTGGCTCCAGTACCCTTTTTCATGTAATGGAAACCTCAAATCCACAGAGAAGATCTGTCCTTGTTCACCAGCTACAGAGCGCAGGGCTAAGAACCACACTCAACTCAATCTCAACTGCTTCATTTCATTTATGCCTACTAGAACAGTTTGTTGTTGTTTTGCTGAATAAATTGGAGTGACCTAGTGATTCCTGAATAAAAGCACCCTTGTTATAGCATTATGATCTTAAAAACAGCAAGCCTCAAACTGTTTTTAGCCCCCTTTGAAAACATGCAAAAACATGAATAAGAAAACAAAACTGTGTCAGAGGGAAATAGGCTCAGACATAAGTGCAGCATTCGGTGAGCGTTTTACCTTTTCCGGGGCACTCCTGCAAGCCTGCACTCGAGCTTGCTTTCCTGCGGCCAGTGTTAATGCGGGCCTGTACACGACTATACGAGGTTTGCCTGTGCCCCTGGACTTGGAGCTGCTGTTTGGCTGATATTAGCCTGTTTTTGAGAACTTCATTTTGTCTTTCAAGCTCATGAACTTTTTCTTGCAGCTGCTCAATCATTTCTTCCATTTCCACATCTCGTCCCAGCCGCTTGGGGCCGCCACCAACCCGCTCATATCTTTTCTTGTCATTAACTAGCCGTATTAACTTGGTGGCCATTCTAGGGAAATAATAAAAAGATGAAAAGGAATGTGAGAAGTCAGCATAAAATGCATTCTGTTGAAAGGAACATAATCACTGTGAAGACTTCAGTGCAGAACCTGAATAATAAATTTCAGGTTTTGATGTAACTATTACTGCCTGTGAAGAATCCTTTGATGATAATTGAAACCACTGGGCAACAATCTGCTTTATAGCACTGACAAATAGCAGTTTCCTAAGGCTTATCATTTAAGGTTAGTAAAGAGAGGACACATATTTACCCCATATGTTCCAGAAATGCAATTTTTAACGCATGACCTTATATAGGAACACTGGATGCACTTAAATGTAGTCACAGAGTATGGATGTGGTGGGCCGTGTCTACAACCCACAATGAGTCAGAACTTTTGAAAAGTGAGCTAAAGTTATGCAGATTTAAGAAGTATAGTATATTTCTATAGGATTAAGACAAGGAAAACACAAAAAGTGATAGATTCATGGAGGTACACATGTAAAATCCAATGGAAATTTCAAAAGAAACCAAAATGTAACACTAGATGTTGGTTAGTACTCAACAAATGCTTGTGTTTCATTTCAGAAAATAATTATATGCAAGAAATATTATTTTAATGATATTTAAAATATTTAACATAAATTGTTCTACTGACATTCCAGGAACTTATACCTTTCAAGTTTTGATAAAAACTGGTCAGACAGAACAAAAGACAGAATGGGCACATGGGGGTGATGTAATATACACTCATGGAAAACACGCCTGACAGTGAATGGAAAAATCTTGGCAGGACAAGAAAGAAAAGGTGGCTTTGATGAGAGACACAAGTTCAAGACTTTACAAAATTGGTCGCACATCTTCAATAGCTGATTCTAGTTTATAGTGAATCTATTTTTATAAAGACCCAGACAGGAGATTGGAAATAAAAACACACTACATTTTTCTTTAAGTGGGGTTTGCTTTATTTTAGCATGGTTATGGACAGAAGCTTTTACTTAAGGGAACAAAAGTGAAATAAAAAAAAACCCTTAATAGCTTTGGGATGTCCTAGAACAACATTTTCTCCCTGAGCAGAGTCTTCTGTAAATGCGGTAGTAATACATGTCTATCTACACTCCTGGCTCCTCGGCTGCAGCGTGTGGCATCAGGGAGAGCTATGCATAACATAATCAGTTAAGATTGCTTTCTCTTTCCCTGGAGGCACATCCACTAAGCGTGCTTTATAAGGGATATTGGATAATAAAAACCAAGATCCAAGAGTACCACAAACATCCTAGGAAAATAATCAGTGGATTACTTCCTTTTCCACCTAGGCTAGTAGAAGCTCTATCATTGGGAAATCTGACCAGGTATCATCATGCAGCAAAACCACACTCTATCTTGCCCAGAGTTTAGAGTCTTATTTTTATGTCTTTGCCATAAAAATAAGATATTCATTCAAATGAGAAGTCACTTAAGTATTTGGATATTTGTTAGAGGAAGACTAACATTTAGAAAAATAGACTACGTTAAAAAGAAAGGTATAAATTTAATGTAAAATCAGTCACCCAAAGAATGAGAAATTATTTTTAACAGAAAAGATGCTATAGATAAATAGCGCCTTCAAATTCTTGACCTGATGATGTTCAAGTAATCGTCAACAGGAGACATAAGACTGTATGTGCTTGTTTAGTCATAAGAATATTTTTCATTTGTTTAAGTTATTAATGAATTATAAGTCATGTGGTAAGGTTTGAGTACTTACTTTAAAGGGCAACTTATAAAATTCACATTTATACAAAAGGCAATACTAACTCACACAGAGTAAGTTCTAGGATAGCCAGGGCTACACGGAGAAACCCTGTCTAAAAACTAAAAAAGGAAAAAAAGAAAAAAAGTTTGGTGGTCACAGACTTCACATCTCATTTTGTCTAGTGGACTTGAGTGTGCTATTCATCAGAAATGAATCAAGCACATCCTAAAAATAGCATTTTCTATGTGTCAAAACAAGCTCAAAGTAGAACGCTTATACTGGCCTGGCTGGCGGGTTTGAAGACTAAGTCTGGAGGTTAGAAAGTAAAATGGAATCAATTCTGTAGGTTAAATTCTAAGCAGGAAGCTCAGCCATCTTCTCCCTTTAGCGGCCTTTGACCCTGAGCAGTACTATGACTAGAGAGTCATATGCACTCTTTTATCTCCAATGCTAGGCACCCAAACGGTGGGCACAGCTTATCTGAGTATAGAAGATTTAAAGAGAAACTACTCTGAAAACACCATTCCCACATACAGTTTTTACATGTCCACCAAAAGTAGCAATATGCTTTTCCAGAAATGCTAGAACCTACTTGAAATAAATTTAGAGCCAAGACTAATCTAGTGAAGTTAAGCATGACCCAGATATAAGTGATGTTTTCATTAGTAAATCCCAAATCATGAGGGAACACACATTCTAACAAGTTGGAATAGTTAATTACTTTTTAAACTTTTATGACAATTAAAAAAACAGATGCTTGGATATCTGCTTATTAAGTCATAAATATTAACCCAAGAGTTATTTATAGACCTAATACACTCATGGCACTCAGCTATTAGCTGTGTTCTTTCAAATAGTAACTTCAGACATAATAAACACAATCCTTTTGGTTTATTATTCTACTTTGTAAGATTTTCCATTTTTAAAAAATTCTATTTATTTATAACCTGCCTGTTCCAGAAGAGATTGAAGGTGGAGCTTTCAATTAAGTTTATACAAATCTATATCCTTCCAACTTTACAGAGTTAAGGAAAAAAAGCTAAAAGCTTTTTATCATAACCTTTTAATTTTATCCTCTTGCTTGCGGGCATGCTGTTTAAGTAAAATGTTCTCATCATGCAAACGCAAAAATCTGTCTTCCAGGTCCTCCCGGCTGACACGTGACACTGCCTGGCGAGCCTTCATTGTTCGTGCAGTTGAGGTTTCTGAAAAATGCCAAGGTAATTAATTGTAGCATCACTTAAAATAGTCTCTAAAAAATGCTAACTGTTGATGCTAAAATAAGCTCTGATGAATTCCTACTTTGCATCTTTTTTACTTTTCCCATTTTTGTTTGTTTGTTTTGGTTTTATGAAACAGGGTTTCATGTAGTACAGGTTAGCCTCCAGTTTGCTATGTAGCCAGGATGACCTTGATATTCTAGACCTCCTGCCTCTACTTTCCAAGTGTTGGGATTGCAGGCAGGCAGCATCATACTTAAATTTCTCTCCTTTTTACCTACAAATTAAATTGCTTTTCTTTAGAAAAAGTTAGAGCATTGTTCATATCAATGATCTCGGGTGAGATTAAGCATCTTTGTTATAGTGCTTCATGTATAGTATTAGAGATCTGAGCAGTTTATTCACTAGCATGGGCTTAATCACTTTTTCAGACTATAGGAGGGAATGGAGTCAGCAGCCTAATAGGAATTAGAATTCGTATTCTGGCTGCTGTAAAGCCTCATAGTTAGAAAAGGCAGGCTGCCTAGTCTGGGAACACAGCTCAATAGTGTATAGCACTTGCCTAGCATGTGCAAGGTTCATCCACTAACATGGCAGCAAAAAGAAGGCTTTGTATCTACAAATATATATTGAAGTGTATTTTTTTTACAGAGGAAAAAAACTGGAACAATTCAGTGAACATAATAGGATTTTTTTTTGAGCTAGGAAGCTAAGATATAGAAAAATAAAACATAAAGCAAACAAATACAAATCCCCTTAAAAAAAAAAACCAAAACCCCAAAACCTGTGAGTTGAAAGTTTTACAGATCATTTTTCTATAAGCTATTTAATATACTGAAAATTATTTTTTTGACCTGATATAGTGGCATATACTTTTAATCCCAGACAAAGGCAGGCAGAGATCTGTGAGTTCGTGGCCAGCCTGGCCTGTACAGTGGGTAGGCTAGTCAAAGATACTTAGTGAGACATTTCCTCAAAACCAAACCAAACCAAACCAAACCAAACCAAACCAAACCAAACCAAACCAAACCAAACCAAACCAAACCAAACCAAACCAAACCCAACACACTTCTGTAACTTTTAAGTATATAAACATATTTAAATTTCAAACAGATATTAAAGACTGAGGGTGGCTACTGATGATAAGGATTGGACTTACACAATGCCAATACCCAATAGTTTTAATTTTAGTACCTGATACTGGTTCCATGATCTAAATCAAAGCCAAAACATCCTTCCCTTCAATAACACGTGGGGTCAATATGTTCTCAATGAACAATACACTTACTCCCTTTCTAAGGTAGCTAAGTCTGCCCATTGACACTCTTATGATCAAAAGCTGTGTAGAGAGTGCCTAGGACACCATTTGAGCCTCCAGCCTCATCCAAGTAAGGTTTAGTGGCTTAGGAGCTTGACCGGCATTGTTACAGACAGGAACCTGGCTCTGCTGTCTATGTTGTTCTTCACAGCAGCCCTTTACTTTCTCAGTTGAAAGTACTCTTCAGCTCTATGGGAACAACGGAATGATAAAAGGATAAAGAAAGCCTTTAATGTGTATTAACGTGATTGAAAACTCACTATCACTTGCATAAACAGGCCATTTTGAGATACTCTACTTGAAAGGCAAAAATTTTAAAATATGGTATTTCCTCCCATATAAAATTTAAACATAAAGAAGTGTTTTAATGGTGAATGTGATTTAAACCAGGCAATTCGGTTTGGAGGCCTGATACTCTATGCAGTTTCTACTGATGTGTGGAATTTTAAAAAGATGATTTATAACAACTCTTTATCAGAACAGAGGGGGATCTTGCATTGCTATGAGCTGTTGATAATTGATGCATGCAGTAAAATACCATATGTGTTTTAAACTCTCCATCTTGTTTAGTCCAATCAAGAACTATATAGTTACTTAAATGCCTGGGTTTGTATGACTATCAGAAATACTTTAAATTAAAAGTAAAGAAATTACTGATCAAAGTTCATAACTGTAATAAATAACAGGTGGCCATACCTTGTAACCCTCCAACTCCAAAGAGGTTTAGACCTATATCTTTCACTGGCAGGTCTCCTGCCGTCTCATCACTTGGGCCAGACATGGTCTATCTGTGGAGAAAAGAGAATTCAAAAAACTCTAAGTTATTGCATTAACTATGCAATGGAATGAGCCAAATAAAGAGGATAGGAAACTAGAACTTTAATGGACATGTTATTGCCCACATGTGCTGCTTGAGCAAGATGAAAGCTCCTATTTTAGAAGGAACACTGCATCTAATCATGAAGACTGTCTTCATTTTGCAGCGTTATTTCCTACAGTTTTCTGAGGAAATGAGGTAATTTCCTAAGAAATGCTTCCTTTTCTTATTTATCTATCTGGAACAAAAACAAATCACTCCAAAGTTAAGAAATACTTCTAGCCCCATACCTTTCCTTAAAGAATGAATGAATTCAGGGCCCCCCCACCCAAACCACAACTCAGGTCATGTACTCGACTGAGTCAAATAGTTTGTTTTACTATCTGATAGTTGGTCAAGTCCTTATGTTTACCTAAGTTTAAAAATAGACCAAAGTATACCCATCTCATTCTGAAGGCAAGAGAGATTACAAACTAAAGGCATTCAGCAAATGTGTCGGGGGTGTCAAGAGTTTAAAAGTGCCAGCTATCTGCACACTGTGCAAAGGGATGGCTCCTTTCAACCTCTGCGAAGGAGGCTACATATATTGGCTTCTGTCACACCCCTCCCTCTTTTGTTACTTCACGGAGATTCCAGAATTAGCTACCTTAACATATTGTCTTGTCTTGCTTACTCTAGAACTTTTAGAGATACAACATAGTAACTTGGTTTTGTATGTGGACATGAATATACAGTATATAGTAAGCAAATAAATAAGTATATTCTCTATTTTCATTTTGACCTTCCTTGAAAGTTAGATGTAAACTGTTAGTAAAGTATCCTTGTAAGGAAGACCCTTTCAAGTTCTAGAATGTTGGTTGTAGAATGTGAAGACCAAGAGAGTAGAAAGCTTACTCATCTTACTCCCTGTCCCAGGAGCTGGCAGAGTGTAGCACACCAGTTAGCAGTATTTCCTAAACAGTCACTTGAATGGGGAAAGGGAGCTCCTGGATTTCAGTGTCTGAAAATTAAGACTTGGCAATGAAGGCCCTACAGAGATGTTTGTGGATTGTATTTCTTGGAGAGAGGCTCCAGAACTTTGATTAGAACTCACAGTGGACTGAGAAACACTGTTAGGGATAAATTTCTCAGAGGATGGTGGCAGAAGATGACGTTAACACATATGTAAACACATTATGTTTACAGTGTGTACACACAGTGGCTACTCAAATGGTTCCTGATGTACAAATAAAAACTAAGACAAACTAGCTCAATTGCTCAAGGTCATCTATCCAGGAAGGAGTTGTTTGGTGATATTTTTTGGTTATCACAACTGAGAAGCAGGTGTTACTGGCATGTAGGGGGTAGATGCCAACAATGAAGTATAGGATCTATATATGATGAATTTTCTGGCCCTGCTTGTGCATGTTGCATGGCCTCGCCAATCCTACTGTGATTTCTTCCTTCTTGCTCTCTATGCTCCGCTTACACTGTCTTCCACTTTCCTCAAGTCCAGCACACTTACCTTCCTCTGATGGCTCTTGCATTAGCTCTCTCTGAGCTCAGGTCAACGGCCACTTCCTTAGACAAAGTTTCTCTTACTATTCTGTGTTAGTTTTCTTCCCAGTTTCTAACTTTTCTTTTTCAAGGGAAACCTATGCATTCCAGACTGACCTCATGTTCACCAAGAGCACTAGCACACTGGCCTCAAATTCCCTGTTTTTTTTTTTTGTTGTTGTTTTGTTTTGTTTTTTAAAGAAAGGGTCTCACTATGTAAACCTGGATGGCCTGGAACTTGGATCTACCTGCCCCTACTTCCTGAGTCTTAGGGTTAAAGTGGAGTGCCACCACGCCCTGTGTAAACCATGGATTTGTCCTGAGTGTGCCATCAAACCCTGCTGTGGCTTATTTCTTATAGCAATAACCTCTGTCATTATCCTAGAGTCGTTTGGTAATACATTACCTTAGAAATCATTTTTAGTTTATATATTATATTTTCACATCTTTGTTTCTTGCTTATATCTGTCCCTTACTCTTCTCCCCCCCCCCCCCCCCATCTCTCTAGCTTCTTCTCACTGGTCCCCTTCCTTGCTAAAATAGTTCCCTTCTGATATCTGCTGTCACATAGTGGGCATCAATGCTACCATTTATGGCATGAGTAGATGAATTCCAGGCACTGAGTTTGAACAAAATCTTTGCCTATAGTAGCTTTAACAGACCATGGGAGAAGTCAGATGAAAAACACTGACCTTGAGGCAAGACCTATTAGTGAATTTGATACCTGCATGGACTAAAAAGCTACTTCAAGTCCAGCCTGGGGGGCATAGGATGACCCGTTTTTTTAAAAACTTGACAACCGCCTTCAGCTGCAGCAGCAACAACAGTAACAAGCCCCTTGTGTGTGTGTGTGTGTGTGTGTGGGTCTCAGGTTCTACCATTCGATCCCAAATCCTAGGAAGTAAGAGTGAACTGTGACTGTGACCTTCGAGTCGTTGGATTTAAACAGGGTTGCCAATTCTTATCAGCTAGGTTTCTGGCTGTGCAGGCGGTCAGGGCGAACTACGATGTAGGCCTGAGTATGTGGAGGTGTGTCGGGATGGACTGTTTTCCACGCAAGAATCCCAGGCCTTTCCCGGGCTTCGGAGCGGACTCCAGGCCCTCAGTTGTAAGGCAGAGGAAGGGCCGGATAACCTACTTCTGCCCCCACCTCACAGGGTACTCACCTCTGCGCTCGCCCTCAGCTAGCTACTGTTGCTATAGCGCCCAAGGAGCAAGCCTCCACAGGCCCAGAGGAGCACGGGAAAACATAGTGAGTCCCGTTATCCACTGGGAAATGTAGTTCTCCCTGGGTTCCGGCTGTACTACACTAGCCTAGCTGGCTGACTTGAGAAATTCGGCTTCGAATCCCAAGGAGTTCTCGGGAGTCTCGCGGAGCATCCTGGGAGAGGTAGTTTTTCCGGGTTTTAGAGCGAATGGCGCCAGGCGGGAGAGAGCCGCTGAGAGAACTACACATAGGAGGCGGGGTTCAGGGGGAGGGAGGACGCGGCCCACCGTGGCGAAGGCGGCTTTAGTAGCAGCATGAAGCGCGCCCAGACCGCGGAGGAACGAGAGCGCGAAGCTAAGGTATGTGGGGCTCCGGCCATCTGAGACTATGCGTTAGTCCGGGGCTAGAGGCAGGGAAGCCCTAGACACGCTGGGATGGTGAGTGGATGCTCGGCGTTAAGCCAAGGGATGACAGGGCCTTGTTTGCAAGAGACCTGCAGACGTGGTGTGTGTGAGTGTGTGTGTATGTGTGGTGCATGTGTGTGTGTGCGCGCGCGCACGCCTGTGCTGCAGATTCGTATTGCTCTGGATGCAGATCTAATATAGTTCGACTTGGTCAGAAATGAAAAGCTGGACAGTCATGTCCGTGTCCTGCTTTTGTACTTATTCCTTGGTTATATTGTAGCCACTCTCGTGCCTCTGTTTACCAGATGGCAGGATCATACCACCTGTGCTTTCTCAGCCAGAGAGCAGTTGAGCTACAGAAACTGTATGGTGGTCTGTATTTATTTGGAACATTGTCTCAATGGCCAGGTGACTTGTCTGCATGGTCACCACATCGAATACTACATAGCTTCTGTGGGCAGTACATTCCTAGTCTCTGTCTTTGCTGGTCAGCTTTCTGATGTTACACAGGATGACAGTAATAACAGCAATAATGACTTACTTATTTACACCAATTTTTGTATCAGACACTCACATGAAATGCATAATAATTACTTCATATTACTGTTCTAGATGGCAAGACAGGTATCACACAGGTAGGGTATAAACAGTTTATTTTGAAGGTGAGGAATGGAAGCTCAATGTTTTCTTTCCTCTCATTTCCAAAGTTGGGACCTATTGATTTGTCCTAATGTATCAGCATTCAGTCCACTCTTTCATTTCTATTGCCTTGGATGAAACTACCACAGCCTCTTAAATGGATTGCCACAACAGCCTCCTTATTGGACTATATTTACTCTCTATATTAAATCTTGTGTGTCATCCTTCTTCCTCATCATATGATCCTTCTCCACACTCTAGAGAGTGATTTTTCTTTTTAAAATTTAAATCTAGTTATGACCCATTGGCAACCACCTGTTTACAAGTCTATCAAAGGCCTAGTTTCACACAGCCTGAAAAATCTTGCATGGTTTGGGTTCACTGTGCTTCTACTTGCAGTGGACACAACAGACTGTGCATCTCAAAACACCCTCTTGTCTGTAGTTCATTGGTTCAAAGGCCTTTAGACATGCAGTTTGGTGCTTATTCTGTTCTAGGTTAAATATTGGCAGTGAGGATTGGTAGGACATAAAACAGGTACAGTTCTTGTTAGAATTTTGTCTTGTGAGAGTCTGTCTTAAGTCAGTAAAGATTAAAATTTTGAATCTGTTATGTAATAGTCTGAATTATATATTTTATAGATATGGAAACAGTCTTGCAGAAGTTGTCCCTTGTTCAGGGCCATTTGTTTTCTAGGTGGGATTAGGGACCAGTCAGGCCCTATGCTTTTATAATCTCCTAGCTCTTGTTTCCATTTCTGAAGAGCAAGCTGCTGTTTAAAGATTTCTTTGATTTTTTTTTTTTAAATCAATCAGGTCATTGAAATATTGGCCCAAAACAAAGCACATGGAGCTGTTTTAAGTCTTAGTGTTTAAGTAAACATGAATGACTGTTTCTCATTCTGTTTAGCCGAATTGAGGTATAATTTATATAGAGTATCCTGTAATCATTTATTGTGTGTACAGTTTTGAAAGTTTTGACAGTATATATATATATATATGTGTGTACATATGTGTGTATATATATATATATATATGCAAAAATGTCCTAGTAGCATAGAGAACATTACTATCCCTTTTAAAAAATTATTTTGTTTCAGCCAGTTTCTTCCTTTATTTTCACCCCCAGGTAATCACTGTGATCAGTCACTATTGTAGAATCTATATTTTCTAGAATTTCTTATATAAGCAGAAGCATACAATATGCTCCTGGTGTTGTTTTCATTCATCATAATGATTTTTGAGATCTATACATGTTAGTGCACGTATTATCAAGTTGCTCC
Organism: Pachyuromys duprasi; assembly: GCA_028658305.1. Classification (NCBI taxonomy): domain Eukaryota; kingdom Metazoa; phylum Chordata; class Mammalia; order Rodentia; family Muridae; genus Pachyuromys; species Pachyuromys duprasi. The sequence goes on from CM053744.1 coordinate 29,097,948, forward strand.
TTTTCTGTTGCTGAGGAGTAGTGCATTTTGTGTGTTGCCACATTTTGTCTAGCCACACACTAGTTCCCAGGCATTTGGATGATTACAGGTTCGGGGCTATTAAGAAAAATCTGTGAACAGTCACCTGTCTCTGCTTTTGTTTATACTGGGTAATGCACTGACTGGCAATTTCCTCAGTAGGCAACCACTAATATTTTTGTTCTCTAGGGCTGCCTTTTATGGAGATTCATGTGAGCATCTGTGTGTGTATGTACATATGTATGCAGGTGCGTGCGTGCGTGCGTGCGTGCGTGCGTGCGTGTGTGTGTGTGTGTGTTTTCTTCTCCAATTGCTCTACACCTTATTTTTGAGACAGGGTCTCTCATTGAACCGTTTGCTCACTAACTGGGATAGACTTGCTTGCAGCCAGCCCCGGGGATCCTCCTGTCTTCACCTTCCCTGAGCTGGGATTACAGGCATGCACTGCACCTTACTTTTTACATCGGTATCGGAGATCCAAACTCAGCTCCTTTCACTTATGCAGCAAGCATGTTGCTGAATGAGCCATTGCTAGCCCCAGAACATTCTCCTATAAATAGAATCATATGATACGTGACATTTGTGTTTGGCTGCTTTCACCCAGCATAAATGTTCATACACGTTGAGGTTCATACATCTTATACTACTTACCAGTACTTCTCATTGCCCAGTCGATGGTATTCCTGTATGTAGACACAGCACATTTTATGTATGTATGTATGTATGTATGTATGTGTTTATTTACTAATTTGCTTTCTGTTGCTGTGCTAAAACAGCATAAACAAAAGCAACTTGGGGAGGAAAGGGTTTATCTTGTCTTACACTGTATTGTGATAATTCCTCATTGAGGAAAACCAAGGCAAAAACTCAAGGCAGGGAGTGAAGCAGAGGCAATGGGGGAACACTGCTTACCGGTTTGTTCCTCATGGCTTGTGCAGTTACCTTTCTGATTCTGTCCAGGACCATGTTGCCCAGGGGTGGCACCACACACAGTAGGCTGGACCCTCCCATATCAATAATTAATCAACCAAGAAAATGTCCCACAGACATGCCCAGTGGCCACTCTGATAGGGACAATTCCTCAATTTAGGTTCCTTCTTGCCGGGTGACTGTAATTTGTGTCAGGGACATTCGATGTTTGGTGAACAATTTGATTCTTTTTGGCAGTCAGAAAAAATGATACCATGAGCAAGTTGAACTGCAGTTGCTGTATGGACAGGATTTTATTTGGCTTATGGGTAGAGGCCTAGTAGTAGAATTGCTAGTCACATTGTAAGACTATGCTTAATATTTTGAGAAACTGCCATGTTGTTTTCTATACTGGCTGCTCTGCCCTATATTTCTCACTAGAGAGTTTGAGGCTGAAAATGTCCTCAAGTTCTTGTCATAGCTTGCTAGTTTGTCTTTTCATTGTAGCTTCATGGTGGACAGGAGGCAGTCATTCATTGTGGTCTTGTATTTCCCTGATGACCAATAAAATTGAATATCTTCTTATATACTTAATGAACATGTGTGTATCCTTGTGTGTGTGTATGCAAGCACGTGTGGTAACTGTGTATGGGTGTGTTTGCATGCTTGTGTGGCCATATACGGTAATGAAGCGTGTGTGTGGACGTGCACGTGTGTAGAGACCCGAGGTAGATGTGGGGAGTCTTCCTGTATAAAATCTCCACCTTTTGATTGAGGTTAGGTTTCTTAGCTGAGGCCAGAAATTGCACATATAGCTAGTCTGGCTAGCCAGTTTCCTCTGGGGATCACCTGTGCATGCCTTATTAGCTCCCGGACTAGAGGTGGACCCCCACTTCTACCTAGTAGTTACCTGGCTTCTGAAAATATGAAGTACCTTTCTCACACACCCCAGCCATCATCTCCCCAGCCCCAAGTGAAGTGTGTGTTCACATTTTTTACCCAGTTTTATTGTTATTGTTAGCTTATTAAGTTTTATGAGTTCTTTCTATTTCCTAGATAGATTCATTGCCTTAGCTTCCTAATTAGCTGGGATTACAGTCTTGTGCCAGCATAGTAAACTTTTGAAATATATGTCCAGAAGTCGCAGAACTTTCTTGTTTGCTTTTTAAATTGACTGCTGTCATTTCTTTAGTAATTACCTTTGATTCTCCTTTTCTCTTTCTAATAACATAGATTATATTTTTTTCCCTTGCTGTTCCTTGTACTTTATGTACTTTCCAAATCTGAAGGGAGAATAAGATTGGACTAAATATCTGGTTCTTTGGAAACACATTTGTTCACTTTGTATTGATGTATCAGACTGCACATATATGTATCTACAAATGAAAAAATGAACTTTTCTTACAGCGACATGGTCTGGTAGTATTTGGTGGATATATTTGGCCCAAGTTAGACCATTAGTTCTGCCATTTCTTGCTCTTAGAATGGGGATTCAGCGGGGATGTTGCTCAGTGATAGAGCTCTTGCCTAGCATGTATGAAGCCCTGGGTTCAATGCTCAGAACCACCACCAACAAAACAGAAAAGTAAATGCAGTGGGATTCATACTCTGGGCCTGTGTTTCTCTAGTCAAAAATTAGTGGGAAGATTGGATGACTCTGGACTGAGGTGAGGCCCCACTGTGTGTTTGCATGGTTGGGGGAGCATGTATGGTACTTGTATGTATGTGTGTGAATGTACATGTTTGTGCCCCACGAGCAAAATAGGTATGATCTTCATAAAGTTTGGTCTTCTCTTTTTCAGGTGATTTGTGTATTATTTTAAGATAATGTAAAACTTACAGAAGAACCGGGAAACTAGAACTTAGAACTCTCTTCTAGGCTTCTTGTATTAATGTATAGGTGGCCATCTTGCTGTGTCAGCTTTTTGCAGTCCCTCCCAACCTCCGTGTATACACCTGAACCATTACTGATATTTAGTATATATTTTTTCTCTGTACTGGGGATTGAACACAGTATTCTATACATGCTATGTAACATCCAGTACTGAATTGCACCCAACACTATTTTCTTCTTAATTAACCGTAACAGTAAAAAGGAGGTGTCAGCCCTCTTTACCCCTAGATGATTCAGCGTGTATTTCCTGAAGAACAGGGGCGTCTCATACAGTCATCAGCTTCACAGATGTTAATGTCTATGCAATATTCATTTAACCCATACTTCCTAGTCCTACTTGATAATTGTTGTAAGAATATCTACTTTGGCCTTTTTTTTCTTTCCAGGTGCCAAATTCAGGATTGGACATGTCTTTTCATTGTCATGTCTCTTTTTTTATAATCTGATCTCCTTTATTGTTGCTTTGTTGGTGGTGGAGTGGAACTGAGAGCCTTTATTATGCCAGGCAAGTGCTCTACTGTTGAGCTACAGCCCTAGCCCCTGATCTGTTCTGCTTTTTTTTTTTTTTTTAAATATTTATTTATTGGGTGTATGTGTCATTCCCGTATAGAATTTGTGTGTTCTGGTTACAGTTGGGATTGCACTCAGGTCTTTAGGCCTGAACGCAAGCACCGTTATCTGCTCAGCCATTTTCCTTGCCTAGCCTTCTGTTAGTCCTTAATATCACTTAAACTAGCTTCTGTCTTCTCTCCACCTTTAAAGGAATCAGCATCTTATTTATCCATGGAAGATAATTAACATCAGACCAGAATGGGGGTAGTGAGTCTTATCATGGTGACAAGGAATATCTAACTTGGTCTTGGGTGTACAGATCAAGGAACCCCTTCCCTAGGAAGAGCTGGTTAACCTGGTCTGAGGGTTCATAGAATACTTTTCTGAGGAAGATCTATTTAAGGTGCACCCTTTTGAGAGGCCTGGAACTTCTTTAGAGACTTTTTAAGAAATATTGAAACTCTTTTATTAGTTATGGAATTGAAAAAGATTAGCTTCAAGGATTCTTATGATGGCCTGGTGTGAATCTCCTTCTTTCTTGAACATTGTAAGTAGAAATAGTGAATTTCTTTTATGTATCTTTATATACTTAATAGTGATGTTGATAATTTTAAATTCTACATGTTTCCCCACAAGTACCCTTTTTTTTTTAACAAGTGAGGGGAAATATCTAGATTAAACTTCACACTTACACAAATGCATATGATTTAGCTGTACACATGTGTTAAATCTAGGTTTCATATTTGAGAGGAAACATATTTGTCTTTCTGGATCTGGCTTAGTTCACTTAATGTAATGACCTCCAGTTCTATCCATTTTCTTGCAGGTGTCATGATTTCCCTTTTCTCTGTGGCTGAATAAAATTCCATTGTGCTTATTAACCATTTTCTTTATTTAGTCATCTCATGATGGGCTTCCAGGCTGGCTCCATTTCACAGCCCTTGTGAATAGTTGGCCATGAATATGAATGTCCAAGTATCTTTGTGGTATGTTTTCTTAGAGAGCTTCAGGTATGTTGCTGAGTAGTCTAGATGGGTCAATGGGCAGGTCTACTTTTAGCTTGCATCTATCTGTCTATCTATCTACCTACCTACCTATCTGTTTATCTATTTATCTCTGAGAACTCTCTGTACTGATTTCCAGCGTGACTGTACACGTTCACATTTCTACCAGTGGTGAGTGTATAAGGGTTCTTGTTTAGATACACCCGTGGCAGCCAAGGGTGAGATGGAATCTCAGAGCAGTTTTACATTTACTTTCCCAAATGGCTAAGGATGTTGAACAGTTTTACGAATACTTATTGTCCATTTGTATTTCTTTTGAGACCTGGTGATGCTTTTCACCGTGCTTTTTAATTTGAGGTTTTTATTTCTAATATTCCTATTTTTTTCTTTCTGAGAGTCTCACTTTTCTTGCTGCAGTCCCCTTCCTCACTGCTTTCTTTTTATTCTTTTTACTGATATTCTCACAGTTTTCCTGATTCTTTCGTCTCTGTTGCTGATTGTGAACTTCAAGACTTAGATTGAGTTAGAAGGTATCACATGCTCTTTGAGCCACTGATCATGTCTAGTAGTTTGAAATCTGCATCTGGCATTGGACCTTTTCGCAATCTTGAATCCAGTAATGGAAGAGTGATCTTTTGTAGTAGTCCTGCTGCTTTGCTTTTTTATATTTCTTTTATTTCTGTGATCTCTAAGTTTGGAAATTTCTTCTGAGTTTTTTTTTTCTTTTTCTTTTTCTCTCTGTGGCAGGGTTGAGGGTATTATTGAACAGTCTACTCCTGAGAACTAATCCTCACGACTCCTGAGAACAGAGGAAACTAGCATCATCAGAAAGCCAGACATGATGCAGTAATATACTAAAATCAGTCACAGCCCACAGATATGTTACCAGTGACCATCAGACAGAAATGACTGCAGTGCTCTGTGAGTTCAAGAGCGAGTGTAGAAGAAGCAGGCAGATGAGGTAAAGGAAGGAGGCAGTGAGGGAGAATAGAAGTGAAGTTAAACTAAATGAAAGAAAGAGTAGTAAAGGGAGGGAGGAGGAAAAACAGGAGGCTAGAAAAAAGAAGAGAAAGAATTTGCCAATAACTAAACAGTTCAAAACCAAAATTAGATAAATATAAGTTCATATATAAAAGTAAGAACATAAGTGTGTGTATTAAAAATAAGCAAAGAAATACAACTATCCCAATAGATAGCCAAAATATCACTTAAGGTACAATAGGGAGAGCAGGGGTGGGAGGAAGAGATACAGGGGCAAAAAGGAGAAAAAGACTAAAACATACATTTTTTAAAAGGTAGAAATACTGCTAAAAGTATAGTTAAAACAAGAGTCACAGAGAGGGGGGAAATTGTTCTAGTGGCTTCTTTTTTGTGTCCTTGATGAGAGACTTCAGTTCTATATGCAGAAGATGAGGAGGGTTTACTTCTGTGATTCTTAACTTCAATATCATCTGAGGAATTGCCTCCATTGTACTGGCCTGGGAGCATGTGTATGGGGCATTTTCTTGATGTAGGAGCGCCTAGGTTACTGGGCAGTGCCACCCCTGGCTAGGTGGTGTGTAAGAAATGCCTCAGGGAAAGCAAGCCATTTAACAGCGCTCACACTGTCGCCTTTAGTTTCTACCTTGGCATCCCTTGTTGATGAACTGTAACCTGTAAGCTGAAACATCCCCACCCTCAAGTTGCTTTTGTCTTGGTATTTTACCATAGCAACAGAGCAAACCAGGACAATTATAAAGGATATTCCGAAAGATACAGCCATGCCAGATGGATGAGATGCAAGCTTTTTTTGCCCTCTCCAACTGTGCTATTCTCCACTATGAATTTAGTTATCAAGAAGATCCTGAAACTAGTTGTGATGATCTTCATTGACAACTTGATTGGATTCCGATTCACCAAGGAGACTGGGCACACACTGGTTGTCAGTGATGGCATTTGAAGAGATTAAACTAGGAAGAGAGACTTGCTCCATGGCTGGGGTCCCAGCTAATAAGAAATACGCATGTCCAGTTTAATCACAGCTTTATCTCACATGGGAAGCTTCAAAGGAAGACCCAATGTTCCAGAAGAAAACCGTGATTTCATTGCTTCTCTTGGGTGAAGAAGGGCTAGTTGTGTAGGCATAAGGCTGGGGGAAACTGGATCTAATGGAAAAGCTGAACTGAAACTCATGGGTCCTACCTGGGAGGTTCTTCTAGACTCCTGAGTATTTCTTCCTCTCAAGCATGGGGCAGGACACCCTTGAAATGAGAGTTTTCAATGTCATGTCAGTCAGTCAGGCTAGTTACAGCCATCTCTTAGAAGAAGGTAGGGAAGGTAATATTTTTTAGACTGTATGCCTGGGTGAGAATAATCCTGATTTGAACTTGCTTCTGGGAAGAAGGGCAGAAGGTCAGAGAAACCTTGGTTGTGAGGTTTCCATATTTCCTAGTTTAAAGTACTCATCAAGCCGAAACACTCTGCAACAGGATATTGTTTTTAAGCCCCAGGCTTGCTCTGTGACTGCACATAGCAGTCATTTCGTGAGTATTCAAAATACACGGTTTTAGGAATGTAACTTTGGAAATAGGGATGAAGACCTGCATAGATATTTAAAACCTCCTCTAAAACATTCTGCTGGGCCCTCTTTCTGTTTTCTTTCTCTCCCCCAAATCCCTCTTTGTCTTTTGCATCATCTCCAGTAGGATCACCTTCTTCACTCTTGTGTTTTGTTGCCTTCACTATTTGATTCTAGTTTCCAAATCACTTGAGACATTTAATGTGCAAAACAATTATTGTTACTTTCTGTTATTTCAGGTCTGTCTTACATTGTAATGTTGATTTTCAAAATGAACATCACTGTCTTCTGTCTCCCCAAGAGTCTTAGAAACTTTAAACAATTATTAGCTTACCTGAAAACAGCATTTGTGTGGAATTCATCTTTTTCTAGTGGTGCATGTCTTCCATGTTAGAGTTAGACATTGGCAGTGTCTGTTGAGGGAAGGTTGCTTGGCATAGAGCCTCCAGTGTGTGATATATGATGGACACGACCCTTGTTAATTCTAGTACCACTTCTGTGGCTACTAAGCACTCTTGTTTTGGCAGACTTTGGCTAGAGGCTAAAAATATCTGTCTGGCAAGTTCTTGCCAAAAATCCTCTCATGTTTAAGAATAGCTGCCAATAAAGACAGTTCCTATCTGAAACTGCAGAGGTGGAACTAAGGCCAGAAAATTAGCCACTGAAAATGCCCTTTCCTCTTCAAGCCCCACACAACCTGAAGCCCCCGGTGCCACAGTGCACACTCTCCAACTGCTCACAGAGACCGTGGCCCTCACTTGTTCTGATTGAAAGAACAAATCTGCTTCTCGGTATGCCTGACTTCTCTCTTTTATTTCCATGTCACTTCCACCAGTCCTGATCTCCAACTTTTTCGTGCTGAACCCCAGAGGGATTTCATTCTGGCTGGGGCCATCACCCTGTTCCCTTTCTGGATGATTTCATTCTCTCTGTTTCTCATCTTCTTCCTGCCCCACCCACAGACCCCACTGAGAGGTCATAGGTCCTCCAAACTCATTGCAGGCCAAACTCTCAGTGGAATGTCTCATGCGACCTCTTCCTCAGTGAGTGGTACAAGTCCCATTGACAGAACAGTTTCCCTGTTCTTGGGGAGTTATTGATTTGAGGGCTAACCTCAGTTTTGACTTCTTTCCTTCCTTCCCCCTTATCATTCTCTTTCTGGCACCCTTCTGACCTCCAGAGTAGAGACTGTGTCATTCAACCACAGCTAAGCAAGTCATGAGGAGCAAGCCAGTAAGCAGCACTCCTCCATGACCTCTGCATCAGCTCCTGCCTCCAGGTTCCTGCCCTGCTTGTGTTCCTGTCCTGATGTCTTTGATGATGAACTTTGATGTGGAATCATAAGCTAAATGAACTTTTTGCTCCTCAAGTTTCTTTGGGCATGGTGTTTCATCGCTTGAACAGAAACTCTAACCAGGACAAATTGGTACCAGGATAATAGGATATTGCTACGAGAGACCTTATCATGTGTTTTGGGGAGAGTTGTGGAAGCACTTTGGAACTTGGGCCTAGAAAAGTCTTTGAGTGTTGAGAGCTCAGTGGGGTGGTCTGTAGAAGCTTGGAAGATGAGAATGTTGAGTACAGTGCTGAGGATGGAGGCCTGGCTTGTGAAGTTTCAGAGGGAAGTTTAAGGAGTCTGTGGGGACCATTTGTTATTTTGAATTAAGATTCTGTTGTTCTGGTCATCTGGGGCTGAAGATTCAGCCCTGATTAATAAGAGACCAGCACCATTGAAGTGGAACCTTTGCATAAGCAGGACAATTGATAACGGTCAGTTGGAGCTGAAACATTAGCAATGATTAAGAAGAGACCAGTATCACTGAGGTTATATCTTCTGGGAAGTGTCTGCTGAGAGTCAGCACATAGAAGCTGTGTTCCAGGGGCCGTCAAGGTTGTGTCTTCAACCGGTGGCTGAACGTAGTCACCCAAGTGATGGTTACTGGTTTTGAAGGCATGAAGGGGCAACAGCAGCTGAGGCTTGGCACTGTGTGGCAGTGCTGGGTACTTAAAGAGAGCCCCAGGGAGGCTCTTGAGGAAAGTGCAGCTCAATTGTAGGAAGAGACTCCAGCATTTTGGAGATGCCAGTACCATGGGACACCACTAAGAACAGCAGTGAAGTGGAGCTTGCCTAAGCTTAGAAGACCAACGGTGTGCTGCAGAGGCCAGAGCTGGAGAAAGGAGCTCAGCCCAGAAGACTGTGAGTGGGTCCCACACATTGGACATTGTGTTCATTACATTAAGGGTTTTGCTTTGATCTGATTGTGACTGTGCCTTGATTCTTTTCTCTTGAAATAGAAAGCATTTAAATTGATTTTGATTTTTAAAGGAGCCCAGAGTTAAAGGACTTAAAAGAGACTGGATATTTTAAGGGGACTGGATTTATAGTGTTTGAATTTGTAAAGAATTTTACAAAGTTTTTGTAAAAAATTTTACAAAATTTTAAAAGTTTAGAAATTTTACTGGAATTTTAAAAGTTATTTATGTTTTTAATGTGAGATCTTGGGGATGAATGAAAAAGGAAAGGTCGTGGCTTAATGGTAATGTGTTTTTCTGTCACGTTGACAAGGGGTCAGTTGTACTGGATAGTTTCATGTCAACTTGACACAAGCTGTATCTGAGAAGAAGGAGCCCCAGTTAAGAAAATGCCTCCATAAGATGAGGCTGTAGGCAAGCCTGTAGGGCGTTTTCTTAGTGATTGATGGGGAGGGACCAGCCCAGTGGTAGGTGGTTTCATCCCTGGGCTGGTGGTCCTGGATTCTATTAGAAAGCGGTAGAGCAAGTCATGAGGAGCAAGCCAGTAAGGGCACTCATCCCTGGCCTCTGCATCAGCTCCTGCCTCCAGCTACCTGTCCTGTTTGAGTTCCTGTCCTGGCTTCCTTCAGAGATGGACTATGATGTGGAAGTGTAAGCCCAATAAACCCATTCCTCCCTAAGTTTCTTGGTTCTGGTGTTTCATCACAGCAATAGTAACCCTACCTAAGACTCTGAGGTTCTACCCACCACATCAGTATCTACAAGCTCAGGTTACCTGAGCTGAGAAGATGTTTATTTAATAATTTTAGTGATTTGTTTTGTTCTAATTTTGATAGTTTTTATGGTACGTTCTGGTGGGTTCCAATCCCAGCAATTTTTGCCAGATATCTCCAGGCCCATTCTCCTCTGAGATAGAACTGTTCTTTTTCCCTTCAGTACACCTTTGTTCTACATGTGCCTGCTTTTATTTCTTCTCAGTATAATCTCTAGGTTAAGTTTTCCTTTCACAATAAAATTATAAAAATAATAAGAATCCCTAGAAACAGTAGTGTTCAAAACCTTAGTTTATTAAAATGTCTTACGTGTGATTAAGTGTATATAGGCTGCTTATATACAATTATGTTTTGCTTCTTATTTCTTATATTTATTTTATTTTATGTTGGTTTTTTGAGACAGGGTTTCTCTGTGTAGCCCTGGCTGTCCTGGACTCGATTTGTAGACCAGGCTGGCCTCGAACTCACAGAGACCCTCCTGCCCTCTGCCTCCCAAGTGCTGGGATTACAGGCATGTGCCTGGCTTATGTTTTGTTTCTTTACATCATATGCATAGTACCAGATTGACTTAAAACTAAAAGCTCATATAAACTAAAAGTTGTTAACTTGGCCCAACTTCATTTTGTACACATCTAAAATAATCTAAATTCTAATCTAAAAAAGTTATTGTTGGTGATTAATGGTTCTAGATCTTTCTTTGGAACAATTAGCATGAATTTTGTTTTTGTTTTTTGTTTGTTCATTCGAGACAGGGTTTCTCTGTGTAACCACCCTTGCTATCCTGGATCTCTTTGTAGACCAGGTTGTCCTTGAACTCAGAGATCTGCGTGCCTACTGCTTTCTGAGTGCTGGGATTAACAGAGTGCCCAACTGCCACCCAGTAACATAAATTAAAAAAATTTTAAACTGATTTTAATGACAAGACTTATCATGCACTTCCGGTTCTACAAATGTAGTCCCTATTGATGGGGCACAAAAGCACTCTAGGAGAGAATTGCTTCTACTCTGGGTTATTCTTCCTCTAAACAAAAAAGTATGTCCTTGTCTTTAAATGTATTTTGAATGTAATTGTAAATGTAAATGAATGAATACAGGTACAAATATAAACATTTTAAAGGTTTTAAGGTTATTTTTGACCTCTATGTTCTCTTTAAAAAAACAGATATATATATATATTTTTAAAGATTCTATGCATTGCTTCTGTCTTATCTCCTGAGGTAAACGGCTGCCATCTTCATACCTTCAGCTGTGCTGGCCCCAAATGACAAGAGCAGGATTTGTTAAACATTAATATTCCTCTACAGGAGAGGGTATGCCTGGCCATCCCAGCTGATTTTATATAGACAAAGGGCTAAAGCTAGGGAGTTCTATCTATGTGACTATAAAATGACCTCACAGGTACCAAGTAAGGACTTTCCAGGGTCACTGCTCCTGGGTTACCTGCACCCCCACCAGTAACGCCTTATTTCTTGGTAAGTGCAATAGACTCATTGATTCTCCAGGGTGAACTTTGATGAAATTGAACTTTGGTTTGTCATTAGGACTTTATGAGGAGGGGATAGACATTGCTTAATTTCCCCCATTCCCGCAGGGAGAAAATTCTCACAACAGATAGTAAAGTCATTTGTTAATGCTGTTATGCTTCTAGAATGGGAAAATTAAAAAGAAAGCTTTTACAAGTTGTGAAGGTCCTTGTAAGTTATTTAAGGTACATTAAGGATGAGACTCAATGAAAAATACATATAAAATTAAAGTTTCTAAGGTCACAGATAAACAGTTACAAAAACTGGCTAAAGTGTATGTTAAATCAGAGTTTATTTAGAAATCTATGGCTATTAAAATCTTCAGCAGTAGTTACAAGTACTGGGCTGGTTCTGCAAAACTATCAGATTTATGTGACTGATCTGGGTCTTTACTGACTATACATGTAGATATTCTAATGTGGTCAGAGGTTACTAAAGGGTGAATAGTTCCCTCCTCATCCTTCAAGGTCAGTGAGTTCCCAGGGGACTGTGAATCATCTCTTGAAATGATGTTTGTAACTAGCCATATGAAATGTTATTTGAACAAATATTAATTGCTCACTAATGATCCTCCTCCTGGCGTCCATGTTGCCCAGATACAGGACAAGGCCTTCCTTGGTTTTCCTCAGCTCTGCGGTGTCTATCCACAGCTGAGGAAAGCAGCCTTATTTACTTAAACACCGAGGCACAAATCTACAAGCTGTTCTTACCAGCTCTGGAATACTGTATCTCTGGAGGAGTGCTTCTCACAGCTGTGGTGGGCTGTTCTGCAGCTAACTACCCGTAGTTCTTGATTAAAGGAGACCGCAAATACTCTGCCATCAAACTCACGGGGTTGGGAAATTACTCTAGAAATACACGTTCTGTCTTTGAAACTTCGCTATAAAATCCTATAAAAGGGCCCAGTAGGATTTTATTTCTCTTTTAAATTGTCACTTAGATGCTGACCTTACCTGACTTCTCTTGCAAAGCTTCCAGGTTCGTGTCCCCTATGCAGGAGTCTGGTGTAACCGACAGCTGACTGCGGTAACCGTACATGTACATGAACTCCGGTCATGGTCCAGTCAGTTACACAATTAAGTTCATCTTGCTAAACAACAACAAAAAATGTCATTTTCTGTATTATTCCGAGTATTTAACATTTGCCAGACACACAGTAAATATCCCATAAATATTTATTCAGTGAATTCCCAAGAGTGCTACTTGTATTGGTCATGGGGCATTTTAATAGAGATGGAAGTAGAATTTAAAAGAAATAATGGAAAATGATTAGGTACTTAGGGATTTAAATTAGTCACGCATTAATGGTGTAGCAATTAATTTTGAGAATCAAGATTCACCCATTGAACATGTGCTTTGGCAGTGATCAACAGTGGTTTCTAATGTTTTCTTTCAATTTTAAAGTGCTAGTTTGCCATGTATATTTAGTGTATCCTGTTGTTTTTTCAGGTAGATTCCCCCCCCCCTTCATGTCCTCTCTTCTCTTTATCTTCCTTTTTCCCTCCATCCCTCCCTCTTCCCCTGCTTCCCTCCCTCCCTTTTTTGCCTTTCTTTGTTTTGAAGTAGTGTCACTATATGTAGCCCAGTCTGACCTCAAATTTACTGTGTAGCCACACTGACCTACAACTTGTGTTGATTCTACCTCAGCCTCCTGAGTGCCGGTATCAATGGAAGCGTGGGGTAGATTTCTTGGTAAAGTTATTTTGAAAATGTGCCTTCCTGCTTCCTAGAAGACCAAGGTGTGAGATGACACTTCTGGAGCCTTAGGGAGGAAGGGGAAGTCTGCTGAGCTTGCTCATTTAAGCTTGTGTTAGAGCCTGGTTGTGTGTACATATGTGCCGCACTGGTTGATTTCATGGTGTAAGGCAGGGCCAGTCAGGGGTCCTGCCTGGCTAGGTCAGTACACATTTATGAGTTAAGATTTGCATCGATGTAGACATACTTCCAAATACTTGTTCTTTGCATGTTTGCTAGCCTGGGTTTGAAAGGCAAGTCTCAAGTTGGAGCCATAGGTTTCCATGTAGAACATTAAAAAACATTTTTTTAAAATGGTGTTATAAACCCTTACGAGATCTGTCCTCGGCGTGCTCATTTTTAAGCATATTATAACCTATTTAAATGTTGCTGTGTGCAGTGCTATGCAGCCAACCTTTATCACTCACTTTTCTCAGACAGCAGACATTCCTTCTTCCCACTTCCCTACTTGATCCCCACTAATCACCATTCTCGTCACCGAGGCTGCCAGTTTGACTACCAGCCTTGTGTTTTCATTTATATCCAATGCCTGGCCTGTTGCTGTGCATTTGTTTGCTCTATAGTTTTGGGACTGACCTATAAAGGGACTAAGCCTTCTGTTTGGTTGAAGAACTGCTCTGCACATAAAGGGCAGCAGAGGGCTTAGTAGCTGGTAGAAATCAAATAGGAGCTTGTTGGAAGGCCTGTGTCAGGTTGCCTCTGGTCCGGGGAGATGCGCTGGTAGTGAGTCAGTGTAATCTTAACTGTTTGTGATCAGAAAAGTCAGAGCTCTGATTTCTGCATCAGCCCTAAGTCTGCCCTATGGCACCATCACTTAGTGACTGGATCACTCAAGGGTGAGCCTCCAGGGCCCTTGTTTCTCCCGTAATAATATACAACAGGCTGATGCTGCCACCGCAGCTCACTGTGCTGAACTCTGAGTGATTAAAGTCTCAGGGCTGTGTTAATAAGGATTTTTCTATCTGTGTTCAGCAGCCTATCATCTCATGGCTTTTTTGAAAACAGAGATGGAAAATTCTGCTGATGAACACCCCTCCACCCGTCAGCGTGAACATTCTGTTATTTATTTATTTATTTATTTATTTATTTATTATTTGCTTGAGAATATGATCTGAGCTCTGGGCCAACAAACGCAAACATTACAGTTTCTGAGGACACCAGCCCGGTGTCATGTCAATCTTGGTATTTAGGTAAATAGCGTGCCTTGTTTACATTATTACTATTATTATTTTTTATCAGCAGCTAATATACTGCAAAGCAGTTTTTTTTTTTTTGTTTTAGTCACAATATTGGCTGGTAACGCTATTAATGAGACAATAATTGGGAAATAGTAGTCATTGTTCTCATAAAACATGATCCTCCTGTGGCAGGCACAGCCAGAGGAACCGCATAGGCAGACAGGAGGATTGGGTGAGGGCCGCTGTTGCCAGCTTTTAAATTCAGCAGACCCCTGCTGCTTAAATTGTCCCAGCTGTTAATGCTGGAGCCATTACAGTAATGGGCCGAGCAAATGAAGGAGAGCGAAGACACGCACACTTTATTACCAGAGGGGCGATTTCTCCTCATCTGTAATAGCAGCGGTGCTTCATATTGATCAGACCATCAAGATACTAATCCTCTGTAAAATTACTTGTTATAACTGAAGATGTGTTAATCCCAATCAGTCTGTGTCCTGACTGTCTACTTACTATTGAATATAGACGATTAGATGGTTTATTTTTCATGATTTAAAGCCTTTGCCTTGAAAATGGCTGGTGCTGCCCTCGCAACACTGAGTGCTTAATCTAAGCTGTAGCCCTGGGTTGTCTTTTTGTTTTAAGCAGAACATCACCCACTTAATTAAGGAGTGAGTGTCTGCCTTGCCGTCTGAGTTATGCTGTGTTTTATGGTCCTCTAGATTTATTAAGCATCTTGTTTTACATTCAGCCTGTGGTTTGTGCTGTAAATAAAAACAGGGCCATCTTGCACATATTAGAAATGTGCAGGTAGCAAATGTCAATAAGTAGCCGGGGTGGGCAGTTCTTGGATTTATATTTCAGCACCAGGTTGCACTCTGTCGATTGGACCCGTAGGTAGGAAGCATCCGGTGTCTTCTCTTTAGTAGATGTGACTTTAGCATTGTTGTCTGTGAAAGTTTATGGCTATTTCTGCATCCTTGCTTTAGGAGATTGCTTTTTAAACAACGAGGCATTTTTACATCTGCACCTTCCCACCCGTGTTTTGTGAGAAATGACTATAGCTAGAAATTATAAAATCTGCTAAAAACTGACTTTTGTCTTCCTTAATATTTAGAAATTAGGAATGATTCCACATTTTCATTTTTTACTATAATCTCTTTCCACATGCCTTATATGCATATTTGTTTGTAGATTCAAATACTTTACTATGGTGTCATTACTCAAGGCATCTTTGTGGCATTTTCTGCACAGTACTTTCAGTGACACTTCCTTAGTCCTCTTTGTGAGCCAGGCTGTATGTTAGAGGCTGGAGGGTCGGGGACAAATGAAGTGTAATCTTTGCCACTGATGACCCCAGTGCAGCAGAATTTATGTGTGTAAGCAAATGATGGCTAGAGTGCATATGGTAAACAGTGGAAGCCCACCATCACCAGTTCCCGGGAGTGAGCACAGGCTGTGCTGCAGTAAGAGCCTGAGGGGCTGCCGCTGTGTCAAAGAGCAGGAATCTGCTGTTTGTATAATTATCCTAAGCCTTGTTTAAGAATGACTTCTAGCTGTTTGGAAGAATTTTCAGAAGAGACATGTTTACTGTGCTCTGGGGACAGTAAAAGGAAGGATTTCTGAAAATGTTTTGATCAGTGACCACATTTTTGGATATGTATAGCATTTCACTAGGAGACTGCTTTAAAGGAACTCTGTGCTTATTTTATTGCTTGTGCCCTGGCCTTTGCATTATAAATCAGTCCTGCTGTTTTAGAAGGTAGTTCATCTGGAGAGGCTGTGGCCTGTGGTAAGTCAGAGCACAGATCCACAGATTTTGGGTCCAGGCTGCTTTGTTGTCCCTTGCTCCTTGCTAGCTGAATGATGGTGGACAAGTCACATAGTTGTTGAGCTTTGCTCATCATCTCTGAAATGGGCCTGATAACAGTGGTGAAGGTCAAGGGGGTCTGAAGTGTGTAAAGCATTTAGGATAGTGAGAATTGACACTAATTTAGGAGTGACTGTAATGAAATTAGTTTGCACATGTGAATTATCAAAGTTGATTTCTAAATAACCATACTTTGTATGGTATAAGATAGTGAAATGTTCATTACTTAAAATATTTTTTTTCTGATTTGCAACAATGTTTTAGGGAAACTGAAAAATGGATTTTATAGTTTTTAGAATAAAAGTCCTTTGTAATCCTAGAGATGACAAGTGTTACTTTATATTTTTGTTTTGTTTACATTATTATTATGGGGCTTATTATGTACATAGTATAATTCTTTCATTTAAAATACATTTATAATGTAAAGTTTTATATATTTTAAAAACTCAGTGTATTTATGATCTTCACTTATGAAAACATATTTTAAGCAAAAGTTGGAATCATATGGTATACATTTTGTACCTTGTTTTCTCACCAGTATCCAATATATTGTGAATATTTTTCATTACGTTGCAGTGATAATATTTCTTCTGTTACAGTTCGTTGTTTAGTGAGTATGCTTGCACATAAATCTCTGCACATCTGTGGAACTGTCCCTAGGGCAAATGGAAAGAAGGTGGCCTGTGTGGGATAGCCTTTGTCCAGAGCTTTGGTTGAAGGCATCGACTTGCTGCCAGGGAGGGGATGCCAGTTTCTTATCTAAAAACCAATGCATAAAAATGATTTTTGGTACATTCTTCAAACTCTGGGAATTATACCATAGAGTGAAATACCTGCCAGCTGCTGGGAGTAGCAGCTGCTGCTGGTGGTTGTTGAACAAACTGGAAGGACTCTTTCCTGGCCTGTTTATTGGCCATACAGCTCTTGCGGCGTTGTCGGTGCCTATAGCCTTAGTTCATTTTGCAGGGGCACTTTTGTCTCTTTCTGATTGGTAGGAACAGTTCCCGTGTTAGTCAGTCATGTAATCTTCTCCCTCGAGTGCATACCTAGTTACCTCTTCTGCCTTACCTACTTTTCTATGTTGATTTGAATCTCTAAATATTCTCCTGGCTTTTTATTTTACTTTGCTTTGTTATCATAGACACACTATTTAAATTGCTATAATTTTATGGGTCCTTTCAACGTCTGCAAGCATAAAGACACATAATTATTCTACTTCCAAATTTTCCTTGGCTCTTATACTTTTGACAACTTTTTTTTTCTGAACACCCTCCCCCCCCAATTGTAACATTGTTGAATGAGGGAAATTATAATAGCTCAGTTCTTTACTAAGTTATAAGTTTAATGCAATAGCAACTAAACTGCCATAAAACTGGTGGGACACTCTCTTCTGGCACTCATGAGCAATAGACACATAAAGTTCAGTTGTGTGCATACAGCTAAAAAAACTCATACTTAAAGACCTTTACACTCGTTCATTTTTCTCCTCCTTTATTTTATTAGTTCCTTTAGTCTTAAAAAAATGAATACTTCATTTATTTTTGTTTATTTTTATTTTTTTCTAGATAGAAAGTACTTCAAAATCTAAAAATTTTAAGATAATTGTTTTCTTTTTTGTTTCTGGAACAATTTGTACATGGTTTCTGTAGCACTTACCACTAAGTACTGTTATCATTCAGTACTGTTCCCACTCAGTAGATATCACTTGGTACAGTTACTTCTCAGTACTGTTACACCTCAGTAATTCTCACTCAGTACTGTTCCCACTCAGTAGTTATCAGTTGGCACCATAATGGATTGATTTCTCTTAGGCTAAGTTTTATAATTTCAGTATATTATTGTTTATATTGCTTGGGATCACCCCCGCCCCAGTCTCCAGTGTGTTAAAAAGTGCTCTACTCCTGAGCTGTGTTCTTGGCCCACGAGCTAGACTTGTTATATTTTTGTACCGCAGCACATGCACTCTTGAACACAGTAGGCACTTGACTGTTTCTCGATTTGAGTATCATCTTGAATCAGTTGGTTCACACCCGCCTCAGTAGGTTGTGATGATGGGGATATTTACGTTGAGAGCAATTCACTAGTGGTTGAGGGCTGATCGCCTCTGATAGAGAGCACCAACAGAGCATTACTGGGCACACATTCCTCAGTGTTTCTGATGCTTCATCCGAGATAGTGTCCAAGAGATACTGAAGGTCAAAAAACTTTGAACCTGACAATGTTTCATAGACACAAATGTGATTTAAGGGGGTAGGGTAAGCTCAGTGTTAGAGTTATGTTTGGCATGCATAAGGCCCTAGCTAAAACAAACAAACAAACAAACAAAGATTTAAGAGGCTGGAGAGATGGCTCACTGGTTAGGAACAAGGTCTGCTTTTCTGGTGGATCCGGTTCAATTCCCAGCACCTGCGTGGTAGCTCACAGCAGTTGGTAGGGCCAGTCCCGGGTATCTGATGTTGCCCTTCTTTCCTCTGCAGGCTTTGCACACACATGGTGCATAGACAGACACGCAGGCAAAACACCCATACACATAAAATAAAAATTAAAAAATGGGGAAAAGAAGGATTTAAGGTGGAGAGCTTTCAGTATTCTTGTCTTATTTACCACTCTGTTTCAATGTCATGTAGAATTATCAAGTTCTTAAGAGAAGAAATTATTAAAGCATCTCGTGTCCTCTGAAATATTTAACACACTTTCTTGACAAGATTTTTCCCAAGTCCCACTGTTCAGATGCCTGTTGCTGAGTGATCCTTAAGTGCACAAAGATCTAGGGATCGCCCCCTCAACCCTCACCGTGCTGCTTCCCGTGTAGTTGGGGTGACTTAGACAAACAGCACCAGCACTGGTTTTAAGCTTGGAGTGTAGAGTTTTACCAAAAAATTTCATCTGAGATATAAAAGTGAACATAGTGATATTGTGTTAGATCCACAAATCCTTGA
>CM053744.1:29117269-29234265 GCA_028658305.1 Pachyuromys duprasi
CTTCCTTCCTTCCTTCCTTCCTTCCTTCCTTCCTTCCTTCCTTCCTTCCTTCCTTCCTTCCTTCCTTCCTTCCTTCCTTCCTTCCTTCCTTCCTTCTTTCCTCATTTATTTATCTATTTATTTATTTCTGGTGTCAAAATGTATGCTGCCAACAGTAAATATGTATGATGCACTTCCCATGTGTGGCAGATACCCTATTTCTTGACAGCCCAATTATTTCTTGTGCCGGTTGGTGTGTGTACATGTGTGCGTGTGTGCATGTAGGACAAAGATAGTTGACATAGGGCATTTTCCTCAGTTGATCTTTACTTTTATTATAGTTTTATTTGAGGCAGGGTGACTTATGGAACTGAAAGTGCACCATTTTATCAGACTTACAGGTCAGCCCACCTTAGGAATCCTCCTGCTTCTGCTGCCAGCACTGGATTGCAGATGTATAGCACTGTACTTTGCCTTTTCTATGGGTGCTGGGTTCTGAACCTAGAATCTTATGTTTGGATGTAGGCACTGTACTGACTGAGCCATCTACCCAGCCCTATGCCTATTAGATTTTTAGATGTAATTGCCTTTTCCATAGGGAGATAATGAGATCTTCCTGGCCATGTCACAAATTTGTGTTTGTGTTTAGAAATGTGCTAAAATGATTGGCTTTCAACAGTTTTTTTTCCTCCAAATAGAAACATATATAGGTTAGAAGTTGAGGACCCCCTCACGTTGGGGTAGGAGCTTTACTTCAAAGAACATTTAACTGTAGCTCCCGATGTGTTCTCCATCAACAGAGAATACTGGATTAGCAAAACATTTTGTATAAAATCATATAAGAGAATAGTAGATCTCAGGAAAGTGTTTATAAGCTATAGGGAAACCTTCGGAGGTCTTTATCACTGCTTCCTAAGAGTTACAGCTCAACCACTGAGTGTCCGATTCACTCTGCCATTTCATCTGCAGCTCTTCTTCCTATCTTTATTTAAGACTATAAAGTTACTTTACTGTAACTGCTGCTGTCACCTTTGCCCTTAGCTAATCAAATAGTTTACCTTGAGGGAAGCATTTATCTCCCACTTTCATTATTATTATTTTTGTAGCTGTAAAGATATATATTTTATGTCTGCAGAAGGCTGTAACAGTGAAACGAGGTATTGATCTGCTGTATTTAGCAATTTCTTTCCACCTTGCCATCAATAGCATGTCAGCATCTGTCTGTACTGGGGCTGACCTCACAAATAGCTCTTTATGCTCCCATTGGATTCAAATGATATAGTATGCTGAAAACTAAATCAATGAATGATTATCAAGTTCTTAGTATTATTTCATGACCCGGAGGCAACTGGTACTCTTTGCACTGAACAGTTCCACGTACAATGAATATGGTAAAAGGAGTAAGTGTAGCTTTTGTTCATCTGAAAGGAGGAAAGAGGGCACCTGCCTGGGCCCGCATATGCTCAACCAATCATTTCAAAGCAGTTGGGCACTTCGGTGAAGCACCTCATCTTCTGGATCAGACGTGGACAAGTGTTTTCTTCCTCATCCCAACAACAAGGAAGCAGCCATCATTTCTGGAACTATTAAACTGTAGGTAAAGGCTTTTACTTTTGTTTACAAAAGAAAGATAAAAAGAAGTTTCCAAAACAACGGTATGGCCTTGTCACCGTGTTGCTGCTGACCTAACAAAAGGCATGTTAGAAGCGGCTGGAGAATGGCCTTGATCTAGTTCTGATGGCACTCGTGTCTCCTCACAGCTTGTGACACCAGCCAGGGTGTAGGCGTGAGGCCACACTTTCTTCCTCATCTCACTTGTGGGAGCTCCTGCCTTCTTCCCCATCTCTGGAGTCACCAGTTTGACTGCTTCTGAACGTTCCTGAGTCCGCGGGCTTTCCTTATTTCACTCTTAGGGAATCAGATATTCAGATAAAAATATCTTCATAGATAGTAAAATTGGCGTTGGGATATGGGAAGGTGGGAGAGGATAATGGAGGGGATGTGGGAAAGTGAAGCACAGCAGCTATCATGGCATCCTTGGTATGAACCAAGAGCCTAAGCAATGACATTCTGATTCATTTCATTATCCCAGTTGGATACTTGAAACTGAAGATTGAGGAAGCCACGTGTTGATTCATCCCCCAAACATTTTTTTTTTGTGTCTGTTTTGTCCCCAGTTAGAAGGACCAGATGTCAAGACTAGTCCTTCCTCCTGCATGTCATGAAAAATTGTTGTGCTCAGCTTTATCAGATTTAGCACTGGGTTCTGGCTTTGTTCTTTCCAGTGCAGTCCCCAATACAGTCTTTGAATAGGGGAAACACAAGCTGGATTTTATGGTTATGACCTTAGGTCTAGTCATTCATGATAGGATGGATTGGGTGGGGGGGGCCTTTATGTAAAGTCAAATTGCTAGAAGCCCAAGCAAAGAATTTCTCTTTGCCTTTGGGATCTGGAGTTGGAAATGATTCAGGTACTGCACCTGCTATTTTCAGACCTTATCAACAGTACAGAAGTTTGAACACTGAACTTATCTGTATAAAGTTTTCATTATTTTCTGCTCAGGGATCTTCTCTCTCCTAAATTACCAGCCTATTTTTCTTCCTTAAGTGTTTCGGACCCATTTATCAGCTTGTCTTAAGACCTTTGTTGTATATGATATTCCTCAGGAACATGAGTGCCATCGATGATGCTGGAATTTACAGGAGTTCTTCTTTTGCTTGTCTTGTATCAGTTTATATTAAATTTGAAAGTTCCCCCCACCTGGGTCTAGAATATAAGGATTTGGGAAAGACGCTCACATCTCTGAATTCAGTTTTTGTAAGTTGGTGTACAAGCATGGTTGAACATTTGGTAAGGAGTTTTCTACTTCAAACTGTCCTCTGGGAAAACAACTCGTTCTATCTTGGACCTCTTATCAAGTCTCTGTATTACAAAATGTTCACTTATTTCCCTCACATGCAGTTCTGGCTGTCCCTGAACTTGTTATGTAGACCAAGGCAGCCTTGAACTTATAATGGTTCACCTCCCACTGCCTCCTGAGTTCTGGGACTGCAGACGTATGTCCCCATACTGGCCGAGTAGCTTTACTCTGAATAACTTTTTTGTTTTTAAACAAAAAATATCCATGTGGATAGTATTTGAATGAGTGCTGGTGGCTTGAGACATTTTTATTCATCAAAACTACCTGTAGTAATGGAGGCCTATAATTTTTGTTTTTATCCCGAGTGAAAATTGGTACATGGTCTTCTATTACTTCCATATCAATTATGTTAGTCTGTCTGCAGCTCCCAGGAAACTAGCTGTGTGTGCTCTTGTTAGAAAATAGGGCAGCCGGTATGGGTTTTAATAGTGGTGTGTGTTGGCTTGTTCCTTACAGATCATGACGTCTTTTTTCAGGCTCACTCAAGGAAGAATGGTGCCAGCAATGAGTAGACCAAGTGGTCTACCAGTGGTGTTTAACATGTATAGACCAAAACCTTCACTTAAGATCCCTTTCAATTCATACCACCAGAGGCCGTGTGACGAGGGCTGTTTAGGGGCTCTGTTTGTGGCTATCAGGAGTACTGTGAACGAGCAGGAAGTACGCAGATCTCTTCAGCTCAGTGCTGGATTATTGCCAGTTGCTTTCTGTGACATCAAATGGCTTCTGAATAAGGGACTTATCTGTTATGTTAACACTTTGTGTCTGACTTGAGATCGTGTGACTCCACTGCAAACAGAACAGCTTGAGCTTACAGTTGTGTAAGGGTGTGCTTTTGTCACATGCTACATTCTGCGTCCTTTGATAATTTTAATTTATATAAACAAACTCTCAACAATTATGAAATGTGTTAATAAACTATAGATACTTCAAATTGAACCATTTCAGTAAATATGGTCCCAAGCATTCTCAGTTCTCCTGGTCCTGGGATGACAGAGTAAAATGAGTCCCTTTAAAGATTTCAATCCATAGACATCTGTGAGGTTTTCTAATGTGCGCGCATGCGCGTGCGCGCGCACACACACACACACACACAAAGATATATGAGTTTTGTGTCTTTTTTTATTACTTTCAGTTTTTGAGATTATAATTATGTTCTTTTCTCCTCTTCTCCCTCCAAACCCTTCCATATACTTCTCCTTGCTGTCTTTCAAATTAGTGGCTTCTTTTTTCATTAATTATTTCTATTTGAACCATATATTTATTTGAAACTCTTTAAAGAAGAATTTTGTGTTTTCTTTTTAATTTTTTAGGGTCTGAGAAAGTACATGCTCTGTATGTGTCCAAAAGCAAAGCCTGCTTAAAACCATGGCTGAAGAGTCATGCTTAACTGTATACTTTGCATGCATTTGTGATTTGAAATAGGAAAAAAAAGTCAAATTTGAGACAGCTTGAATGGCATGCTGTCAGCTTGGAGCTTCATGAATTGGCAATGGTCTCATTTAGGACCTTCAGATGTGTCTCTGCCCGGACAGAATGAGAACACTTTGCATGTTCCGGAGGAGACAGCCACTCCTTGCTGCTTCTCGCTAGGCAGCGGTGCATGACAGTTGCCCTTCATTGCTGGCTTCTTGGAGCTTAACCTCTGACCCTTCACTTAGTCGCTGAGCAGCAGTTGGAGCAGGTTGGAGATGTTGGTGAATGACGGGCAGTGGCCTGCAACGTGCTTGTCATTATTTGACTGTCAAAAGGAGCCTGCCATTGGTTTCCATCAAGGTTTCAAACCTCTGTGCAGCAGTCCATATTACTTAACTTCCAAGGCTGTCAACAGGACGCTCAAGTGTGCATAAAAAATCAGAGTGCTGAATCTATCTTCAATCAGGAGATAGAAGTTTCCCCTTTTTTTCTATTCCTTCTTTCTTTTTCTCTGTTTGTTTTTCACTTGGTTAAATATATTCTGATGACTTGAACAGGCCAAGGGGTTGAGTCTTGCTTTGGTGAAGAAAGTGAGTTGTTTTCTCAA
Organism: Pachyuromys duprasi; assembly: GCA_028658305.1. Classification (NCBI taxonomy): domain Eukaryota; kingdom Metazoa; phylum Chordata; class Mammalia; order Rodentia; family Muridae; genus Pachyuromys; species Pachyuromys duprasi. Next base: position 29,122,193 of record CM053744.1, read on the forward strand.
GTGGTCTAAGTTTCAAATAGCAGAGTTTTTAGATCCAAGCTTCTCTGACAATTAAACTGTGTGTCTTGTCTTGCATATGCCATCAGCTTTTGTGGGTAAAGGATATAAGGCTAGTCCACAAGTGCCTGCATTAGCTCACTGGATGAAGGTTCACTTTGGTGTTTATGTAATGTAAAAGGGAAAGGAGGGATCATGTTGTAATTGGGAAGCAGGAATATAAATTTAAAATAAATAGTGAAGTTGGAAGACATATGATCAGTATGACATTTGAGACTTTTTTTTTCCTGTCATAGAGAAGTTCAAACATAGGAAACTGAACTGACTGTGAGCAAGCCTTAGAAACTTTATGGCTCAGGGCCTGGGGGGGATGGCTCAATCAGTGATTGCAGAGGAACCGAGTCTGGATCCCCATCATCCATATAAAAAACTGGGTGCTCTACAGGGGTGGAAACCAGTGGATCCTGAGGGCTTACTGGACTAGTGGAATTGTTGAGCTCCAGGTTCAGAGACTACTTTCTCTCTCTCTCTCTCTCTCTCTCTCTCTTTTCTCTCTCTCTCTCTCTCTCTCTCTCTCTCTCTCTCACACACACACACACACACACACACACACTTGCACACACACATAACACAGTAGAAAAAACCTTGAGAAGTCAGTCCTATGCAATATAGCTTTTAAATAGAGAAAGTATGGCAGTGGAAGCTATCTGTGCTAATGTTGTGTCACTGTAACAAAGTCTGAGACAACCACCTTAAAAGAGACAGGCTTGCTTTGAGTTTTGGAGACTCTGATCTATGATTGCTTGGCTCTCTGGTATTAGGGTCTGATTGAAGGCCATAGACATATTCTAGTGGGACCACATGGCAGAGCACAGCTACTCACACTGCTCAGAAGTCAAGCAGAAGGAGAAAGAGGAGCTGGGGTCCCATCATCCTGTCCAGAGGCATACCCACAGTGGCCAAAGAGCTCTCACTGGGCCCCGCTGCTCAAAGGTTCCATAACCTCCCAGTAACACGAAGCCTTTACCTCTAACACATGGGCTTTTGGAGAACACTGAAAGTTCAAATTAGAGCATCATCTTTAATTTTTTTTCTTTTTTCTTTTCTTTTCTTTTTTTTTTTTTTTGAGACAGGATTTCTCTGTATAGCCTTGGCTGTCCTAGAACTCAATCTGTAGACCAAGCTGTCCTCAAATTACCAGCTCTGCCAGCCTCTGCCTCCCAAGTGTTGGCATTACAGGTGTGCTCCACTGCCCAGCTTAAATTTGAAACTCTGAACTAAAAAGTGTTCTGAAGTGGAGGAAGCTGAGGGAGAGCTAATGGGTGTTCTGACATGCAGATGTGGTGCGTCAATGTAATGCACCTGACATCACATGGCCAGAGGTCTAGTTTTCTTCTTTTCGGTTGTGTTGCCAGAGTAAGTCACTTACGTCTCAGCCTCAGTGTCCTCCTCTGCGAAAATAGAGATAGATTTGCTAAGCGCTGGTCTCAGGAGGTCTCTCCTCCTTTTTCATCCTTTAATGCTGTGTCCAGTGTTAGCAGAAAAAATTGAGCAGAGGTAGCCTGCAAATACATTTCAGGCCTAATCTTTGTGTTTGACTTTTCCCTTCTCATCTAATTTGCTCATACTGCCATAGTTGTGTTAAGTGATGAAACCACAAGTCTGAGTTGCCTGTCTGATTCCTTCTCCCTCTGCCCCTTTCTCCTTTTCGTCTCTGCACTCACATAAGCGCTTACTGAATTGTGTATGCCAAACCCTGGACTAATACAGTAGTGCAGTGCAGCCATGAACTGGACACGCAGCTCCCATATTTATGAAGGGGAGACAGGAAATACAGAAATCAGCACGTACTGTTTGGTAACCCTAAATGCAGTGATGGAGACAAAGAGTAATCAGATGGTAAAGACTTGTGAGGGTGGTCAAGGAAGAGACATCATTTGGGGTTCTTCCTAGCAGAGAAGTGCCTGAGGCTAGAATGGGCCTTGGAAAGATCAGAAGACTGTCACGGAAGAAAAAGTTCCACATCCCTCCCCCCAGGCTGCTCATCCCCATCCTGGCCTTTGTCCTGGTGTTTTCCATCTTTATCTCACATCTTCTCATGACAGCTGAGATCAGACTGTTGTCTTTTCCCTGGCTCTGAGCTGTGGTTTTCCTACTACCACTTTTTTTTTGCCATGCTTAAATGGAAAGTAGAGTTTGGGAGGTAGCCCTGTGGAGGTCTCAGGTTCAGTCCTTCCCACTGCTAACCTAAAGGACAAAATGGAAAAAGCGAAGTGAGCATGTCACTCACTGTTGACCATTTCTCACAGGTTTGGCATTGGCAACATGTTCAAATTCAGATTGCTAGTGATGTGGATTCCTACTGTTTTAGTGTTTTTTTGTTTTGTTTTTGTATAAATGGAAACCCTGTAACTTTACAGTGATTTAGGGCAAGGGAGTGTCATTGTTTTTGACAGATGCTCTTTCTCATCTCAGGTGGGCTTTAACTCAGTACCTAGGGTGCTGGACTCTCACAGGCCCACAAACTTCCCACTGAGTCAGTATCCTCAGTCAGTGGTTTCTCAGACAGGCAGGACAACGTGTGTGTGTGTGTGTGTGTGTGTGTGTGTCAGGGGTAGGGTGAATTTAGAATGAAAATTTCTTGGAGAAGAACACAGAGCTCCTGTAGCAGGGCTACAGAAGCGGTGTGCCCCTGGACTCCAGGCTAAGGGTTTTTTGTAAAACCTCCGGCAGAAACTGGGGTGAGGCGTGGGTAGGGGATGGACTGACACAGCCTCAAGGTGTCCAGGTTCCTCCTTTCAATCCTGGACACAGTTGGCTTTCAGAGAGTGGTGCTCATTTAGGAGAAGAGAGATTTTAAGACACCAGGCTTCCCTCTGGTATCCTGGCCTCTGGCCAGGGCAAGACAGGCATTGCTCCCTTCTGACCAAGGGCCAGAATCTTTTGAGGTCCCTGCCTTAAACTGTCTGACAGGTTTCTTGTTTCTGCTTCCCACCAGTAGCTCACACTCCACTGCAGGGGATGTCTGTGCTTGTTGTGTACATTTCTCTCCCAAGTTCCTTTCCTACCTTCTCTATGGCATCTAGACAATAATTTTCTCAAATGCTACTTCTCTGAGATGTCTCTGACTCTGCCATCCTTGTTTTCAAGACACTTCTTCTCCTTTATGTTACTGGATCTCTTTGTTCATTTACTTGTCTAGTCTCTGAGCTACTCGGAGGCATCTCCTGATTTTTCAGTATCTTACATTGTCCAGCCGAACCAGCCAGTTGTCACCTGTTATGGCAGAATCTATAGGAACACCTAGAGCCAGGTTTAAAATGGAATTTTAAAAGAAGTCTTACAGTGGTTGTTCTTCCTTAGGTCAGGTACCCAGCATTGTGTTAGAAGAGGAGGGTGAAACATTGAGAACATTAAGAAATACACTGTATTCCTCAAAATGGCAGTAAGATGTGATAGTATTGGGGAAGTGAGTTAGCTCCAGATAGACTGACATTATTTTAAAGAAATCCAACATGTGAATTGAATTGCCTTTGGCAAGACAAATATCAAAGTTTGCTAAGTAAATTTAGCAATTCACCCATCCATTTTTGTTTGCTTATTTTTCAGATAATTCTGTGTAGAGTGTCATTTGTGTGTGTATTGGTGTTTTTTTTCACTTTTAATTATATTCAAAGTGTTTTAATGCCAAACCACAATAGACCCAAATGGATGTAATCATTTATTTAACAGTTCCTTATGCCTGACCAATTAGTTTTCTTATTAATTTTGTTAGCTCAGATAATGCTCTACTGAACCATTTCTTAAATTCCTAGAACACTTGGGGCAAAAGATGGAGATAATTTTTTAAGATCCTTGATGCATATTGCCGAAAGATGTTTTGGAAAATGTTTGTGCATTTCTCAAAGTAGCTTGCGCTGTTCTTATATCATGTGTTGGGTGAGTCTGAGGTGTGGTTGGGATTGAAATAGAAGCAGTGGCCCAGAGGGAAGTTCAGTCATGGGTAGAAGGAGAGCAAGAGAAAACCTATAGGGACTGAAAGAATGGCAAAGTCTTCTCTGGAGATGCAGGAGCTGAGGTTCCATGATCCTCACCTGGCCTGGGCTCTTCGAGCTCTGCAGCTTCATGTGGGCACCTGTGGAGAGTGCAGCCATCTGTGTCTGTTTCATTGGCATATATCCTGGGCAATATTTCTCTCATATCAAGAATAGGAAACCTGAAAAGTTGAAAACGATTGACTGGCAGGTTTTAAGTTTAATGCTACCTTTTTGTTGTTGTTTGTTTGTTTTGTTTTTGAGTGAAGATTTTGCTATATCGCCTGCTGTTTTTGGCCTTGAGCTCCTCCTGCCCCAGCCTCCTGTGTGCTGGGGTTGCAGGTGTGTCCTGACACACTTGGCCTCTTCTTCTGTTTTGAATCAGAGACTCAGTACTGATTGTCATGATCCTGCCTCTGCCGCTCATTTGAGTAATCAATGTTAACTAGTTCATGGTTGCCTGCTCAAAGGCCCCACCTCAGGGTGGTCATCTCCTGAACTAGATATACCTGCTGTATTCTCCCTCTGCCCAGTTGAGACCTGTGTGGGTAATTCACACCATTTTCCAGCTACTGCTCCCACACAGCAACTGTGAAGTTCTTTTGGGAAAGTAGGGCTTAAGGCACCTTTCGGGCAGCCGCTTCTTATCTTGCTTTTATTAGCAGTGGTGTCAACATGTACTAAAATGTGATGACCCACTCTCCTTTCTGATAAAAGAAGGACCTGCCTGGCATGGATGGAGTGAGAGGTGCCTGGGGCATATTACATTGTCACCTCTCATAACAACAACAGGCATTAAAAAAAAAAAGCTAGCAGATTTCTGTTTATCCATAGAAATGTTTGACATTTTTGGCTCCTGATGAAATGCATTGGGAAGAGGGGAGTAAGTGACGGTATAGTAGGACAAGGACTGAATGAACAAGGAAGACTGACTGACTTTGAGAGTTTGAACACACGTCTTAGCTCTGGACCTATCTCATTGCAGGACCCCAGGACCACAGGTCCTTTCAGTCTGTTTGGGTTTAACATAGATTTGTTTCTGTGCAGGCTAACTGGTTTGGCTTTGTGAAAGGTTAACCAAGTACGGTTACCTGTAGGTTGCTAGTCCCTGAGAAAAAATGGAGAATGAGAGACGCTGACGCACTCCCTAGTGAAGGTTTTCCCCTTAGTTAAAATACTTTGACTGACATGGCTTTGAGGCCACTGTCAGAGAACTCTTGGAAAAAGTTGTGCTTGTTTTGATGTGTTTGATATCATGCAGGGTTTTTGCTGCACATTAATTGTGTGATTCAGCCTGCCTGCCATGAAGTACAGTTATAGGGAGATGACAAAGTTTCACCTTCCCTACCAGGTGTTTCAGACAGAACCTTAGTTTGTCTCATGCCTCATAAAGAACATTACAAGTAAATAAAGTGACCTAAGAATTTCCTCCAGAGCTGTAAAGTTCTAAAGTATAGTTCACTTTAGCTAGGATGAGCAAGTTTTATATGTACAGAACACTGGCTTGTAAAAAAAGCTAAGAAAATTCAGACAAGAATAACAAATAATTAAATTTAGCATACAATTCTATAAACTATCTGCCTCTGAGCCTTCTGGCCGAGATTGAGCCTAGTATCTGATTTTCTTCTTATTATTATTAATTATTATTATTTTGACTTTATCTACCTATGTATGTTTCTGCACCAGAAGAGGTCATTGAATCCCCCAGGAACTGGAGTTGCAGGTGGTTGTGAGCCACTGATGGGCCGTCACTGGGAACTGAGGCTGCAAGGGCAGGTTCTGCAGCTCCACCACAGGTTCTGGGAACTGAGCCTGCAAGGGCGGGTTCCGCAGCTCCGCCACAGGTTCCTGTTAGTTAAACAGCTCTACAAGTCGCACACACAGAAAAGCACAATAATTCTTCAAATTGAAGGCATTTAAATTTCAGTCCCTTATTTGAATCCGTAGAGGACATTTGAAGTATGTAAATGCTAGCACGTGGAAGGTGAATGAAAAGCTATCTGAAAAAAGACACTGTCTCCCTGTGTAGGCTGCCCTAGAACTCTCTCTGTAGACAAGAGTGGTCTCAGACGCAGAGGTCTGCCTGCCTCTGTCTTGGGAATGCTGGGATTAAAGTGTGTGCTCAGCTCACCCCGCTGCTCATTTTGATAAGGTGGTAGGTAAAGTGGCTTTGGAGACACTCCGATTGTAATTATGGTCTGATAAGATAAAACCAGAAGCCACTCAGGGTTCCCCACAGAGTTTAGTGCATGGGTCCTTAGAAGTTGGCAGTTTTGTGCTTTGAAGGGCGGTTGTCCTTCATTGTGCTAGTCTTCCATCGTGCTAGAATTCTGCTCCACTCAGCTGAGGGGCTCTAGCCAGGTGCCTGGGTGAGGGATCTCTCCCTTGTATCTGCCTAATTTTCCCTGCGTTTATATCCTGCCTCAGATAGTTCTCAAAAGAAGACATACACTTCTTATGAGTCTGTGATATATGATCATATACTCAATAGATATATGAAAAAAAAAGGTCAGCACCATTAATCACCAAGAAAATGCAAACGAAAAGCACAGTGAGATAACACCTTAGCCTGGTTTAGGCTATATTATCTTAAAGAAAAATAAAACGATCTGGCTGCCATGTAGAGAAAGAGGAAGCCTTGTATGCTATCAGTGGGAGTGTTATTGGAGCCATTATGGCACAGTCTAGAGGCTCCTCAGAAACGTGAATGTGGAAGTGCCACATGACCCCCAAGTCCCACCATTGTATATGCACCTAAGGGGATTAAATTAATATATAGAAGTACAGCAGCATTTCTTACTTTTAGTGTTTTATTACATGTTTATTGCTTTCCATGTATGTGTCTGTATGTTCAGTGTGTGCACATTTGCACACCTGTGGAGGACAGAGGACAACTTCCAGGAGTGGGTTCTCTCATCTTGTCATTTGCATCCTAGGGACCAAACTCAGATTGTCAGGCATGATGGTGAGCACCTTTATCTTGGCTCAGTTTTGCTGAGGTCAAATCTAACAATGATGGTTTGTTTTTCTTTTTTCCAGATCTCTCTTCCTTTTTTTCCTTTGTTATACTTAAAATTCTTTTAACTTTTATTGAGTGAATGTGCATCTGTGGGGTGTTGTGTCCTGCTCTATTATTTTCCACCTTATTCCTTTGAGGCAGTGTCTCTCACTGAACCTGGAGCTGGCTAGATGGCAGCAGGCCCCAGCGGTTCTCTGGTCTCTGTCCCCCAGGGTTCTGGTGTACAGATGTGCATGCATGGACACTTGGTATTTTACATGGGAGCCGGGATTCAAGCTTGGGCCCTCATGCTTGTGCAGTATGCACTCTCACCCACTAAGCCATCTTTTCTGCCCATATTTTATATGTTAAAACATGATTTTGGCTAGGAAAAGGCTAGATACTCTGTAGTATGGATTCTGTATTTCAGTAGTGGTAAGTCTCTTCTGTATGGGATTTACTCCCTCCTTTCACAGGATGCTATTTCAGGTGCAGTAACGTCTGCTTTGTCCTGCTCTTAAAAGTTCTCTGTGAGAATCTGAGAGAAATACACATGGTCTGATGAAGGAGGTAATTCTCTAATGTTGTCCAAATCACATTTTGTTTCTCAAATAGAACATACAGCACTCACTTAACTGGAGATGCCGATGGCCACAGCTCAGGTGGGATCACAGAAGTAGAAAGCATGTGTAGTAAAGTGTTGTGTGCCTTTGTCTGGGAACATTGGCTACAAGTACTAGAATCCTGGGTAACAGTGAATTAATTTACAGATAGTTAGAAGCTGTGGAGAAGAAGGTGCATCTATCAGTGGCTCCATGGTGTAGTCAGATGCTGGCCCTTGCTATAGGTTTCTGCCTTGCTGCCTTTAGTGTGTGAACTTGGTGCTTTGCCTTAAAATGCAGTGATCACAAGATGGCTGTATCAGTGTCAGTTATCATGTTCTCATTTAATGGGGGTTTCAAGCCAGAAAAGGGAAGATAAGAGAATTTTCATACCAGAAGGCTCCTTTTGTGTCTTTTTATCCAGAATAGCATTAGTTGGTCATTCCTAGTATCAGGGGATGCTGGGAAAAGTGATATTCATCAGAAGAAAAGGAAGTTTTTGTGCTTGACATAGAGAGTTCAGGATCCATTCTTTGGGCTCCTTAAAGTTGACAGAATCAGAGAAGGAGATAAAACAGGTGTGGAATAACAGTAATTCTAGCTGCTCTTAATATATGGCTGAGAATGTTTTTGTTTGTTTGTTTGTTTTTAATTCTGGTTATATACTTTTACCCCTTGAGATGACATTTAGGGCCTGGAGTAGAATTTTGCATCATTTATTTAACACATTCAACTAGCACGTATGGTATTTTAGGTTGTCCCTTGAGTCTGGGGGTGTGTTCCCTAGGTGAGGACAGAGAAGAGGGCAGGCCCTGGGCTTCATATGTCTCATCATCCAGCACATTGCAAAGACCAGAAGTAGTTTCCAAAGAATGGAAAGGTGCTTAGAAAGAGGGCAGCCCCATCTTTGCCAGGTCTCCAACTGGAACTCAGCTCATTTCAGGTAACAATGAGATGACTGATCTTTTTGATTAGGTTTTCTTGAAAGTCAGGGTCTTTCAAAAAAGTCTCTCTCTCTCTCTCTCTTTCTTTTTCTTTTTTTCTTTTTGTGGAAACTGACTGGTTCCATGTCGCTAGCTTCAAGAAATAGGTGATTCAGTCATCAGCCCTAGAATTCCAGGCAGAGTGATGTAGATAGCATCATTTTGGATGCCACACAGGTAAAGGTTTGACTTCCGTCTATCTGCGTGAGAAGCAAAGTGCCCCCTCCTCTTCAAAATGTTTGCTTACATTAATGTACCAAACAGTGGGTTTTGTTACGATATGCTTCGATACAGTCTGTAACATGCTTTGATCTTCATGCTCACCATTATCCTATCTTGACCCCCCCTCCTGTCACTGGTCCTTTTCCTTTGCTGTGCTCCCCCTTTCTACTTTCATGTCTTTTAAAAATTCACATCATGGATATGAAGGGAAAAACTTCAAACCATGCAGTCTTCTGAGTCAAGCGTGTTCTAGTCCTACTTGTTTTCCCTGCTAGCGACATGATTTTGTTCTTCATAGCTGGATAATACTCTTAACACTTACTTGTAGTGACCATGGATGCGTAGGCATCTCTGTGGTGTGCTGATTTAGCTTCCTTCTGGTGTATACCTAAAAGTGGTATATGGGTCATATGGTAGTTTCATTTTTTAAGATTTTTGTTTTCTTGGGACAGGCTTTCTCTGTGTAGCCCTGGCTGTCCCAGAACTCACTCTTTAGACCAGGTTTTCCTTGAACTCAGAGATCCACCTGCCTCTGCCCCCCAAGTGCTGGGATAAAAGGCATGTGGCACTGCAGTCCAGCCTTTTTGACTTGTTTTAGGAGCCTTGATTCTGACTTCCATAGTGACTACACTAATTTTTGCTTCCATCAGCACTGTAGAAGGCTTTCTTTTTTTCTTACATCCTCACTAGCATTTGCTGACATTTCTTTTTAGCATATAGTGAATATATTTGGGCAAATGTGTGTATGGGTGTACCCATGTGTGCAAGGTTTGAGGTTGAGGTTCAGTGTCTTTCTCCACTTTATTTTTTGATACAGTTTCTCTGAACCTGCTTGGTGATTTGACTGAGATTTGGTTCCATATTTGAATGCTTGGTCTCCAGTTGCTGGAACTAGTTGGGAATGATTAAGAAGTATGGCCTTGGAGAGGATGTGTCATCACAGCTGGGCTTTGAGCCAATAAACTCCTGTAAGTTGCCTTGGCTATAGCTTGTGGCATGCAGCATGTTCAAGAAAATCATCTGTGATGGTTATCTCATTTAACAAGGTTATCTTGTTTATGTGACCCTATAAATGAGGGTCATTTTAAAATCCACTTTATAGGTGAAGAAATGAGGGATAAGAAGGTCTGTGTGCTCTGAGTTTTCCAGCTAGTAGCTGGTAGATCTGGGGTTTGAAAACAGTGTCTGTTTCCAAATCCTGCTCTGTTTCACACTGGGAATCCTTCACTCTGTACCAAGGCCAGTTAACTTGTCCTTCTGATCTGCACTGTTGGAGTAAGCCGGGTCGTACTCACAGCTTTGTGTCCCTGAGACACTCTACTATTGTTTGATCATTGCTGCTCTTACCATAGCTAACACGAAGACCTTCCTAGAGCTCTTGGGACCATGCTCCCTTTTTTCATCTTCTGCTTTCAGCAGGTTTCCGGGTCTCTTGGCCTATCAGTGGCTCTCAAATTGCACCCCTCCTACCCTTTCCTAGTTGCCTTTGCTTTAGTTTGGGCTATCTAAAGATTGTAAGGCTCCAGATTGATCAATCTCTTTGCCTGTTTTTCTCTTCTCCCAGTATCTTCTTTTGCTACTCCTGCCTTTGCTCTGCTGACAAAGGAACATTTATTAGTGCTTGACTCTGGTTCAACTTTTGATATCGCATTGGTCTTAACTCTGTCTTGCTCCTTGCCAGTGGTTTCCAGAGCACTATCTCTTTTCACAGGCTTCTCCGCCAGTTTGGTCTACCTCTGCCTCTGTCTCCCACGCCCACTGTTTACTGTCCTGTTGTTTTGCAGGAACACATGCTTCAACTTCCCTTCAGGCCTTCTGAATCCCTTTGAATTCATGTGGGAGAGCCTGTGCCTTCTGAAGGTTAACTATCAGTTTTTGACTCTCTAAATACTTCCTTTTGGTTATGCAGTTATGGCTTCAGTTTGAGTCACTCTGTTCATGGCTATTGTGTTGGAGTACGTAGTATCTGTGTGATGCCAAATCCCTGTAAGAGAAGAATGCTGCCTGTACTTGTTTCTGCAGCATACATGACACAGTTTTTGAAATCAGAAGGCCTGACATGCTGCTTACGGAAGCATGAGTTGGTGTCGTGACAATTTGCCTTTAATTTTGCATGTTGAACATAATTTATGTATTTGTGTTTGAGAGGCAGATTCATGTATAAACATCTGTTTATATACACATGTATATACATAAGCATATACCAGAAGGGCAATTCTTGCCACCTAGAAATAGTGTGCAGCATCCTTTAGTTTGTACGATGCCCTCAAGGGAAATGAAACAGCAGTTGGTTCCCTTTGATTAACTTCATGAACAAAGAATTTGCACTTTGATAACTCTTGTTTTCACATGCTTTTTCCAGTAATGAAGCTTTTCCTTACTTTAATAACATGTTAAAAATAGTCAATTTATACAGAAAGATTATAATAAAGTATAACAAAAGCATAACTTTATACTCTTATTCCCCATCTCCCTAATAAGAGATTACAGTTTTATAGAAATACAAGTTATCATGTTATTCATCCACTTAAACCATATAATGGTTCAGTATGATATATTCTTAGATTGTGCAACCATTGCTATTGAATTCTCATTTTAGCATTTTTTTTAAAGAAACCCTTTTGAGTCTCTATAGTCTGTCTCATCTACCCCCTTTTCCAGTCCTGAACAATTACAAATGTGTCTTCTGTGTTTGTAGGTTTGTCTATAAGGAATATTTCATATTTTATGGGCTGTACCTAACTTCTGTCACTTACCCACCTGTTTACCAAACTCATTAGGGGTTTTTTGGATGCATAAGTGCTTTATTTCCTTTCAGGGCTAAATTCCACTATTTGAAGAGACTCCCATTTATCCATGCATTAGTTAACAAATATTTGGATCATTTTGCTTTTTGTCCATTACAAACGTTACTGCCATAAGCATTCAGAGGCAGATTTTTACGTGGCTAGTGTTCTTATTTCTCTTCAGAACACATGCGTGTGTGTGTGTGCGCGCACACACACACACACACACACACACACACACACACTTATACATCTCCCATCTCCACACATGCACCTCATCTAGGAGTGGAACTGATGTCTCACTCTACGCTTAAGGTTTTTAGTAGCTGTCAAGCTCTTTGCTAGGGTGATTGTATCTTGTCATAGTCCATTAGCCTAGGGTCTCATTGTGTAGCTCTACCTGGCCTGGAACTCTGTATATATGTAGGCCAGTGTGGCCTGAAACTCACAGAGACCCAACTGCCTCTGCCTCTTAGGTGATGGGATCAAAGTTGTACACTACCACACCAAGCTAATTTAAAAATATTTTAAATATTGGATGTATGTGTGACTGTGTGTGGACACCTGTATTCATGCTCACAGGGGCCAGAGGTGTTGAATCTCCCTGGAGCTGGAGTTACAGATGTTTGTGAGCCACCTCATGTAGCTGCTGGCACTCAAATTCAGGTCTTCTGGAAGAACAGTATTTGCTCTCAACCACTGAGCTATCTCTCCAGCTCTGAAAACTTCATGTTAACTGAGAGATTTGCTGAGTTGCTCTGTGAGTATATAAATGAAAATAAAGAAGTGGTATAGATAGTTAAGACTGCATTATCCAAAAGTAATTTAAAAGTTTTGATTTAGGGTAGTTGAGATGGCTCAGACGTGTTTGCACTGAAAGCTTGATGACTTCCAAGGAAGGAGAGAATTAACTGCACAGAGTTGTCCTCCGTTCTTGACAAACATACCATGGCACACATGTACCTACCCTATCAGATACGCACATACACAGTAATAATAAAGTTCTTTAAAAGTTATGTATTTAACACTCAGAATACTTTGGATATTAGAGATGGTATTTCCCAACTCCATTTTCTTCAATCATACTATATATTTTTTTCTGTATCTTTTTGTGATGATTACTGCTTTTATGTCTATTTCTTAGCATTTTTAGTACTTATATTATCTTGAGAACATGTGTATACACTCAGTACTCCTAGTTTTGGTAAAAAGGAAGGAGAAATATGGCATTTTGTTTCTTAGGCATCCATCATAAATCTGCAGTGGGACTAGGAATATAAAAGTGAAAGAGGTAGCAAAGCCACTTTTTTTTTTTTCCAGTAATGAAGGCACCTAATGTTGGCACATCTCCACATGTAGATGTGGCCTGGAATTAGAAGGCTGCGTCCTGCTATTCTCACATTAATATTTAGCAGTGCCACCAGTAACCCTAGGATCACACAGTAAATGTTAACAAGCAGCGCTGGAACTTGTGTTCCCCCTGCCCTATTGTTTTTTTTTCTACAAGAAAGCTGACAGATGAAATGGTTCTGTGACATCGAGCTGAATATTACATGTGTAGTTACCTAGGATTTTCCTAAGATCTGGACGTAGTGACTGGATGTCATCACTCACATCTGTTTTATAGTACTGAAGGATTTTCTCTGTTTTGGAAAGAAAATAGGGATTAGAATTTCTTAGATATTTACATGTCCATGATGTTTCTGCTAAGTGAAGAGGCTGCTCTTTAAAATATGAGACTTGTAATGTGCACATAGGACTGAAGATACACTGTGTATAGTTTTTTTCAGATGCCTTTGCCTTTTACTCAGCGCATCTTAGTTTTAATTTTTTTGTGGGGGACCAGAGAAACATGGGCAGTATCTAGTCCTTTTCAGTTGCTGTCTTGTAATGTTTTGAATACATTTTCCTTCCACTTGGAAGTCTTACCCTGAACATGCCATCCAAGTGTGAGTAATTCCAGAAGCCCATTTCCCTTCTACTGCTAGACCCCAGTAGTCTATAAAAGCAGAGAGTTTTAGTTAGGGTAAAACAGCAGTCAAAATGCACCTTTAATTTAATATATGTTATTGTAGTTTCATACTGATGTTCCTCTTTTTTATTTTTTTTTAAAGAAAACATTTTCTTGGATTATGATTTACTATCTGCCATTTAACAATACATGAATGGCAACTTGCTTGGCCACTAGGTGTCTCCTATTGGTTCTGCCTTTCCTCTGGTGCCACACTAGAGGAAACTGAAAGGCCATGAGGAAGGTTAGAAAGCAAGGACATCTAAAAGTGAATGGGGCACACAGTGTGATGACTCGGGGCCCTTTTCATACTTGACTCTCCACTTCTGTTCCTCCTATGCTGGCAGGCAATGGTCAGGTAGGTCAAGTCTTGGGAGCTTTAGGTGATAAGTCTTTAACATCTTCTTTTTATCTATAAAATAGCAAAGTTGGGGGAGGTGCATTTGCTCATCTAGACATGTTAGATAATAAAGCAATGGTAACATGTTTGCAGAGAATCTTAGGCACAATTTTTAATAGAGGTTATTATCCTGGGAATACTTGTGTTACTAGGCAGATGATCATTGCATTTATTAATATTAATTTCCTTGTTCTTTAATATAATAATGCTGGCTGTTATGTACATTTATTATCTCTTCTAATCCTCACCCATGCCCTTCATGCTTACCATTTTCTGCCAGAGTTTAGAGATGGGCTAATTTGCTTTAAGTTAATTGCTCCCCTTGCTTTCTGATCCTCCTCCTCCATTTGGAACTCGATCATGGAAATGAGAGCCTGACTTGAGTCATTGATGTGGAAACAGCTAGTATGTGACACTGCAGAAGGAGCTGTGGAACTGGCCCATTGGCCGGGAGCAGGCTTGTTCTCTGCATTGTCTGAGAGAAGTGTATGGCATGCTGCGGATGCAGGCACTCCTCAGGACAGCTGCAGGGTCCTGGCTGAATTACAAATCGTGTACACGTGGGGATCACTTTCTTTCCCTGGCCTACCAGTGAAGCAACCAATATCACAGAAACTGCAGGGCCCTTGACAGTGCGGCTCTGACCTAAGCCTCATAGCATGGGCACTTCTGAGTCAATTAAAGGTCCACCAAAAAGAAGAGAAGGCATCAGGCCTTGGGTTTTCTTTGAGACCACTGGCTGATCTTTTCTCTTTTTACCTTAATTTGCATTAATTTCCAGGCTTCCCCAGTCGTCTTAAAAAAATGAATTGGCTTACTAGGTTTTCTTTAGTCATGGGTGATTTAATTGTGTTAGGTATCTCTCTAGTTGACTTCCCAGTTGTGTGGAGATCTCTGAGGACCATGGGAAAATGTCTAACAAATGTGAGATGAGAGGCCTGTCAGGCAGGGAGCGCTTTTGGGAAGTCAGAGCTGGCAGTGGGAGCCATCCCCTTGCTAACAGGCACACCCACAAGAGCTGCCTCCAACACTGTCACTTCTTTCTCTTTGTTCCCCTTCTGGACTCACTTCCTGCCAGTGATTTGTGACATATTTTGCACCAGATCAAATGAGCCCCTGACACTTGATTGCTGAGTGCTTCTTGTTTACAGTTGCTTTCCAAGGACACTGAGACAAGATGGAAAGCTAAACTTGCGGTAATTAAATTTGCATTTGCTCAGTGACAGGACTCAAAGGCGCTTCCCCGCACTATGAATCTCATTGCAGAGTTTCTACTGTCTTTGGCCATAAGCATCTAAGAAAGGCAAGATGTGGACAGGTAAACAAACATTGGTTTAGCCTGCTGCCTGTCATTATATGATGAATATTAAGTAGACTCACCAAGAGTCCTTTCTTTTTTGACTGTCTTCTCTCCACCTGCTTATTTAGCCAGGTTTATAACTGGTTTTAAATACAAGAACTATGGCTTGGAGGTGCTTTGTTGTTATTATTTATTTTAGTCTTTTAAAAGGAGAGCAAGGGAGCACTCCGGATTGGTCTAACACCCTTTGGGTTGTGCATTTCTCACACACAGTAATGAATAATCCAGCAAAGCCAAATACAGTCTGCTGGTGGCATCTAGTGTGATTCTCACTTGCTAATGAATAATTCCCTTTGGCTTTTATTGGACGGCTCTAAGGAGTGACTTCTGAGACTCAGATGGGTTATTATTGGGCTATTTGTCAGTGTCCTTGGGCCTTTGTGAGCCAAAGTCCAGTTTGGCTACCCACTCCACATACCTTCTTTGAGTCTTTTGGGAAACATGCTACTCTTTGAATCCCAGTTCCAGCTTTTTAGCTTTAGAATTGTTCTTTCTGTGAAAGAAACTGTAATAGGATTCAGCTCCATTATGATTTCACCAATTCAGTTCTTTCATTGTTTCATGCAAATAAAGAAATCTTTATTGAATACGTATGAGATATAAAGAACAGAGCATGGGATTGTGAATGCAGGGTGAGGTAGATCTGATATGATATGTCCTCAGAGGAAGTGAGGGTCGGTAGGAGAGGTTCCGGTCCAGTGGAGGATGCTCAGAGTCTTTTGTCAAAATGATCAGTTATCATCTTCTCACAGTTCTCAGATATGCATTTCAGTGTATATATGGTGGTGGTATTGGCTGACATTCTGTTGCTTTGGCTAACCTTAAATTTTGATTAATCTTGGAACTATTCACAGAATAAGCTCTGTAATATGATCCCATCTGTGACTGGGTAACTGACTCTTGCTCATTTCTGCTGCTGTGGAATGAGCTGGCATTCCAGCTTGCAGAATCTCCAGGTATCTAGTGTGCATCTATGCCAGCCTGAGTGCTGTGCGTACCCTCGGAGTAAATGCACTGTATAATGTAGAAACCTGCTGTCAGTGGGGTGCTCTCAGCCTCAGGATGTTGTTCACAGCAGTCTGTATGTGCTTTAGCTTTTGCTGGTCAAACTCCTGGTTTGTCTGTTTTTGAGGTACATTATGTTCCGTTTACAGTTCTGTAGGAGGCATATGGTCAGTTCTAGCCAATGAAACATAAGTAGAAGTGCTGGGTGTCTACTTTGTGGCCCCCCTCTCCTTGCTGAATCACCAGTCTAGAGGCAGTGAGTTTGCGATGGCAGAGTCTCCATTATACTGGCTCTGTGATGATTATGTGGAGTTAAGCCTACCTGCCTTCAGTTGACTCATACTGGGAACATCAGCAGGAAAGGCAACTCTATCTCAGGAAGTGCCTCAGAGTTGAAGTTCTGTTTTTTGCTGCTGTGTGGCCTAGGGCATCCCACCCATTGAGAGGGAGTGTTCTAGGAGAGCTGTTTGTGGGACCATGGGCTTGACAGCCAACAAATTTTTAACTAGCTTTATAAAATGTAGGGTTTTTTATATACAAAAAATCATATTGTAAATTGATAATTATAGGATGTAATTAGTTAAATTTTGCATTATTGTGGTCAAATGCTTGACACAGACAACTTTAAATAGGGTTGACTTTAGCTCCATAGTTTGTATGTTTGGGCAGAACATCAGGGTTTGTGGAACATGTGGCATAGTCTAGCTATATTTTACTACTTAGAGAATAGGAAGCAGAGGTGTCTGCAATACAGGAAGGGCCCAGGGCAAGAGACAGCCCTGGTGACAGTCCCCCAGTGACACCTTCCTGCAACTAGGCCTTATGATATGAATCCATTCAAGAAAATAAATCCATTCATCAGGTCAGACCTAACTGTCACTGGAAATGAAAGAGGACCATTGCTTCAGGTTTGAGACTAGCCTGGGCTACAAGATAAGACCAAAAGCAAATAAATTAATTAAAAACAGGCAACACAAATGGCCAAAAGATACATGAAAGTTCCACATCACTAATCATTATAGAGGCTGCCTTCTCTAATCCCTGAGGCATTCCTTAATCCAATAAAAATTAACCATCACAGCATAATTAAATCAAGTTTATTTAATATGCCCGTTTCCTTAAATACTTAGCATTTTGCATAGTACAGATATATGGAAATTACTCAGTGAATTTGAAGTGTCCATACATTATTGTTTACTGTTCACTGATAGGAATTTATGTATACTTCCCAGGCTTTGATGGGTTTGCCTATCATTTGCTTGTCTTCTCCTCTCCTCCAGCATCTGGTAGCCACAATTCCACTCCTGCTTCTTGTGGTTCAGTTGTTTGTGGATTTCACATGAAAGAGGGAATGCGTGATGCTTACCTTTCTGTCCCTGGCGTATTTGACTTTCTATGCTGATTTCCAGCATTTCTGTAAATGGTTGAATGTCCTGCTTTGTCACAGCTGACTGGTAGTATATTCTGTATTTCTGCCTCCTTTCCTATCTGTTCATCTGTTGGTGAGCTCAGATTCCACCAGTCAGTGGTGTGGCCAGCACCACACTGAACACAGGCATGGAGACACCTCTTCACTGTATCAAGTTCACAGCTTCTGATTGTTGTTTAGGTACCTGTCTTGCTGTTGTGACAGAACATCCCAGCAAACATAGCTTAAGGAAAGATGGGTTTATTTTACCTTACAGTTCCAAGATGCAGTCCTTCATGGCTGGGAGGGTGTGGTGTCAGGAGCTTGAGGCATCTGTGGTCAGAAGCAGAGGGAGAGGAGTGCTCCTGCTTCATTTACTTTCTCCTTTCTATCCAGGGGACCCCAGGCCCGGGGGTGTTGAGTCTTACCACTTCCATTAACTTAGGTAATGCCTCCTAGACGCTACTACAGGCGAAGTAAATCTATAGTCTCTCACAAGAATGCCTAGAAGATGCTTGTCTTCTAGGTGATTTTAGAGTCTGTCAAATTGACACTCAATGCTAACTATTACAAGTATGAATGCTCAGATGTGGAATTGCTAGGTTGGGTGCAATTTGTAATTTTAGTCTTCTGAGGGCCTGTGTTACGTTTTCCATAATGATTGTACTCATTTATATTATCTCTAACAGTGAATAAACATCTTTTTTTCTATTCTCCTCAATGTTTGTCATCATCAGTTACCTTTATTAATAATACAATTTTGGCTAAATATAGCATCATGATTTTAATTTGGGTTTCTGTGTCTATTGGCTATCTGCATTGGCTTTTTTTTTTTTTTAAGACAAGGTCAAGGTCTCACACTGTAGCTTAGGATGGCCTTGAGCTTGAAGAAATCCTTATGCCTCAGCCTCTTGAGTGCTGGAATTATACGTATATGCCACCATGCCTGGCTGTGTTATTTTTTGTGAAAAATGTCCTTTCAGGTTCATTCTTCGTGAAATTGAATTGCTGTTATTTTCTGTGGAGTTGTCTGGGCTCCTTATCTAGCTTGCAAGTATTTTCTCCCTATGTGTAGATTGTATCTTCCATCTATTAGATGTTCCCTTTATTATTCGGAAGCTTTTAATTTTAGTGTAGTTCTTTTTGTCTGTTTGACGTGTGTCTATTGTTGCCTGTGCTCTTCAGATGAAACCTAAAAAGTTGTAGCTCAAATCAGTGTCCTAATGTGTGTTCCCTGTTTGTTGCCAGCAGTCTTTCAATTCAGGTAAGTAAGGGTCCAGTTTCATTCTTTTCATATGGTTATCCAGTTCCCCCAGCATCATTTATTGAATAGACTATTTCCCAGCTATGTACTTGACACCTCTGTTACACTTTAGTTGGCCATACATGTGTGTGCTTGTCACTTCGATCTCTTTATTCTGCCTTATGGGCCAGTGGTCTATTTCTATGTTGGTACCATGTGGTTTTGATTATTAGCACTTTGTAATTTGAATTAGGGTATGTGCTGTCTTTAACTGTGCCATGGGCTGATGATGGCCCTGCCTATCCAGGGTTTTCTGAGGCCCTGCATGAACTTTAGGGTTACCTTTTTTCTGTTTCTGTGAAAAATGATATTGGGATTTAGGCAGGGGTTATATTGAATCCTAAATGTGGAATATCTTTCTATTTATGTATGTCTTCACAATTTTTTCACAACTTTTGTTGGCAGGCTTTTTTTTTTTCAACTTCCTTGCTTACATTGACTTCTAAGTGTTTCACTCTTTAATGCAGCTATTATTAATAAAGGAGTGGTCGATTTTTGTTTTTGTATGGAGAGTTACATGTTAGTGTATAGCAAACCACTGCTGGTATATGCAAGCTGACAATATTCTGTGTACTTCACTGTGGTTATTACTTCAGTCTTTTGCTGGAATTAGGTCAGCAGCAAAGTGACGACTTTCCCCTTTACTTTTCTATTTGAATACCTTTTAATTTTTTCTCTTTCTTAGTTGATCTGGCCTTGAACTTGAGAACCATCTACCTCAGTCTCTTAAATGCTGAGATTACAGGTGTACACTGCTATATCCAATGCTTAAAATGCTGAATTTTGTTAAATACCTTTTGGTGTCTAATGAAGTGATTGTATGACTTTTTTTTTTCTGTCTTCCATCTAGAATTAGTTTTCATTTGAGGGACGGGAAAAAGTTTCAGCAGTCAGGCTGAAGGCTAAATGCCATTGGTGTAGAGGGCCATGGGCTTGAGCATGATAGCTAAATAGAGACAGTTGAGGTTATCGTGAGCGATTTATTACAAATTGTAAGTTATATCTGGTTTGTTGTGTTGGTGAGTGTGAACCTGCTTCTTTTTTAATTGGTTATGTGATGGCCAAGCCCTTGAGCTATGAATGGTTTTTATATTTTAAGAAATGTGGAGGAGGTAGGAAAAAAGCCTTTTAAGGGGATGTATGTGACCCATGAGCCTAAATTATGTTTGACACTTAGCGGAAAACCCTGCATTTACACTCCCCAAATCTCTGCAAAGTGTTACCAGCAGCTGCCACACTTACCACATCTTGAGTGTGCGGATCTGGGAAGTTCAGGGTTCCAGCAGGATACGTGACAGCATGGTACCTCAGAACACATGTGTTTAAATGAACACAGAGAAAAGGGGCGATGGAAGATACTCTGGAAGCTGAGATGTGAACTTTCTCTTCTTCTCACACCAGTAACACTTCTAGGGCATAAATCTAGCACTCTGGAAGTGTACTTGGCCTTCAGTTTCACTGTTAGACCAGCGTCCTCTTTTGGGTGTTTAAAGATTTGAGCTTGTGTCGAGCCACCAAGTGGTCCTCAGAGTCTTCCTGCCGACTTGGGTGCTAATACTTTGGTTCTTTCTTGTCCTGGCAGCAGTTTTTTTTTTCTTTACAAGTTTCTCTCTGTTCATTTATTCATTTTACCCACTTAAAGGTAATACAATATGCAAGAGAAGTAAAAACATACAGCCCTATCAAAACCTGTGCACATTTCATAGCAGAAATATTTATAATAGCCAGGAAAATAGAAGCAACCCCAAATGTCTGTGAACTGATGAGCAGATAAACAAGTATGTATGTAGATAGAATGGAGTATTGTTCTCCAATAAAACTGAAATTCTGATATGTTCTATAATAGGCGTGAATTTTGGGAACATGTTCACTGAGACCTAAGTACACAAGACTACATATTATAACACTCTACTGATTTGCAGTTTTTATTATGTACACAGTATATGGTGGCTGTGTTCACTCCCACCCCTGGCTGAGCTACTGGCAGTTATGGCAGCTGGGGAAGAGAGAATCAGTTCTCTCCTGGGCGTGCTGGCCACTCTGAGGTGTCCCACGCTCCAGTGGAGGGGCCACACCCATGTGCATAGGGGCAGTACTAATTAATTAGACTCATCGGGTTAAGTAAATAAACTTTAAAATTCTTTTAAAAAAGATTCCATTTATGGAAGGTGTTTATTAGAGAAAGGGGATGCGCAGTTGCTTAGTGCTGCCGAGGGGATGGAGTGAGTCTCAGCCCTAGTTCAAGCTTGTCCGCACACGGGTATCTTTTGGGGCTGTTAACAAGGTCTTATGGATGTTGTGGTAATTGCTGGACAACTCTGAATATACTCAAAACACTTAAAATGGATGAGGTTCATTGTGTGGATTCCATTGCAAAGATCCTTAAGTAATTCTGTAGGGTCTGGCTTATTTTCTAAAGATACTTGCTGACTCTTTGTCCTTCTGAATCTAACATCTTCAGAAAGCAAGATTGACAGCCAAGTTCCTTTTGTTCTACCTATATAAGCTTACTGGATTTCTGTACTGGCAGACACTTACAAGTTTGTAAGAATGCATTTTGTGGCATTGTATGTAGTGACAGAGTATAATCAACAGCTTGGATACCCATCAGTAGGGAACATGTTAAGTTCAAGAAGGTAAATCACTGAGAATGAGATAATCCTTAAGATACTTAAGTTAATTAAGCAAGGTGCAGAATGTTATGTGACTATTTGTGTAAATGTTCACATATAGACAGAATATTCTAGAAAGAACAGTACTTACGACTTTGAGAAGGTAAAATTTGAATGAGTCTTATAATATACAAGGGTTAAGCTTTTAGAGTTCTATTTATACATATGTAATTTCATAGTATACATATGTAATTTTCATAGCAGCATTATTTGTGCAAAAGTAGAAATGTCATACTGACTATAAGCTGATGAATGGAGAAATGCAATGAATGGTCAAATAGCATACTGTCTATCAGGAATTTAAAATAACAAGAATTTGAAAGTAGATCAATTTTGTTCAGAGAAAATCTTAATGTATACAGGTGGTTAAACGTTCAGTATTTAAAAACCTTTCACAGTCAGTTTCTAGAAGGCAGCTGGTTGTATGGACTCGGTTTGAACTGATTTGGAATAATCTGTTTTAGGACTGCTCCCTCTTCACCCCTAGCCACTATTAGTGCCACAATTACGTGGTTCCACAAGTCATTTCAACAACCGTCTTCTGAGTCAGCTCTGTGGTCACAGTGTATCTGCAGGGCAGGAATGTGGCTTGCAAGGGACGATATCCAACTGCCCACATTCATTTTACTGTCTCCTGTGGACTGATAAATGAAGTTTATAGTTATAATAAAAGCAGGCCAATTTCCCCCAAGGTATAACCAACGTGCAAGTAAAATTCCTGTGTCAGACATGTCTGCTGTTTCTTCTTTTAAGACTCCTTCACCGAGGACATCACAATAAACCAGACAAACAAAACACCCAACAGGATGAGTTTTCAGTGTGAGCATTTACTCTGATTCAGCCCAATGAAGCCGAGAAAACATCAAGTTTTTATTTTATAGCTGCTCCTCTAGTAACTTATTTAATTATCAATATTATTTGATTATTAATAACTGAAAATTATTATAGGTTTTTCACCTTTGTGATTTTCTTTGCAAACACTAACTCAACACAATTGTTGTGATTTTTCCAGGTGCCAGGAAGACCCATCACAGCTGCATAACTCTTGCTTTTTGTTTTTTGGTACCATCTTAGGCTTGTGTCCTTTATGATTAATGTCAGCCCTGCAGCTTGCCCATACCTTATACTTGGTGAGATTGCTATCTAGAGGGTAAAGGGTGGCTATGGACAGTGTCAAACTGAGTGTGCACCCTTGTGCTGTAGGTATCTCTGAGGGAGTGCAGTTCCTTCCACTGGGAACCGGGGGCTGTATGAATACATAGCTGTGCTTCTTCCATGTCTAAATCTTGTCATATGAGGCTAAAATGTCCATGCCCTCTGTCCATTGGTCAGTGGTCTATCTGCCCCCTGGGCCTGTGCTTTCTCTTCAGAAGTACCCTACTTTTTCATATTCCCATGCTTGCTACCCACTGTCATAGCCGGAGGCTGGCACAATTCAGTTTCTCCTCTTGCATCAAATGGCACCCAGCTTTAGGTATCCAATGCCTATGTTTATATCTAATGTGTATCTTGGAGACCTTTGGAAGTATTCTTTTATAATCCCTTTTAGCTAGGTTCTATTTATGAATTTTGTAAGTTTGGATGGATGTTTGTGATTATTAGTAGTGAGCTAAGCCCATTCATTTGAACCCTGAACGCTGAGAGGTACCACGTGGCTCTTTGATTCAGACCTCCCAGAGTAGAGCTGAGATCACCGAGGCCCGGAGGGTTCATTGGCTGCTTGAGATTCCACAGTGACCAATTATAGAGCAGAATCTATACTGTAAGATTCTAGGTTCAGAGGATTTTTTTTTTTCCCATAGACTGACAGACTTAAGAGCTCAAAGACCTTGAACTCAAGGGTAAATTAATAGTGAACCAGAAGAGAATCGCTGCACTGAGGGATTAAAAACGAAACTGCCCTAATTAAAACACCTCAGCACAGAAACGCTGGCAAACACAATGGGTAGGTCCCTTCACACTTTACTTATCTTCACTGCAATAAAAGAAGTCACAGATCTCCCTTTAATATACTTTTGGCAAAAGCTTGTGAGGGTGTGACATTGCTGTCTGCCATGGCTATTCCCTGTGTCAGGGAAGACAGGTAACAGGGCCAGAGGCACCTGTGTGAGGACGACTGCAGGGCCTGTCACATGGCTGTGGGCGAGCCAGAAGCTGCATGCTTCTCAGGTAAGGGGCTGACCTGTTACTATTCCTGCTTGTGTGTAACACATGTTAAGAGAAGCAATTATTTTTAGCTGGCTGACTATGACCAAGATTAATAGCTCCTGAGAGGGATGTAATGAAAGGCTGCCCCAACTGGCTTCTACATTTTTCTTTATTTTTCCTGCTCTCATCCCTGTCACCTTTAAGTATCAGCCGAATGTCATTCGGTGAGATTTGCCCCTTGGATGTGAAAGGCCACTCTTTCTTAATGATGGGAGGTGATTGGGCTGCAGGGCCGAGGAGCATGCATAGTTGACAAGACCCAGAGGAGAATCTCTTCATGTCTGTGGGAGTCACAGACCCAGGAAGAGGAAGAACCTGTGAATGTTCAGCTGTGTAGTCGGGGTCACTGGGCTGTGCCTGAGTAACATGCAGGGAATCAAGGCCTCCAATGCAAGATCCTTGTATCTCAGTGGTTCTTGGGTCTGGAACACTTGTGTCTTATTCTGAACAGGTTATTTAACTGAAACTGTAAACTATTTCCAGTTTTATAAAAGTTAGAAGCCTCATTGTGGTAGACTGAAAGTTAACTTCCAAACCGCGTCTCACTTCTGTCTTGAACTTTGAGGGCATGCAGCTTGTCCAAGTTCAGCTTGCATCTGCCAGTCTCCCTGCAGTTAGTTGCGACCATGTGGCGAAGAGGGATACTGTGGTTATTCCCTGGAAGGTTCCTTAAGAGACAGCTGTTTCTTCTTAGGCTCTTCTTTTTATTCTGCATCCTGGCTGTTCATGCCATTTGGATGTTGAAGAGGCAGGTCAGCCATTTGAGTAGCTAGCTAGAAGGAGCATCAACCTCTAAGGCCTTTATGGGAGCCATAGACCAGTCTGTTTAAGCCAGTGCTATTTAGGGTTTCTGTTATCTGGAGGGAAACCTGAACCTAGATAATGTACCATTTCTCTACATGGCACAAGAGGAAATTAATTCCCACACCCCTAGATTTCTATTTCTCATTCTAAAGCGTTTCAGAATTCAAACCAGTACTCTCTCCTGCCCTTTCAGTTCCAACAAACTTTTAAAGGGGCACAAAATAGACAATGGAATGGTTGACTTAAAGAGTGAAGGCACGGAAGTTGTATTCTTTAGAGAGCCTGCCTGGAATGGGATTAGCTAGAAGGATGCAAGAGAAATAACATGATGAGTACAGTTAGGTCTGGGAGCCCTCACAGTTCAGAGCTTGGGTAGCAGTAGCTTCTTGATTGCAAATGGCCTCAGGGATTCAAACTTCCTCTGCTTCCTTAAGGCCTTGGGAGCTTTTCAAAACCTCTGGCGTCAAAATGTCAAGTCTGTGTAAAGCCCCAGGTCCCCTGCAAAGTACTGCTGTTTCTGTTTGCCTGGCATGTGCTATCTTTAGTACTGTGCTCCATAGATAGTAAGTACTGTATTAGCTACAGTGGCTTGTAAATTATTATTAATAGCCTTTTAAGAGATGTTAAAATGTGTAATTATTTTCATGAGTTGAAACTTGTGAGAAAGCAAAGCAAGTGTTTGGCTGGCTGCGCTCATTAGCATTTCTACGGTGAATGGAGAGAGGCATTGTGTCAAGGGCTTCCTTGCTGTTTCCTCCCTTTAACTTGAAGAATGGCCGCCTCTTGTCTTCTGTTCACACCAGCTGGGAGTCCGTCCAGCCGGAAAGAGAACAGGGCCCTCAGTGTGTAGTCTGAGCATTTGAATACATTTGGTTACACAGTGTTGCTGTTTAAGGACAATAAAATTGTGACCAAAGGAGATAAACATTTAAGGGCTAAATGACAGGGCTGTTAATGTGAAGGTGAGGGTGCACAGGCAGCAGAGAGGACTTTTAATTCTGATGCTAAGTGAAATCTGTGCTTCCGGCCCTTCAGAAATGCCATGGCTAGACATTTTTTAAAAAGTACGTTTAAAATTGATAAGGCAGGGCTTTTCATTTTATATTCAATGTATATAGTCCTCAAGTTAATGAATATGTACATTGCCCTCATATACTTCCCTTTTTTTTTTTAATGATGAGAACACATAAAATCTAGTCTGTTAGCATCTTTTAAGTGTAAGCATGTTGTACAATTGCTATCTGGAGATTTCTTTTTTTAATATCTGATCACTTTGTATTAAAAATGAAAAACTTTTGAGCATGTCTAAGTTGTCTTTGGAAACTTCTAAAAAAGTTTTTGATACATTTGCTAAACATAGTCATGTATATATGTTATATATTTGTGGGCATATAATAATATGTATGTATGAATATATAATATATCTATAATGTGTGTATTCATAAAATATAAAAATATGTTATCTAATTAAAGAAGTTTAGGGACTTTTTAAAGCATTAAATATTCAGAATTTGATCTACCTTTAACCCTACAAAGCCCTGGTTCATTTGCTTTTTCACTTTTGAGAGTGTTCATTCCCTGTACAAACATCCTGGACAAATCCTAATTGTCTTTCTCCCCATTTCTCCCCATTTCTGTCTTGTGCTCCAGTCCTCTGGGAAATGCCTTCACGCTGGGGTCGTGTTTGTCTCTGGGGTGTGACGTCTGCAGGGTTTTGCTTGTTGTCACAGAGTTCTGAAGTGTGTTTAGCCTTTTCTTTCCATCAAAAAATTTTTTAGATTTATTTATTTTACATGTAAGAGTGCTTTGCCTGCATGTACATACCTAGTGGCTTCAGAGGTTAGAAGAGGGCGTTGGATCCCCCGGAATTGGAATTATAGATGGTTGTGGGCTACTGTGTGGGTGCTGGGAACCGAGCCTGGGTCCTCCACAAAAGCCAACAGGTGCTGCGAAGTGCGGGTCCAGCTCTCCAGCCTCCGTGCTTGCTTCTTCTGACTGTCGCGTCTGACTATTCAAGCATCTTCCAAGATAACAAAAATTAACTAATTAAGATGTATTTTACAGATGTCCTAGTGTTTCATGTAGGAGAATCCTAAATGTTTGATGCCTGTGAGCAGAGGACACATGATTAGTCAGGCTGAACTCTGTCTCAGTTGAAGAGAGGCTGTAGACTGCTGCCTCAGGGTGCAGAGTGCCAGTGTTTCAGGAAATTGAAGTCTTTAAAAGAAGCTGAAAATGTAGTGGGTTTTTTTTTTTTTCATTTTGAAAGCGCCTTTTCAAAGGAGCTATGTATTAATTTAGACTTAAAATCCACATAATTTTATTATACCAAGCCTGCAGACCTGAAGGAGTGTGGACCTTTCTGTTGTGAGCTAGTGCTCCTTGGGCAGGTTTTTGTAACCTGTGTGTCCAGAGTAGATATTGGGTTTCTGTCACGGGAAACCAAGCAGACCTATGAAAAATACACAGGTGACAGGTAGTGATACATAAAGTTTCCACCATCTCACTCCAGGTGAGGCCTCTAGCTGACTAACTAAACTTCCGCATATTGAGTTTCCATGTGTTTTATATCACCTAACTGGAAATTATGAACTGATAGACAAGACACATCAAATACCGAGTACTGTCTCATAGGAATGGCCCAATACGAAGCACAGAAACAGAAAACAAAAACGAAATATAAAAAAAAAAAAGGAACCAGAGAAATAAGACAGCATCATATGCCATCCTTGGAACTGTACCTGGAGTCTACGGTGGTGGTAGACTGAGCTGCACACCTAGGATTGTTCACATCTGCCAAGTTATGAGTCAGCCTAGGTTTTCACCAAAGGACGAATGGATAACAAAAATGTAGACTGTGTGCGTGTGCGGCGTGTGTGTGTGTGTGTGTGTGTGTGTGTGCATATATATATATGGAGAGAGACAGAGAGAGACTGACACAGTGCAGTATTATTTATCTATAGTGAAGAAAACAATCATATTTGCAAAAAAAAAAAATGAACGTAAGTGGAGGTAAAATAAGCCAGACTCTGAAAGACAAGTATTACATTTTCTCTCAAATGTAGATTGGAGATTAAAAAATTCATGCAAAAATATTCATGCAAGTCAAAGGGGGATTTCCTGAGAAGAAAAAGAGGACTCACCGGAGCAGAGGGAGATGAGTGATGGCCACAGGGGAGGTTGAGGATGATCAGTGCACATTATGTACAGGCATGAAAATCTTAGGATCTTATTACTTTATATAGCCAATGTATGTTTGTCAAAAAGTGGGAAGTAACTTCGGAAGTGGGTCAGTGCAACAGGTGTATCCAATGACTACTTAGTCATAACTGATTCCTTTTGTACTAATGTTTATTAGAATAAGTAAGAAATACCTGTGTGCTGATGGGAATGGTTTCATAACCTGAATACTTTGTTTTTTTTCTTCTTTTTAAAAACCTATCGCACAATTCTAGTTTTTTATTTTGTATGTAAATGGTATTACTATACATTAAGATTTAAAAGAGAACAAAATAATTTCAACCTTTTAAAACAAGTGATAATTCTTGAATAGATGAAAGAGAATACCATTTTCAAATAGGAACAAGATACTATTAAGGGAAAACATTTACATTGATAATGTTGTTAATTGTGGTAATATTGTACCTTTTAGAAAACATGCTGTCCATATATATTATAAACACACACATGCACATAAAAACTACAATTGAAATAACGTGACATCTGAGGTTTATATTAAAATGATACAGAAACAATGGTAGAATAGAAGAAATAAGATATTAAATGATAATCATTATTGATGCTATATAATGTTTACCTAGAAGTTATACATAACTTTATGTTTTTGAAATTTCTCATTATGAAATATTAAAAGGGGAACATTATATTAAAAGAGCAAAAATTATTTCTGAAAAGTTAAAAATATGGTAGCAGAAGTAAACATGTTTTTATAAAACCATTATAATACCCTGTAAGGGTATGTGTGGGGTGCAGTGGTGGGGTGCAAGCCATTACAAGTGAGAGAAAAAAAATACAAGAAATCAGAGGATCCAGTAGTTAGGAGCTACCAAAATATCAGTAAGCAAGAAGTTATAGAAGGTAGCTCCTTGTGTCAAAGGATGTGTGGAGATGCCCTGCTGAGCTGGGACATCTGAGCCCTGGGCCAACTGGGAGGGGGTGATCCTAAGGGTTGGATGCAGCCCTTAACTTCTGCCTTTAGCTGGGCTGGGTACCCCAGCTGGCCTCAGGCTACCCCTTCCAAACAGTTCAGCTCTGGTCAAAGATTTGGCGTTGGCTTAGGTTTAGGACAGAGAGAAAGGATAACTGAGCTTCGCTTCCACCCAATTTCCCCTGTTTTCAGCTCCACTTCTAAGCTACATCTGCTTTTAGGAGTATCAGGTTCCTGTGAATTCAGAGACTTTTGGGAGAAAGTGGCAAGGAATGGGGGTGTTAGTTCTAGGTTTTCCTGCTAGCTCCAAGTAGTGGGGGTCCTCTAGTCTCTCCTGGACGCTTAGCTGCCTTCCCTTTGCTTCTTTAGCATGTGTGCAGTCCATTTCTCATCTCTGGTTACCTCTTCTTCCAATTGTTACTTTGTTTTAGTCTTCTCTCTCCCTTCCTTCCCTCCCTCCCTCCCTCATTCCTTCCTTCCATTTTTGAGACAATATCTCATTATGTAGCCTTGCCTGGCTTAGTACAGACTATATAGAGCAGGCTGGCCTTGAACTCTCAAAGATCTCAGTCTCTATTTTAATTTCTTTACAAGAATACCATTAAGATTTGGGGAAGGATGACATGTTTTGATGTCATCGTATGTAAGTAGAAGTCAACTTGTTGTGCTAATCATTATCTTGGATATTGGTTTCTGTTCCTAAGGTCTATTTGAAAGACTTAAGAAATCAATTTAATACATAAGTCATTTTTTTTCCTTTGTAAAGTCTCCTCAACTACTGCAACACAGATTGGTTCAGTTCTGTCTACTTGAAATGGTGTGACCTTGGGTGTTAATTTAGCAGGGTTTCTATACTATTTGGAGACTTCCTTTAAGCACTGTAATACCCAACTGCGTATTGTAGCTTTGGGACCACCAAGTGATGTTTTAGTCTGCTCTTGTGTTCCCCATGGCTCTTCATAGATCTGAGTTCAATGGATACTACCAGGTGATGCAAGTATACCACCCAACATTTTATTCTTTGTTTTCATGTGTGCTTTGTGTGATTCTGTTCAGTGTCTTCTTGGCCTATTGCTCAGAACAGCAGGAAAGAGTAAGGAGAATGAATAGATGTTGGAGATAATATTTTTAAGTTTAAAATGTCACTAGTCCTTAGTTTCAGAAGTATTTTATTTATGATTGAGATTGTGGATGTATCTGTGTCATTTATAAAGAGTAGCAAATGAAGACTTGACTACTTCTTATTCTGAGGGAAGACGTAGGACTGTGTTATGATCTCCCCTTTCTGCATGGCCTATTTCGCAGCGGGTTTGCTTAATGACTTACCTATAAACAGGCACTTCTGTTTATTTAAGCTCTTGTCTCTTAGCACAGCATAGCTTCAATTGTTCTGAGTGCGTTCTCTCACATTAGTAACAACGCTGTCATTTTCTCTAAAGTCACCATTTTTATTAGAGAAACTCTTTAATAGCGCCACACTGTGTATAGCTATGCATTTCTGTGCGTCCTTACTGAGCCCAGCACAGTGTTTAATGAATTATTGAACTTTGAAGACCCTTTGAGGAACAGGGGCTTTATGTGACTGAGCAGCAGACATGAGAACGCGCTATCCTCCAGAGCACTGAACAGACAGAATGGAGGCTGGATCAGACAATATAAGCACTGAGTGAATGATGGTGATACCATGAAATATTTACACCCCTGGAGCATGTGAGGGGGGGGTGGGGAGGAGGAGAGTGTATGGGTTTTATCATTTTGGGCTGAACCTGACACCATATCACTCACAAGTCTGTGATCTTAAAAGCCAAATAGAAAGAGACTAAGAAAAAAGACTGGGAAAGGGGAAGGAAGGGAGGGCGGGATGAAAGAAGGAAGGAGAGAGTCCTGGTTTGGTGATATTTTGTTGTTTTCAGTAGCTAATCACAAAAGGTAGACAGGAACCTTCCTAGGAGCCAAGTTCTCCCTGGTCCTGAAAAAGAGACTACAAACATCAGGAATAATTTCTCTTGCAGTTACATGTTTCAAGTTTTAACTTAATGTGTCGCTAATGTCCCTTAAAAGTTGTCACCTTTTTATCTGTGAAAGCAGGGTTGATTAGCAAAGAAGCGATTAGTTTTTTAAGCAGAATATGAAGGGAACTTATTTCTTCACAGATCGCTATTTGAAATCGGTCTGTGATGAATATTCCTCAATAATGTTCTGCAAGAAAAATAAAAGACTAAAGAAAAATATCTAGATTATTTGGAAAGGTTTAGAAGATATTTATCAGACAATTTCTAATGTCTTCCAGTTTAGAAAAGTACTATGACATCCAGGCATGGTGGGGTGTACTTATGCCCCAGAACTCTGGAGGTGGAGGTTGGAGTGCAAGGCCAGCCTGGGGTGCAGACCAGGATCCTGTCTACCCCTCAAATGAAAGGACTGAAGCAAGCATGCTAGCCAAATCACCTTTACTCCTTTGCCCGATATTTTGAATGTAAATTTTCTTGTAGTGATAAATCTTTTAAGGTGTCATGATATCATGTGACTTATTAAAAATAATTATTGTAGGTGAGTAAAGAGTGACAAGAGAAAAATTTGCTTCATTAAATTTTAATTTTACTCCTGATTTATTTAAAAAGCTCACAGATGAGAAGGTATGTTAACATAGTGATTCTATTTTTTGTTTTTGTGGGTCTTGTATTTATGAGGAAGTTCAGATTGGCTGCAGCTATTGACTTTTGAGGATCATTTGGCTCTGGGCGCCACCCTGAGCACCTAGGAGTTTGACATGTCTGTGGTTGAACTATGTTATTTGTCCTTTGATAACACTGAGCAAGTTGACAAGCTTCTGACATTTGTCCAGGTAAGGTAGCAATGCTAGAAGCAAAATTTAGTGCAGCTGTCCTTTGCAACTGAAATATTTTATCAGAATTTGATAGGAAAGGAAAATTTTACAAGGATATTTTGTTTGTTCTGTAGAAATTCAATGTATCCAAATGGTGTAGTGGTCCAGTGGGGGGGGGGTGTGTGGTAAAGAACTATCTGGGACAGAATACATCAAATTTAAGCAGCAAAAGCAAGATTTTATTTGTATGTTTGTTATTTTTGTTGCTAAAATGATACCTTGGAAAGAATTGGGATTTTAGAGTGTGAGTGATATGGAAGTCAGTTCTATGTCCGCTACTTCTGTGTTTGATTTCTGGAAGGTCTTGGACCTAATACTCCATTTTCTTACCTAGAAATGGGGCTTATTTGAATTTACCCCTCAGGCTTGTTGGAGCGTCTAAGCACTCAGCGTTAGGTCCAGTGTGTGAGTGGATGCTAGCTCCTTCCCCAGCCTGTGAAGAGGGTACCAGCTGCTTACCTAGCAGGTGGTGGTATAACGCCTTACCCGGATATATTCAGATACAAGCCCCTTACCAAACATATGAGTGGATAGCAGCCCCTTACCCAGCTCATGGGTAGATCCAGCCCCTTTCCTGTTTTTTTTTTTTTTTGTTTGTTTGTTTTGTTTTTTGTTTTTTTTCCTTTTCCTTTGAGCCAAACAGGCTTTATCTAGGAGGTTTATCTTAGAAATTCTTGATTGATGGAGGGGATGAGCCAGTGAACCAGAAAGGTACTGAGTGCTGTGGACAATCTTGTGAGGAGACGAGAAGGACTGTGTGTGTGTGATGGAGAGTGTGCAGGCAAGATGGGCCAAATCCACTCGTTG
Source organism: Pachyuromys duprasi (assembly GCA_028658305.1). Classification (NCBI taxonomy): domain Eukaryota; kingdom Metazoa; phylum Chordata; class Mammalia; order Rodentia; family Muridae; genus Pachyuromys; species Pachyuromys duprasi. The sequence goes on from CM053744.1 coordinate 29,154,848, forward strand.
GAGTAGATTTGGTGATGGTGTCTGGAGACACCATCTGAACTTCCACTGTCAACACTGGCTGCACAGCATTGAAGTTGAGAGCCGCCTTCTTGACCTCTTATTGAAAATATTTCTCTCTTGGAATGTTAAAAAGACTAAACCAATTTAGAGAAAACCAAAGACTGTTTTGCACCGAGCTTCTATCTCTGACTGAAGTACTTTACCAGCACATTCAGCGTTACTGATATCAATATCAGATTTCTATGTGTTGCTCATGTATTTCTTACAAGAATTCTGCTCTTGGGGGTTTCTGTGGTAACAGTACAGACCATAACCTTTCATCTCCAGCTAACATTCTGTTAGAGGAGGCAAGCCAAGAACTAGTGACCATTATAAAGGTGAGACAGTGATAAACAGAGGGTGGCAGTGCTTTAGTTACAGTGATCTGAAAGTGGCATTTGATACCTCAAATATGACAAGGACAGTTGTTTCAACCACAGGGACAAGAGTCCATGGTGCTGGTAAATTTTTTCATATAGGAGGTAAAGGTGGTCAGTGGCTAGAATTTAAGGATAAAGAGTCAAAGGTCTCAGAAGTACCCTTAGTCTGGGGTTAAGATTTAGGTTCTATTATAGCTCTATGGAAACCATTAGAAGGGTTAAGGAGAAGAATGTATATGAAGTGACCCATCTGATTTATTATTTTATAAATATATCTGAGGGCGAGAGTAGAATTGGGGAGAAAGTGTTGCCAAAGATGTGCTGATGGCTGGGCCAGGAAGTGATCACAGAAGCTGATGGAAGGGGAGAGACTTAGGATATAATCTTGAGGCAAAGTTGACAAAGTTCTTGTGAGACTGGATGCAGATAATTGGGAGATGAGAGGGACTAGAATGGCATCAGAATTTTAGTGACTAGATTGTGGCTGTTAATGACGGAAGACTGAGGAAGAGCAGGGCTGTCCTCTGGACAAATGTATGTACTTATTTGACACCTAAGGGGCTATTGGGAGGCAGGAATTGGAAGATGAGGGCAGGAGGTGCATCAAGTAGCTATTGGAGGGAAGCCTTGGGTCATCTTTTCACAGACTATTGTTCTTTGGCTTGTAACAAACTTGGAAGTCTTGGCTTTCCTGAGCTACTGGGTATGCCTTCATATTTCCCCGTCTCTGGCCCTGCTGCCAGGCTGTCTCCAAACCCAACAAACACATTCCTTTCAGGCATAAGCGAATGGTGACATATACCGGGAGCCAGATTGTCCACGACAGACTTGTAAGCAACAAGATAATCTCATTGTTCCTCCTGCTACTTAAAATAAAGGTAATATTGATCTTATAGTAGCAGTTGGAGTCCTAAGGCACCGTATTGATTAAGCGTCTAGTGAGAATTTGTAGGGCAGGCTTCTGAGCTGCAGCCACAGGGCATCTCCCCACTGGGCCAGGCCTCTGTGCTGACCTTACTATTAGAAGTGTTTAGTCTTGGCTCTGGTCAGAGCATTTATTTTACCTGATGGATGGCTTAATCCAGCCCATCACCTTAATCTGACCTTAAAGATGGGAACCCAACTCTTTTGTTCTTAGTAAATGTGAAGGCTAATTTTGGCTCTGTTTAGCGCTGTGTTAGCAGCAGCAGGTTTTACATTGACTATAGCACTGTTCAAACCTCTTAAAATATTGTAATATAGCTTAAGGCTTTTGTATGTTCTTTATGATTTTTTTTTGAGAAAGGCATATTTTATGGATTTTTTTTAAACAGTGGAAGGTACCTCGTTTTAACACTACCATTATTAAGCCCATGGGCCTCTTCAATTTTCATTTTCCATCAAAGAGAGTAATTTAGTTGTGGTTTTTGTGACATGAAGCATTGAACATGCAAGTCAGGCATCATAACATTTACAGACCTTGTTCTGAAGGTATCTGGGATAATTCAATAGCAATTGAGGTAGATTGTTCATTCTTCTAAGTGTAGAAAGAATCCTCAGAAATTTTCTAAAAATAGTAGTTTTATGTAAAAAAAAAAGTTTTGCCTGTCTACTGCAATAAGACTCTGCTGTTTTTCTTCTGTTCTGGTGGTTTGTGCAGTATTGTTCACAGGTTGGAGTGGGGATTGCATGAGTTACTACAGATCAAGGAGCTTGAGACAGTAAATGCTCAGCTGAACTTTGGTGATACTAACTGCCATGAGGTGATGTTGTCTACAGCTGCCTTTATGTCATCTTCAATACCCAGCTCAAGTCCAGGCACACAGGCTGCTGTTTAGATAGATGCTCAGTGATGGACAGATGCCGCCAGCATTTGCGATTTCATCAGAGCTCATTTTATGTCTTTTCTAAAATGGTCTAGGTACTTGACATTCTTTCATCCTTTATATGGTTAATCTCAGAAGGAGTCACATGAATCTGATTGCACATCTGCTTGTGTTCTTTGTTCACTGCCAGAGAGAACACAAGTTTCAGACCTTTTTGCAGTTAAAAGCTGATCAACCTAGCATTCCTAATACAGTGCCTGGCACCACAGTACCAGCTGAGCCTGCCTGCCTTTCAGTTCTGCCTTTGAGGAGGCATGCTGGGTGTGAGCTGGTGGCTCTTTTGGAGGAAGAAGGTGAGATGATTACTTCTTAGCCTAGCCAGTTGGTGCATGGTTAGAGCGATGCACAAGCTAAGTAGAAAAATAGCCTTTGTTGGGTGCCTGAGCGAGCATTTTAGGAGTGGTTTGAGAGTTATCTGAAATATGCACTTACTCTAGACTTGGGGCTACTGCTGCTTATGATCTCAGATGTCTTGTTCATGTCAAAACTTGCTTTGTTTCTTTGTTTACTTTGAATCAGGAAAATGTTCATGAGCATGCTCGGATTCCTGCTCAAGTGTGCATTTGGTTTCATCACCCTGGTTACCAGGAGTATGTGGCTGTTTGTTTGGTTGTCTTTTTTTTTTTTTTTATGTTCAGCTAATTTAATCCATAATAAAGTTAATCCTAACTTCTTTGGGAAAGTAAAAACTTACATATTAGCTGTTTTCAGAGACATTTGCATTCCATGAAAGCAAGTACATTGTTCCACTGGCTTTTGGATCCACCTCTCCCCATACACAATGGATGGCTTTTAGAAGTCAGAATTTAGAGCAGATCACAACTGTCCTGAGTTACTGACATTCTCTTTAATGTTGGCTGTGAACATGCATGTGTCAAACATGAGAAAGTGGAATTGCATGGTATCAGTTTATCTTGCCTTCTTGTGTGTGTTAGAGGGAGCAAGGGAGGGAGGGAAATGAGAGAGAGACAGACAGAGAGAAAGACAGACAGAGTCAGAGAGCAGTGAGACAGAGACACAGAGAGAGAACATGCTGTTAGAACTGAAGCTTTTACTTTCTATTAAAGTACACTGATTCAATGCCCAGATGCCAGGGCCGGAGTACTTAGATCTGAGTGGTGGCTTTGCCACTTACTAATTGTGTAACTTTAGGAAGTCCCTGAATTTCTCTTAGTTTCACTATCTACCAAGTGGGGATAACTGTGGTGACTGACACTTAGTTTGTACTTGGGCTCCAGAGTGTTAAGTTGGGTAAAGCCTTTAGGACAGAACTTTGTGCATAACTGGTCATTAACTGTCATTTCTAGCAGCAGTTAGCCATTGCACAAGTTAAGAAAAAGAAAGGCTGAAAAACCAGGCCATGTTTCTATAAAATGCTTTATGAACTATGTCTAGTTCTGTGGGTTTAGTTCAGGGAGTTAACTGTTGCAACAAAAACTGTATCAAAATCCTGTATGGTGTCTAAAATGTAACTTTGATTTCTTGCTTATGTAGCCGGCTGGGACACTTGGCTCCTTGCATTCCATTAGTAGGGTAAATCAGCTAAGGAACCTTGGCAGGCTCAACCCAAAGCTGGGAAGGTCACCTTAGGTTATTGCCACTGAAGCCAGCAGGGGCAAGAGAGCAGACAGAGATGTGTGTGAGGTGTTTTATGCCTTAGCCCTGGAAGTGGCACTCACCACATCTGTTCTCATTCCTCTGGTCAAACCTGGGCAGCAGCAGGAGCGCAGGAGCTCCTTTCCTCTGCCTGTTCCTCTGGAGTTTGTAAAAATGGAGGAAGAGAAAAGCACTGCATCCAACTCCAAACTGAAACCGCAGAACTGAATAGTTGTTTCATTGGGCGTTTATGAAATGCAGTTGTACAGCAGCTTCCAAAGATGACATATTTTATGCAAAAAAATGACTGTGTTCGAAAATAATTTGTAAGTAGAGTTTTCTAATTTCCAAGAGTTCTCAAGTATGCCCAGGAATTTCTGAGAAAATCATTAAGGGTTTTTCAAGGCCAAATAAGTTTTAAAGCAAAGCGATTTAAAAAAATGTGCTCACTTTTTTAAGTTGTAAAGAGTTCATGGGAAATGTGGGTGCAATTTAATATGTTTATTCTGCTGGTGAGTAAGCCTCCAAAGGCAGCAGGATGCGGTTTGCTAACAAAGGCCTTAGCAGCTCTGCTGTTGCTGGTCGCTCTTGGTCACATTTTGCATTTTAAGCTTTTAGATATTTTTCTCCCTTACATTCATTCCTCCCTTTTATTCCTTTATTTTCTGATAAAATATTTGCTTTATTGAAACCTAAGAACAGGAATCACACTGCATTTAATGACGCAGGTGCTTGGTGTGGTGACTTCAGTGCCAGAGAAGGACGGCATCTTATGTGGCTTTTGCTTTTCCTTTTCTTTTCCATGTGTGTGTGTGTCTGAGGGTGCGTGTGTGCATGTACACATGTGAACACTTATGTGCTCCTGCATGTGGAGACCCAACGTTGATAGTAGGAATGATTTTGGTTTACTCTTCATTGAGTCACGGTGTCTCAGTCAACTCCAGGGCTTGCCAATATAGCTAGTGTTGTTGGCCAGCTGTTTCTGGGGGATCCCAGTTTCCATGTTCTGAGGCTCAAATTATAGGTGGGTATCCATGCCCGCTTGGCATTTATGTGGATTTGGGGAATTGGATCTGTTCCTTTGGTATACTTACATGGAGCCAATTCCCCAGCCCTTACTTTGTTCTTTTGATAGTCACATTCCTTCATTTTCTTTGGCTTCTTTCTGACCCTTCACTGCCTCTTGGATCGTGGCTTTCTTTTCTTAAAAGTAAGTCTTTTCTGAATGGGTATTTTGGCAATGTAGTTTAAGAAACCACCTTAATTATGAATCAGCAGCATTGTTTATAATAGTCCCAAAGAAGGAAAATCCCCAAGTATCTATTAAATGATGACTGGATAAAAAAAAATGTGGCATAGTCATATAACGTAATGCTATTTGGCAATTCCAAATAGTGAGACACTGACTGGTACGTACTATAGTCTAGATGGGTGAACCTTAAAACCATATGCTAAGTAAAAGAAGTCAGTGACAAAGGCCCACGCGGATATGATTTAATGTGGAGAACAGGCAAGCCAATAAAGGTGGGAGATAATGGTTGTCAAGAGTCAGGGAAGAGAAAGGTGGGAAAGTGTGGGCAGGTAATGAAAATGGTCTGAAGTTAGTCGCGGTGGTGACTGAATACTTGTGTGACTGTCCTACCTGACACACATACTTTAAAAGGGTAAATTGTATGATGAAAGCATTGTAACTCAAAGATGCCACAACCTAGCTTTCTCTGATCTGACCCCTCACAATCTTGTCTCTTTCCAGTTCCTTCCTCTTGTTCCTTAGCCACCTGGATTGGGGTCTACCCTCTTTTTGTAGCAGGGCACATGCTCCCTTTCTCAGCTTCTCTCCCATTAGGTGTCTGCATACCTGCATGGCTGCTCCTGGGTCTTTACTTTAGGAGAGATTGCCCAGAAAATAGCACTTCTACCTCATCTGCTGGAGCCTCTGGTCCTGCTGCCCTGCTTTAGTTGTCTGTGCATTACCCCCTTTCTCTGCTACGTACCCATGTTCTTGTTTGGCTTTTATCTGTCCTTCCTAGAGAGTACTGGCCAGGAGGCAGTAATCGTAGTGGGTACCTTGTCTAGTCTTCAGTAATGTAGACCAGGTCCCTTTTGCAAAGCCTTAGCAGGAGAAAGGCATTGTCCTGGTGCTGATGCTGTTTCTACAATGTGAGTATTTTTGATGAATATCCTGCGTTGATACTGTATATTTGATGAGTGTCTACCCATTGCCACGTTAGCAATCACTACTGTGGAAACTGTGAGAAGCAGTTCTCTGAAATTCAATGATCCTGCACTGCTATAACTCTGTAGATAACTAAATTTTCCTCATTTAAAAAACCATTTTCATTATTTCACATGATCTGCTTTTCATATTTGTCTGATGGAATCTGAGCCATCAGCTCTGTTCTGTCATAACTGAGCTCTCCTCTACTAATGTTCTTCCTTCCTTGGAACATTTAATCTTGAAGGGAACTTTGTGCTAGAAACTTATTGGCAGAACAAAATATGTAGCTGGAAAATTGTTGATTACTTTTGCCTTTAAATTTGTAGTTTAAGACATACATACTTAGGAAAGCTGGGGTAGAGAAAACAGGAAAGAAAAAATATATATGTGTACTTTAAAAAAACAGACATTTAGTTTAAGGAAACTTTACAACGTGATTATCTGTCTGTGTCTGTCTATCCATCCATCCCTGTGGTGCGGGAGATTTATTTCAGATCACCATACATCCTAAGCCTGCTTTCTATCGCTGAGCTACATGCAGCCCTTCCAAATGTGATTTCTTTTGACCTCTTTATCCTGCTTCTAAATTCCAGCCGGAGAGCCTGTGAATCACCCTGAACCCCTCACTTTCAAATGTGACGGCCACTAGGTGGCACTGCAGCTCTGCGCTCCATCAGCTGAGCTGCTGGCCACTTCTGTTGCTCCAGATGACTGGATTTCTGGGTATCAGGGAAATTGTTTTATTGGCAATGGGTGCAGTGTAATATATTCCTCTCCACCCCATGCAGCTATTTAATGCCCTGAAACATGCCCCTCTGTGGCCATGGCCTGTTAACTATGCTTATTTGGTGTAATAATTAGCAGAATTTCTCACTAACAGGGGTACTTACCAACACCTCACACCTCCGCTGTGTTTTTGTACGTGATGGATTGTACATTCTCAGAAAAAGCTGGGAAGGTCAAAGCTTAACCTGGGTCTGACAGGGCTACCTTCTGCACATTTGCTCAGGGTAGGTTTATATTAACTTGCTCCTGAGCTTCTTCAAACCGGAGCAGCGTGTAATACAAACATGTCCGAGCTTTTATGTAAGGCCTCAGTGAAGGTTTGTAAACATAGCACTGTTAATTTTCTACCGTGTAGAATGATAGAAAAATAAATGAATAGCTGCCTGCATTGGATGACACTTGCTACTCAGGACTGTGTGTGTTGGAAGTGTACAAGTGTAAACAGTGAGCCTGCCATATGTACCACATCTTAGGTTAAAATGGAGAAGAAAAGTTACACATGGAATTTTAACATTTTCCATGGCTGTAAGTTAGGCTCCATTTAATTCTTTGTGGTTTTTACAAGCCCTTCTAGGCTCCTACTATTTCTATGCCAACAATTTTATCATTTACAGAGCATGATCAGAATTAACTGACAGAAGAGTGAACAGGGTAAAAATAAGTTGAAAGCCAGAAATACTTTAGTTGGGCCATTAGCTTATCCTCTGTGACCTTAGGCAACTTGTTTACCATATCTTTGCTTTGATTCTCCCATTTCTTTCAGTTGGCGTAATGCCCTCTGGTGTCCTGTGTCTGCAGAAAATGAAATGAGAACTCTTCAAAATATCTTTGCATATATTTATTTTTCCAGCCCCAAATAAAAGTGAGGTGTGAGTATAATTAGTTAGGACAGCTGAGGAGGTTCCTGTGTTGACTCCAAGTTGAATTGTAGGGATTTTAAAGGAAAGAATGTTACAAGCTGGGATCTCTAGGACTTTGCCACTCATGCTGGGAGTAAGGACATACATACATACGTTATTGCTGTTGCTGCTGCTGTTGTTCTTGAGACAGAGTTCTCTGCATACTGTGGTTGTCCCAGACCTCATTCTGTAGACCAGGCTGGCCTTGAGTTCGCGGAGGTTCGCCTGCCTCTGCCTCCAGAGTGCTGGTATTAACTGTGTATTTGCATCGGCAGTGCTGCCGCTCTGCTGCTTTTGCCTCTGCTCACATCTGTGCGTGCCCCTGTGGTGCATGTGTGGGCTTAGTTGCAGGAATGTGCCCTGTGGTGCATGTGTGGGCTTAGTTGCAGGAATGGTGATGAGAAGTTGTTTCTGTTCAGAAGCCTCTTGAGGAGCAGAGACAGGGGCCCAAGGCTCAGCTCTTAGAGGTGTGCTTCTGAAGCAGCGTTGTGGGCTGGCTTGTCAAGGAGCCCATGTCTGCATTTGTGGGCAGGATAGGAATCAGGAAGCTATTATTGAAAAGGTTTTTTAGAACAGACAGTGGTAGCTGAAGCCTGAGATAGCCAGGAGAAAGAAAGGTGCCACCATGACAACTGCTTTTTAAAGGATATAAGTTATTGGCCTTTTCTGGACTTTTGCTGAAAAGTCTGTGTTTGTACAACTATGTTGGCTGTAGAAAGGCCCAAACCTCAAGATGATGACTGCTTTCTTTCTACCTTCTGAGTCTTTCATGTCGGCATGAGCTCGGTGGAGCCTAATATTCAGCCAGTGCTTTGGCTGCAATTTGGTCTAAACCAGTCTTTCCTATATTTCCCAGCACAGCAAATAGCTTAGCAAGTACTCTTTAAAGATGTGGTCAGTAGTGTTGATTTCCTTGATTTGTGCATGGCCCCACCAGCCACTGCGGGCATTGTATTCTTTACCGTTCACTCTGGCTCCCGGAGCTCTAGATTCTATAGTTGGGTTTTCATCCCCTGGTTCAGGCCCTGCGCCTGCCTCCCTGGGCTTTCTCAATAGTCTCCTTATCTGGCCCTCTGACCTTCAGTCTTGGTTCCTTTGAACTCAACCAAATTATAAATAGATTACAGTTAAAATACAGGGCAACACACACACACACACATACACACACACACACACATACACACACACACACACACACAAAGATATGCTTTCACTGTGTTCCTGCCCTTCTCACAAGCCTTTCGTGGCTGCTTATTACATTCAGGATGGAATCCAGACTACTCAGCCAGACTCTCTGGACCTTCCATAATCAGGGCACAGTCTATCATCCTCGCCTTATCTCCCACTCTCCCCTGCTGAAACCGAGTGTTAGCCAAAGGTCTAATCACTGCCGCTTGATCACCAGCTTTGATTACTGACTTTTTAGTTGCACTGCCCTTATTGCCTGGCAATCTCAGTTTTCTGCTTTCTTCTCATCACCTTGGCACATAGTTCTTTGCTCCTTTGTTCAGACTTCTTATAGCACTGTTTACTAAGGCGTTTTAATTTTATTACCTGCATTGTTAGTTTTCTTTTCCTCAGTTTTTCATGTAGGCAATATAAATATTTGTTATGGATTGATTGATCTGTTGATTCTGCATGGCTTTGACATCTACTTGCTTGAGAAAGGGAGGTGGTGGAGGGTCAGTGTGGGGCTGAAGCAGAAGCCTGTCTCTGTGACTTTGTCCTTTTGATTTCTAGTGAAAGGACAAATTAACTATTTGCTTTGAGCAAACTAATGCCGTGTTCTGTGGATTTAGTGTTTGAAAAGGAACCTGGAAGGGAAAGCCTGGGAGTTGGGCTCTTACCCCTGTTTGCTAGGCTGGGTGAACTCCCCTGGACCACAGTTTTGCAGTTTGCTTAAGTGTGGGGTTGTGAAATCACAGTGGAATTTGTGGTTGCTTGCCAGAGAGGAAGAGGAAAAAAGGGTCTGAGTAAATCAGACATGCAAATTAGCAAGGCTCTGGGCTTTAACAAGTTACACAATAAAGTGTCAAGAAATTCAGTTTATCTTCTTTCTACAGGGTTTTAGGATGTCTGTGTATGTTTTATATTGAGTGTGTGCATTTGTGGTTCTGTGTGTGTGAGTGTATGTGTGTGTTTTGTGTGTGTGTCTATGCATTGTGTTTGTGTGTATATGTGTAAGCAGCTATTAATATATTTGCTTTAGACTAGAAGTTGTCAAACTTTTTGTCTTCCTAGTCCTTTTGTACTTAGTTTATTGGGGATCCCAACCTCTTGTTTGTAGTGGCGTGTCTACTGGCAACTAACCAGAAGAATCACAAAACAACTTTATTTGTTTAATAATAGCCGAGACTGTGGCTTTTTTTATGAAAAAATAACTTTTCTAATATAAAAACGATCAAAAAGTGACGTTTTTACATATTAGCAAATCTCCTCATTGTGTAGCACAGAATAAGCTGTGTTCTCCTATCTAAATTTATACTTAGGTGTTATAATGTGTTGTTTTGGTTGAAGCATATGAACAAAATCCAGTCTCCCTCATGTATTTATAAGGGGAATAATATTTTTTTTTTTTGGTATCGTACTGAAACTTTACAAGGTTCAGTTTATTTTTGTTATGTTTATTTATTTTTACAACGATAGTTTTTGAATTAACAAATTATTGTGTAAATGGAGTGTGTTGTGTTATTATGTCTCATGTGTGCAAATATTGTGGGATGGTTAAGTGAAGCTAATTAGCATATCCATCACTTGATTATCACTTAGAATCTGCTCTTTTAACAGCTTAGAAGTTGTATGTTGATATGAGCTGTAGTCACTAGGACTATAGTCACCAGCCAAACACGGTAATTGACTAATGTTTATTTCTCCTTTTCATCCTCATTCCAGACTGCTCTTCCACTTTGTGTTTCTATGGGTTGGACTCTTGAGTGTCCATCTGCGAGGTCATGCATTCTTTTTACCCACAATGTAAAACAAGAAAAATACTAATATTATGAGTATTGATCATAATATGGCGGATCCTTTGCCAAACCACCGGACTAGAGACCAATTAGGAAGATTTCAAGAACAGCACAGAGTGGAAGAAGAATTTTAGTGCCTATTTCTTCAAGGATAATTTCTTTTCCATCTTGGAGCTTTGCCTGAATAAGCCTGTTAAAAGGAGAAAAAAAAATTCTCTCCTACTCTTCCATTTCTCATCCCGGGATCACAATTCCTAGGCTTTACTTATTGTTTTTTAAAATTTAGTTTTTGAAGATGTCTTCATTTTCATTTTGTTTTTATAGGCATTTTTATCCACATGAGTGCCTGTGCACCACCTGAATGCCATGCCCACACACACCAGAAGAGAGTTCCAGATGGTTGGGAGCTAGCATGAGGATGTGGGAACTGAATCTGGGTCCTCTGTAAGATCAGGCAGCTCATAACAGCTGAACAATATCTCCAGCCCTTATTTTATTTCATTTTATTTTTAAGTAGGGCGAGTTTTTATTTTCTTTTTCCAAATCTGCCTTTGATGATAATAAATGCTCAGCTTAAGTCAGCCTGATCGTTGTTGTTATTATTGTTTGTTAGAAAATTATGGACATTGGATGCTGCTGAGGGGGCTTACTGGTCGGATGGCTGCTCCTGCCACAGGAACAGTCTCTCCAGAGCAAGTCCCATAGTGGGCAGCAAGCACACCTTCAGTTGTCGGGCCCCACTGTAAGCCTTTGACTGTGTGTTTGCTTGCTCAGGTATCAGAGCTTCACAGAGCAGCTCCCTTTCACTGCTGGAGCAGACTGCAGACGTGAGCCAGCAATTAAGCGATCATGTAATAGAAGCCTCCCAATTTGCCAGTTTCTTTTTTTAACTTCTTGGGTGGTTGGGGCACATCATTGAAACAATTACTACATTTACTCAAGAGTTTGTCCTTTCTATTAAAAAAGATTCCAGCCAAGTGCCTCAAGGTAAAGCAGAGGGGATTGTGTAACCGAGGCTCCTGCAAACTGGTCTGTATTGTTCAAGAAGACTGATTCCTTTGTGCCTCAGCTTGGCATCCAGAATCGGTTTTAATTTAACAGTGTAGCTCCTTTAATGATCAATTCTCTATTGTGTTCTGAATTTGGTATTCTCACAGTTTACTCTCCAAGCTTCCTTGAAGAAATGGGGGCAGAAGTGTCAAAAGAGGCCTAATCACCTGGTGATAATTTATAGCTGGGTCCTAAACCTCTTCTTAACGAACGTTCCGCAGGGAGAGGACCAGGTACTAGCAAGTGCCTGTATTGTGTCAGGTGCTTTGTCTGCCTAATCTTCATGAAGGGTTTGGATGTGGGGTGTTTTTCTTTTTCTGTTTCTGCTAAGACAGAGATAAGCACAGACCTTCTTATCTCATACCTGGAGTCCAGAACCCCCAGTTTGGTCACTCTGTCTTAGATTTTCACACACTTTCTGTTGTAATCTGTTCAGTTGGGTTCATGGTTTAAAACTGTAAATCAAATTGTGTAACTTCCATGCTGAAGATCTGCAGTGGTGTTCTTTGCTGGAGACCAGGCTCTACTTACCCACTTCTCCTGTCTCTAAGGACCACCTGCATTCTGTTGGATCCCAAGGTTTCCTGGCCTAACTGCCTTCCTTCCATCCCCAGAGTCTCCGGGCTGGGTCTTCATCAGAGCTTGGGCACTCACTCACTTTTACTCTGGTCTCAGTGTCTTGTGGTTTGAGTCTTTCCCAAAGTCTCTTGTTTTGTGCTTCACTGACCATCCAGGCTTCAGTAACCTTCCTCCATTGGACCACTAGATCACCTTTCTCTGATATATATATATATATATGTATATGTATATATGTACATACATCCACATACATATGTATATACATATATAGGTTAGGTTAGGTTGTATGGCTTTCAGGCATGGTATGCCACATATTGACTTACAACTTTGGATGAGATCCTTCATCTTTCAGAATTTTGGTTTGCCACTCTGTAAGTGGAAATAGTATTATATCCCTCAGTCATAAGGAACTGTTATTGTTAGATATTACTATTGTCATATAGTAATATCAAATTCCATTTCATAGTTACTGTATATTTATTTGTGTTTCTCTGTCTCTTCTGCCTTGAATACAAACTGTATGAGCAAACCTTGTTATCCTATTTACTTTGTATTCCTAGAGATTAAAATGGCACTTGACACATACTGGGCATTCTCTAAATTGTTTGTTGCTTATTAAAATATGAACTATCTTTGTCTGGTTTGCAGTTGGAGCAGTCAGTATTCAGCAAACTTCACAGCTACTAAATGATGACAATCTGAAGTCTTACAAGGACCCTTGATTGCATAGGTCTTGCCCTTTCCATTGACTCACAGTCTTCTTGATATTTCTGTGCTTCGGATGCTCTCATGTTTGGCCCATGAGTTTCATGTTCCTTCTTTGTGTGTATTTATACACATGTGCCCATGTTTACTTACAGAGGTTGAAAGACAACTTTGGGAGGCTTCAGATGAAATTCACCTTTAAAAAGTTGTAGTTTTTTTTGAAGGCAGGTTCTCTTACTGGCATGGCATTTTCCACATAGAGTGGCCTGGTTATCAATGAGCCTGGGGACCCACTTTCCTTCACCTTCTAAGTTCTGGGATTACAAGATACCATGCCTATTAGGTTTGTTTGTTTGTTTTTAAATGTTGGTCCTATGGATTCAACTAAGGTCTTCATACTTTTGAGGCATGCACAATACTGATTAAGCCATCTCCCTGGTTCAAGTTTCCTTGTAATGTAAATTCCAGTGTGAGTCATAAAATAGAGGCAGTCATGTTTTAGACTATGTGTGGGTCAAGACCATGAGGTTCCAAAATCAGTCAGGAGACTGAGCTCAAGGTGTACCCGTACCCCAAATTTAATGAATGGTTTGATAGTTACCCTGACTCTTACTGTAGGATACACAAGATAGTGATCTTGGGGTGAGACTGCTGAAGTAGAGCCATGTACTGCGACTTGGGATTGAGATGAGCCATGGAGTCCTGAACTTTGGTTTGGGTGGTTGTACTTTTTTTTTTTTAAAGAGATAAAAGCTAAAAACCTGGAGTTCTGAATGATGGAGGGGAGGGAAGGGAAGAGGGAGGAAGAGAGAGAAAAAGACAGAGAGAGAACACAAATGTCCTGATTGGCGTCCTCAGATAGATATAGATATAGATATAGATATAGATATAGATATAGATATAGATATAGATATAGATATAGATATAGATATAGATATAGATAGACAGACAGTGAAACAGAGAGAACCCAAGAGCACAGATGTCTTGAGTGGCATCCACAGAAGAATCTGATGAAAGCAGTGGATTTTCTTCTTGTATACCAATCTCCATTTGGTATAAATCTCCATGTATACCAAATGTATACATTTACTTTCATAGGGTTCATGAGCCCACAGAAACTTAGTGTAAGAATCTGAAGGGAGTTAAGATTCATGTGTTTACTTGTTTAGAGCTAGGCTTGGCACTTGGCTTTTTGTAGTCTTTTAATAATACTTTTTGAACGAGGTTGAATGAGGGAATTTAGCTACTTTAAAGATTTTTTTTTCCTTCATTTTGAACTTTGTAGCTTCCTTTGCTTTGGCTCTGTGGTCCTGTTAGTTTCCTAATGCCGTCTGATATAGCAGGGACTCTGTTCTGAGCAATATATACTGAGTGAGAAGTTTGATCTCAGATAAGCTGTAAGCTGTGGACTCAAGATGTTTAGGAATGCTTCTGATTTATAATAATAAGTAAATGTCAGGAGACAACCATTGAGGATTGGGCCTCAAAGGCAACCTCAAAAGATTGGGCCCTGCAGATTGGGTGTGTGAAGCTTGGCTTGTGCACCCTGCCAACCTGGGTACTATTCGAGCTAGAAAGTGAAGGCTTAGAGAACTTTTAACCTCATTGCTCTAGAGTGATTAAGTTGTCAAGGGCTGGAACTGGTACCCTGCCAGAACTTCAGATGCGTAGCTTTCACGTCCCTTTCCAAATCAGGTGAGTATTTTTCAGGTTCTTTATAAATCAATACCTTTCACTGACATCCATGAGACTTAAAAGCTTTTGAAATTAATGCAGCCCATTTTCATGACAGGGTGATGCTCATGACTGTGTGTAATTGGCTTGTTTATGAATATTGATTCCAGTCTTCTTCCTACTCGCCACGTGGAAATCCCACAGGGGTAGGAATCTCATTCCGACTCTTCTCACTCCTTACCTCATGCATCATAGCTGGGTAGTAAGTTATAGTTGAATGAATGAATGAGGGTGCTTCATTGACATTTTTTTTTTTTTTTGAGACAGAGCCTCACTATAGAGAATAGATAGGTCTGGAACTCTGAGGTCATCCTTGCTACCCTCAAACTTGATGCTGTTCTCATGCATTAGCCTTTTCAGTGAGAGGATTACAGGCATGAGCCATTATTTCTAGCTTCCTTGCAATTTTAATACTGTTAGGACATTTGATATTTCACCCCATCCTTATTGGTAATTTAGTGAATGTTAAACTTACTATGTATCAGACCTTAAAGCAGTCACAGAGATGAGTGAGAGATAGTACTCAACTTGAAGGAGTTAAAGTACAAATACAAAACAACGGCACAATCAAGATTAGCAAATCAGAATAGCAAGAGCGTGTTGGGTCTGCAGTGCACATTTTTGAAGTTTGGAGCTATACTTCCGGCCATTTTGGAGCTATACTTCGGATGGCATGTGGGTTCAAGTTTTCAGATCTGTAAGTAGGTGGTTTTTAAACCTGGCTGGTTATCACTGTAGCTTGGTAGCCTTGGTAAACAGCATGCACACAGCCCTTCAGTACCTTCTTCTGTCCTTTCTGAGTCAGTAGGACTGGTGTTGCATTGAAACCTGTACTAAAAAATAACTTGGTAGGCAGTTGTGACGAGCAGCCAAAGCTAGCAGTCTACCACCACTACCATGTAGGTGAACACTGAACTTAAAACATGATTTTACAACTTAGATCTCATATTTTAAATTAATAATACCTTCCTAGGAGATTTTATGTACATCTCACTGCATGATAAATCTAATAGCATGCTTGCTGGTGACGCATTCCAAAACATTCCTGAGATTGTCAGAGAGATAGCTAAAATGAGAATATGTCTGCCGTAGTTCAGCTAGATTCAGCATATAAGTTGAATATGGGTTGGTGACATGGTAGCTTTCAGAGTAACTGCTGTTCTCCACCCCTCCCCCCTTTGGTGGAACAAAAGAGGTGGATTGTGCTTTCCTAGGATTTCTCTGCCTTGTGTCAGAGGAAAGATAGCTAGGCATGTGTCAGCAGACCTGCAAAGAGGTGAGCTGTCAAGATGCTGGCATTGATAGGCTCCTCTGGGTAGAACTCAGGGCATCCTACCAGCAAAATGAAGACTAGACTTAAATGATTTCACATTGGGGCTTTACTTACTGTAATTGCTGAAGTGCTAAATTGGGTGTGACAAATCTAACAGGTAATTGCCAAGTAGGTTTCATTACCAGTCATTGGATAGGTAAATGATGTTCCTTCTGTTAAAACTGAGCTAAAAACAATGGGGACTATATTTGGAGTTAGAATTTACATACTGCAGGTATAGTCACATGTATTTAAACCATTGCAGTATGTACGTTAACTCAGTTCACTTGCTTCTTTCATTGATGGTCTAGAGCTTGTTGGTGGGCTATGGGGGAGAAGTTGGAAGGGGTTATGATTCAAGAGAAATTATAAAAGAAACCAGAACTGGAAAGACCCCCCTCCCTTTTTGAAGTAGTAAATATTAGGTAACATTTGGACAGCAGTCATCTCTAAACACTTGTGTTGGAGTTGAGTTTTCAACATCATCATAGCTTAAAAAGTACTTGTATGAAACTAGTATCAGTAGATTTTATTCATTAGTAATTTGATGGGATAATGACAATGTAGAAGTTCTGCTGCAGCATAGGAAAGCTCATGGTTCTCACTTCTGCATGGGGACTCCAGCCTCAAAGCATCCAGCCTTAGTGATTGTGAAAGGGCCTTTTGGATCACACACAGTTTCACTGACTTCAGCCACATTGTTGCAAAAAAAAAAAAAAATGGTGTTGGGCTATATATTGCTATTATTTGCCCTTTGTTTATTACAGTAGTATTATTTAATCTGCTACCACAATCAATAAGACAAAGACACCTGTTAGGTTTTATAATTGCCATATTTACCTTGGGCTGGGCAGATATTTCACCTACTCTATCCCAATAACCTCAGCATTCATTTTCTAGCCTCCATCCAATGCCATATCCCTTAACCATTTCAATCTGGGCTACTTTATCCATCACTTTATGAATACTTGATTTCATCTATGCCTTTCCAGGTCATTCTTGGAGTCCTTTCTCCCGGTCCATATGGTTCCTCCTTCAGGCTGACCCATCATGGCATCCTCCTTCTTCCTCTCTTCCTGTCTGTCTGTCTTTTCCCATGATTCCCCTGTCCCCAAAGCTCAGGAACCTTAGCCATGCCTACACCATTCTGCTCTGCCCAGGTTTTAGGCCTTTTAATGAACCAATCAGGAATAATGTCTTAGACAGGTTTACACAACAAGGATAGATGTATCTGGGCAGTAACCAGTGAGAGACCAAAAGATTAAAAATCAGTGGTTATTAAAGTTAAAGGCCTGAACTAAAAGGGGAGAAGTCCAGAAATGCCCTGAGGAAAAGAGCTCACCTTACCGCATTCTTTCCCCACTCACTAGAGATACAGTTGCTAGGAAACTGGCCCATCCCCCTAGGGAGGGACACCTGTTCATTGATATGTTTGGGTACCTTCCTATAGCCAATCCAAAATGCAGCATTTGCTTGCCAGGCAGGAATCGCCCCTGCTTTGGGCATGCTGGGAAGGACTGGAATCTTTAAATCAGCCAACTAACCTGAGCAGGGGTCTCTTGGCTCTCACCACTTTGGTGGTGGGGGCTCTAGGCCCAAGCTGCAGCTTGTAACTTGTAATAAACAAAAACCTCATGTATTTACAGAGGAGTCTATTTATTCCTGGTCTTTTGGGGTTTGTGAACTGGGCACAACACCAGATCTTGAGGGTCAGTAATTAGCATCAGAATAAAGCGTCAGACCAAACCCCAACATACACTTTGCCCATAGTAGAGACAAAAATTACTCTTAAATGAAAGAATGAAGAAAGTCTACTTGTTTTTTGCTTTGTGAGCATATTTTCCACTGGGAGAGAAGACTGCCCCCGAGGATATCTCCCATAACAGGATATGTAACTTTTTCCCTAGGTAGAGGGAGCTGTTTTTGTTAGGATGGTTTGGGAGGGCAGAGATGAGACAGTTGGCAAACAGCTAGGAGTCATGGGATAAAGGCTACCTGACCTAGAGTGGGGAACAAAAGGGAGTCACACTATGATGAGGCAAAAGATAGTCCCAGATTGTGGATTTACTGTCTGTGGGAGTTCATTAGAAAGGAAACGGTACCAAGTAGGAAGTGGCATGGTTCAGTAGGCTTTTTTAAAGAGGTTGCTGTGATTTCTGTGGAGAATGGACCCTAAACAGATGACAAGAAAACCAGGAGGAAAAGTGACATCACTGTGGGGTGCTTTGAGGGTAGGGAGAGGTGGATTGGGAATGCACACTGAAATGGAGAACATGATCAGTGGCATCGTTGGGATTCGTAAGGAAGGTAGTGCACATGTTCCTCTTTCATACATTACATCCCAACTGCAGTTTTCCCTCCCTTCACGCCCAGTCCCCCTCTTCACCTTTTCTCTGTCCCAGATCAAAAAAAAAAAATTCAAGCTTCCCAGGGATATCAACTGAACATGGCATAAGAAGTTATAATATGACTAGGTGCAGACGCTCCTATCAAGTCTGGATGAGGCAATCCAGTAGGAGGAAAGGGGTCCCATACTATTTTTGGTTAGGAGGTTATTTGTCCTATGAGAAAAAACTGCTCTTTGAAGTACAGGTGACCCTGGTTGTAGGGAAGCAAGCCAGGGGGCTCTTGGGAGTGGCACTGCTGTGGTTCTGTGGTTTCAGGCATTTCTGACAGCATGCATTCAAGACAGAATGGCAGTGCACTCACTTTATCTTTTGGCAGATCAGAACAGAATGAAAATAAAATAAATCATTCAGGCTCTTTAATGAAATGGGTTTCAAAAGAGATGATCTCAATTCTAGCTTCTGTGATAATATGCTTTCTTACAAACACAAGTGTCAGTTACGCATCTCAGATGTCTGAATAATTCTAGTTACCTTTTGCTTGCCATGAGCTCAGTGATGCATTTGGGTAGTCTCTGAAACTCTGGAGTTTTAATAGGTAACTGTCTGAAGCAGAGTGGAAGAACATGAGAACAAACTGCAGCCACTAGCTGGTCCGTGAAGCTCTTAGCCTTGAGCCTGTTAGACTCCCCTGCTGTTGGAGGCAAGGTAGCTGTGAGACTTGAGCACTGTCCTTCAGAAACACCGTTCTTGTCAGTATCCCACCCTCCAGCTCCTAGGGCAGCAAGCAGCCTTTGCTTTCTAACATGTGTGCCTTGGGGAACCTTACTGTCTGCTCCATCACCCTAGGGGACAAAGGGACAGTCAGGTGAAAATGGCTCTGATGTTGGCAGATGACTAACCCATGATTACCAGTTCCTCTTTTTGGGGGAAAGATGACCAATAATTGCTAACATACTTGGATGCTGGTAGTTATCAAATCACCGTGGAAGGATCTGTAGGTGGAGCTTGGTTCCCACCACTTCTTTATGGATAAGGAAGGAGATTGGGGATTTGCCTGTGATTAGTCACTAACTGTAAATGTTCAATGTGGCTCAAACTTAAGTGTCCAACTTGAATGTAAGAATAAACAAAGGAATAGCTTGTAGAAGAAGTGTCATCAGTGCATCATCTTGAGTGCCCTCATAGATAGTTGCAACAGATTAAATTTGAGATTTAATGTTAAACAGAGGACTGACAATGGCAAAATGGTAGGATTAATGCTACGTTGGAGGTTAATCTGCCCAAACTTTCAAGTGTTCATTCTGTTTTCATCACCCTGTAATTCTAGTGTATTTAGCTAGTCATTTAAACCCCTGTCGTCTTAGACTGCAGGGTGTGTTCCTAACAAAATAGACAAGTCAAATGAAATCATAGTTAAATCACACCAATGCACCAGAAAGAAGGCACAGGAGTCTAGGCTTTGTTGGAACAATGTGGGTTCAGAACAGGGACATCATGCTCACTTACCATGCTGCCTTGTAGAAGATCAAGTCTGGACAGGTGGTTTATTCAGTAGTATGGGTTTATTCTAGGGCTGCCCTGCTGTCTTCCTGCCTTTTTTTAACTGTCATGGTGGGTAATTCAGAAATGCCATGTTTTTGTTGAGTGAAGTTTGTCTAGTGACTGGATGAAGATCAATAAAAGAAACAAAATAGTCTATATTTCCATCAAATGATGTTCATTAAAGATTTATAGAATATGTGGCCTGTAGGATAAAAGTATGGATTCCTTTTTTAAATTGGATTATTTGGATTGTTGATGTCTTATTTCTTGAGTTCTTTATATATTCTGGATATTAGCCCTCTATCAGATGTAGGGTTGGTGAAGATTTTTTTCCCAGTCTGTAGGCTGTTGTTTTGTTCTGTTGACAGTGTCCTTTGCTTTACAGAAGCTTTTCAGTTTCATGACATCCCATTTATTAATTGTAGTTCTTAGAGCCTAAGCTGTTGGTGTTCTTTTCAGGAAATTATCTGTGATGCCAATAAGTTCTAGGCTCTTCCCCACTTTTTCTTCCAACAGATTTAATGTGTCTGGTTTTATGTTGAGATCTTTGATCCAAGCTAAACACTAAAGAGGACCCTAGGGAGGATGCTTAAATCTTATTCAGAATGGCAAACAGGATAGACACCAGAAGCGGTGGAAGAGAGGGAACAGGATGGGAGCCTAAAGAGGGTCCTCTGAAAGGATCCACCTAACAGGGGATCGAAGCAGATGCTGAGACTCAGGGCCAAACTTTTGGGGAGTCTTATGGAAGAAGAGGTGGGTGGGGATAGAGGGACTTGGAGGGGAAAAGAGCCACACAAGGAGACCAGCAAAGCTAAAGGATCTGAGCCCAGGGGGTCTTGCAGAGACTGATGCACCAACTGAGGACCATGCATAGAGAGGACCTAGACCCCCCTGCTCGGTTTCCATGTGGATCTCCCAGTGAGGGGAGCAGGGGCTGCCTCTATCCTGAACTTGGTTGACTGTTCTTTGATCACTTGCCCCTGGTGATGCGGCCTTACCAGGCCACAGAGGAAGAGGGTACAGGCAATCTTGATGAGACTTAACAAACTATGGGCAGATGACAATAGTGGAGAACTCCCCATTTCAGTGGCCTAGGAGAAGGGGACAGGAGAGAAGGAGGGAGGGTGGGACTAGGGGGAGTTGAGGGAAGGGTCTTCAATTGGGCTATATAATGAATAAATTGTGGGAAAAAGGTAAAATCAAAAATTAAAAAAGAAAAGGTACGGATTCCTAGGTTCAGTAATTTAAAATGTGGTATACTTCTTTCTACTTCACATTTTTTTTTCTCCTTCATTTTTGCTTTCTCTAATTTTGACTTCCTTCTCTCATCTTTGGCTATGTGCTTCTGATTAAAAAATTGAGCTTTATTCATGGCCAGTCCCTATCTTCGTTATCCTAAATTCTTGGAGGATAATTGTTGCTTCTCCCTGTACTGTGCTTTGGTGGTTTCTAGGTCTGTTTCTGGCACAGTGTGGGGGACTTGAAGCTGTGTCTTTTCCTTGCATGTAGTGTGTGGTGTCAGTTACGTGTACAAACACGTCTTTTCTCCTTCGTGCACATTATGTAAGAAATGAGAACCAGGCATTTGAATAAGTTAATCACATGCCACATTTCCCTTTGGAAATGAAACATATTAGTTTAAAACTGTAGTGTGTTTGTAAGCTGAAATATACTACAAAGAGAGAACTTTTTACTAGTTAAAGGTTTATTATAGTTGTGTACCTTAAAATGTTCATCCTTGCTGCCATAGTTACTCATCTGAATGTGCTCATTGACATGCCTTCAAACAGGAGATAGCCTCTGAAGTTGAGATCATGTACCAAATTTCAGCCCAGATTGAATTTTATGCATGTAAATGGAGCCATTGGCATCGTCTTGCGTGTAATGTAACTAGCAGGCAGTGCTGTGATGAACTGCAACATGAGCTAGGATCTGCAGACTATTCAGGGAACATACGCAAAACCTTCTCCACTTTTGAACTAGGTTGTTCTCCAAAAGCAACAAGTACTACTTGTCTTTTGGGAAAGCTGTCACGGAGCTGTAAAACCCTTGGTTTATTCTTAAGATTCCTCTGCACCCCCAGCCTAGGAACATTTTACAGTTCTCTTGGAATTTGATAAAAGTTTCCTAACTTTGAAGTTAGAAGAGTCTCTCATTTCAGATTAGGCAGTTGTGATTTTTTTTTTTCCCTCTCATTTCATGATGCCAGAAAAATCATGCCTGGTACCATATTTGGAGAGCAGAGCCTCGAGATCCTATCTTAGAAAGCCCATCAGCTACTCTAGATGCTGTGGTCCCAGCTTCCTGAGATTTTAACCTCCCTCCCCTCCCCTCGCTGTCACACATACTGTTCATAGTATTTTAATACTCAAAAATTGTGGCAAAATAAACATAAATCTGGCCACTTTCATGATGCAGTGCAGTGGCCCTAAGCCGACTGATATCATTGTGCAACTCCTTACCACAATCCCTCTCTAGCATCTTTTTTCATCGTCACATACTAAAACTTTATATGCACTGCACCTTATAGACACTGAGTAGCTTCCCATTTCTATTTTTTCTCAACTTCTAGTAACCATGGTTATAAATTTCTATCTCTCTTTTAAAAAGATTTATTTTCTTATGTATGGGTGTTTTGCTGGTATGTATGTATGTTTATGCACCATGTATATACACTGCCCATGGAAGCTGGAAGAGAGTGCTGGATCCCTGTAACTGTAGTTACAGCTCTGAGCCACCATGTGTGCTAGAATTGAACCTGGATCCTCTGGAAGAGCAGCTAGTGCTTTTAAGTGTAGAACTATCTCTCCAGTCCTAATTTTCTACCTATTTAAGTCGGACTATTTCTAAGTATCAAATACCGTCAAAATGATATAATATTTGTATTTTTGTCCTTTCATTTAACATAATCTTTTCAAGATTCATCTATGTTGTGGAATGTATAAATTTATCTCCTTTTAAGGCTGAATATTGTTCTTTGGTGTGCGAACTACAGTTTGCTTAGGATTCATGCATTATGGACACTTGGGTGGCTTCCACTATTGCTTGTTGTGATCATGGGTGCTTTGAATCCTTATCTTTATTTTGAATAGGGTAGATAAAATAGTTTGCAAAGTAATAAAAATGAGTGAAATAAAGGAAGAGGATCAAGGGATAGAATTTCAGATTTTATAGTTAGGCTGATGACACAGGATTAGAAACAGGAGAAACAGTTGCATGAAAGTGTAGGAAGGAAAAAGTTGAGTTTGATTTTGGTCTTGTTGAATTCCAGGTGTGTTATGGTTATTTTTGTAAAACTGTGTTTGTTTCTCATTTTAGCTCTTAAACTGGCTATCACACAAATAATTGAGACCCTCTTATATTTGTTTTAAAATAAGCTTTGCCACATAATAATCGAGCAGTTATTACTCCATTCTTAACGTTCTAAGCTTCAAATTTGGCTTCTTCCCATTGTTCATTCCACAGATACTTGCACTTTGTAGCTTTTCTGCTCCAGATCCTTCCCCTGATGTCTCTTGGCCTCTCCTATGGCTCAATCCCCTTCTTCCTCCTCTAACTCCTCCTCTTCCTCTCTGGCTGTCAGGATGTCCAGCCCTATTCTTTCCCATGCTCAGCAATTGGCTGTAGGCTGCTTTATTTGCATACCAGGGGACTTTTGGGGAACAGTGTTTACACAGCATTAGGACAGGAGATTCTCAAAACAAGGATTGCAACCAGATATGGAGAGTACAGAAATCAGCATTTAAATTACACAATAACTTTATTTTACACAGCTGCTAGTGAGGATTTTCAAGGTAGACAATGAGGAGACAATTTTAAATGTAGGTTTGGGTGGAAGGTTGGGTTGTTGAGAGTTACCCTACTACATATCCTCCTAATAAGACTAGAAGGCTGCCTGAAGGATTTCTCTGCCATGATAGGCAGTGAGTCCAAGCCTCCTCTGCCTGTCTTAGGTTGCTTTGCTCAGGTATTTTGACCAACAACGACAGAAGTACCTAATGCATCAGGATTATCTTTGTGGTATAATTGGAAACAAAAACTTCAGAGCATCAAATGCAAGTACAGAAAAAAGATTAACTGTATGCAGATGAAATCACAGGGTTCTACTCAATGCTTCAGTAAAGAAGGAGTGGGAATAAAGAGAGCATATTGGCATTCTGGAATCCTGTGATAATTATCAAAGAAGTCATTCATTTACGTGT
This sequence comes from Pachyuromys duprasi, assembly GCA_028658305.1. NCBI lineage: Eukaryota > Metazoa > Chordata > Mammalia > Rodentia > Muridae > Pachyuromys > Pachyuromys duprasi. The sequence goes on from CM053744.1 coordinate 29,179,072, forward strand.
TTTTCTCTAGCTTTTCATTACTGCCCAGCAAAACTACTAGTTGATGTCACTGTGTCAGGAGCCAAGAGATGCTGTTAGGTAACACTGGGTCTCCTGTAAGTCAGTTGCTGCTCTTCAAGGGGAGGCATCTACTTTCTGATTATGCAGCACTTGCTTTGGCCCATGCGGGACTGGAGAGCAGAGGCTTCTTAAATGACGTCACTGAGGTCACTTCTGATGACTGTGCAGCTGCAGTATGTGCATTTGCTTTCCTGGGTGCAGGTTGTTTAATGGCTAAAGCTTTATATAATTACAAAGAAATCTTAAATCCTACTGGGCTCAAGTGTGCTTATTTACACTTGGACTGCTGGTAAAGAAGTGTTAAGTTTGATTGTGCTAAGGCTGGCCAGACATGTGGTGAAGTCACATGGAGCTCTTTCTTCTGGCCTTTTGATGGACTACCAAGGTGTATGATTTCAAGTGCTAAGTCCCTCGAACATAGCTGAACTTGGCTTTTTCTTCTGAACAGGAGAGATTTTGCTTCTTGGAAATGTCAAAGGAGTGTATTATTAGGTTCTCAGACCTAGGATGTTTGTAGAATTGGCAGCAAAGGTTTCCTAAATTCTGCAGTTACTCTCCTTAGCTTTGGTAGTTGTATTCACTTACAAAATGAAGAGTGTCAGTAAGGGGTATATCTGTTTTCAGCAAAAGGCTATGCAGCTAGCTTAAAGAAGTTAGCATTTGCATGCAGTACAGTCAATGTAAACACTGTAAAACTTTCTCAGGAAGGGATCTTCTATACTGTGTGGTGCATGTACTGCTTTGATATTAATACCATATTCCTCATATATATAAACTCTCCTCCAAGGTCTAGTCCTTTCCAGTCACTCTTTAACCACACTTTCCTTTTTGCTTCACTTTAGTTGCCTTTTCATTAATTTGACAGTTTTCTTCAGGAGACCATTTTCCATTTGAAACTTGGAAATGATGTTTCCCCCAAATGATGATTATAATTGAGAACTTTAAAAAAGTTAAGTTTGTGGGACAAGTAAGTTGGTTTCCAAGTTATCTGAAGATCTCAAGCATATTATTTTGAATCTGTGGTTTTTATTTAGTTTAAAAATTTTCCCTTAAAAGACAGCTTTTTCAAACCAAGAAATATTGCAACTAACTTGGCCGAATCCTAGGCCAAGTATTGCTATCTTAATTTAAGGAGATGAAGGAAAGTGGCATGTTATCCAGGATGCATGAAGGCAGCACTGCTGGAGAACCTGTCCTTCCCTGGGCAGCTGCTCAGCAAAAGGGGAAATGAAGGGAAGTCTACACGATTGAATTACACAGACTCTTATACAAACCTAGAGTGTTTGTAAATATTTGGGGTTCATTGTCTTTATATAGTAATGGAGTAGAACAAGGAAAGGTATAGGCAGGGTTGGGAGATGGTGAGTGGGGAGTAGATCAGAGGCCTCATGCATTTCACAAAGCGCTCCTATAAATATTAATAGATAAATGAAAAGTTATTAACCTGACTCACAAAGAATATAAATTGGAGCAGGGGACTTTGTTTTTCATTAGTCAATTTGCCAAAAATGTACGAGTTTGGCAATAACTGGTATTGAGTACATGAAGAAATAGGAGTTGTCTACTAATGAACAGGTAAATTGATACCAGGAGGGCAGTTTAACTCTATGAGTCAGAAACCTTAAAAGGCCTGTGAGTACTTTAACCGGGGTAATCTCCTGCTAAGAATCTTTATCCTAAAGGATTCCGTGCCTTCCTATTAAGGTATCAGAGTATGTGCATGCCTTCTGCTCCAAATACGGAGAGACGGCAGGGATAAGACATTGAGGGAATAAAAGAAGACAAGCCAAAGCTAGGTTTGTAGACAGGATGGCATTACACACTGGAAGGACTGAAACAGAAGGGGCATTCAGCTGGATTAAGCCTTGATACCACAGAGCTTCTCGGTGTTGAGAGAAAGTTTATTTGAGGGTACTAGGGAATAGAGGGTTACCTCTGCAGATGGGCTTAGAAGTACCTAACCCCCTGAAGCCATGGTTTGCCGTGAACTTTCATTTTTTGTAAAGGGAAATTGAAAGAATCTCCCCCAGGAGAGCTATACTTTATTTTGAGCTGTGGGTCTTGAGAAGCAGAAGTGAGCTGCTGTGTCTTCCACACTTGGAATCAGGGTGGGAAGTTTGGGTTGAGGGGGCAAGGTTGGGCTTCTCTGTATGACATCATATAAATCTTGGTCCTGGATGGCAGGCATCCTGGGAGAGGCAAGAAAGAGATACTGTGGAGCCACAGGTGAGCACGGGTGGAGAGGGCCGCCAAGGAGAAAAAGACAGAAGCCTTCAAAATACAGTTTAACAACTGAAAACAAGTAATCGGAGCAACAAGTCATAAAACTAACAAGAGCAAAATCGCCCTATGTGAGATCAATAGATTTTATGGACAAATCAAAGATTAAAGGACACATATTCATGATGCTCCAAGAAATAAAGGTATTATATCATCAGTGAAAGCAAAAATCTAGAATTTTGCCAGTCTGCTGCTCAGCCCTCATGACTTCCTGTCATTGAAAGAAGAAAAGTGACCTGACCAAAATACAAGAGAGGAGGGAAAACTCACCAACAAACAATACCAGGCAGGCAACCGCCAGTCCAGAAACAGAAACGCAAGGAAAACACAAGACAGCACACACCACCTACAAAACACTAAACCTATAAGAATAGTGACTAATGAAGATGACCTGGAAGGACTGCCAGACAAAGAATTTAGAAAAATGATTACAGCCATGGTAACTCAAAGAAGATGTCAATTATACTCCTAGAAAGAGCTGAATTAGACATCAACGCCACTCTAACACAGGGAAACGGTTTGATAAAGAGCTAGAATACTGAGAAAGAGTGCCACAGTGTCAAAAAAAGCCACCTAATAAGCCAGACCTTCTTATATTAAATAAAAATCTAGCGTGTTTGTAAATATTTGGAAATTTCAGCTACATGAGAAAGAACCAGATGCAAGTTTTAGAAATGAAAAACACGTTCACAGAAATAAAACTGTTGACTTTGAGATTGGGTCTTCCTGTAACTGAAGCTCACTTTGAATTTATGGTATTCCCGCCTCAGGTCTGGTTCTGGGATTACAGGCACAACCACCATACTTACCTGAGAGGATAAACCTCATAGATGGGATGACGGTTAGACTTAGCACATTTACAAAGAAAACTGATGAGTTGAAAGAGTACTGAGAAATTCACATAGAATTTAGCTTATAGAGACAAAAGGTTAAAAAAGGCAGGGCATTTGAAAGCTGGATGGAGAGGTTTCAATTTAAGTTAAAACTATAGAATATAAAGATTGGCCCTAAATACTAGGTGAAAAGGAAACAAAAAAGGTAGAGCCTCTGGATTTGTAGATGCTGGAAGATAGGGGGTGATGTTTCTAAAGTGCTTATGGGAAGTTATACTTCATCTGTAAAATTTGTTTAATTCTTTGTACATGTGAGTGTGGTGGTATATGTGTATGTATGTATGTTTATGTGCACGTAGGTGGATGTGACAAAGGTCAGCATCTGTCTTCCTTGATTACTCACTTGGTTTTTGAGACAGGGCCCCTCACTGAACCTAGGCTTGTTGGTTTGGCTAGGCAGGCTGACCAGTGAGCCCCCAAGATTCCCCTTTGCTTTCCCAGCATTTTAGGATTGTAGGTATTCACTGCCAGGGATGGCTTTCACATGGGCTTGTGAGATTGAAAGAGAGGGAAAGAGAGGGAGAGAGAAGGAAAAGGAGAGGGAAAAGGAGAGGGAGGAAGGAAGGGGGAGAGAAAGAGAAGGAAAAAGGAGAGAGAAGGAAAGGGAGAGGGAGGAAGGGGGGGAGAGAGAGAGAGTCTGAATTCAGGTTCTCTTGCTTGCAGGGCAAAAACTTCACTAATTCATCTCACTAGCCTAATGTGATTTTTAAAATTAAAATTTCTTTTTATGTGGGTGTTTTGCCTGCATGTATGTGTGTGCATCATATACATGCCTGTTACCTGTGGAGGCCAGAAGAGGGCATTGGATCCCCTGCAGCGAGATTTACAGATAGTTGTGAGCTACCATGTGTGAACTGAACCTGGGTTCTCTGGAAAGCAAACTGGGTTCATAACCAAGGAGGCATCTTTCCATGCTCCTAATGTGATTATTTATCTGCTTAGATTTACTTCCCTTCCTTCTTTTCTTTCTCCCTCTCCCTTCCTTTCCTCCTCCTTTTTTCTTTAAGGACATATATGTTCTTTGTCACGTTGTTACCTACCTTTCTGCCCTGTTATTTTATGGTTGTTTTAACATCTGTAATATCCATCTTCATCCTGGTAGAGTCTCTTGGAGTAGCATTTTTTTAGCTTCACATATGACAATCTTAGAGGAATATGCATGTGTCTACTCACAAGCAGTCCTTTGTACCTTTGTTATGTATTTTAAACTCTGTATGTTATAAATCCCAGAAATCACCATTATTTTTACTTTAAATAGTCAAATACATGCTATAAGGATTTAAATAGTAAAAATATCTTATATTGCCCATGTTGTTGCCATGTCTGATACTTTTCAGTTCTTTGTGTAGATTCTGATTTGTATTTCATGTTTTCTTTCTTTTTGTTTTGTTATTGTGTAGATCTGCTGGTGTTGAGATTTTCTACTTTTATATACTTGCCAAGGTCTTGTTTTGCCATTGTTGAAGTATATCACATTTCTCTACCCTTCTGTCTGTCATGATTTCTACAGTTAATGCTATTCTTGTTTTTTTTTTTTCCTATGTAAATATGCCTTTTTGTAGAGGAATTTTAATCCAGCAACATGGCTACTCTGGCAAGGGACTCATCCAAAGATCTAGGTCTAAATGATTGGCTAGAATCTGGACACACCCTTAGTATATATCTTTAATCCCCTCTGGCAGTAATATAGACTTGTCATACATTTAATCTGACTGGAATTTAGTACACACCTTTAATCCCCAAGAAGGACATCTAATTGAGGAGCAGACAGAATGATGAATCAGAGAAAGATTTGACAGAATCAGTCAGAGACAGGATATGACCAACTTTCATGAGAACAGACAGGAAAGAGAAGCTACTTTAGAGCAGTACAGAGATAGAAAGAGAGAGGGAGGAGGAGTGTTGCTGGAGACTGTACAGGAGAGTTCAGAGTTCAATACAGTTTGGTGCAGTTCAGGTCAGTGGAGATCAGTTTGTGGAGTTCATAGGCAGCTTTTTCAAGCAGAGCAATTCAGTGACAAGCCATGAATCTGTCAATTTGGAGAGGAGTTTTGAGCCAGAAGAGCTTTGTTGAATCAGCCAGCCAGAGTTCAGAAAGAACTGGAAATCTTATCCAGCAGTAAGTCTTGGAGACCAAAAAAAAAACCGTTCTAGGCCTAGTAGCATATGGAGGCGGGAGGTTGAAGCCTTCAAGGTCCAGGCTTGCAGATTGACTGAGGTTAGAAGCTTCCAGGGCTAGGCCTAGGGATAGTTAGATAGAAACATTGGGCTCAGCCCAATCCATGTATTCATAAAGCTTGGGTACGGCTCTCATATCATCCCCTTTTCTGAGAAAATAAAAATAACCTTTACCTCTTTTTCTTTTTTTCTTCCTGCTTTGAAGTTTTCTCTATTCCACTGTCTTTAAGTTTTCTCTATTCCACTGTCTTTAAGTAATGTAGTTATGAAATGCTTTTAAAAGGATTCCGTTTGTGTGTGTGTGATTTTTTTTTCTCTCTCTCTTAAAGTTCTCAAAACAGTTTGAATCTGTCGACTTTTAGTGGTTACCATATTTGGAAAATATTTGGTCACTATTCTTTTCCCATTCTCTTTCTTCTCGTTGGACCATTTGAAATGTGTGTCATTTCAGTCATCTCAGGGGCTCTTGACTTTTTTCCTGTTTGTATTTACATGTGTACTTTCTCTTCCATGTCTTCAGGCTCCTTCTTCTCTTCCGGATCTGCTTTGAATGCAGAGACACTGTGGTTTTTGTTTCAAGAAGCTTGATTATTTTCACTTCTGTCTCCTCACCATGCCCTTTCCCAACCTTTCTGGATTTACAAGCTGTAAATATAAGAGTGACTAAATTAGTTAATTAGTTAGTTTTACATTCTGATTGCAGCTCTTCTCCCTCCTCTCCTTCCAGTCCCTCCATCTCAACTCTCCTCCCCCCATCCTTCCATCCTCCCTTTCTCCTCAGAAAAGGTGAGGCCTCCCATGGATATTAACCTGCCTTGGCATATCAAGTAGCAGTAGGACTAGGCACATCCGCTATTGAGGCTAGACGAAGCAGACCAGTTGGGGGAAAGGGACCTAAAGGCAGGCAGTAGAATCAAAGACAGCCTCTACTCCTGCTGTTAGAAGGCCCACATGAAGACTGAACTGTACCACTGTTACCTGTGTGCACATGGCCTAGGTCTGTCCCATGCATGCTTTCTATTTGGCAGTTCAATCTCTGTGGGCCCCAAATGGGCCCAGGTTAGTTGATTCTATAGGTTTTCTTGTGTTGTTCTTGATTTCTCTGGCTCCTTCAATCCTTCCTTCCACAGGATTCCCCAGCTGTGCCTAATGTTTTTGTATGGGTCTCTGCGTCTGTTTGCATCAGTTTCCGGGTGAAGCCTTTCAGATGACAGTTAAAGTATAACTGTCTACAAGTATAGCAGAATATCATTAATAGTGTTAAGGGGTCATTGGCCACTGACCCACGAGGACAAAGGGAGCACAAGGAATGAACAGAGTTTGGATGGTTGTGAGTATGACAGAATAACTTCTGGAAACAGATTCATTGAGACAGCTCAACTTTATTTTGGGATGAAACAAGGTTATGTAGTTCTTGGTGAGTGGATGGGGGTTCCCAGGGTGGGTGTACATTATTGGCTAGGGCTTGAAGCGCTAGGAATGATTAATTTACAGGAAGGAATTCCAGGAATTCTAGGCACCTGCCCAGCAGTTCTTAGGATAAAGGAAGTTGAACCTTCAGTTTGGCCTTGGCCTACCTGACTCTCCTCAGAGGTGAATGATGTGGGGGTTGAGCTTAGAGACACTCTCCAGTTGAGGTCAGCAAGAAAAGAAGAAACCCCTGCTGAGAAAGGGAGCCCTCTTCTGCAAGGAGCTGGGAAAGCTGTCAGGATGTGGTGGACTGCGACCTTAATAGCAGGGTCTTCCAGTACGCATGGGTCTCAAGATGGACCAGTCCTTAGTTACCTTTTCCTTCAATTTATGCTCCACCTCTACCCCTACATCCCTTGTAGGAAGGAAAACGTGTGGGTGGAAGGTTTTGTCGCTGGGTTGATGTCCCAATCCCTCCATTGGTTGCAGGAGATGGTCATTTCAGAGTTCATAGTCACCATTGCTAGGAGTCCTTGCTAGGCTACCCTCATTGATTCCTGGGAATTTCCATTGTCCCCACTGATTCCAATTCTCAATCCCAGTACTCATTAAACCTTCTCTCCCTACTAGATCCCTCCTGCTCCCTTCCGACCCTCTTCTTCCAGCAAGCAGTGCCCCTTTCCACGTCTATTCTATTTCCCTACTCAGGGCATCTCCCTGTGGGCCGTCCTTGTTACTTAGCTTCTTTGGGTCTGTGAGCTGTACAATGGTCATTCCTGTACTTTATGGCTACTATCCACTTAAGTGTGAATACATACCATGTTTGTCTTTCTGGGTCTGGATTACCTCACAGCATGCTATTTTTTTAGTTCCGTCCATGTGCCTGCAAATTTCATGATGTCACTGTTTTTAATAGCTAAGTAATATTTTATTGTATAAATATATCACGTTTTCTTTATTCATTCTTTGGTTGAGGGACATCTAGATTTTTTCCAGTTTCTGGCTATTATTAATGAAGCTGCTCTGAGCATAGTTAAGCAAGTGTCCTTGTGGCGTGGTGGAGCATCCTTTGCCTAGGAGTGGTATAGCAGGGTCTTGAGGTAGAACTATTCCCAATTTTCTGAGAAACCAGCAAATTGATTCCTGAAACAGACGTGTAAGTTTGCACTCCCACCAGCAGTGGAGGAGTGTTCCTTTGCTCCATATCCTCACCAACCTCTAGAAGTTGTTATTGTACAGGAGTATTTTAGCTATTCTGGGTTTTTTGTTTTTCCATACTAAGTTGAGTATTGTTCTTTCAAGGTCTCTAAAGAATTTTGTTGGAATTTTGATGAGAATTGCAGTGAATCTGTGGATTGCTTTTGGTAGTAAAAATTAACATTTTTTACTATATTAATCCTACAGACCCATGAGCATGGGATATCTTTCCATTTTATGATATCTTCTTCAATTTCTTTCTTCAGGGACTTGAAGTTCTTGTTATACAGGTCTTTAACTTGCTTGGTTATAGTTACACCAAGATATTTATATTATTTGTGCCTATTGTGGAGGGTGTTATTTACTAAATTTCTCAGTCTGTTTATGGTTCACATATAAGGGTGCTACTGTTTTTTTTTTTTAATCCAGCCACTCTGCTGTTTATCTGCTGTAGGAGTTCCTTGGTAGAATATTTGGGGTCCCTTATGTATACTATAATATCATCTGAGAATAGAGATACTTTGACTTCTTCCTTTCCAATTTGTATCCTCTTGAGCTCCTTTAGTTGTATTATTGCTCTAGCTAAAACTTGCAAGCACTATATTGAATAGATATTGAGAGAATGGACAGCCTTGTCTTGTCCCCGAATTTAGTGCAATAACTTTAAGTTTCTCTCCATTTAATTTGATGTTGGTTATTGGCCTGCTGTGTATTACCTTTATTGTGTTTAGGTATGTGCCTTGTATACCTGACCTCTCCAAGACTTTTATCATGAAGAAGTGGAGTGTTGGATTTTATCAGTGTTTCCCCCCCCCCCCCCCGCCCCGTACCTAATGCTGTGATCATGTGTTTTTTATCTTTCAGTTTGTTTATATGGTGGATATCATTGATGGATTTTCATATGTTAAACCATCCCTGCATTGCTACAGCCTACTTGATCATAGTGTATGATGTTTTAATGTGTTCTTGGATTCAGTTTGCAAGTATTTTATTGAGTATTTTTGCAGCAATATTCAAAAGGCAGATTGGTCTAAAATTCTCTTTCTTTCTTGAAACTTTGTGTGGTATAGATATCAGGGTGACAATGACCTCAAAATGAATCTGGCAGTGTTCCTTTTGTTTCTGTTTTGTGGACTAGTTTGAGGAGTATTGATATTAACTCTTCTTTGAAAGTCTGAATTCTGTACTAAAACAGAATTTTGTTTGGGTTTTTTTGTTTGGGAGGCTTTTAATGAATGCTTCGATTTCTTTAGGGGTTATAGGTCTATTTAAATTGTTTACCTGATCTTAATTTAACTTTAGTAAGTGGTATCTATAAAGAAAAATCATGTATTTCACTTAGATGTTCCAATTTTGTGGAGGACAGATTTTTGAAGTAAGACCTAATGATTCTTTGGATTTACTCACTCTTTTGTTGTGGCCTTCTTTTCATTTACTGATTTTGTTGATTTTGGATATTCTGTCTCTGTTTTTCAGCTAGTTTGGTTAAATGTTTTTCTATCTTGTTGATTTTCTCAAAGAACCAACTCTTGGTTCATTGATTCTTTTGTATTGTTCTCTTTGGTTTTATCTTACTGATGTTAGCCCATTGTTCTCTTTGTTTCTACTTTATTAATTTAAGCCCTGAGTTTATTTCCTGCAGCCTTCTCCTCTTGGGTGTTTGCTTCTTTTTGTTCTAGAGCTTTCAGATGTGCTGTTAAGTTGCTAGAATGAGGTCTCACCAATTTCTTTATGAAGGCTTTTAGTACTATGAACTTTCCTTTTAGTACTGGTTTTATTGTGTCCCATAAGTTTGTATGTTGTACCTTCATTTTCATTGAATTTTATGAAGTCTTTAATTTCCTTCTTTATTTCTTCCCTGACCTGTGGTCAGTGAGTAGGTAGTTTAGTTTACATGAGTTGTAGGCTTTTTGTTGATTCTGTTGTTGAAGTCCAACTTTAATCTATGGTGGTCTGATAAGATATAGGGGGTTATTTTAAGTTTCTTCTGTCTGTTGAGACTTGATTCATGATCCAGTATATGGTCAATTTTCCTAAAGGTACCATGATCCTGAGAAGAAGGCATGTTCTTTTGTGTTTAAATGAAATGTTCTGTAGAGATATGTTTAAGTCCATTCAATTTATAATGTCAGTTAGTTTCATTATATCTCTGTTTAGTTTTTGTCTTGATGACCTGTCCATTCGTAAGAGTGGGTGTTGACGTATCCCACTATTAAAGTGTGGGGTTCGATGTGTGATTTAAGCTTTGGTAATATTTCTTTTATGGATGTGATTGCCTTTGCCTTTGTGGCACAGATGTTCAGAATTGAGAGGTCATCATGATGGATTTTTTTTTCTGTGATGAGTATGAATTGTCCTTCCTCGTCTCCTTTGATTAATTTTAGTTGAATGTCTATTTTATTAGATATTAGAATAGCTCCTCCAGCTTGATTCTTGGTTCTGTTTGCTTGGAAAATCTTTTTTCCGGTCCTTTACTCTGAGTTAATATCTATTCATTATGCTGAGGTCTGTTTTTTTTCTATGCCACAGAATAATGGATGCTGTTTTTGCTCCCATTCTATAAACCTGTATTTTTTTTTACGTAGGAATTGAATCCATTGATGTTGAGATATATTAATGGCAAATGGTTTTTAATTCCTGTTATTTTGATATTGGTGGAAGTTGTGTGTGTGAGTGCTTCTTTTCTTTGGTTTTGCTGCAGTGAGGTTATTTATTTCTTGGGTTTTCTTGGGTGTAGTTAAGCTCCTTATTTTGGAGTTTTCCTTCTAGTATCTTTTGTAGAGCTGAATTTGTGGATAGATATTGTTCAAATTTGGTTTTGTCATGGAAAATCTTATTTTCTCTCTATGGTGATTGAAATTTTTGCTGGGTATAGTAGTAGGGGCTGGAATCTATGGTTTCTTAGAGACCGCAAGACATCTGCTCAGGCCCTTCTGGCTTTTAGGGTATCTGTTGAGAATTTAGACAAAATTCTGATATGTGATACTTTATATGTGACTTGGCTTTTTCCCCTTGCAGCTTCTTTCCTTGTTCTGTACATTTATTATTTTGTTATGTTGTGGGAGGGTTTTTTTTTTTTCTTGGTCCAATCTAATTGGTGTTCTCTATGCTTCTTGTGTGTTTATAGGCATCTCTTTCTTTAGGTTAGGGCAATTTTTTTTCATGATTTTGTTGAAAATATTTTCTGGACATTTGAGTTGGGAATCTTCTCTTTCTTCTATTCCTATTCTTTTTAAGTTTGCTCTTTTCATAGTGTCCCAGATTTCCTGGATGTTTTGTGTCAGGAACTTTTAGATTTAACATTTTGACTGGATTTCTTCTATTGTATCTTCTACACCTGAGAGTCTCTCTTCCTTCTCTTGTATTCTGTTGATGATGCTTGTGTCTGTAGTTCCTGTTCTCCTACCTAGGTTTTCCATCTTCAGTATTCCCTCAGTTTGCATTTTCGTTTTTGCTTCTATTTCTATTTTCTGGTCTTGAACAGTTTTATTCATTTCCTTCACTTGTTTGATTGTATTTTCTTTAAAGTGATTTGTTCATTTCCTCTTTAAAGTCCTCAACCATCTTTATAAGGTTGGATTTAAGGTCATTTTCTTGTGCTTCAGCTGTGTGAGGATATTCAGTGTTAACTGTAGTAGAATAGCTGGGCTTTGGTGGTGCCATATTGCCCTGACTGTTGTTTTATGTTCTTATGCTGGCCTTTAGTCATCTGCATTTTGTGCTTATTACCGTTTTAGATGCTGACGTCTGAGTTTATCATTGTTGGATGGGTGGGTGTGTTTTTGCATGTTTTTCCCCCTTGGTTTCTGGTTCTTCTCTGTCTTCTGGCCTTAGTGATCTGGGGTTCTAGTAACTTCTGAGTCTTCAGGACCATTAGGGTGTCTCCCCTGGAGTTTTTGTGCCCTGCGTGGCCTCTTCTGGGTGCTAACCTTGCTGGATCCCTAGTACCAGCATGACTTTTGCTGTCTGGCTACAGCTGGCCTCCAGGAAAGCAGACAGAGTTGTGGGATGGTAAATGTAGTCCACAGTGTGGAGTGTAGTTTAAGACTTTTGTGTGAGTTTTAAGGGGATATGACAGGTAAGGGCTTGGAGCAGGGTCTTACTTTGTTCCTGGTGCCAGCAGGCTTCCAAAATAGCAGGCAGAGTTGTGGAAATGAAGCATAGGATTTGTGATGCAGATTACCTCTGTTGGGTGTGATTTCAGGTGAGTTGGTGGGCTTGTGGGAGGGGAGGAGCTTTTCTGGCATTACTGGTGCCAGCAGGCCTCTGAGATGGCAGGCAGAAGAGTGGAGCAGGAAATGAGGCACAGGGCTTGGGGTGCAATCCACCACTCTTGGGTGTGCATTCAGGAGAGTTGGGGGGAGAGCAGTTACTCTTTTAAATTTTATCTACTCACCCTGCCTTTCCTGCGCTATGTGATAATGGTTGCTTTGCCTTTAGCAGTACCTTGTCCCTTGATTGTAGGATAAGCTGAATTCAAGCATTTGACTCCTGGATTTTTTTTCTTGCTGTTATTTAAAGTATTGCTCATCTTCATTAAGTGACTCATTAAGGATTCTTGGGATCAGTTTGGTCCTTGGAAGGTCTTGCTCTTGAGCCTTGCCAGGAGGAGGGGATTGGTAGTATTTGAGAGTTAATTATCACATGGCAAAATCCTTGTAAGCATTCATCCTGGTGTTTTGTGAATTACAAGGTTTTTCTCTTGTACACTTTTTTTTTCTTCTCCCAAGACAAGGTTTCTCCGTGTGGCCCTGGCTGTCCTGGACTCACTTTGTAGACCAGGCTGGTCTCAAACTCACAGAGATCCGCCTGTCTCTGCCTCCGATTGCTGGGATTACATATATGCACCACCAGGGCTGGCCTTTTGTGCGTGGTTTTAAATCTATAACTGTTAGAGCAGCAAGGGTGCACAGGTTCAGGAACAGCTTTGGTTTTAAAAGTTAGAAAGCAGGTTTATTTTAATTTTTACTGTAATTTAATTTTTTGTACCCCAAAATAGTATAGGCTTTCAGTTCCAGAATCTTTTTTTCTCATTTATTCACTTTAAATTCTTGTAGCTCCTTCCCTTCTCCCCTCCCAGCCTCTCCCTCTCTCCCTCTTTCCTCGCCCTCTCCTTCCCTTTTCCATGCACTCTTCAAGTTGCATCAGGACTGTTGTCTTCCCCTGTGGCCTGGCAAGGCCGGCCGTTCCGTCAGGGCTAAGTGATCTAAAAGGTTGCAAGTGAGTGTGTGTCCAATGCAGTCCTCACTTGCCTTACTAGGACCCACATGAGGCCTAAGCTGCCTAAGCTGCCCATCTGCTACATCTTTGTAGGGGGCCTAGGTCTAGCTCATGCATGATGTTTCAGTCCCAGCAAAGCCCTCTAGGTCCTGGTTAGTTGGCTTTGTTGTTTTTCTTATGGAGTTCCTGTCACTTCCAGCTCTTTTTCTCTTTCTTTCCATTATTACCCAAGGCTCCCTGTGCATGGGCCAATGTTCGGCTCTGAGTCTTAGCATCTGTTTAGAGCCTCTCAGAGGACAACTCGGACAGGCTCCTGTCTGCAAGCTTAGCAGAGTATCATTCATAATGTCAGGGGTTGGTACTCTCCCATAGGGTGAGTCTTTGGTTAGGTCAGGTATCTGTTGGGCATTCCCTCAATCTCTAGTCTATCTGCTCTAGCTTTATCCCTGCACATCTCGTAGGCATGGTAAATTTTGGGTTGAAGTTTTTGTGGGTGGGTTGGTGTTCCCCGCCATTTACTAGAAGACTGGACTAGTTAGAGAATGTCCTCTTCAGTCTCAGTGATCTCTGCTAAGGAGTCGCTGCTTGAATCTCCCTCACATCCTCCCAGGAGCCTATGCTGACGCAGATCTCCAGCTTGTCGCAGAGATGTCCCCTCCCTCAGTTTCTCTTCTCTCTACAGGCCCTCTGTCCTCTTGCCCTTGCTTTCTCTCCTCAGGTCTGATCTCTACCCTCTTAATTCTCTGTGCCCCCAAAGTAGGTTTATTTTAACTTAAATTTAAAACTGTTATATATGATCCCATTATATTAAAAATCAAAAAGGTTTTGCAAGACACACTCTTTCTTGTGTTGGGAAGGTCTGGCGTGTGGTGAGACTGACTGTGTGTAGCTCTTGGGCAGTGAAAACAGTCACAATATACGACTCACTGCTAGTCATCTCACAGCTTCCCATGGACCTTGCTTTTTTTCCTCTGTTCTAAGCCTTTGCAGTTTTCTTGTGCTAAACCTTAGGTGATTGTTACAGCACAGCTAGGTAAGCCATGATACATGCATACATCTGTACACACACACATACATACACTTAGGTGATCGTTATAGCTCAGTTAGTTAAACCATCAAATATACACACAGACACACACATGCACACATATGTATACACACACACAAACCACATCTTTGGTAAGATCTATGACCTCAGACTCCTCAGCTTTCCCAGCAAAGCAGAAGCGTAAACCTTCAGTTTCTGGCATGCAGCCTGAAATACCTTCTGATTTTAAGTTGTAGCCTTTTTTAATGTAAGGTGGTGTGTGCCCCTTTTCTGGGAAGCTATGGAAGTGGGCCTTAGCCAGCCACAGAAGGGCCCTGGAGGACTTTTCTGTGATCCTCCTGACAAGTGGGGGTTTCAGGCTCTGAGCCTCTTCTGGCTATGTGGCATTTGTGAGTACCTTGATATATTTGTCACAAGTGTGACAGCCAAGAAGCTCGTGAGCAGAGCAGTGTGCTGCAGGGCCTACCTGTGTGGATTCACTGAGGCACCGCTGCTGGCCCAAGCTGACGATCCAGGGTGAGCCCCTTTGCCTCCAGCCAGTGTGTTCTCATGTGCTCCGGTGACCGGCTGTCAGGCACAAAGGAACCCTCAGAGCTGTTTTTTTTTTCCTCCTCACCCCATTGTGTTTGTCTGTGAGCTTTTCCAGCAGATGCTTTATTGCATGGACAGGAGGATATACTTCCTAAAGCAAGCCCTGAAGCATGAGCTTGCGGTTTTGTAGTAGATCCCATGGTAAGAATCAATATGTAATGTGTTTAAATAGGTGGTATATAGTTATGGTCAATAGGTGGTGTACAGTGTTGAAGATAACGGAAGCAGAATGTTTTGAATTCCTGTAGAGGAAGATCACTGCTGTTCTGCTTGCTCCATAGCTTGGGCGCTCTTCTAGGATGTTACCCGTTGGCACAGGCTTTCCACTCTAATGCCTTATACATGTTTGATGGTCTGTACCTCAGTGAGCTGAGAAATATTTGTTTTCACAGTGATTTAGTTGAAGCATTAATTACAAGCAGTTCCATTCTCCACTGACGCCTGTTGGCCTGTGAGGCAGTGCTCTGGATTTTTAGTCAGATATCTTAGATAGAGTATGAAATTTCTCTTGTATACCTTATACATGGATTAGCTTTAATGATAGACTCTCATGGAAAGATTTTTAAGGTGGTATTTGTAAGGTGCAACTTCTGAATTATTCAGTGTTTAATTTTTTTGGTGGCATTTATAAATATTATAGTGCTTTGTGTTTATAGAAAGTCATAAGAACCAGTTAAAAGATCACAGGGAAATGCAGCCTTTCCTAAGCATCACATGGAAATTGAAGTGTAGGTTTTCATTAAGGTATTGATAGTGTACATCCATGTGAGAATGTGTATTCATGGAAGTATTATTAGTTCTTTTTATCACTGTGGTAGTGGCTACTGCTGAAAGAAGATAAAACATTAACCAATTAGCAGGTTGTGCTCTGTTACTATTATATGTTCTTCCTAATGGTCACTGATCATACTTTAATTAGGAAGTCATTCAGCATTATGGGTAAGAAAATACCACCAAAATGGAAAACTGATTAGATAAGTAGAATCACGTGCAAAATAGAACATACATTTTTGTTTCTTTTGTATGTACTAGTTCTTAGATTTCTATTCCCTCTTTGTTATTTATTTGGAGTTATCATATAAAAGGTCTAGGTCAAAAGGGATGTTTGCTCTGAGCTGCTCTGGCTATGATAGGTTTGTGAGTAAAGGCTGGCTTTCCTGGGGTGGAGGGGTTTATACTCTGGGCTACCAGGTCTGGTTGGGTGGGTGGTGCACTGTATAAGATCAGTGACTTCTAGAATTGGCAGGAAATAAAACAGTTTGTGTGTGCTCATCTGTACTCTCTTGGGTAGGCCCATATTGGTCCAGAGCAAGACACCTTCCTGTTCTTAGTGCTTCATTGCTTCTTAACAATGGCCCCGGTGATGCATTTTAAAATTTCCAATTTTATTTGAAAACTACTTCTTTCTGCTGTTTTTTTTTTCTTCCAAATAATTAGTATGACCGTGTGTATGTATGTTTGTGTGTATTGCATTCATATATGATGTGTAAGTGCTACATGCAATCACGCCTCCATAGATGCCTGAATATAAGGTCAAACACTGTAAAATCTCCCGGTTGCAATCTTGTCTTGAGTAGTCGGTGCTGTTTGAAAAAGCCTTAGACAATGCTGGATGGATACTTACAAAATGGTGCCTCTTGAAATTGGAAAAGAAAGCAAAGAGGCTTAACGTAATTTTGGTGCTATTTTAGAGACGAAAGATTACTTTTAAAAAGGTCCGACTTGGGCCTGGAGAGATGGATCATCAGTTACAAGTACTTCTTTTTCTTCGAAAGGATGCAGGTCAAATATGCTCTTCTGACCTTTACAGGGAGTGGGCTAGCATGTGGTGTATATACATACATGTAGGCAGAGCATTCACACATGTAAAATAAAATAAATCTTAAGAAGGAGCAATACTATAAGTGGACATGTTGACGTAGATGTTTACAGAGTAAGCATGCCAGTCACCCCCGGGGTCCCACAGTAGTTGGCTGTGCTTTATTTGATATTTCACAGAGATCGTAACTGTCTCAGGTTGTGTGGACAGGAAGGTTTATGCTGGAAGACTGGAAGACTGAGTCATAGGTCACCTAGGTCCTGAGAAAGATCCTCATGTCCCCCAAGATGCAAGAGGGATGAATGAAATTGTCTCATGAAAAGTGACAGTGAGCAGAATTATTTTTGAAAGGATGCTTTATAACACCTTACAAATTAAAATGTTTAAAAGCTTACACATTCAAGTTCATTAAGATCTTTTTGTGTGTTTTACTGGAAATGGTATTATTTTATGTCTGAGGTCATTTTATATTTAGTCATATGTAATTCTTGTTTTTAACCAGAAACTGAGGCTCCTGGAGGAGCTTGAAGACACTTGGCTTCCTTACCTGACCCCAAAAGATGATGAGTTCTATCAGCAGGTAAGATGTTTTAGTATTTTTAACAGTTTGTAGCCTCCATCCTTGACTGGTGAAATTGCTAGGTACACCTAGAGGCCTGGCCCACACAGAGCACAGGCCTTTCCTCCCAGTTGGCTTTCTCTTCGAACTCTGTCTAGACATAGCACGCCATTTTCACTTCCCCAGCATCCATGCTCCTTTCTTCCTTTGCACCTCTCTGCACATGCTGGCTTTTCATTTGTTTTGTTTTTGTTTTTATTCTGCACAGAATATATAACCTTGTCCTCTTATCCTGATGCTGGATGGCTAATCCTTTAAGAGTTCACTTCCACATTTAAGAGTTCATTTACAAAAGGTCCTTTGAGAAGCTTTTGACACGTTATCATACCTCTGAGTTTGGCAAGCTACTTACACCATGCAAGTGTGTGCTCTACTGCCTACCTGTCCCATTGAATAGCAGGACTGGGATTCTGAATATCTGAATTCTTCAGTATTCTTCCCTTATATAAGACAAAAGAAAAAAAATGGGAAGAAGTATTTATTAGGATTACTTAGAAATCTAAAGCATGCTGCTGTTCTGGGTTTCTTGGCTTCTATTCCTGTGTGTGAGTTCATGCTGACTGGGGCTCTAACCATAGCCTGACAGGACAGGAACAACACAAGGGACATGGGGTTTTCAGCATCTGACATGGTAGTAGGGCCTAGTGAGTTCTTTTCTCATGCCTGGTCACATTGGGTTCTCTAGGCAGTGATTGAGTTAGCCTGGTTAGGGTCACTGTGTTTGCCTGGCCGAGTTCATGTGCCTTCCTGGGGTTCAGTGGGAGAATTCCCACTCAAGCTATATGGGTGAGTATGCGGGGGGTCAAGGTTGATGACACCCTGGAGAAAAACTGAATTTCTGGTTTCAAAGAAGGGAGAGGTACGCTAGACAAACAAAATATGGTGACATTTCACCTGTTTCTTTCCTATTAAAACATGTATTTGAAGTATGGGAATAGAACCATGTCACCCTTGGTAGCACCTGCTGGTCCAGAGTAACCCTGCCATTCAAGGGAGGGAAGGTAGAGGTGCCACTCTCGTTCCTAAGACCTTGTCTTCAGCCCTTCACTGCCCTTCGCTTACCAGCACTCTCATGTTGCTTTTCTTCTCTGCCCCCGTCTGTCCCCGAAGTCACGCCAGCTCCTGCTTCACATCCACAGTGAACTGTCCTTGCCTCATCTTTCCCACTCCTTGGTGGTTTACCCTGCTGGATGTTTGCTTTGCCTCAGAGTAGCTCTGCTTCTTCGCATATGGGGGAGCCCTCTTCTTCCATCCTCTGTCAGGGTACCTGTCAGAGGCTGACTGTAGTTCCCAGGCCATTCCATAGATGTTTCCTGACACCTCACCAGCCCAGAAGCTCTGGGCTGCTCCCTCTGTTGTACTTTATCTCTATCTTCTTACTCATTTTTACAGTGTTGTTGTGATGCTGGGGGTTGAATGCAGAGCCTTACTTATGCCAGGCAAGTTGCTGTACAAGTTGAACGATAGCCCCAGCCAGACTTGAAATAATTTTTCTTAACTTTGCTTTTCCCTGTCTAATCATCTGTACTTTTTTTTTTTAGTGCCTGGAGCCCAGTATGTGCTTAGTTTGCTTGAGTGAATGAACGAATGAAGAATATATTTGTATTTATTTATTTTTGTGACAGGGTCTTACTGTCTAGCCCAGGCTGTTTTTAAAAACAAACGAACAAAGAAAGAAACAAAACAGCCTATCTGTGTCTATACAGATGTATACAGGAGCCTGTGGCAGCTAGAAAGGGGTATATCAGAGTTATAGGTGGTTCTGAGCTGTTTCATGTAGGAGCTGAGCCACTCTGAATGAGCCGCAAGTGCTACTGGCAGTCAAGCCATCCCTCCATTTCACCCCCTTCAAGCTGGTTTTGAATTCAGAATCCTCTGATTCTGCCTCCTGAGGGTCACACTTACTGGTATGGGTTGTGATGCCTTTTTACTTTTAAAAGCTGGTTATGTAACCACATCTAGTGTGGTTTACATTTTGATTTTACCCGAATGCACACTTCCTCAGGAGGTGGCGTCTTGAAATTGAGGTGGTTGGCCTTATATAGTTGGTCAAATTATTTAAAACAAACATATATTTGTTTTACAATGAAGAAAAAGTAAGTTTAAAACTCTGTTTAAAGCAAACAAAAGTAGCAAGCTCTGAGGCACTTGCTGTTACTCCACTGAGTACCACTCCTCTGGTACTCAGTCACCTCATTGTAGCTTGCCACCTCTGCTTTTGTGCGAGAAGAACAGGAAGAGCTAAATGGGAAAGGTTATAGCCTGCTTTGCTCTGACCACCCACACACCAGGGATAGGAAAACAAAAAAAAAAACCACACAAAACAACAACAACAAACATGCAAACAGGAAACCCTTCCAGGCTCCTTAATTTCCTAAACCTACTCTCAAAATCAGTATGTAATCGTGTTACATATAGCTGTCTGCTAATAATCCTTAAAGCATCCTGAAAACTTGGGTTTACAGTCATGCTGTGGTACATACGTACAGACCCAGCTACTTCAGTGGTTGATCTGGGAGGATAGAATGGGCCCAGGAGTTCAGAGCCGACCTTCATCTGTCAAAACAGAATAAAACCAGAGGCAAAACGACAAAGATGAACAGTTGACTGACTCTCTCTTTTTCTAAATTTATTTATTTTTATATCAATCACAGGTTAGGTACTTTTTATCCCAGGCATAGCCTCCTCCCTCATTCCCTCCCACCCTTCCCATCCCTCCCTCATCTCCTCCCCATCCCTCCCTCATCTCCTCCCCGCCCCCTCCAAGTCCACCAACAGGGGAGGACCTCCTCCCCTTCGATCCAACCCCAGCTCATCCTGTCTCCTCAGGGCTGGCTGCAATGTCCTCCCCTGGGATCTAGCCAGGCTGTTACTCCTTGGCATGTATGGGGGAGGGTCAAAGAGTCAGCCATCAAGTTCATGACTGAGACAGTCCCTGTTCCCCTTACTAGGGTCTTCAGTTCGACACTGAGCTATCATGGGCTCCATCTGAGAGGGGGTTCTAGGCCATATCCATACATGGTCCTTGGTTGGAGAAACTGTCTCATATAAGACCCCTGTGCCCTGCTCAGTTTGGTCTTTGTGGAGCTCTTGTTCTCCCCAAGTCTTACTAACTTCCCCTATTTTTATTATTACTTCCCACCCTCTGCCAAAGGCTTGATTGTGAGTCTTAATATCTGCTTTGATACATTGCTATACTGATTCTTTCAGAGGTCCTCTTTGGTATGCTCCTGTCCTGTTGCTTGTTTTCTCCTCCATTCAATGTCCATCCCATTTGTTCATCTAAATGAGCATTGATCATACCAACCTGGGTCCTCCTTCTTGTATATCTTCCCTAGGTGTGTAAATTTCAGCATGACCATCCTATCCTATAGGACTATATAAGTGAGTATATACCATATGTTTCTTTCTGCTTTTGGGATACCTCACTTAGGATGATCGTTTCCAGGTCCCACCATTTGCCTGCGAATTTCATGATTTCCTCCTTTTTAATTGCTGAGTAGTATTCCATTGTGTGAAAGTACCACAATTTCTGTATCCGTTCCTCAACTGAGGGACATCTGGGTTGGGAAACTGAGTCTCTTAAGAGATAAACTAAAAGTACTTACAGTGACTAGTCAGCATATATTAACTGTAGACTCATGGGTCCACCGTTTTATGCGTGTGCCCATGGCGACCCTTCTGCCGTCGAGGCTGCTCCTCTTCTCTCCCAGCACCCTTCCCAGTCTCCTTCATGTGTCCCTTAGCTTCTTTCTGTCCCTGTTCTGTGTTCCCTTTCTCCATCTATAGAGATGTATGTTCTTTTCTGCAGGATTCAATGAAATCATGTGTTGTTTGTCTTACTGTATCTGGCTTGTTTCATTCACGGTAATATTCTTCAGTTTCATCCATGTTGCTGCATATGACAGGATTTCCTCTTTTCATGCTTTAACATAACATCTGGAGAAATCTTCAATTTTTCCCCATTTATTTATTTTGCCTGTGTGTGCACATTTGTGGTGCTACTATGCACGTGGCAGTCAGAAGATAATTTCTGGGAGTCTGATCTCTCCTTCCACCATGCAGGTCATG
This sequence comes from Pachyuromys duprasi, assembly GCA_028658305.1. Classification (NCBI taxonomy): domain Eukaryota; kingdom Metazoa; phylum Chordata; class Mammalia; order Rodentia; family Muridae; genus Pachyuromys; species Pachyuromys duprasi. Next base: position 29,200,458 of record CM053744.1, read on the forward strand.
AGGATTGGTGGCAAATGCCTTTACCCACTAGGCTAACTCAACTCCCCACCCACCCCTCCTAGCTTTGTTTTAATTGGCTCCATCTGCTTTCTTGCTGCAAGTCCCTTGATAGTTTCCCAGCTCATTCCGAGCAGAAATCTAGAAGTCTGGCTCTGGCCTTTGACTCAGAGCACTGTGTTCCTCAGCGCCTCACTGTTCTTCTCACCTGAATTCTTGCTTCCCCAGCCCCTCACCCCACGTCCTCTTCCTGCAGCGGCATTTCTGCTCTACTGCAATGAGCCAAGCATACTCCTGCCCCAAGACTTCTGTACTGTGATCCCTCCACCTGGAGCTCTCCCGCTCGGGTCTCCCTCTTTGATTCGTCTCTTCTCATGTCACCGAGCCAGAGAGATGTGAGATAGCCACACTTCCCACAGCAGCCCAGTCTTGTGCTCTCAACTCCAGTCTCTTCTAAAGCACTCATTGACACACATAGTACACTGTATTTTATTCATTTACTTCTGGCTCTCCTTCCCAGAAGACAAGCTCGAAGAGAATGTGGGGATGGTTTGTCATTTTGTATTACTGGAACTTAGTGCTTTGCAGATGGTATATGCATGATGGTTCTTTAAGTCCCCAAGTGAGGAATTTTTTTCCAGGTTTCCCTCCCAACTGTCCTCTTGTCCCCTAACAGTGTACTTGTACTTCTGCAGTGGTAGCGTCTTGCTCCATTACTGTCCATTCTGTCTATTAAGTTAAAATACTAGATGTTATCTGTAGGAGCCAGCTTACTTTTATCAGCATATTTACAGACTGTATCCAGTGTCTGCTGCATCACAAGTGCTGGTAGGCTGTTAAATAACCACATAAAACAGCATGGGTGCTGAATGAATGAATTCATGAACTAATACGTTGTGTTACTAACAGAGCACTGGGCTTCACCAATCTGGCTGGAACAGTGATAGCAGACCCTACATTGTTCTTCAGAACTGTGCTTTCTCTGGGTCCAGCTTGGCATCATGCAGCTGGAGGCTAGGCCAAGTGAGTATGTAGCCTTTTAGTGTTGGGATAGTTGCCAAGTTGCAAGTATTTTCAATAAAAACTATGTAGAGGATATTATGAAGGACAGTGTGCAGGATGCTCCAGAGTGCAAAGCATGAAGTGTTCCCAGCAAAGCATATGACAGCAGGTTATAGATGGATTGTCTTTGGACCTGGCCACTCACATTGTCAGGTGGAGGCATTTCCCAGGCTACTTACAGGTAGTAAATTCTGTTCTCTCAATTGAAGATAGGGTTATATTTGGCCTCATTTGAACTCTCCTCCTATAAACGAGTGGCTTACTCACCCTGCACCATGTCCGTCTTTTCCGAATGATGAAGTTCTTTCAGACCAGCCCTGGGTAGGAGAGGAAAGACAGCATTTTAGTGCATTAAGATGGGCAAAAGACAGAGCCTTCTCTCTGGAGAGCCAGAATTGCAGCTCTTCCAAGCTGTTGAGTAGGACCTGCATACTGGCCCATTGTGGCTAAGATACTGTCCCAGATACTAAACTAAACATCATCTTTTATGCCCTAGAAGTGTTCCTAGATCTCAGGAAATATAGTGTGCAACAAAACCAGCGATAATATAATTTCATGAATGTGTACTCCCTAGAAAAACTTTAACAGGATTAATAAAAAAAATTACACTAACATATTTGAAAGTCTGCCAACAGCTGTTCCAAATTACTGTGTGCTATCTGATGTTGCTCATGTACCTGTCTAAACGGAACGTGAACTTGCTTGCCTGACAGGATGAACTCCGATTATTTAATGTTCATCTCTTCTCCAAAGTTACTTGCTGTTCTCTCTCAAGACAATTCGTAACTAATGTTCCGTAGCTGTTTTGTGCATCAGATCCTAGTTTAACCCGTGTATAAATGGGAGACAAGGACATGTCAGGTAGGCATTTTCTCCCGTTCATATTTTTTGAGACTGTGGCAGAATGAGCCCACTGTCATTAATTGTTCCCGTCATGGTGAAGTAATCCTTGGCATAACAGGCACATCACATTTACATACAGGCAGACATTCTGAAGATGGTTGATGATTCTGAAGCATTTTATCATATCATCAAGAATAATTTTCTGGCAAATGTCCAAATTGCCATAAAAAGTTGATTAAAATAGTCTTTTCCTTGACTTTTTCTCATTCAAAGTAGTTTACATGTATTTTAGAAAATCATGTAAATGTCATAAAAAGAAAATTAAAACCAAAGTACATACCCAGAGGGTAGCACTTTCAACTTTTGACTACATTTTTCTCTCGTCTATTTTTATTCTTATATCTTTTCAAAAAATAATTTAAAAATAGTAAGCTCTTGTTATCTTTATCTTGTTTTATTTTTAAGATAATATATAACTTTCTTCCTCTAAACACTCTGGTATACCACCTATCTTTGCTCTCTTTTAAATTCATGGCCTCTTTTTCTTTAATTGTTATTATATATGTGTTTGAATGTGTGTATTATACATATATATCTAAATTCATAATGACCTCTTACTAAAAATATTAATTCTATTTTTATTATAGATTGCAAGCAGCTTTCAGTTATAGCTTGATTATTAATTGTATACTTCATTTTATACATTTTAAAAACATCCATTCAAATCCACTAATTCTTTTTTCTAAAAAGTCTTTGATACATTCTATTTATGATATGGATACCACAAAACATATCTTGTACATGATATGCTGTTAGTTGTCTAAGCATACTTAGAGTTGCAGAACATTTGTCGTCCTCTCTAAACTGGACTCCCCATGCCCTTTCCATTCAGCCCTTTCCCCACCTGCAGCAAGATACACTAATTTCCGTTCTATAATGCTTTATTATTTCTCCATTGTTCCCCCTCCTTTCTCTTTTCCTTGCTTTGAGACAAGATAGGGTTCTAGAATGTTCTCTGTATTGCATTGCTGTCTTCCTGGGTTATGAAGATAAAAAGTGTTATATTGCTGTCTCCATTTGCAGTTGGGATAGATGAAGTAGAGCAATTGTGAGTGCTGAATGGATGTCTTGACAGTCTCGATGATAGTCCACAGCACTGTGCCACATGCCTCTGGTCTTGTGTTAGAGTCATTGTCAGACAGCTCACTGAGGCATCTGAGAGGCAGAAGTACTTATTTATTTCCTTACATTCAGACTCCACGAATTTGTTTTGCTTTTGTATACTTCCTGTAGAATCTTGCAGGACTGCCTTCTTTCCATGCTGTGTGTAAATGAGCCAGAATGGGCTCTGGTATGCTGTCATAACAAACAGCCCGTGGCCTGAAGACCTGAGTTTGGATCCCTTAGTACCCATGTGGACGGCTATGAGCCATTATGCACATCTGATGTCCCAGTGCTGGGGAGGTGGGGACAGGCCGATCTTTGGTCAGCTAGCCTAGCCAGTCAGTGAGAGGCCTTGTCAGGGAGTGAGTAAGGAAGATACCAGACCTTCATCTCTGGCTCCTGCACACATGTGTACACAGGTGCATATGTACCTGCCTGAACAGATACACATCCCACAGGAATGAGCATGTGACCTCTCCATGCAGGAAGTCCTGAATAGCACAGCCATCTGAGGACAGACTAGTGGGTTGATATCCTGTAAGCTTTTCCTTGAGAACTCAGGCTAAAACTAAGAGGGAACAAGTCAGATTAAATCTTACAGGGGCAAGTATAAATCCTGTGCGAAGGAGCCAGAATGGCGTCAGGAAAGCCAGCACTGGCCTGAGCAGTGTCATTGTGTGTCTGGATTAGCGGGTGGGATATGTCTGATTACCTCCTTCCCATGACACAGTACAGTTGCCTTTGTAAAATATTCCGGGCACTACTATTATAGTCATGAATCAAATTGTCATGGCCTGTGTGTTCATAGAACTTACTTCCAGAGAGGTGAGTTTTCTTTAGGTGAGCGTGTTTGCCAGTAATTGGAAGGAGTTCAGTCAGATAGTTAAGATTACCCCCACTGGAGCCAGACAGACACTGCAGCCCAGAGGCTTAACCCCTGGGCTGACATTTACCAGTGCGACCTGGGACAAGTTTTCACAGTGCCTGGATGCTTCGGTGTCCTGTCTGTAAACTGGAGCTGATAATGTGTGTCAGGCTGTGAGAAATGAGCTAGTTGGAATGAACTGGAACACCTGGCACCGTGTAAACACTCGACAGCAGACAATCAGTTCATGAATAAAACTGTATTTTCTGCAAAGCCAAAGGCTGCGAGGGAGGTTGAAGATGGGAAGAAGTGGGCACTGGAAGCCTGAGAGATCAAAGGCCAATTATTCTTATTTTTGTTTGTGTTGAAGATTATTAGTAGTTCGAACTTCACCCTGACAGTGCTCACTGGAGACCGTCCCATCGTTTGTTCTGTGTAAGGTTTTTCCTGCTGGGAAAAGGTACGGACGGGGCAGTTAAGTTTCTCCCTGCACTCCCAGAAAGAAAACACACTTTTGGAAATAATAAGATGATAGCCATTGGGGTTGGGGATTTAGCTCAGTGGTAGAGCGCTTGCCTAGCAAGTGCAAGGCCCTGGGTTCGGTCCTCAGCTCTGGAAAAAAAAAAAAAAAGGCAAGATGATAGCCATCCATAACCATTTCCCTGCTTTGGTTTTGTTTCAGTGGCAGCTGAAATATCCCAAACTGGTTCTCCGAGAGGCTGGCAGTATATCTGAGGAGCTGCATAAAGAGGTCCCCGAGGCCTTTCTCACACTGCATAAGCATGGCTGCTTGTTTCGGGACGTGGTTAGGATCCAAGGGAAAGATGTGCTCACCCCAGTGTCTCGCATCCTCATTGGGGACCCAGGCTGCACCTATAAGTACCTGAACACTCGACTGTTCTCAGTGCCCTGGCCAGTGAAGGGCTGCACCATCAACTACACAGAGGCTGAGATCGCTGCCGCATGTCAAACCTTCCTCAAGCTCAATGACTACCTGCAGGCTGAGACCATCCAGGCCTTGGAAGAACTGGCTGTCAAAGAGAAAGCTAATGAAGATGCTGTGCCATTGTGCATGGCAGAGTTCCCCAGGGTTGGCATGGGGTCCTCCTGTGATGATGAAGTGGACATTAAGAGCAGAGCAGCCTTCAACGTGACTTTGCTAAACTTCATGGATCCTCAGAAAATGCCATACCTGAAAGAGGAGCCTTATTTCGGCATGGGGAAAATGGCGGTGAGCTGGCATCACGACGAGAACCTGGTGGATAGGTCAGCAGTGGCGGTGTACAGCTACAGCTGTGAAGGTACAGCCTGCTCTGGGGGAAAGTAAGCCTGGAGGCAGTGTGACCAGAGCCATTTGGGCTCTGAGGGTATATACACATACATACGTACATACTTGTGTGCGTGTTGGGTGTCCTGTCCTTCTCGGGCCTGTCTCACCTGTATTTCTGCAGAGCATTCCTGTCCCCATGTAAATGCTCCCTGGCTCATTGTTCTGCCATGCGCAGAATATCTCTGCACTTAAGCGCTACTGTCATTCCGTGTTCCTGTCATCCCAGGAGAGCAGCGCTTGCATCCATACAGCTGGTTGCAGCTCTTTAAAGCTCAGAGTAGACTGTTCAGTCACCACAGTTAGCTTGCTGAGAAAGAGCCAGGAAAACAGCAATCTGTCAAGTCTGCCCCGTTCTCGCAGGTGCACATTCTCCCCTTGCCAAAACGCTTTATTGTGCCTGACATCACCATCTTGTTGGTCGGGATTTGTCAGGTATGGACTTGTTCTTGGCTTCCCATCATTTTTATAAGACCCTCCTTGGCAGAAGCAGCTAAGTGGCCTGTGTAGGCAGACATTCCAGTTTCTCCGCCTTTTCTAAGGTTCTGACTTCTTATTGCAAAGAGCTGTGCACTGCCAACTTGGTTGGCCTACCCATCTTTTCCTGCTCTACCATTTGTGTATGACTAGGGTCCCCAAGAGTTTGTAACTTATAAAGAGGTGCTTGTGTGTGCAGCACAGCAGGAGCACTGACTTTTTCTCACCCGATTATTAGACAAAGGAATGAAGTATTAGAACTTCTTTTGCAAAATGAGAGTACTGAGTCCTTTGAGAGAATGAACCAGAACTTTTAAGGTCACTGCTCTTTTGACATTTGGGAAAATGATTTAAGAGCAGAAAAAAAAAATCTATCTCATGGCTCTTAAATTTCTTAATTTTTCCAGTCTTAAAAATTTCTTTAGGCTAATTAATGTATTTTCTAAATTTGCTTTGGGCTTTTAGTCCAAAACAAGGAACAAGTTGAATGGTTGGAAATTTCACCAGTTCCACTGACATCTTGAATAGTGATGGCAACCTGAAAATCCCCTGAGGTAATTCAGTGCTGTTGAGAGGGAAGAGCCCACGTCTTCTGACCTCAGATGTAGCTGCTGGAACAGTGTGGTTGCTTAGCTCTTTCCGAGGTGGCACCTCTCAGAACCTGCTGCACATGATGGCACAGAGCTGCCCTTGTGCTCCACGCTGCTGCCCAGTTCCCAGTCCGCTGTTAATCACTCTGATGTACTTCTCTTTCATGGGTGATCAAGAAAAGAATAACATTTTAACAACTAGTATCTGTGATTGGAAGTGGTTAAGAATGGCAAGTGGAAAAAATGCATATTGTATATACGTAGAATTGTTGGGCTAGTGGAATGGCTCAGGAGGTAAAGGCACCTGTTGCTAAGCCTGACTACGAGAGTTTGGTCCCTGGGACCCACATGGTGAAAGGGAGAAATGACTTCTGCAAATTGCATTCTGACCTCCATATATAGGCTGAGGTGCACACACATACACATTCAGAGAGAGAGAGAGAGAGAGAGAAAATAATAAAATCATAATAAAAAGAAATACACACCAAAACAACAATTTAAAAAAGATAACCTAGTAAAACGTGAACCTTGCAGTCATCTATGGTCATTACCCGGGAACACAAACATGACTGGATATGCTCTCCCTGCACGGCTGCGGCATCCCAGGCTTGTTCACATGCATTAGTTAGCAACTCGCTGTGCTGTGCTACTTCAAGTCACTAGATAATAGAAACATTTCAGATCCATTACAGGTTTATAGAGCTAACATCATATACGTGGTCACTGATCAAAACAGCCTTTCATGCATTGTGTCTCCATTATTCTCTGGGTATTGTGAATAAGATGAGACTGGCTACACATGGGAAGTACTTAGAGAGTCTGGCCACAGCAGGTGCTCAGGGAAGTACCCCCAAGTGCTGTCACTATTATTTGATAGAGTCTGGGCGTCTTGGAGATTAGGAGAACAAAGGAATCGCATAGCTCTGCTCTTACAGACTGGAATTCTGCAAGCCTCTCTTCCAGCTAGTAATTGCATGTAAAAACATTTCTTTAAAAGTGTTTTATTATGATTTTATTATTCTCTCTCTCTCTCTCTCTCTCTCTCTCTCTCTCTCTCTGTCTCTCCCTCCCTCCCTCCATAGCCCTAATTATCCTGGAATCTACTATGCAAACCAGCAAGCTCAGACTCACAGAAATCTGTCTACCTCTACCTCCTGAGTGTTTGGCTTAAAAGCATGGACCACCTCACCTGGCCTTCATTGTTAAAGATGTTAGGCGCTTTGGACAGTGTGGGGACCCGGACAGGTCACATCCCTCCCTGTCTCCAGAGACTGGCTAAGGTCAGCTGTGCTCTGGAGATTGCAGTGGTGGGGGGTGCCACTTTAGATGTGGAAGAGACTCTCAGAATCACCTGCTTTTATCCTCCAAAGGGAGGCTGGGCAGCTCCATCAGGGTCCCGGTGACTCAGGGAGGGGTGCCAGCCACAGGGTGGCTTACCCAGGAAATACTGCTCCAGGAGCACTGGGAGTTCAGATCAAAAATGATCATTTCTTGCTGAACTTAGATGAGCGGCTGCTTAAGTTCTTTGTGGACTGGCTCTCACTACCTTTTCCCAGGGAATCTTGTATAGATTTATAATGAGCTGATCATTGCTCTTTGGTCTATTTTCATGAGTAGAAGCCATTGAGAAGTAATTTGTATAGGATACGTGTAATTATATTCTAAATTCATTGGGCCTCACATGCATTTCTAGCTAATAGATATCTCTAGAAGGAAGATTGAAATGGTACAATTTTTAATCAGGAATGGCTTCAGGGAACCATATGTAAATAGGCAGAATATTTGATTTTCATATATTCCAGGCTTGGTGGCAATTGCTTGTTACTCCTAGTTATAAAAAAAATGAATTTTAGCAGGGAAGGCATTAAAACTTATAGGTAATATTGTCCAACACCTTGTTCTTTGATTGGAACTCTTTTGAAGATACCCCTCAGACCGTAACTATTGGTTACCATTTTGTGTGGGAGCACACACATGTGTGCATGTGTGTGGTGTGTGCATGTGAGGGTACAGAGTACTGCTTGTGTATATGGAGAGTAGAGGAGAACACTGGATATTTCTCTACCCTCTCCCTCTTATTCACAGACAAGGTCTGTCAGTGAGCTGGAGGCTCATTGCCTCCAATGCTGGGCTATATGGTTGCTTGCTCAGTGGGCTTTGAACTCAGGTCCTAGTGATTGTAGAGCAAGCATTATTTCCCCTGAACCATCTTCCCATCCCTTTATTACCATTTTTTTTTCCTGGAAGGAACGACTTCCTGTCCTATTGTCTTTATAGAAAAGTGATCTGTAAACTTTTACCTAGCTCCCAGTGTTACGGATTCTCTTTAGTTTCTGGATCTCTCCTGAAGGACCAAGGAGGCGAATCCATGCATTCTCCTGCAATGTGTGATAGCATAGAAAGTAAAGGCTCTGCAATAACTCCCTTATGGCTTCACGGCTCCTTCTGGGGCTCTGCTTTGGGAAAGGGTGCATCATTTTGAGGGTGGAATTTGTCCACCTGGTTCTTGAATCTTTACTGTGAAGTGAGTAGTCCCATACTCCTTCATTTATCATTAACATGGTAAAAAACTAGCTTGTAATTGCAGGTAGAGGTTGTGAGCACTGGTAAGTTTTTAAAATGTTGTTTATTTGTTGATCGTGCCTCCTAATCTCTCTAAGTTCTCAGAACTGATTTGATGTGTTTGCTTGTTTGTATTTTGACATCTGTTCATTTGGTTCTGTAAACACTGGTACTTCTCCCACTTTTACTGTCTAGGAAAATTGTCATGTGGTATTAGGTACATACCTCCTGTTTTCCAAGCAGTTGTCTAGTAGTGGTATAAGAAAGCCACCTAAGCTTAAATCAGAAAGTGAGCCAGTCGGCCAGCAGCACTTCTCCATGACCTCTCCATTTGTTCCTACTTGAGTTCATGCCCTCACTTCCTCAGTGGTGGACTTTGACCTGGAAGTATAAGCAGAAATAAATCCTTTTCTCCCTGAGTTGCTCCTGCTCGTGGTATGTGTCACAACAACAGAAAGCAAATTAGAACACTCAGGTTTTGGTTATTCATTCCCTCACTGATAATTATTTAGGTTGTTTCTATCTTTGTTTTGTGAATTGTAGTGGGACTTTCTTGGCTTGATAGTGATTGAATAAGACATGGAGATTTACTTTATTTATAAAAGTATAGACACGATAGCTGGGCAGAATCTCAGCTAGTCTTGCCTGACAAAACCCCGGCCTACATCCCACCATGTGGACTGTTACCTCTCTCTCAATCGGTCCTGGCACCTGTTCCTCTCCATGTCACACTGGCGAATCCCTGAGTGTGATTCTTTTCCCAGAGACTCTCTCAGCCCAGATATCCTGCCTTTTTTCTCCTGCCTAGTTTAATGAAGTAAGAGAGCTTACAAAATACTGAGGCAGGTGTTGAGTCATAAGAATAACAATAACAAAGTCTGGACAGTACTCAGCTAGCTTCTGGTACAGAATTAACAATCAGATAATACAGATACAACCTTTATACAGTGCACAAAAAACATTACCGCATTAGTGACTAATACTGTGAATATTTTTAAATTGTGCTTTTTTTCTCTTCTGTGCCTGTTGCTTACACAGAAGTGAAAGTACTGGATCAAATGATAATTCTATTGTTTGTTTGTTTTTGAGGATAAGTTCTTAGGATGTAGTTGCATTTTAAAATATTACAATATTTTTTTCGTGTGTGTCTGTGTATCTGTCTCTGTCTCTGTGTGTATATATCTCCGTAGGTATATCTGTATATATGTCTGTGTGTGTCTATCTCCCTCTGTGTGTGTGTGTTTGTGTGTGTGCATGTAGCCTGGTGTATGTGTGGAGGTCAGAACATCTTGTAGCATCATTTCTCTCCTAACACTCTGTGGATCCTGAGGTGGGCCTCAGGTGTCAGGCTTCATGACAAGTACCCCAACTGAACCTCTCCCTGACCCAGGGTGTAAACTTTTTATTTTGAAGGTCTTAAATTATTTTTATTCTACTTTAAATTGTGTGTTTACTTTGGGTATAGAAATTATGGTAGGAAACAAATTTTTCTTAGTATTTTTAGATACAGCACAAGTATCTTTTATTTTCTATTTATACTGATAATTCTGGCCTTTTCATCATTTATTTCACCCTTTTGCTGGTTCCACAGTGATTTTTTTTTTAAATCTGTCATACTTGTATTTTATAGACCTTTCTACTTAGAAGCATGAGTCTTTTAATTTTGAACATTTTAAAAAATTAACTTTGTTGATTATTTATTTATTCCTCTTCTCTAGAATTTATATGAAGCTTGTTGAGGCTTCCTTTCTGTTTACTTATTTTCAATAGTTCTGAATAATTTTTGTCTTCTTTGAGACTTTCTTAACTTTCAACTTACCAAGTTACAAAAAAGATCAACATAAATGTAAATACACTCATCCAGCACCCCCATCAAGAATTAACCCAGCCCTCAGGAAGCAGAGGCAGGCAGATTTCAGTGAGTTTGAGGCCAGCCTGGTCTACAGAGTGAGTTTCAGGACAGCCAAGGCTGCACAGAGAAACTATGTCTCAAAAAATCAAATCAAAACAAAACATGTGCATTTCAGTAATGGTCCCTTTTTCTAGTAAGTGCTTCCTACCTTGTGAAAGTCTGGATGTGTTTTTCTGAATGTTTGAAAATTAAGTTGACAAGCTCCTTAAAGGCATCATCTTTAATCTTAAATGCCTTGATCTTGATAGTAGTTTGCTCATCTGTGGCCTAAACTGCCTAATCTAAAAGGTAGTACTAAGACCAGGAGTTCTAGAGCACCATTGCCGTCATCAGTTCTTCTTCTGTTCCTGGCTTTTCTGAGCTCATGTTTTCTAAGCAAGGGCCCCAGTTTTTGTAAAGGCCCTTTCATAAGGGTGAGAGTGTCTGTGAACCTTCATGAGCCTTTGTCTGAGTATTGGATGGGCAGATAATGGCGCTGTTTTGTCCAGCCAGCCTAGTCTTCATGTTACTTACAGCATAAGCGTTCCTGGAAGTGTCCCCAGCCTTTGTGTGCCTGCTGAGGTTGTCCAGGACACTGCGGCCTCTACTCTAAACAAGGTTGGGTTTGGAGACTGTTTTGTGGGAACTCCTCTTCTTCTTCTTGTTTCCTGTTATTCAAGTGATATAATTTTGAAGCTTTAGCCAAGGAGCCCCTAAGGCAGTTTTCTCTACTTTTCCCATTTCATCTCCCCAAGTCCATGAAGTGTGATGTAATGACGTTTTCCTATGTTTGTGATTATTTTTATCTTAAATTTTTTTCTCTCCAAATGCTTAATCTGACAGAACGAGCTTTAGGTTTTTCTGTAAAGAGTTTCAGTATTTTGCCTGAAATCTCAGAAAACTTTCAATTAATTTTATAATTTATCTTCGCCAAGGGACTTCATTTGTCCTGAATTATTTGTTTTAAGTAGAGGGGAGCTTTTTCTTATCTCTTGTGAGCTGGGATTGATTAGGTCCCCCCTCCCCCCCGTTCATGCTTTCTACAATCTTTCATTTCTTCAGCCCATTCGTTCTTTGCTCAGTGGCTGGGGAAGGAGTCAAAGAAGGCTATTCTGAGTTGCAAAATGGTGGCTTGGAGGTGTACCCTCAGCTAACTTCCCTCTCTGAGGATGTGCTTCTTCTGTGATGTTGCCTGAAGGCTCTGACATATATGCTACCCATTTGCCATTCTTTTGGGAAGAGTCTGGAAAACAAACACCAAGTCTGCACACAGAGGCTTGACTTCCCATGGAAGTCATGCTGAAAACCAGATGTGACCAGTGAGGAAGTCTTCCGTGGAAGTTTCCTTGTGATGCTTCACATACCGTCTGTGTCCTGGGCTTTATCCACCGTTATAGCTCCAACTCATAGCAGTCCATGTCGCTTACATGACTCTTTCAGCCCAGAACTGATTGTGTGCTTGCCCAACCGTGTCATCATCCTTCTTCGCTCTTTTGGGCTGGTGGAGGCCGGCGGTAGTGAGAGGGGTGGGGCTTTTCCCAGCTCTCACCTTTGTTTTTCTCTTCTGTCACACTCCATACCCTATGGTGTCATGGGTCAGTCCCCTCCACCAGCTGACCATCCTTAGCTTGTAGTTTAACCTGCCTTATGACCTGTGACGTTGGGCGGCTGGTGCATCTCAGTGGTAGAACTTTCCTACCTTACACAAGGCCCGAGGCTCAGTTCCAAGTACTTCTCCTCCCACCAAAACATCCTTGACTTGAGTTAGAAGGGCCCTCTAGGCATGAGTTCAAGGCAATTGTCAAAGTAATTACACAGAAGCATTGAAATCTTTGCTTTTGGCTGAGGAAAAAGGAAATAAGAGCTAAGAAATGGGCCTAGTTTTCAATTTGTAATAATGATGACTGAAGACTTGCATATAAGGGAAATTATTGGCATATAATATTTAATTATTTTTAAATTTTTGTTTTGTTATTTGATTAGTATTTTAATCTACCATCACACTGATGCTTCTGGCTTTGTTTCTTGTATAACAATATTGTTGCATATAGTTTTAAAATGTGAATAATTTTTTTTGCTTTATTTATCATTAAATGTAGTTATCTCCCCCCAAAACTACGTTGGGTGAAAAAGAAAAAGCAAAAACAAAAGAACAAAACAAACCAAAATCAAAATGGTGAATTTTGGGGACGTTTTAGATATTTGAACCTTTACCTTTAAACTTCTTTTCTGTATTTTGTTTAATCCTTTCAATCCTCCTCCCTCCTTCTCTTTCTCTCTTTGGTTTTTGAGGCACAGTTTCTTCATGTAGAGTTTTGGCTGTCCTGGAAATCACTCTGGAGACCAGCCTGGCCTTGAACTCACAGATATCCCTCTGCTGCTGCCTCCCAAGTGCTGAGATTAAAGGCATGTGCTCCCACTGTGTGACCTTTAACATTATGGTTCATGGTAGCTTGGTAGTGCCAAACAAATGGAGACACTTAAAACCTTTCCAGTTTTACTGAGGCTTAAAGGCAACTAGAATTCCATTGCCCCTGCCTATTTCAAATAGTGTGGGGCAAGAGTAATAAGTGATAATTGCTGAAAACAATTACAAGTTGATTTTCCTGCAAAAGTGAGCAGCACTATACATAAGCAATAAAAAAAATGTCACTCATACAATTTTTTTCTTCCCTATACAGCATAGGGGGGAAAGAACCATCCACCAAACATTGCCTTAATGAGCTCATTTCAGAAGTGTTTGATTTATGTTATGGAGGGACACCAGGAGCACTGGTTACTGTTCTGTCTCTGATTGTGGGTCAGGGCCTAACTGGTGCCAGATCAAGAAGAGTGCCAGTATGAAAATCAGAGGGGAAGGTAGGCAACTGGCCTGTTGTGTTAGCCTGCAGGGTGTGCACACTCATCGGCGCACACAGCCGCTAAGTGCCACACACATGCACACTACTGGCTGTTCATCATGTCTGTCACCGGTAAGGCCACCTGGACATAGCATCCTGCAACCCTGGTGTAAGCACATGCTTTCTCTCATTATTCTTTTGCTAACGAGCTGGAGATCAACCGATCTAGCTTTAGTTACTTTATTACGTTGGATGCTGTCATATGCTCTCATCATGATTTTGTTCAGGCTTATCTTGGTCAGGATTTACCAATGCCAAATCACCAAAATCAGGAGTCCATAGAAGAGGTCAGCAGGTGTTTTCTGTAAATTCTGTCCTAGGTGTTGGTGAGTCCTGTGGTCTGAGTGTTTCTTGGTTATCTTGCTGTGAGGTGTGAAGCAGCCATGGGTGTGGTAATGACTGACCATGGGTATGTTCTAGTTAAACTAGTTAGAAAGCTGGTCATGAGACTGATTTGTAGGTAGGCTCACTCTGTGTCCTAGCTTTAAAGCACAGTGGAGAGATTTTCCTATTGGGTCCAGAAAGGTATTCCAAATAAGTGAGATGGAGTGGCTGCCAGGGGCATTGGCTAGTAGAGAAGACATTCCTTTGGCAAGGGGGCTGGCTGCGTCTTACCTATCACCATGTGTAATTGGCTCAGAGATGCATGTTCTGACAATTCAACAATAGTTGATATTTGGATTATATTTTTTTAAAGTTTTATTTGTTTATTTTATTCTTTGTGTATGTGTGTTGTGTCTACTTGTATATATGTATATGTCCGGTGCCCCTGGGTCTGGAGAGGGTGTCAAATGCCCTAGGGCTGGAGTTACAGATAGTTGTGAGCTGCCATGTGGATGCTAGGAATCAAACCCCGACCCTCCAAAGGAGCAGCTCATGACCACTGGCCCATCTCTCCAGCCCCTAACAGAGTACTTTTATCAGTTGCTAAGTAATTTAGACTTGTTAAGAAATGCAGTGTGTGTGTGTGTGGGGGGGGGGGGAGCTGAGTACCTTTCCATTTTTTTTTCAGGTTCACTAGATCTCCTTGGACACATTCACGTGTTCTCGAGGGTAGCTATGCTTTATGTGGAAATACAGGCGTCTGTAGAATGCATCTCGAAGGCTAGCAGTGGCCTGTGCTGGTGCTTTGGTAGCCTTCCTGCTGCCTACAGTGGTTGTTTCCTCCAGGACCTACAGAAAAGTTCCGAAAGCCACAATTGCAGAGTCAGCTGTGCCCTGACAGTAAAGCCTTTTCACTTTTAAACCATTATCTCTGTTTCAAAAGGTATATTTAAAAATGTTTTTTAGATTACCCTAGGGAACGGCTTGGAGTTGTTATTTTACGATGGTGTTCCTGAAGAAATGAATTATAAGTTCTTCTTAACTCAGAAGTGCCCATGAAAACATGTTCTGCAGCTGAGCATGATGGGACCTGTTTTCACAGCACTTGGGAGACAGAGGCAGGATTATTACTGTGACTTTGAAGAAAGTCTAGGTTACAAAAGTGAGACCCTGTCTGTGGGGTACGGGACATGTATTGGGAAGAGGAACAAAGATGAAAAGGGTATAGTGTCTGCTAATATGACAATGTTCGATCTTCAGATGCAGATTTGGAGAATTGAGGAAAGTTAGATGCGGCCTTAAAGACCATTTGCTAGCATTCTTTATAGAGGCCAAGAACTTAGATTGCGGGCTGTTCTTTTCCTTATACTTAGTACAAAGTAGTATGACTTGACAGCCATAGAGGAAGTGCCTTTTGCTCTATCCCTCTCTACTTCATTCTCTTTCCCCTCATTCTGTGCTTTGGACTCTTACACACGGCTGCTGCAGAGGAGGAGGTTTCAAATGTTGGGACTGTGTATGGGCATGGCCTGTCTGGGCTCTGGACACTTTGCAGTTGTTGGGTGATGTGTACATGATGGAACTAGTCAGATGTGCTTAGCTGTCTATCTTTATGGAATCCAACCATGCATCGTTTGGTCTTCAGTAGGCCCTCCAGCACCCCTGTCAGTCCAGTCAGTACTATTTTCAAATCCTACTTTCTCTAGGAGTTCTGTTTTGATCCTTGTAGTCCTTGTTGCAGCTTCTTTAAACCTCTTTAGTGTTATTCTACTTTAGCAGCAATGTTATACTCTATTTGTTCTTTAAAATTTATTTTAAAAACATGTATTTATGCGTATGTGTGTGAAATGGAGTACTAAGCAGCTATGGCCATGGTGTGGGTGCCAGGAGATAAACCTAGGTGCCGTAAAAGAGCAGTGAGTGCTCTTAACCTCTGAGCCCTCTGTTAGTTCTTTTAAGAACAAACAGCCTAGGGAGAGAAGAAGGAGGGAGAGTGGGATTGGGAGAAGATGGGAGAGGGGGCCACAGCTGGGATACAAATTGAATAAATTGTAATAAATGAGAATAATAATTTTAAAAAATTTAAGAAGAACAAACAAACAAATGAACAGATGTTTCAGGCTTTTTTTTCCTTTTAAGGTAACATTTTATTTCCCACTACCTAACACAGGACAGAATTATGGGAACTGAAAGCCTCTCAGTGCAAGTGCCCATCAATGTCTCCTGGTCACCAGAGTTCTGAAAACAGATGCAAACATTGCCCAGAATGCAGCCCATTGGGTTAAATTTGAAATGCTGTCTTAGAAGTTCCCAGTGCTGATCACCAAAGGCTCCAGTAGAAGGAAAGCTCTGCCCAGGCTGGGTTCATTATTTTAGTCAGAGATACCCCACGTGCCTGGCACAATTCTAAGCATACAGCAAGTGCTCAATAAATATTTCCTAAATGAGCTTGAAAAGTTTTATATAGGGCCACAGAGGGTATGACTGTGCCAGGTTGGCACATTCTTACCAACACTACATCTTTGAAGGTGAAGAGATAAACAAAACAGTATCTTCTGATTTGACCAGTGGGAAAATAGTTCTCAGTTTAATTTGCATTCTTTTATATGAATAGGTTGAAAATCTTTTCACTGTTGTGGCTCTGAAATGTCTTTGTGTATGTCTGGGGATCACTTTCGTCCTTTGGCTTGTTTCCTTTTTAATGTTCTGCCTTTGTAACATTTGCTCATTGCTCTAACTGCCTCCCTCTTTTCCTCTTTCCCTCCCAATATGATGAATTTTGAATTTTAAGCTTTTGGATGTTAGTTTAGCTACTTGTAGAGTTACCCTTATATTCCTAAAGTACGTTTTTCCAGGTCATAGAATGTTCTTTTATTATGATGCTGGACCTAGAGTCTATGTTCTTATTAGTAAGGAATTTAACATTGATTTTTAGATGCGAGATCGGTTACAAGTGTGTTTCCTTTTTATGTTTTGGTATGTATTTTAATAGAAGGAGTCTGGGAATGTCTTTTGCATGCTCTTAAGCAGAATGGAGTGCCCACTAATATGACCTGTTCTTTAAATATATTCGGTAGGGAGTGTTTTGGAATTCTTTGGTCCTGTGTTCCTTCGAGAGAGAATCCTTTCACAGTTTCCTCTCCACTTTCTATGGTTACTTTAGCTTTCACTTCTCTTTATTATTATGGCAATTAATATATTTTTGAAACCCCCTGAACTGAGCTTTTCTAGTTAATTTGCTTGGTAAGGGCACAATAATCTTTTCGTCTCTGAATCTCTGTTGTTTTGTTTTTGCTATTTAAGTTTTTGTGGGAAAGATAAATTTGTGCTAAAATTGTTCTTAAATGTCTTTTTAAAAATTATGACACAAAAGGATATACTTTACCTAAGATCCATATTTTATTAAGATACCAGTAATTTCTCAGGTAGTAGCTGAAATCTCAGGAATGTTGATGAAGTATGTCTTTACTGATCACTTCTCTCTCAACAGGCTCCGAGGATGAAAGCGAGGATGAGTCTAGCTTCGAGGGCAGAGATCCCGATACTTGGCATGTTGGTTTTAAGATCTCATGGGACATTGAGACACCGGGCTTGGCGATACCTCTTCACCAGGGCGACTGCTATTTCATGCTGGGTAATGTTTGGAGACTTGGTGTGGCTGCTGTTTTACTTGTCTGAACTTAGGTTGTGGGGGCATGTGTAGGGTCTGTCTTTTGAAAAAAACTTTTTGAATACTTTGTATTCATGATGATTTTTTTCCCTCAACTGCATAACTCATTATTTTTTGTTTTTACTTATTTATTGTGTGCGTGGCCACAGTATTTTTCTCTCTACTTGTATTTTAATTCTTTGGAAAGTTTATTTATGGGCTTGAAGTAAATGACACTGTGGGGGTTGGGGTGCTTTGATTTTTGCTACTTTGTTTTGGAGTTTTGTATGTAACTTATTCTGAACTTATTTTCCACTGCATCATGAACAAACATCCTTCTTTTGTCTTTTCCTTATGATGCTTCTAAGGGGCCAGGCCGATGGCTTGCCAGGCAAGCATGAGGACCTGGGCTGGATTCACAGGAAGAACACATGGAAACAAGCCAGATGTGGCGCTGTGCCCTAGTAGTCTCAGTACCAGAGAGGGGACAGGAGGCTCCCTGGGTCTTGCTGACCAGCCTGTTCAAGCCAGTGAGAGACACCTCTCAAAAACTAGGCGGCCTCCAGGCTCCACATATGCACACTCATGTACTGGATCACACAGGGACATCTCACAAGAACATGCACACCTGTGTACATACAAACACACATACACGCACACACTCATACAGCTTCTCACAGTTTAGTCTCTCCTTTGCTGTGCCTGCTGAGTGTCCCAGGTTTGTCTCATTCCTGCCTGCTTGCAGAGACCAAATCGTCTGTTGGATTTTTAGCTAGGAAGAACCAGGGCTCGATACCAGTTTTTGGTAAGATTATTTTCCTGTAAAGTTTGGTGTCTATAGAGTTTCTGTATTGCAGGTACCAAGTAAGGTTCTGGGGAGAGACTGGAGGGCAATAAATCTTGCTCTTTCCTCCTAGGACTCTGTAGTATGAAATGGAACATCAGCGTTTCCCAGACTACAGTTCATTGCTTGTTGGTGTCCAGGTTTTTACCATAGTCACTTGCTAACCCTATGTTTTATGTGTCATTTTTCTCTAAAACTTACTTTTTTTCCAGCAATGAAATAACTTAATTTTGAAGGAGATTTTTATATCACTGTTTTCTATGGAAAACCAGTACCAACTGGCCCAACTACAAGTGTTTTATAATACTAAATGTAGAGAAACCAAAAGCGTTAAGTACACAGTACTTTTCTTTGCTTGGAGATCTTAGATTCTGAGTCTTGTTCTTTTGTTTAAACAAGAGGCTAACAGTTTATATGAATACTATGCAAATTATGCTCACCGTGAATATATGCCAATAAAAATGTGTAGCAATAAGAAGAAAAGAATAAAAGAATCTCATTATTACTACTAATATCAGACATAGTCTTTTATCATTTGATTAGCATAATGGATACTAAAATGAGAACTCCTTGGTGAGATAAGAATTATTCACATTAGAGAAAGCGAGGGTGGGCAGACAGACAGACACACTAATAACATTAACATTGAGGGAGTGTTAACTCATCGTAGGCCAGTCCAAGGCTTTTTCCTTGGTGTTTGCAGGTGGATTGGAAGTAACCACATGACTTAGTGCTGTATCCTTTGCAGCTTAAGCTCATTGTTTTGCTTTCCATTTGCATCTTGCTTTTCTGTATACAAACCTGTTTTGCATAAACAACCTCAGACTAAACAGCCTTCACTGGGAGATGTCAGGTGTGCAGAACTGTCAGTCACCCCCTCATAGTCGACAGAAGAGAGACCAGAACGCCCCGGCCACAGACTCCACCTGTAGTGATTTTCCCACTCTAATTGTGGTCCTTTCAGCTGGCTCTCAGGATGCTGGAACCTCTGGAACGCTGGCAGTGTTAAGGTCATGCCTTCCCTTTATTCCCTTGTTTGATTTCAAGATCTTTTACTCTGAAGTATCCATCCCTGTCATTGAATGCCATTAGTCTAAAAATATTATAACTTCAGTTGTTGTGTTCTCCCAAAAATTGGATATTTGGCTTGAATCCAAATAATGGGCTTCTCGGGGTACTTTGTCAGTAGTCTTTATTAATAATTTGCATATATGGAGGCGATAACAGCCAGAATGGCACCTTTTCAAACAGCTTCCTGTTGATCAGTATATGAAAACAGTGGATTTGCATTGTAAAAGCTCAGCTATCTTTTGTGCATTTAATAACATCCTCTGTGATTTCTTCTGATTAAAAAGCAAAATATGGAGGTAGGAGAGATAACTCAGTGGTAAGGAATGTGTACTCCTTTTGCAGAGAACAGGAGTTCAATTCCTAGTGCCCATGTTGGGCTGTTTATGGCCACCTGTAACTTCCACTCCAGGGCATCTAATCTCCTCTTCCGGTCTCTGTTGGTACCTGCACTTACGTGTATATATCCACACACATGCATAATTAAAAATGAAAAAAAAGCTTTTATCCTCTGTAAAGTAGAAAAGGAAAGAATAGAAAAACAAGTTTCACATGTGATTAATGTATTCCTGCCCAGTACATGCATATCTGCAATAGTAGTAATATTAATAGCAAACACATCTATTAGGAATTAATGACAAGTGAATCATTCTGTTAATTTGCTTGTGAGAGGTATATATTAGCTACCTAAAAGAAGTCTCGTTAGACTGATAGACTTCTCCATGGTTATATAGCTAGTTAGAATCAGGAGTTAGACCCTGACATTTCTGTCTACTTAGGTTTCAGCATTCCTACATCAGGCCTTTCTCTTGCCCCAGGTAGCTCCATGTTCCCTCTTCATCCTACTCTAGCACTGGCCCCTGCTTTGGGCTTTCACCCCTCTTCTGTCCACTAAGCATCATGGTTCTTCGAGGAAGAAAAGATGACAGTATTCGGGTTTTTGTTTTGTTTTCAATTTTAAAGGATTTTTTTTCTTTTTAATTTAGTAACTGGATTAGTAATGAAAGTATTTAATTAACTACATTGTCAAAACATTTACTTGATTACATATTCAAACATTCATTGAGTTTCTAAGTACTGTAGGTGATAAATTCAAGAAATTCATGCTGTTTTTAGAAGCTGATATTCAGGATATAAAAATATATTACTTTCTACATCCTGCCTTCAGATACAGGTGACATTATGGTTTCTACTCTCCCATTTGAGACAAGTGTACCCCAAAGTCTGTATTTAGAATGTATTTTTGTGAAGGTATCATATTTGATTTTTAAAATGAATTTTGAGTACTCCTGTTATAAACTAAAATAAACTCCCATTTGAAAAACTCATAATTTAAAGAAATTATGAGAGTAACTGTTGTGTAGCTCTGCTGTTCCTGTTAGCTTTTAGAACTCCAAACATGAAGCTCCGTGGAGAGCTGTGGGCCCTATGCTGGTAACTGAAGCCTGAATTTCACAGCACTTACAGAAAGGAAACAGTTTAGCTCAATTTATAATAATATATTGGTCTGCAGAGGAAGTACAGCCCAAACCCCACTGTCTCAAGTGAATACTCCAGGGGTGTCTGATGGGGAACGTGTCGGGGGCCTGTAATAAATCCGCTGCCGAGGGCGTGAGCGAAAGCCCTGTTGGCAGTGCCTGAGGACACACTTCATGGGGTTGTCACGGTTTTACTTTTAAATTGGAATCTTTGCCCTAATCTCAGAGTTAGACAAGACCAGATTTGCAAACAGATTTACAATTCTCACTAATTTTCCAACCAAGACTTCAAAACACACTTAGAGGGAGAAAAAAAAAAAACAAAAAACAACAAAACATGCCGCCATTCACTATGCTGTTTCTCAGGGTCGAATGATTTACTTGGCCACAGCTGTTTTCCATAGACTGCTTGTAGCCAGGGAGTTAGGGACTTAGGAGTGCTTGGAGACAAACTGGGTTTGCTTTTCGTGGAACAGATTATACAGTTCAAGGGACAGCAACTAAATTCTGTTCATTAACCAGGAGCTGGGTGGAGGTGGGATGTTTGGGGACAAAGGTGAGTAAACACTGGGCATACCTCTGCTGGTCCTCCTTAATGTGTCATTGTGGTGTCTTAGCTGTCACTGTTCATGGCCAGTCTCTCCGGTCCCTTTTATGTCTTAAGCCCAAATGACTCTCACTTTGAAATGTCTGTTGTTAGTCTGTGACCAGACATTTCAAAGCCTTAGTTGTGAAGCTCAAAAAACAAAATTTGTGGCAGAAGCAGGATGCGTTTGTAGCCGAAATGCCTGGCTTTGCTGGGTGTAACTTTGGCTCACCACTGTTTAGAGGGGAGTGAGGAAAAGCTGTAAGGCTTTCTGCCCGCTGGCTGAGCAGCACCCAGGCTCCCTGGCACTGTGCATGGCCTCACAGTGTCAGGACATCCTTGCATCTTGGCTCTCAGTGTAAAACGAGAGCTTCCCTCTGCGCTGGTTCTCATTGTATTTCTTAGGAGTCAGCTCAGGTGTGTGGGCCTGTGCTCTGCAGGCCACACTTCCTACAGGGACGTACCACAGAGCTGGATGGCGCTATGGCGTGCTGTAGAACAAGGCAGTGAGACAGTGAAAGGAGAGGCCTGGGTGTGGGTGCTTCTCCTGCCCAGGCCGTGGCTTCTGTGGGCTTTGCAGCTCATGGCTTTGTAGGTCTGTTTCCACAGCTCCTCGGAGTAACTACAAGAGTGGTAAATCTCACCAATTGGCTCTGCAGGGTAGCACGCGGTAGCATCTGGCCGCTGCTCCATGGAGCTCTGTTAACCGCTGTTACTTTGTTCGAGGCTGCCTTTACTTATGGAGCCCGGTCATTTTTTTTAGATTTATTTCCCCATCTATGAAATACTTGTGGCTTAGCAGCAGCAAGGCCAGAACACCGTGAACATTTGATGTGGTGTAACCTGAAGTGTGACGCCTGCTTCTGTTTTTTGAGGCTACATGGGCACTCTCGTTGGAGGCTGTGGTCCTGTGGGCAGGAATAACAGAGGTCGCTAGGATTTAACGTAGCTTGACGGGAGCTCCCTCGGGACTTAACTTGGAGACTGTAGTATCTTTGTAAATCCTTCAGGTGTTCCTCGGCCCTGCTTAGATTTAGACATTTTATTCAAAGCAAAAGGCTTTTGTCATGTGCTTCTGACCCCATTCCCTTCCTCCCCCAGCCTTTAAGTGACCAGCTGAAGTAAAAAGTGCATGTAATTTATGGCTTAATCATAAATTCAAAATAATTGTACTTTATTACCTCTCACGAGCCTTGAGATGTAGGTGCTATGTTCTGTTTTCTGCCAAGGCAAGGGGATAAGGGAAACAGTAATAAATTATAACTCGAGGCCATAGCCAGTAAGCTTGAGGACTTGCCATTTCGGTGGAAAGTGCTTGAACAGCCAGATGAGCACCTGCCGTGTTTGCTTTCACTCGGAAAGGTAGAAACATGACAGGACAGTTCCAGATTCTTGTCTACTAGGAACTTGTGGTGGTGTTCTTCTCAGGCAGAATGTGTGGTCGCTGACGGGTTTCATGCCCAGGTGAGGATATCTCCTGAAACTTTCACTCTTACACATCTGGCCAGAGGCTGACATTTTCCCACTTGTGCTTTGTGCCTGCCTTCCTGTTTCTTGGTATCCAGTACAACTTAGGAGGGAGCCATGCCTTTTGGACAGAAAGCCAAGCAAGCTTTTTGGTTTCTAAAAGGATTTTCTTCTCTCTGACACTTTCAGACGGTACCCAGATTCATTGGGCATATCACTTATGTCTTGAAATTTACCTCATATGCATGTGAGGGTGTCAGGTGAGGGCCAGGTACCATGCTGGAAGCTTTGATACGCTCTGTTTAAGGTCAGGACATGTGGCTCAGCAATAGAGTGTTTGCCTTGCCCATGCGTGAGGTCCCTGGATCGATCCCCAGCACTACAATATGATATGCTGTGTTTATTCCCTATTACAAGATCATCAGGAAAGTTATTTTGCTCTGACTCCCCTGCACAGAGGGATATTGATGGGGATTGACTACTGATGTGTGTGAGGTTCCCTTTTAAAAAATGTGTGTGTTTGAGTATGGGGTACGTAGTTGTATGTACTGTATGTGCATGTGCCCATGCATGGAGGACAGAGGAGGATGTCAAATGTCCTCTTCTGTTCCTCTGTCTTATTCTCGTGGAGCCAGGCTAGTGGCCAGCAAGTCCTAAGGACCCTTTCATATTCACTCCTCCCCCAGTGCTGCAGTTACTGACTTTTTCACATGAATTCTGTATTCATATGAAATTTGAACTCAGATCCTCATATTAGTTCAAAGTATTCTTGTCCACTGAGCCATCTCCCTGGTCCCTAAGACTCCTTTTAAAAGTAAAAATACTCTAAAAGTAGTTTGTGATTGTCATATAACATATGGCTGTGCCAAAACACATTTAGTTGTAATCTTTTTGTGTGTGTATGTGTTTTTCATGACAGGGTTTTTCTTTTAGCCTTGGCTGTCTTGGAGCTGGATCTGTAGATTAGGTTGGCCTTGAATTCACAGAGATCCAAGTTCCTCTGCCTCCCTGAGCACTGGGATTAAAGGCATGGACCACCATCACCACCACCACCTAGCTTTCAGTTGTAATATTTAAATGGGAGAATTATGTGTGAATTTTGTCTCAGTAAAGATTTTAAACAGAAATGAGCTTTAGAGACATGTAACACGTTTTGTTTTGTTTTGTTTTTTTCCTCCTCCGGGCAATGTGTCCAGTGAATTTTGTATTTAAATGCAAAGCAAAGCTCTACTTAGTTTCTCTAGGAATTCTGTAATCATAGGCTTTGTATTTCTCTTCTCTTGGCTGCTCTAAAGATTACTGTGTTTTTGATTTCTGAGAGTGAGGGCTGTTTTAGCTTTATCTGTTCTAACAGACTTGACAAGAGTAGGTTGGACATGGTAAATGCTTAACAAGCAGTTACTGAATATGGGAATGAGTGGGGCCCATGCAATTTCCCCATTCCAAGTTGGCTTGTCTGTTGTCGTTGTTCTGGTCTTGTGTAGGCAGCCATGTTGATGACATTTGGTGGCTGTAGTTTCCTTGACATTTCTAGGAGACATCCTCTCAGCATATGTCTTGGTCTTTCAGTCTTTCTGTCCCTTCTCCTGAGATGTTCCTTGAGCTTTAGGTGCAGAAGTTGTGTTGTTGGGCCCAGGCTTCACACTCCCTTGTTCTCTGCTTATTGATCATTGGTTGTGGTTTACTGTAATGGTCTCCATCAATTACAAAGAAGTTTCCTTGATGAGGGCTAAGAGCCACACTCACCTGTGGGTAGAAGTATTTAGAACATAGTTAGGAATTATGCTGATTTAGTCAAGAGACAGTTGTAGGTTCTCTTCCAAGGTTGTGACTTCACTAGCCTGGGTAAAGGCTAGGTTTCCAGTACCAGTACCCTCTTATTGAGTGAGCCAATATTTGTATTTGAACTGTAGCTTTTAGCTTTTTTTTTCAGGAGAGAAGAAATATATATATATATATATATACATATATATGTATATATATATAATGTATATAAATAAAATGTATGTTTATAAATTCTTGAAGCCAGTGGATGAATGAATCCAAGATTGGCTTTATTTTTATCTCATGATGATATATCTTGGTCATGCAGGCAAAATGGAATATTTATTCTATCTTTGACTATTACTGACTAGGAACAAGGCTCTGTGTGTATATGTGTGTGTGTGTGTGTGTGTGAACTACATAGGACTTAGAGGCTTGTTCAAAACAAGAACTTAGTACACATTTAGAGAGATTACCCTGTTTAATTTTTTTAGATTTCTGACTTTTCACAGGACATCTTAAAACTATTCTATCATCTTGTTTGAATGTAAAAGGTTAATTTTATATGGTTACTGAGGATATGAAAGCATTGGAAACTCAATGAGATTTAAAAAAACATTGCAATAGTTATTCACTTAAAAAAAAATAAACATGTTATCAAGTAGATAAAAATGCAAGAAGACTTGAGATAATAAAATAAATAATTGTATTATCAGTGTACATATTCAACTACTGCTAAAAAATTGGATGGAAGAGCTGAGTTAGAAGGTCAGAAAATGTTGAAGGCACGGACTTAGAGGTGTTTGGGGCTGTGTCTGTTGGAGTCATTAATTAGATACGGGAAGCTCTCGCCTCGCGTGTGACCTGAGTAGCAGGCAGGAGCGGTGGCTCTGTCTAAACTAGAGGAGAAGAAGCAACGTCGTTAACGTCCATCAATCCAACTTCTGTCTCTTCTTACCCTCCAGTTTCCCTGCCCTTTGTCTTCATTGCCTTGGGAGGGCTTAGAGTTGGGAAGAGGAATGTGAGAAGATAAAGTGGAACTAAAGATCTTTATGCATATTTAGAAAGCAGAAATGGATTATTAACCTTCAGACTTTATTCTCCTTAAAATACAACAACAAAGTAAACATCCCAGAAGTTAATTTAAAACAAGAGGGCAGAGATGAGCTCCCCCGCTCCTTGCTTGGTGTTGTCTGTATGGCTGGGTCTTGCAAATACTCCACTGCTGGGCCATACACGTTGGCCTGTGTGTGTATATAGAAGCTCATTTAGTCTTGTGCAATTACAGAACTTAGCCTTTGCTGGAAAGGCTTTGCAATGTCTTTTTTTTAAGTTAGTGAATATCTCTCCATTGAACATTTTCATTTGTATCTTTAAAACATGATGTATCTGAATTTCAGAGAAAAGAAAAATGTTATGGAAAATTAATAGCATATGAACCATACTCATTGTGGAGAATTTACAAACTATAGGAATATGTAAACTAATAATAATATTTATAACAAATTTATTTACATTTTTATGTATTTTTCTTACACTTGATAGTGTTTATGATTATTTTTTAGGAAGTGAATATAGATTATTTCAATATTTTGTATCCCATTTAGTTCTCAATACTGTCATATCCTCAGTATTTTGCTGATTGAATAATCTTTGATAATATCTATATTAAATGAATATAAAATTAATATTTTTACATTTAGACAATATGGTGTAATAGAAGTTTTCAGCACCAGATCCTTCTTTGGAATGGCATTTGACCAATTATTTATGCACAAGAATGCCTTTATAGCAATTAGGCAATCTAGAGGAGAGATTCCAGCATCTAGGTGGAACATAAAAAAAAGCTTAAGAGTAGGAAGGGCTGTTCAGTTTCTCTGTCACCTTTCCCTCATGCTGAGGCATTCAGAACTGAGGGGGACAGACTCTATGGATGAAGTGAGTTTCTGACTTGCTGTGACATGACAGCAGACCCACCCCCAAAGAACTCTAGCCTGAAGTACCAAGTCTACCCAACAGCAGACCTATCTCTGTTGGTCCAGGCTCCCATCTGGCCTCCAGAGATCTGGGATATAGCCTTTTCTCTGTGAACCTAGAGTGTTGGCTGTCTTGTACCACTTGTATACCACATTTGACACAGGAGCTGTATCTGGACAACTGGGCTCAAGGCCTAAGACTGCTTCCACAGACTCTGGAGCTAGAGTAGTGTGTGTGAGTCCGGCCTTCTGACATACTCCCATTGATCCAGGTTCCAGGCTAGTTCCTATAAGCCAAGGGTAGATGTCTGTATTATGGACCTATGGCCTAGGCTTGTACCTGAGGAGCCAGAGATCAGATCAAACTGTCTGTTAACCCAAGATGCAGGTCAGCCCACTTAGAAATTAGTGGTCTCTTAGGGAAAAAAAATGAAGAAAGATATATTCAAAGTTTTGCAGAGAAAATCTGCTGACAAATAGTACTATACATGACAAGGCTGTCCTTCAGAAGTAATGGTAAGGAAAATTCTTAGACAAATACAAGATATAGGCATTCATTACCATTTGATGTGTCTATAAGGATTGCTTAAGAGACATCTCTATGTGCAAATGAAAGGCTGCTGGCTGACAAAATGAAAACAAAGTATGAAACTCACCATAAAGATAAGACTATAATTCAAAATTCTCTAATAAATTATGTTGTATAAATAACTCTCATATAAAAATTCAAAGACAAAGTCTTAAAAGCCAGTATAGCTAGCTATACTGATGACACGTCATATATGAAGGGTCTAAACTGACACTAATTGTGAAGTGTGAGTGGGGAACTAATGCACAGTGCTCTTGTGGCAGTGTTATTAGCTTAACTAAAATAGTCTGTTCTTGCTGTTAAGTTACATAGGCCTCATCATAACTAAGAAACACATAGTGGACACATTGACAGTAAAGACAAAGGACTCAAAGTGTGCCATTGCAGAATAGTCACCATGTCATAAAGGAGGCCAGACCAAGAGGAAGAAGAAAAAAAGGCACTAACATAGGGCAATGAAAAAATAGCAACAAATGAATGGATTCACTTCTCTAATTATGTCCAGTTATGAAATTGCTGCATGCCTTTCCAAAGTACAAAACCCAACTGCAGTAGCTCTCCCTTAGCCAATGTGTTCCAAGAGACCCAGTGGATGCCTGAAACTATGGATGTGCGAAAGCTGGTATATCCTGTTTTTTTCTCTATACACGTCAATTTATGATAGCTTAATTAATAAGTTAGGTATAGGGGATTAATTGTAATAGCTGTAATAGAATCACTATAATTATGCTGTAATAAAAGTTTTGATTAATATCAGTAACTAATAGAATGACTATAATTTACTATAATAAAGTTCTATGTATGTGATTTTCTCCAAAGGTCTCCGAGCATACACTTTTTTTCTTATGCTGAGGTGTGGTAAGGTGTCACCATGAGGAGATCGAGTAAAATGAAACACAGCACTGTTGTGGCACTGTGGCAGGTGCTGACTGCCCTCTGACGGTATGCTATGAAGACTGTATGCTCCAGATGATCCTGGGTGTGCTGCCGTGATGATGTGGTTGGTTGATCGCCAATAACTGAAACAACCGAAAGTAAAACTGAAGCTAAGGAAAGACTGCTGTCCGTGCCACCTGCCAGATGCTTGTCTCAGCCAAATATTCCCCTGAAAATGACTGGGTAGCAAAAGACATATCATGCAAAGTAACAGCTGAGGGCCAAGGGGACTACTTACGTCAGACAAGTGAGAGTTTATGTCACAAACTCATGAGATGCACAGGTCACGTATAATAACAAGAAGTTGGTAAGCCTTTATACATGGAGTAGTTGTAAATAGAAGTTCATGAACACTGGAGTGCCTAAATACATGAAGCAAATTAGAACTGAGGGAATATATATATGCACATATATATACATATATATACACACATACACACACACACACATACACAGATATATATGTATGAGTAGGAGAGCTCAGTTCCCTACTTTCAATAATAGATAGATCATCTAGACAGAAAATCAATAAAGGAACAGCAGGCTTGAACAACCATGTCAACCCAGTGGTGCTAAGAGACGGGTGTGGAACAGCTCATCCAGCAGCAGTTTATACAGTATACATGAAATGCTCCCCAGATTAGATAATATATTTTGCCACAAAACATGTATCAACACATTTAAAAAGCTAGTGTTATCTTTTGTACCACAGTGATGTAAGTGCAGAAATATCAGTGATGGAAGCATACTATAAAGTTCACACATATTGCAATCTCAGAACACCTCAAAAATCAGTTTCTTAAAAATGAAATACAAGCCAGGTGTGGTGGCACATGCATGTAATATCCGTATTTGGTGAGACAGAGGCAGGTGGATCTTTGTGAGTTTGAGGCCAGCCTGGTCTATAAAGTGAGTCCAGGTCAGCTGAGGCTACATAGAAACCCTGTCTCAGAAAAAAAAATCCAAATGGAATTAAAAACATTTTTAGAGAAATGAAAATGGAAACAAAAATGCCAGAACTTTTGAGATGCAACAAAAGCACCTCAGAAGGGAATTTATAGCAATAGATTCTTATATTAAGTTGGGGGGAAAACAACCTAAATTTATATCTCAAGAAACTAGGAAGAAGAAGAAAAATTCAAACTAGCAGAAGGGAGGAAATAAAGAATGGAGTAGAAATAAGTAAAATCGAGATCAGAATGACAATAGGAAATGTTTACAGAATTAAGATTTTTGTTTGTTTTTTAAAGTTAAGCAAAATTAACAAGTTTTTATTTAGCTATATTTAGAAAAATGAAAGAGAAGAGAAACAAAATTAGAAATGAAAGCAAAATCCTAACAACTTGTACCACAGGGTGTAATAGATCTTAAGAGACTGCTGTGAATAGCCTTATCGCAACCAATTTAGTAAGCTAGAGAAAGGCATAAATTCCTAGACACATACCGTTACTAAGGCAGGCCTGTGATGAAGTAGAGAATCAATACCGACAGGTGTGTAGTGATGATTAGGGGCTGGTAATCACAGCCTCTCGGAGGAGAAAGGCTCAACTTCTGAGACTTTGCCAGATTTAACATTTAAAGAACCTACAGCATTCCTTCTAAAGATCGTCCAAGGAGCTAAAGAGGAGAACATTTCCACATGTGGGTTATACATCCATTGTTCTTCTCCTAGTAGTGGAGAAAGGTAGTAGGAAAAAGGACTATTCCAGACCTAGTATCTCTGAGAAACGCAGATTAAAAAAAAATTCTTAACTAAATATTAACAAGCCATACTCAGTAACAAAAGGGTCACATACCAAGATCTACTGGTATTTATTCATGGTGGGTAGGATAGTTAAGCGTGTGTATATCCATCACCATTGTATATTATATTAATTGAATAAAAGGATAGAGCATGTGATGATTGTAACAGATGCAGAAAAACATTTGACAGAGTCAATGTCATATGTCAGAAGACTACATACATATGTCAAGGCAGAGCTGCCCACTGTTAGCACTTCTAGTCAGCATGGTACATGATGTTGGAGTGCAGTTAGGAAAAATAAAGAAATGTAAGGCTTTCAGATCTGAATCGTAGTAAAACCGCTTATGACTGAGATGATGGTGGATATGAGCAACTCCAAAAAGAGAATGAAAAAATAAAAAAGCCTATTAGAACTAATAAATATAATAAAATTGCAAGATATATGAGAAATATAAAAACAATTAGTTGTGGTTAAAAAAGCAAAATAGACAATCCCAGCTAAAATAATATTGGAAAAAATGTGTAGGGATAAGTGTAACAAAGAAAGTGAAAGTTCTGAACACCAAACACTGACAAACTCTATTGAAAGAAGTTGAAGACAAAAATAAATGCCTGGGTAGTCCAAATTCATGGAACCAATTCTCTCAATATGTCCATATTACCACCAAATGAATTCGAATTTTCTGAAATTCCTGTCAGAATTTTAGTAAACATTTTTTTTTGTAGAAATAGAAGAAAAGGTTACAAAAATTTGTATGAAACCATCAAAGACCTTGAGCAGCCAAAGAAAGGTTATGCGAGAACAGTTTAGGTGGATTTCTCACAACTGTTTTATTTTATACTGCAACCTATAGTGAAAAAGACACTTTTGTTGTGTCAGTTACTATTCTCATTACTGTGGGAGAGTATGACAGAAGCAACCTAAAGAATGGCTTATTATGCCTCAGAATTTGAGAGTACAGTCCTCCAAGATGGGGAAGACAAGTGGCTAAGGTTATGGGTCATAGCATACCAGGAAGCAGGAGTGAATCAGGAAGCAGGTGCTCAGCTTGCTTTTTCCTTTGTCTTCACTCCAGGGTGTCAACCTGTGAGACAGTGGTTTCTAATTCAGGGTCAGTCTTCCTCCTTATTTAATCCTTTCTGGAAATATCCTTAAGATCCACCTCAAGATGTGTTTCCCTGGTGATTTTAAATCTAATGAAGTTGACAAGTTTGAACAGTACAACATTTGTAAATTTTTGTTTATTTTTTGAATTAAGGTTTCTCCATGTAACCTTGGCTGGCCTGGAACATCATATGTAGCACAGGCTGGCCTCAAACTCATAGACATCCACCTGCCCTTGCCTCCTGAGTTCCAGAATTATAGGTGGCTACCATTATACCCGGCCATAAAGTTTTGTACTTAATTTTTGGCAGAGTGTATTTATGTTCTTGGTCAAGCATTTCATGCCACAAATGCAGGTCTTTGCCCAGCTTTGGAAACAGGTGTGTTATTTCTTTGGTCATTATACTTTTATTCTGCTTTCTCAGTTTTCAGTGATGGGCATTCTGGTGTCTTTTCTCTCAATTGACTGTCTTTTCATTTCCTTCTGAGTCCTAGAGGTATTTCTTCAGCTCATGCATCTACTTCTGTAGGTTGATTCCCCTTCCACATACCACCCCAGCAAGCCATCTGCCATTCATGCCAGCCGTGGTTTTAAATATAACAGTTCTAGCTAAAAACATGTCTCTCACAGTCTTTACTGATCTTATGGGATTCCATTTTCACATCAGCTTGGGCCTTCTAACAGCATCTTCTAGAATCAAGTGGCTTCTAAAAGAAAGTTGAGAATTTTCTAGTGTGTCTTCCTGTAAAAATTTAGGGCCTTTTGTAATCACCTACTCTAGCTCCCAAATAATGAGACAGAGACCTGTTAGATTTTTTTCAACAAGCTTTAAAGCATTAGAGCTGGGCAGATATTCATCTATTCTAATCCTCTATGCTAGTCTGGCTGTCTTCCAGCCACATGTCCCAAATTAATGGCCATATTGGTCCCACCTGGGCTGGTCCTGCTCCATCAGATCAGTCCTCATGACCACACACACCCTTTCTCTCCCCTTTTTCCTTTTCTCTACTTTGTGGTCCTTCCCTGAGACCTCTTACTGGATCAGAAGTCCTGCCTTTCTATCTCCTCTGCCCAGTCATTGGCTCTCAGCTTCTTTATTAACCAATCAGGGATAATTGGAGAGCAATGTTTACACAATATTGATACAGGAGATTCTTCATAGAAATGACAATGCCCATATCCAGATTGTAACCTCGGGGCACAGAAATCAGCATCTGATTACACAAAGCACCACCATACCAACCCCAACACTTTCTTCTCAGATTGAGCCCCTTTTCAAGATGCTCTGTTGGTCAAAGTGGTTCGGTTTCCTTGAACTGTAATATTTTTGCCAAAAATCTGTGGTTTCTTCTTATGAAGACTGTGGGTGACTGAGATGAATTTCTGGCCAAATGTGTTCCCACAGCCAACATGGCAGCTTAGTATGTTGGAGCATGCTCCATAACATCTGTATGTCTTCCTATGCAGGCATGCTTGCAGTGTGAGTGCATGTGACTCACTGTAGCATAGCGTCATTCAAAGTCTTCACTTCAGCCCTGCTTGACTCCCTTCTCATGGCACAGCTAGCAATAGCATATTCCAGCATCTGAGCATGGGTAGCTGTGTATTCTCAGTGAGAATAGCCCTGGTCCCAGGTTCTGGGGCAGAGGTTGAGCATTCCTCTTGGGATCTGATTGTATATTTATTGGGCAGGCTGCTGTTTCAGAGACAGGCACATGTCAACCTCCTTTGCCCTTCTTTAATCAGATTCCACCCATCTCATTTCTAGCACAAACACTGGCTTCTGGAATATTGAGCTCGTTTCCCTAATACATAGTGCTGCCAAGAACTTCTTGTGTTTTTATGTTGCAGTAAAGATTCTCTGGGAACGGGGCAGCCAGTGTCTTTGTCTAGTCTGACATCTTGCCAGGAGCTTTTCTTCCCCTCTTCTCAGCTGTTCAGTCCTGAAAATGTTCTCACTCAAGGGTGTCCCATTAACTAGAAAAAAATCAGGTCATAAATATTTAAGATTGAGAGATGAGAACGGACAGGTGAGCGTGAGTGAAGAGCTTCAGTGACTGGATGCACAGGGAGATTGGATTTCACTATTCAGCGTATTCACTTCAGGAGCACCGTGGCCACGCTCCTGATTGTTACTTTAAAAAATCTGGGTGAAGTCACCCCCGTGACTCACTGAATGACAGAATCATGGAAGTTAAAGTCAGACAGATTTAGGGTGACCACCTGTCTTGGTTTAATCCATGGGAGAAGGAGTCTTAGGGTGTGGAACTGTCCGTGCTAACACCCAGATTGGTTGCCCTGGTGTGCCGTTAAACTTCTGTGCCTGTGGCTTTTATGTGTGAGATGAGATTTCGTGCTTCTGTGGACACCCAGCTCACTATTTACCCACAGCCACAGGGCTTTGTTACATTGCTGTTTTGTTGAATGATCTGTCAGCCCTGATTCTAGTTGTAGTTGCAATTAGGTTTTTGGTTTTTTGTTTGTGTGTTTGTTTGCTTGTTTGTTTTTAGCTATAGCCTCAGATAGTTCCAACAAATCCACATGCTCTCACCATTTTCTTTCTAAAATTTATTAAGAGTAGACTTTGAAAGTGGGACTG
>CM053744.1:29234365-29724868 GCA_028658305.1 Pachyuromys duprasi
AGGGGAGGACCTCCTTCCCTTCCATCCAACCACAGCTTATCCTGTCTCCTCAGGGCTGGCTGCAAAGTCCTCCCCTGGGATCTAGCCAGTCTGTCACTCCCCGGCTTGTATGGGGGAGGGTCAAAGAGTTAGCCATCAAGATCATGACTGAAACAGTCCCTGTTTCCCTCAGTACTGGGACACTTTCATAGAGTTTTAGATAAATTAGTTCTAAAATGAAAATTCAAGGTCCCCCACCCAAAAGAGTCTCAAAGAATTAGAGGCGTTTTAAAGCATTTTTCAAAAGGATCATTTGATTAGAGTTGTGAAGGATATAAATAAAGGTTCATATATCAAAGAATTCCTCCATAGGGTGTTTGCTGAGAGGCTCTAGTTATGTTCATTGCCACTCATTAAAAAAATAAAAAAGCACTTAGCAAGTACTTAATGACCTTAGTGGTCTGTGGGTCCCTATAATAGTGCAGCAAGTAAGAAGGCCTTTGAGTAGACACATCACATCTGTATTTCTGGGAGACTATTTTATTTCTTTCCAGAAGTCTGGTTTGCGGACCCCCTCTGTCTCCTGTTTTTCATTCCTCTGCTTGATTCTGAAACTTCTTTAGGCAAATGATGAGGATGACATGTTCCAGAGGGTCTCTACCAGATGCTTTAGAGTGTCCTTAGTCCTCAGAGATGGCACCCTAGAGAAGAGAATGTTCATCCAGCCCTCTTTGTCAGGCTTGACACCACGCCTGCCTGTTGGGTTGGCTCTGGTCCTCTGTATTGTTGTGTTCATGTCTGTGCTTAAAGGGCCAGGCATACCACAGATGTTTTGTTCAACATATCAGTGTTTTCTACTGTTGTTTATAGCATATTCTAATATTTTGTGATGTACTCAGCTTCATTCAATTTTTCCTTAAAGCCCCAAGAGTTGATCCCACTTCTCTTGTTCTTTCCACTTAATTTATTCAATACATTGAGAGTTTCTGTAGTTCTTCACTAAAGCATTCTGAATCTAGTCATTGTTGGTTGGTTAACTCTCTCACTAGCAACTTCTGCATGACCTACTGCAAAGGCTCATTACTAGTTTCCCAGTGTCAACTCATGTTTGTTTTCAGTCTTCTATTAGTTGACATTACCATAATGAAATAATCAAGGCATGTTAACCTTATAAAGTTGAGGTTTTTTTTTTTCTTCTTTATCTCAAATGTCTGGAAATCCAAGATCAGAGGATCATGTCTGGTAATATTCTTGCTGGTGGAGTCCTAAGCTAAAACCAGGTACTACATGGAAAGAGCCTGTGTGTGTTTGTGTGTGTGTACTTCTGTGTACCTTGTTTTTCTCCCTCTTTCTAAAATGTTAACAGAATAAAGCTCTATAGGTTTAGATTTTTCAAACACCTACTTTATTTGGTGTTCTTAAATGTTTCTACCTTCTATCCAACTCACTGACCAGAGGTAGGAGAAAGAAGGTTTTTAGGAAAACGGGGTTGTGGACCTTTTTAGACATAGTTCCTTGGGGCAAGTTCACTCTTCATTGTCCAGATACCAGCAGTCCAGTCAAATAGCTGACACCAAACAGCAACACCCATCAACAGCAGCAGTGCAATTCAGCAGAAACAGCAAGACTCTGCCAAAATAGGAACAAGTCAGCAAAGCCACAAGACTCAACAGAAGTGCCATGAAAAGTTCTCTGCTTTGGAGCGCTTCTCTCCGAGTGAAGTATAGAAAAATGAAGATCAGCGAAGTGATGTGCACCTTACAAAAGTAATGTCTCCCCGTCCACAGGTTTCTGTTTATTCTTCTCAGAGTCCACATGAGGCTGTTTGAAAGCCACACCCCTTATCCTAGACAACCTCCAGCAAGACATCACGTGCCCTTTAACGTGTTTGTTTTCTACTGAGGATAAACCAAAAACATTTCCACATCCAACATTTGGTACCAAAACAAAAAACGCATGAAAGAAACCAAAACTTTCCCTACAGAGTTCTGCCTTAATGACTTTACCTAATTCCAATCAATTTCCTGAAGGCCTCAGCTCTAAGTACTCTAGTCAGATTAACTTTGTACTCTCTTAATACCTCACAATGGATAGTAAATATCAATACTCAGAGCCAAAGGACCACTCAGACCGTATCCAAACCATAAAATCATCTCTTGTCCCTGTATAGCTGCCAGAGTCTAGTAAAAAAAATAAGACTATGTGATTTTTCTAAGTACTTTTCATAGTGTCTAAGCTAAAACTGTGGCCGTTAACTTTTCTCAGTGTGCATGTGTGTATGTGATTCTATATAATTGTGTGGGTATGTACATGTAGATGTGGGTGTGTGTGAAGGCCAGAGATTGATGTTGAGTGTCTTCCTCAGTCACTCTCCTAGTATTTATTTTTTGAGACATGGTCTCTTACTATGCCTGGAGATCACCAGTTTGACTTGGATGGCTGATCAGTGAGCTCCAAGAAACGCCTGTCTCCATCTCCATAGCACCAGATGTGTGCTGCCAGGCCTGGCTTTTCCATGGTACTGGAGTTCCACACTCAGTTCCCCACACGCTGGTCCTTCCATGGCAAGTACTTTACCTGTTGGATCCTCTCTTCCATCCTGTTACTCCTATTAGTCACTTTCCTTGTTGCTATGACTACATGCCAGACAAGAAGCAACTTAAGGGGGCAAGAGTTTATTATGTCTCACAGGTTGAGAGTATAGTCACCATAGGATGGCATGGCAGCAGGAGCATGAGATGGCTGATCACATTGGTTCAGCATGAGAGACCGCTCACAAAAAGTAGGGTCATGCAGTTGAACCTGAAAGGCTCTATGACCCATTTCCTCTGTTGAGGCTCCATCTCCCAAAGGTTTCTCAGCTTTCCAAAGCAGCTCATGTAGCCAGGTCCAACTGTTCAAGCAAGGAAGCCCATGGAAGACAGTTGGTATTCAAACTTGAATGAACTCTACATTCTTATCATGACTGACAGAGACCCTTAAAATTTGTCCAATTTCCCTTTGTGCCTTTCTCACTGTGTTACAGTCAACTGGCCTTTTCTTCTCAAGTACACCAAGGGCATTTCCATTTCAGGGCCCTAGCTGTAGTCACTTGCCGTGCCTGAGATCTTGGCATCGATGGCTCAGCCTTTAGATTCCGGTTCTGTATATGCTTGCACTGTTTGCAAGCATCCCACACATCCTCAAAGCTTACCTTGTTCCACGTAATATTCTTCATATGGATATTTTCATCCTGTGTCTTTTTTGTCATAACATGACCTCCGCTAGAATTGCTGCTTTGTTTTGTTCTCCATGCCTAGGGTAGTGCTTGAATCTTAGTAGTTGCTCATCCTCGTTTGAAATTCAGTATCACATATAGAGATTCGTCTTCGTTACTCAAACATTATGGAAGAATATCTACTTAAATGGCTACATATTGGTAACATCAAGATGATGAACTAGGCAGTCTTATAGGATTTTCCAGTTGGAGAGATGGCTCATTGGATAAAAATACTTGCTCTGTAGGCATCAGGATATGAGTTTAAATCCCTAGACTCATGTTAAGTGTGGCTGTGAGTGACTTTAACTTCAGTATTGGAGAATTGTACTAGTAAGAGTTCTCTTACTAGTGGAACAGGACTAATAGAATAAAACTGTTCTATCAATCCATAACACACATGCACACACACATGGGATTTATTAGAGTGGCTTACAGGCTATGGTCTAGCTAGTTTTAACAATGGTTGTTTACCAAAAGAAGGTCAAAGAATCCAGTAGTTATTCAGTCTAGAGGCTGGTTGTTTTAGCTGGTTTTCAGTATACTCCAGAATCCTGAAGAAGTTAGGCTCTAATGCTGGTGAAGGAATGGACTTAGCAGTGAGTGCAAGAACAAACAGCAAAGAATAAAAGCTTTCCGTCTCTCTCTCTCTCTCTTTTTTTTTTAATTTACTTATTTATTCACTTTACATCCTGAGCATACCCTCTCCCTCCTCTCCTCCCTGTTCTACCCTCCTACCCTCTTCCCTCTTTTCCCCTCTCCTTCTCTTCAGAAAAGGGAAGCCCCTTAACCAACTCACCTCAGCGTATTGGGTTGCATCAGGACTAAACACATCCTCTTCCACCGAGGCCAGGCAAGGCAACTCCGCTAGGTGCAAGTAATCTAAAAACAGGCAACTTGGTCCATGCCATAGATAGTCCCCACTCCACTTGCTAGGGCACCCACATGAAGACCAAGGTGCCTGTCAGGGTCCTAGGTAACAGGGAGGCCCAAGGTAAAAGCTTCTTTTTTTCATGTCTTTTTTATGGACTACCAGGAGTAGGTATGGTCCAGATGGATCTTCCTACCTCAGAAGATTAAAAGTGGGTCTTCAAATGATTTAATAATGAAAAATATTTCTCACAGGTGTGCCCAGCTGCTTGGGTTTTTATTTAATTCCAGATGTAGTCAGATTGACAACCAAGAATAGGCATCACAGAATAGAGACAGCAGATCTTGAGAGCTTGTTGGCCAGTCGGTCTAGCCTGAAAGGTGAACTTCTGGATTGGCAAGAGACTTAGCCCAAGGCATCGGCATCAAAGTGAAGAAGTGGGCAAAGAAGCCACCAGTATCCTGTCCCTGCCTCTCTGCATTTGTGTACACTCAAGTGAACGCACCATTCACTTCTCAGTGTGTTTGTGTGTGTGTGTGTGTGTACATTAATTATTTTTTCCATCATTGCTGCCCATTACAAGAGGGGAAGAGTTTATTGTCATTGGAAGGTGCAACTCACTATGGGGGGGGTATTCTGCTGTTCAAGTTTTGGCTGAAAATTCCTCTCCTCCTGGAGAGAAATGAATACTGATGTCCAGCTAGCTCACGTTCTCCATTTTTATTCCAGTCAAATTCCTAGCACGTGAGATGCTGCCACCTGCATTTAGCATCAGTCATTCCCCTTCAGCTAGTTATTCCTCTCTGAAATGTCTTCACAGCCAGACCTACAACTGTGCCTCATGCTCCAAGGTGACTCTGATTTCAGTGAAGTTGAAGGTGACGTTTCATCCAGGTCTGTCTGTCCATATATCAGTCTGCCTGTTATCTCTTTTAGTGATTTTACTGTTTTAGAGCAGTTTTAGATTTATAACAAAGATGCAGAAGGGTTTCTGCTGACTCTTGGTCCACGTATGCACAGCCTCCCTTTTTAGTGACACCCCACACTTCAGTAGTAGATTTATTACAATCAGTGAACTTGGATTGACATGCCACTGTCACCCAGAGTCTATACTCTGTATTAGGGTTTGCTTTTCATGTTGTATTTTTATGAGTCTTGAAAAATATATAATGACATGTAGTTAGCATTATAGTATCATGTAAAATAGTTTACACTGTCTTTAAAAGACCGTGCCTGTGTGGTTCTCCCTCTCTCCTCTATACGTCTTGAAACCTCTGGATTTTTGGTTGTCTCCGTAGTTCTGTGTTTCCCAGAATATCACAGAGTTGAAATCCACGATTGACTTGTGACACTTGGTACTGTGGACTCAAGGTTCCTATGGTTTTGTTTTGGTTTTTTTCTGGCTTGATTTCTAAGTTCTTTTTAGTGTTGAATATTATTCCTTTATTGAGTGTAACACAGTCTGTCCATTTATCTACTAAAGGACATCTGGCTTGGTACCATTTTTTTAGCCACCGTGGATAAAATTTCAGTAACATTTTTGTTTCTACGTGGGTATGAGCATCAGCTGTCCCAGCATCATGTGTTGGAGACTGTCTTTGCACCATTATATAAATTTCCTATTCTCCCTTGTCAGGAAGATTTATTTTATGTGAATCTATTTTGCGACCCACTTTCTGTTTCATTGATCTATGTAGTCGCTCAGCACTATCACACTGTCTCAGTTATGTAGCTTTAAAATATAATCCTTGTGTAAAGTCATGCTATTCCTTAAAATCACTTCTTCCTCAGTATTGTGTTAGTTAGCTTTTCTGGGCTTTTTGTAGCTCCGTCTAAACCTCAGAATTACTTGTTTTGCTGGGGTTTGTGCTGAGCATAGCTGATATCTTGACAGTGTTTAACCTGTGTCTCCATGGACATGGACAGCTTTCTATATGCTTGGTTCTTTAACTCCTCTACCATGTTGGGTTTTTTCATATAGATCTTTTGCTTATTATACTTTGCACACTGGCAATTCTGGATCTTATGCATGCTAGACAAGTATTTAACACTGGAAAAAAAAACAGTCCTAGATTGTATATATATTTTGTATACATATTTTGGTATGTTAATATAAATCATATCATTATTTTAAAATTTAATTGGTGTTAAATAGAAAGTGATTTTTAATTTTAGTCTTGTATTTTGTAGCCTTTTTGCAATGGCTTATTGCTTATTAGGTGTGGAGTGGTTTTTTTGTTGTTGTTCTTTTGTTTGCTTGTTTGTTTTTGTGTGTGTGAATTTTTTGTTTTACTTTTTCATTGAAAGTCCTGTCAGATGTGAACAAAGATAGTTGTATTTCTTTTTCTCTAAATCTCTCTACCTTCCATTTCCTTTTGTTATATCATTCATAGCTAGAGCTTGTCTGGGTGTTGCAAAAAGTGGTGAGAGAAAAGGAGCTTAATGTTTACTTACCCTTAAGCATCAGCTGTGAAGTTTGGGAGTTGGGTTAGGAGTTTGTTTCTTTATAGGAAATTCTTTCTGGCTTGCTGGCTATTTTCATCATTAATGTCTGCTAGATTCTGTCACATTGTTCTCTGCACCTGTTGGTTTGATCATACATTTCTTTGGCCTTTTGATCAGATGGATTGCATCAATTGATTTTCAGGTGTGAAACATGTCTTCCATCCCACTGAGTCACAATGAGTAATTCTTTTAGTATGCTGTAGGATTCAATTTGCTAAGCTTTTTATTTATTTATTTTTTTGAGAAATTTTATCCTTGTGCTAATGAGAAGTTGCACTTTAGTTTTCTTGTACTGTTTTCTGGGTTTGGCATTAGGGAAATGCTGACCTCATGGAATGATTGTCCATACTTTCACCTTTTTACAGAGGCTGCCTAAACTTCCTCCCACTAATTTCTGATGGGATATAGTATGAATATTGTTTGGACAAGTTGCTTTTGATTTTGGGAGGTTATTAATTACTCAGTTAATAGAGATGAAACTATTTATATTGTTTATTTGTATGTGAAATTTAGCATGTTGTGCTTTTCAAGAAAGTGGTCCTTTTAACCTAGATTATGAAATTTAGGGATAGAAATAGTTGGTATTCATTTATTATTTTTTTTAGTGCCCAGTATTTGTAGTAATGTCAACTCATTAATTTCAGATATTACTAATTTGTATCTTCTAATATTTTCTCAGCTTTACTAGAGTCTTATTATTTTATTAGTGTTTTGGCTGAACCACTTTTTGGCTTCATAGATTCTACTGGCTTCCTTTTTATTTTCTAAGCACAATTTAATTTTCCTTTTTATAGATCCACTTTCAGTTGTATTTTTACATAAGAGCATTTTCATATAAGAATCTATTATAATTTGAAAATTTTACCATTTTCTATTTTTATTTCACTAATTTCTCTTAATTTTTTAAATTTATTTTCTTGTGTTCATGCCGGATCAGTTTACCCTCCTTTTTCCAGTTTTCTGAGGTGAAAGCTCAGATTATTGGTTTCAGAGTTTTCTTCTTTTTAAAAATTCATATCTGCTGCTAGGACATTTTCTCCAAAAAGTTCACAGAACATTCAGCATTTTCAGGTGACTTGCTTTGGTGTGGATAGGAAATGCTTCCCCCAAAGCCTGATGTGCTGAAGGCTTGGTCCCGGTGCCAATAAGTGATTAGCTTATGATGAAGAACACATCCAGGGTTAGTCCATGGATGAGTTCATATCCCAGTAGACAATTGGGAGGTAGGACCTGTTTGGAGAATATAGGCCACAGGTGGGGCTGGAGGCTGGGGGACATCACTGGAGGGGACATCTCGCCCTTCCCCCTTTCTGTTTCTTTCTGTTTCATGGCCACAAGGAAGTGCGCAGCTTCCTCCACTATGCTTGTTTGCCAACATATTTATGCCTTGCCGTAAGCCTAAAAATGATGGTACCAGCTCGCCATGGTCTCATAGTTTATCTTTCTCCTCTTAGTTGACCCACTCAGGTATTTTGTCACAATGACAGAAAAGTCTGTAGAATTTTATTTTTATGTAATTCATAATCTTTTGTAACTTATTCTTGAGATTTTTTTTCTGTGATTTGTATTGTGTGGAAGTATGTTTTTCAGTCTCTAAGTGTTTGGGAATTTTTCTAGCTATGTTTCTATTAATGATTTTATTGTTGCTGCTCTGATTCCATTGTGGTCTGAGGGCAGATATGACATAGTTCTAGTTGTCTTATATGTAGCAATGTGTAAAAGATGGTCCAGAATGTGGTCTCCCTTGGAGTCTATTTCATGTGAGCTCAGTAGGAATCATATTCTGTTGTTGGATAAAATAGTCTTGATGTCAGCTATATTCAGTTGATTATATTATTGAGGTCAGTTATT
Source organism: Pachyuromys duprasi (assembly GCA_028658305.1). NCBI lineage: Eukaryota > Metazoa > Chordata > Mammalia > Rodentia > Muridae > Pachyuromys > Pachyuromys duprasi. Next base: position 29,242,828 of record CM053744.1, read on the forward strand.
TCCTTGATAATTTTCTGTCTGCTGTGTCTTTTTTAACAAATGTTTAGGTGTCCATCTATAATCTGCATAGTTCTTTCAAATTTTTTTACATAATTTGAAGTTCTACAGTAAGGTGGATATACGTTTAGGATTCCTATGTTTTCTCGGGGAACCAAATGGTCCTCCCTTTTTTGTCCTGAAGTCTGCTTCTTGATATTAATATAGCCACATTACTTTTCTTTTTTGATATTACATATTTCCATGTTTTTTTAAAATTTATTTATTTTTATTATTAGTTACATTTTATTAACTCTGTATCCCAGCTGTATCCCGCTCCCTCATTCCCTCCCAATCTCACCCTCCCTCCCTCATCTCCTCCCTGCCCCTTTCCAAGTCCACTGATAGAGGAGGACCTCCTCCCCTTTCATCTGAACCTGTTTTATCAGGGATCTTCAGGACTGACTGCAAAGTCCTCTGTGGCCTAGGAGGGTTGCTCCTCCCTTGGGGTTGGGGAGATCAAAGAACCCACCATTGAGTTCATGTCAGAAATAGTCCCTGTTCCCCTTACTAGGGAACCCACTTGGATACTGAGCTACTACCATGGGCTACATCCGAGCAGAGGTTCTAGGTTATATCCATACATGGTCCTTGGTTAGAGAAACAGTCTCATATAAGACTCCTGTTATTTCCATGTTTATTATGAATTTTTCTCCACATTCAGTTTCTGTTTGCTTATCTAGTCCCTTGCAGCTGCAGTGATTTTCAACTCTTCCTTGTTGAAAACATATGGAAAGCAAATAGATGCATCAAGGTGGTCCAAGGGTCCATTCCATTGTAAATCCAGAGCCCTGGCTACCCTATACCCTGCTTTCAATTGGCTTTCTCTTGATTAATGAAGCATGGCACACTTTTCCCCATTCCTTTACTTCAATGTGTGTGTGTGTGTGTGTGTGTGTGTTTTAACCTAGATTGTGTTTCTTATTGACACACATACAAATGTGTGACACAAAAAATACATCTTATAGTCAGCCTGGAACAATACACAGATCAAAAACTCCAAGGCTGGGGTACAGAGATGTCTCAGAGGTTAAGAATATTGGCTATTCTTTCAAAGGTCCTGAGGTCAATTCCTAGCAACCACATAACCGTCTATAATGAGGTCTGATGCCCTCTTCTGGCCTGCAGGCACACATGCAGGCAGAATACTGTGTATATAATAAATTAATATTTAAAAAACAAAACAAACAAAAAACTTCAAGGCCATTTCTTGCCCTTATTCCTTCTCAAGAATTTGATAGTTACAATTGTGGATCTATTGAGTTTACTGTTTCTCCAGTGAAGCAGCTAAGGTGGAGGAAGTTCACATTAATTGCACAAATTCTAGAGTCAAGAAGGAGCTAAAACTGTAACCAGTGAGCCTGATGGTTTCCCTGTATAGCTTTTATAGCTGAAGTAGAGTGACGCGTATGTCATTTCTTCCAGTGCTACCTTAGACAGCTAACAGTCCCCCAGCAACCCTTCCCCTGCAGCAACAAATTGAAGGGTCTCGGGGCCTTCCTAGGAAAGCCACAGGCATATTTAGATGACTGATTACTGTTCTAGTTGAAATAGTAACTGCCATGTTTGTGCTACTTTCTGTTTGCTTTTGTTCTTTTTTCCTTCCCTTTCTGCCATTTGTGGTTTTGAATATTTTGTATGATTTTTTTTTCTTTCTTACATATCACTGGTTCTTCTTCTCCTTTTGCCCTAGAATTTGTAAGGTATGTTTACAGGTACTCCAGATCTGTCCTTAAAAAGGCCTTGACTGCTTAGCAATTGTTCTGGTACACTAGAATGACAACGTACTTCTGATTTCTCTCCTTATCATTTATATCCTGTCATTTGTTGTAGTCCACATAGACATACATGACAAACTGTCATCGCTGAGAACAAGTGTGAAAGACAGTAGCTTTCAACGTTTGTCTTTTCTTTCTTAAATGTCTTCTTTGCTTCTGGGGACTGAGTTTCAGACCCACATTGTTTTTCTTCTGACAAACTTAACAGTTTTGAGATGTGAATCTAAACAATGACTTTGGGTTTCATTTGTCTGGCAAAAGTCTTTATTTCCCCTGTACATTTGAAAGTTGTTCTCGTGGTAGTAGAACTCCCTAGGTTGCTGACCTTCCATTGTCATGCTAATTATTTAACATGCCACATTTCTTTCTTGCACAGTTTCTAAGGAGAAGTCGGATTATGGTTTTTATTTTCGACTCCAAATAGATGACTTGTTTTCCCTTCTGGCTTCATTTAAAAAATTTCGCCTTTGATTTCCTGAAATTTGATTGTGCTATGCCATGGTGAAGTGTTAGCCCAGTGGTGGAGGACCCGCTAGCATGCCCTGGGGTCAGTTTCAGCGTCCTCAAAACAAAACACACAAAAACAAGGAACAGAACATAAGTAAGTATGGGATAGTGTTTTGTAATTGGTACTTAACTTTGTTTGGTGTTTTCTGAGTTTATGTGGATTGATGTGTGATAGTAACTTATGGAAATTTTTGCTCATCATTTCTTCTGTTTTTCTCATTATTTTCCTTCTGGTATTTCCATTAGACATATATTATACCTTTTGTAGTTGTGTTGTAGGTCTTTCATAGTCTACTTTTTCTCGTCTTTTTTTTTTTTTCTCTTTGATTTTCAGTTTGGGAAGTTTCTATTAACATATCTTCAGCTTTGAGATCTTCCCTCTGTCATGTCCTGTTTGCTAATGAGCCCATCAGAAACACTCAGCATTTCTGGTCGGGTTTGATCTTGAGTGTTTCTCTTTGATGATTGGGATCCCCACCCTTTGCTCAAGTTCTCCATCTGCTCTTGTATGTTGTCTACTTTTCCCTTTAGATCTTTAGTATATTAATCACAGTTTTTAAAAATTAATGGTCTGATAATTCTAACATTCTTGTCATATCTGACTGGTTCTGATGTTTGTTCATTCTTTCATGCTCTGCTTTTTGACTCTTAGAATGCCTTTTCATATTCTTCGTGATGGTTAAGAGGATATCCCAGGTGACGGAACTGCATTAAATAGGATTTTAGTAAGGTGGTGAGGTATGTGTGTGGTGGGGGAGGTCTTTTAGGAATTTTGTGTTTCAATTATGAATTTCTCAAGTTGTTCTCAGAATTTCCCCTTCTTAGTTGGGATAGTATTCGTTGTAGAATCTGAATTCATTTTCTTTTTCAAGAAGATGATGCTAAAGTTGTTTATTTAGATATTTACACGTAAAAGACCTGAGGTGCCAGGACTGGGTACTTTGATCCCCTGTGAAGCTACTGACCTGCTTTCTGTTCCTGCAGCTCTATCTTCTTCAGTGTCAGAAGAGTAACTGTGCATTCTTTGGATGGTCACACGTATTTTGCCTTTTTATTCTGGGAGTTTTATGATCTGGCCTCAGACATTTATGTCTGTGACTAATTTTGGTTGACTAGACTAATTCTGTTCTTTAAAGATGACTCATCATGTAAATCAAAAGCCCTGTATCACTTCACACCCAATTGATATCACTGTGATAAGAAAGAAAGACAGAAACTAGCAAGTGTTGGTAAGCCTGTGGAGAAACTAGAAAGCCTGAGTGCCGATGCAAGAAGTATAAACTGGTGTGGCCATATGGAGGACTGTGTGGCATTTTCTCAAATGTTAAAACAGAATCATTGTACAAGACAGGAATCCCACTTCTGAGTATATACCAAATGCATTGAAATCAAGTGCCCAAAGAACTACCTGTACACCAATCATCATACCACTGTCATTCACAACAGCAAAAAGATGGAAGTGATCCAAGGGCCTGTCAACTAATGAATAGTTAAACTGACTGTGATGTATCTATACACACACAATAGAGTATTATTCAACCATTAAAAGGAGAAACTCTGACATTTAAGATAACTGATCTGAGAGGAGTGGAAGTGGATTATAGTTTCAGGTCTTGGTATTGTTGATTTACTTATGATCTCTTTTTATCTGCCTAATACATGTGATCTAAACCCTCTCACTATTTGACTTGTTCTGAGTATCCTTATTCTTTCAAGCTGTACTTTTAGAATTTTTTTCTTCATGGATAACATGTTTCTCATAAATGGTGCTGCATTAAACAGGTCTTCAGTAAAGTGGCGAGGAGTGAGGAGGGGAAATGGTCTGTGTCTTATGATTCAGTCTTGGTCTTCTAGTGATTTTGTACTCCCAAACTATGAATTTCACAGATGATTCTTGGTGTTTTTCTCCATTCTTAGTTTGGACAGTATGTAGTGTAGGAACTCAATTCATACATTTCTTTTCTTAACTACAAAGGAGCTGAAATCAGTGTTTTCTTGTTCCTTGTTCTGCTTTCATTTGGACTGATGTTTCTACTTAGGTCTTTGTTTTTTATCTATATTCTCCAGTTGACTCCTGAGTGGTCTGACTGCTGATGAAGAGCCATCCACACTCATTCTTGTGTCTCCTCTCTATCTACTATGTTCCTTTCCCACCATCGGAAGTCTAATTACAATGAACATTGTTTTTATTTTACTAGGCTTCCAGTTTTTGCATTCTTTAACTCAAATTTGAAAATGTTTTGGGCACATTGGCTTTTTCTGTTAAAGTTTTTGGAGTTATTTGCTCTTTCTGTGACTCATGTTATGTTTGTGTTGAGCTGTTTAATGTTAGTGCATATAGATCATTGATATGCTCTCATTCTTTTAAGGTCTTTTTAAATGTTTTCTTTATTTTGGAGAGTTTCTTTTTTCATGGGGTTTTATTCACTCATTTTTTTTCTTTAGTGTCTAATTTTCATTTAATCTCATTTAGTGGCCATTTAATTTCAGTTACTAAATATCAGACTTTCAAAAGCTTCTGAATATGTATAAAAAATTAAAACTTATGTATGCAAAAGAAAGACCCGTACATATGTGGATGTAGATTTCTGTCCTGTTATTTTTTTCAATGATTGCTAGAGTATGTGGTATTTGATGCATCCCTATTTCTGTTACATTTGTTTTAATACTGTTAGATTATGCCCTAATGGATGATTTATTTATTTAAATAAATGGGTTCTTTAGAGACTTAGTTTCAGCTTTGCTGGGTGTATCCTTAACAACCCTTACTCTGGCACTAGTTTTTCTCTGTTACAAATGTGACACTTGTCCTAAGGATTGCCCAGTACCTCATCCGTGAAGCATTCCCTATCCTGAGACTACTCATGCCTGGTCATAAGTGAACTCTGGGGTTTGCTCAGGCTGCTGCTTTCTAATGCTTCCTTTTAACCCCTTGGGGATTTTCACTCACACAGACATAGGTCAGTATTTAGCCAATGACTATCGTATGTTCTCCTGCCCCTAGCCCCAATCTAGTACATTTTAGGTACCTTGTTGCCTTGGCTTTCCACCCTCTTATCTCTGTCATTTCTAGCCACTTCACTTCCCCAATCTGAGTTTGACCACCTTTCTAGGCACTAAGTTCGGGCAATTGTAAACCAGCCTCTGTTATTTCTCGTCTTTCTGGGATCCAGTTCCCAGTGTCAGAAACCTTTGATTCCTATTTTTGCTTTGTTCCTCTTCACTGTTAAAAGCATTTAATTGTTAGAAGTAGCCAGGAAGTCTTGTCACTGCACGCCGACAGAGAGCTGAAGCCTTCCATTTGTCCTCTTGTGTTTCTTTTGTGTTTAGAGGTAGGCGAGTGTTTTCTGACACCTATGGGGCCTGATGGGGGGGATAGCCTTGTAGTTGAAGTCATTGTTTATCTTGGTAACTGTTAGAAGCTGTATTGTCTAAAGTAAAGAGCTCATGTTTTTGAGGCACCCACTATTCAGCTCTTGTCTGTGTAATAAGTGAGGTAACGCTCTAAGTGAATGTGATAGACCATCTGGCTATAGCACTAATTTAAAAATACGTAGAAGTTTGGCTTCTCATTTTGTCTGTTGGAGCTTGTGGTTTTAGAAGTATTCATCAGCTAATGGAATAGCCACTGCCTTTTTTCTTTCTGAAGTCATGGTCCACGGCCTTGAATTCCAGTCCAAGAGCCCAACATGCTTGCTTGGTTAATTGTCAGGGCAAAATTAAAACTTCAACTAGATAGAAAAAAGTGAACTTGGAATAAAAGATGTTTATGTTCAAACAATTGACGAGGGTTCTGGTTTCTGCTGAAGATAGAGTTATGACTGTGAAAGAGGACAGCTCTGTCCGCAGATAGAAAGCATGGCAGTGGTAAGCATCGCAAGACCACATATCCCCAGGGATCCAGTGCCTCACTTGCTGTGGGATAGCCTGGAGTACTATTGATAACATCCTGTGCACATGATTGATTTATGCCACATGTATCTGTACACCAGTACAAGAATTCTGTTCTGGATGGTTCATTTTATACATACACATGAATATTTATGTGGCCATGCTAGTCACAAAGTTTACCTGATACAAGGTAAGTGTTAACTCCTTGGTGATTCTTGTTCCTTGGAAGACGTAGTTACTGTTTACTTTGTGTTTCAGTTAAACAGTGGATAGTGTGTACTGACTAGTAAACTTTTTTTTTTTCTTCTTTTTTCCTGTAGATGATCTCAATGCCACCCACCAGCACTGTGTTTTGGCTGGTTCACAGCCTCGGTTTAGTTCCACCCACCGCGTGGCAGAGGTAAGCAAAAATATAACTGTGCTGATTAACACTTAACTGAATGTGGCAGAGGTAGCTGAAGGAACAGTGTATTTACGGGCTTTGAAGAGTACTTGATTAGAAAATCGCATTTATCGAATTTGACTTTAGTCTTCATGTACTCCCTTTTTTAGCTCTGGGTTGTAGTAGTCATAGTTTTAAAGTTTATTCATAGTAGAGGATATGCTTATTTTGTATTTTTGCAGCTGTTTCTTTAAAAAAGTTACTTACACATGCTTTGTGTACATTAAAATGTACACAAAACACACAAAAATTTTGCCTTTATGTATACACTCCCTTCCTTGTTGTGTGTTTGTGTGTGTGTGTGAGTCTGTGTGTGTCTTTGTCTGTGTCTCTGTGTATGTCTTGTAGGAGTCAGTTCCTTCCTTCCACCATGTAGGTCCTAGAGATGAGACTCAGGTCCTCGGGTTTGGCCCCAGGTGTCTTGCCTACTGAGTTATCTTGACAGCAGGGGGTTTTATTTCATAAAGAAGGTAAATGCTATCAGCATATGCTGCTAACTGACGACTTCCATGGGCGACCATGTCTGCCATTGTCTATGTATGTCATATGGGTTCAAATGACTGAGTTCAACATTTCCCTTAAGTTTTGGTTAGACAGCTAGACAGATCAACATAAATTTATGAGACGCTTACAGTGATGTCAGAGCACTTCTGAACTCCCCAGTCCTGTTCACAGCCTAGTTTTGCTGGGCAATAGTTGCCTGTCAGCTGATCATCTGATGTCAGTGGAAATTTTAAGATAAGGAACATGTCTAGCAGTTGCTCTAGGGTTTTAAATACCTAGACATACAAACTCTCATCCCAGGCTGTTGGAGAGGTAATAAATGCCTCTGCTCACCATAGGTAGAAGCAGATTATCTTGTGCAGATGGCAAGCTGCTGCTCCTTGGAGTTAATGAGAGAGAGTGTTGTGTATGGAGAACCTGGCTTTGTCTGAGCAGAACTGCCCTACTGGCTCTTTGCCTTTATTTGCATTTGGTTTCATTTCCAGAATGTTTTTGAGATTCAACAGTGGTTGTCTTTTGTTGTTGTTGTTAGAAACTGAAACTTTATATATAATTACTTTTTAAACAGTTAATTACTCAGCCGGCTCAAAATTTAAACAGTGTGTAAGGTTATATACTTTTTTCTTTAGACTAACCAGTTCTGCCTTCCCAGAGGCCACCAGATGTTATCAAGTTTGTGTTATCATTTCAGTGACAATAACTATCAGTCAAAGACACAGACACTCTTGTACTAGCCTGCCCTGTTCTCTATTCTGTATGTTTTGTTTTTGTTCTGAACCTTACTGATAATTACCTACCAGCAAGTGATTCTTATCTTGGTGTGGGCATTGGATTTTTAGATACAACAGCTAAAGCATAGATAACCCAAGGGAAAAAATAGAAAACATGGACTTCATCACAAAATTAAAAATTCTTGTTACTTCAAAGTCAACTGTCAACACAGTAAAGAGAATGGAAGAAAATATTATCAACCCATGTATCTAATGAGTATAATTAGGATATAAAAAGAGTGTTTGAAAGAGAAATGATTCTGTTTAACATGGTGACTGAGCTAAATAGGCATGTGCCAGCGAAGGTATAAAAATAGCCAAGACACATGAAAAATGCACACCATAGCAGGGAGTGTAGCTTGGTGGTAAAAAACCTTGGATTTCCTCCCCAGCACTGAAAGCAAAACAAACAATCAAACAAATAAACAAAAATGTTTCTCATCATTAGTCATTAGAGAATGGCCAACAAAAACTAGAGTCAAATGACGGTAATAAGTGTTGGCAAGGCTGGGCAGGATAAAAGTGCCTCTGTTCTGTGGGAAGGAATGCACTGTGTTCTGCAGTGACTTTGGTGTAGCATGGCACTTCAGAAGGCTAAATGCGGGCACTCTATAGCACAGCAATCCTACGCCTGGGTACATAGCCAGGAGAAATGAAAACTTGTACAGAATGCTCAGAATAGCCCGAAACTGGACACAGCCCAAATGCATCACATATCCATATAATTGAATACTGTTTGACAATAAACAAGGTTGAAATACCGAAGCATGCTGTGACAGGGTGAGCCATAGAGGCACACTGTGTAAAAAGCCAGACATAGAAGACCACACACAACTAATGATTTTAATGACCCGAGATGTCCCGGACAGGTAGGGGTGTGTGTGTGTGTGTGTGTGTGTGTGTGTGTGCTGGTGGAAGTGACACTAAAGGGTAAGGGCTTCATTTGGAGTTACAGAATTATTCTAGAGTTAACTGTAGTAATGGTGGAACGACTTTAAATATACCAAAAATGGTGAACTGTTGCTTTGAATAGTTGAACTTCAGGATGTGAATGACCAAAAGAGGAATAAGACCTCAAAAACTTGAGGCCCACCCATAAGTTCTCTGTATAATTTATATAAAGTCAGAAAGACAAAGTCTTGCACTTTTTTTTTAATGACCTTCAATAAAGTTCAGGTAGGCTTGGCTCACTGAACTGACTCTCCATAGATGGAGAGTATAGGTTGTCCAGTTCTAGGAGGCAGAAATGGGTGTACACTTGCTTACCTCCCAGGCAGCCGGCTCTGCACTGGGGAAGGAGAAGGGAAAGTGAGATGCCTTTGTTAGTGATTCCACTTAGAAGTTGGACTGGGATGCTTTGTGAGGGGGTTCACCCTTCTTTCTCAGTGCTGCTTATCCTCGTGTGCTCTGTACCCTGGGATCACCATATTAAAATACATAATAGTCAAGATACAGAAACTTAGTGTTCCCAGGCTCATCCATGTCATGTTGTATAGAGAGGCAATAATAGTTTCTAGACTACAGGATTTGCTTGCAAGGTTTTTTTTCTATGCACTTGCATTTAAATTATAAATATTAAAGTGAAAATATTTGAAGGATACATTTTTCAAAGACATTTAAAGGAGATCTCTCTATCTACCAACTTACTTACCTAGCTACCTACCTACCTAACACATACACACACACATTCTTTTCATCCTAGATCAGTTCATTATCAAAATAGGTGAAGCTATATTCCACCTGTATCCTTGGCTTTTTCAACATAGGATCTTTCAAAGGAGTGTGTTCATTTGATCTCTGATATTTCCACAGGCCTAGAGAGGGGTGAACTAGCTGTTTCTATCCCCACTGATACTGAAGCCTCAGCTTTGCCTTGAATATGCTTCACAGCCAACATTCCATACTCTTCATTATTGAAGAACCTGTTCTAGGAAGGACTGCAGCTGCCTCCTGAATGTAGAAAAGGGAACACACACACACACACACACACACACACACTTCCTGTTCTAGTTTGTGTGCTCTGCACCAGGTTCTCCAGTCCAGCTACCATTCCCCCTTCTTGCTACATTGATGACACGAGACAAAAATCACTGTCTTTGCTATCCTTGCTAACTGGTTATTCTTTGAGTAATTGTTTATTCTATTTCTTCTACATTTAAAAGTCAGTTTAAGATTTTGCAGTGTACGTAGACTACACATACAAACGTAAATGTATGTATGTACATACACCTCATGTATATAGCACACCTCAGGGCACTTATTTACTTAGAGAGAGGAGGTCCCATATAATGAAGACAGCAAGCAGCCTGTGTGACCAAGTGAGGCGTGGCTGGCCGTACAGAATCAAGTGAGCAGGCCACTACTGTAATTCTCACTTGGGGAGCATGAGCTGTGAGGATGGCAGACAAGCACATAGATTAGAGGGAACTGTAAGCAGCAAGGGTGCATGGTGAGCTTGGAGCTTGCTCACAGTCTCACTTGTGGTTCTGTCTTGGCAGTGCTCAACAGGCACCTTGGATTATATTTTACAACGCTGCCAGTTGGCGCTGCAAAATGTCCTCAATGACTCAGACAATGGTGATGTCTCCTTGAAGTCCTTCGAACCTGCAGTTTTGAAACAAGGAGAAGAAATCCACAACGAGGTGAGGATGGTCAAGAAGTTGCTGGGTCTGAGACTCATCCCTGCTTGCAGTTTCATGTAGATCCAACACAGGAGATTTGAGTCAAAGAGGGCAGGTTACACCAGCAGTCACAGTAGCCAGAGACCTGTTGTTTATGCTAACTAAATATGGCGGCCCATGCAGTTCCTAAACAGGAAGAGTTGATCCTCTTAGTCTGGTGGGCTGGGAAGTGCAAGAGAAAGGCACTGGCCGTACGGGTGTCCGGTGAGGACATGTTTCTGGATTAATAGATGGCACTTTCTTATTGTGTCTTTACATGGTAGAAGGGATGAACAAGTCCCTCCTTTACATGTGCATTGAGTCCATTTGTAAGAGCTCTGTCCTTGGGATCCATTACCTCCCAAAGCAATCTGTCACTTGATGGTTACGAGTTCACTGTAGGAATCTGGGTGTGAAGGGCACAAACGTTCAGACCATTGCTTTCTTTGAAATGGTTTCTGCAGGAAATACGTAATTGGTAGGTAGCAGGGCACCAGAAGGGGTACATTATATGAGTAGAACCTTGAAGCAGGGGAATTGACTTTTCCAGTGGACAGGAACTCTTCCAAGTCTGTTGAGTGGCTCTGCCCTAACTTCTACATGAAGATACTGCCTTTACGTTCACGATTCTTCCCAACACAAACATCCTTTCAGAGCAACCACAGCTCTGTAAGGGCTGTCAGTGGCTTCCTTGAAGACACGACTTGAGAAGTATGGTCACCCACCTAGCAATAAGTGACAGTGCTTTGCCTTAAATTTATGAGGCTAGCTGCTTTTCTGCAATCTAAGCATAGTGGGCCTGCATGCTGAGGTCAGTGCACATCCTAAGCTTACTATCTTGTTAATGCTCTCAATTTCTCCTGTATATATTATTAACTGTTTAGCTTTTTTCAACTTTTATTTTGCGTAAATAAATGAGTTTTTTAAAAAGAAGCTTTGTACTACTACTTAGGTTATATCCTCTGTAGTTAGCCAAATAGAAATATAAAGTAAATGTCTTAGGGTTTTATTGCTGTGAAGAGACAACATGACCACAGCAACACTTATAAAAGAAAACATTTACTTTGGGGCTGGCTTACAGTGTCAGAGGTTTAATCTGTTGCCATCGTGGCATCATGCTTGGAGGAACCAAGAGTTCAACATCTTGATCCACAGGCAGTAGAAGGGGACTGTGTGTCAGACTCGGTATAGCTTGAGGGTATATGACCTCAAAACCCACCTCCATCCACAGTGACATACTCCTCCAACAGTGTCACACCTGCTCTAGCAAGGCCACACCTCCTAATAGTGCCACTCCCTATGGCCAAGCATTCAAACACATGATTCTATGGGGGCCATGCCTATTCAAACCACCACAGTAGATAACCGTATTCAGTGAACACAGAGCAGTCCTCAGACTCATTTGTGGGCACCCTTATAGAGAGAAGATGCTAAGCCCACACCCCTTCCTTCATGCTAAGGAGATTTGTGGTAATAATCATGCAGCTTCTTAAGTTAAAAAGAAATGTTGACATTTCTACCTCAAGTGAATGGATTTTGTTGTGGGTGAATTATAGTTTAAATAAAGACATAAGGGAAAAGGTAAGGCTAACAGGTGGTAGAGGGTGCCTAAAATGTGTCAGCAATCTCACACTCTCTCCGTGACATGAGAAGTAGTGGAGAACCTGGACTATGACACTGCTGCTCACGCTGTCAAGTGATGATCATGAGCTGCGCTGAGCCCTCTTCTGCTTGCCTTAGGGTTTACTGGTAAAACAGGCATTCTAATGTAGGGAGATGAGAAACAAGAAACATAAACACTGGTAAATTCAATGGGATGCTGATGTTGCTAAGTGCTACAGAAAACAAACAAGGAGATGACAAGAGTCAGAGATTGTGCGTCCTCCTGGAAAGAATCGGAAGAGGTGAGCCATGTGGCTGTTAGGGAGACATTTCGAGCAGAAGGAGCAACCACTGCATAGGCCACAGGGCAGAGGATGCTTAGTGTTCATGGAACACTTCAGAAGCTGTCTGAGGGAGGGTATGAGCTCCCAGTTGTAGGAGGTGAGGTCACAGAGACAATGTTGGGAGACTGGGGAATAGTACAAGTATAGAAGGTGTTGAGATATGGGGGAGAAGCAGCTCTATGGATCTGAGAGGCCCTCAGAAACACAGCCTTCCTTTTCACTGTGAGGGAAGTTGAGTCCTTGGGTGATTCTGAGCAGATCAGAAACTGTTTTCACCCACAGACATAAGAGATCTTGTAATAGCTTTTAAAAGGCTGTCATTATCTTGTGAGGTGTTCTGCACTGTGGAAAACAGTATCAGAATCTGCAGAACCAAAGGCAAAGAGACTCAGCCTTTTGGAGAATAATGGCTACCTCATGCTAAAGCCAAAGCAAGGGCCAATTTTGCTTCCTTCTCTGTGCCTAGTCAGCATCCCCATTGGATGTAGCTTCTAGCAAGAACTGCTTGGAAGCTGTTTATTTTATGGTCCCGGTGACCTCTCCGGGAACAGTTTGTTCATTCTCCATCTTAGTGCAGAATTTCTAATCCAGGTATTTAGTTACTTTTCTGAAAGAATTCATGACTTTAAGAATCAGGTCCACAAACTGGGTGCCAACTTTATCATGCACATATGCAATTTTATTTCACTGTCTTCGCTGGTCACATGGCTGTGGTATTTTGTTATCTGTGTAGACAGGGAAACTATAACATCACAGCAGTCTACTGCCCTCAGAATCCATCTGCTGCAGAAACCAGCTGGCTGCTTGACACTGTCTGTGTCAGGAAGGTGAGGCAACCATTGAGGGGTTAGCCTGGGGTGATCAGATAAAGGTCTTGCATCCAAATAGCCTGTGTCCCTATCACGGTCACCACCTCCTCATCTCCCATTCTCTAAAGTCATCTTAACTTCAAGGTTAAGTTGGTGTGCCAGCTCATCATTAGGAGTTTTACTGTGGTCATGCAAACTGGCCTGGGATGGAGTAGTGATTTACTCAACCCACACTGTGTTCTTAGTAGTTATCTACTTTCTTGTTTGTTTTCCTCTTCATTCAAGGCCATGTGCCTTTGCTGGGCTAATTATAATGAAGCACTTCGAATACTTTGAAACCATCTGCGCTTAGAAATAGCTTGTTTTCTAGCAAGGCAACATAAGAAGGGGTGAGACCTTTTGATAACCCCCCTTTAAGATGCAGAGAAAAGAAAAGAAAAATTTCTGCTTAAAAATTAAGCAGAATTCCCCCTCTATGTTATTAAATTGCCCGCTTCTTTCTTCAACCCAGTGTGTTGTGAACTTAAAATCTTCTAGCAGGTTTCTCCTGGAAAGGACACAGTGGGCAGGACTGTGGGAGTCTTGGTTTCTTCTGCTTCTGCCTCCTCCATGGCTGCTCCTCGTGGCTTCCTCTGCCTGTGGAGCTGCATTGCTGCTAGTGCCCATAGTGCTGAAGGAACGGTGCAAACAAGTGCAGTGAGGCATGTGCCCCTCAGGACGTATGCACGGCCTCATGAGCAAGCCATGTGGCTGACCTGGGGACAAACCAAGAGTCTAAACAAACATGGCAGAGAAAAGGCAGGCACTGCTTGCCTTCTTACGGAGTGGTGCCATGTGGTAATAGTGGCTCTCAAATTTGAATGTTTCTTCTTTTTATCACTCTTATTTTTTTCAGGCAGCCTCAGGCTAGACTCAGACTCACAACCTTCTGCTTCAGCCACCTAAGTGCTGGGGTTACAGGTATGCCCCGCCATCACTGGCTGATCTTTAGTCTTTTGTTCTACAACACATGAGTGCTCACTGAGGTGCAGGCAGCCAGATGGACATTGCTTCTTTCCCCTTCACATATTCTCTTGGTATTTCTGAGAGAAAACTAAGCTTCGTCCATCTCTTTTGGCTGTTCTGTGGAGAAGGTATGTGCGAATATGAAGGTTACAGCCATGGTCTTCTGTGTTGTAGCTATGGACCTGAAGCCACTGTACAGTTGCTTTCAGGTTCTCTAAAGACGCAGAAGGCCTTTCATGATGAGTGAGACCTTAGGCTGCAGTCCACCTGCTTCTGCCCAGGGCTTTCTTTTGACTCTGTATGGGGACTGCTCAGATGGTTGGAGAATGGTTTTCATCGTGTGCACGTCAGGAATCAGGCAGTGTGGCTCGTGTGCGAGCAGAAAACTGCCAAGACTCTCGGGGAGCTATTCCATCTGTGTCTGTTGTTCTTATCTTTGGGAACCCAGGTCGCCTGTGGAACCTTTCTGTCTCCTGTCTGCATTTTGCTTTCCTTCTGGCTTGCGTTGTCTTTCTGCCCTCCTAGCTCTGAGCTTCCTCTGTGGATTTTGTTCTCTAGAGAAAGATGGAGGTCCTATTTCTGACATGCCTGGAACTTTCTAGGTCACTAAATATGCCACACTTTGATTTGTTTTTGGTTTTCAGTAATCAGACCTGACTCCTTCACTTTTGTAGCACAGCCCATTTGGCACTGACTTCAGAACTCTAATTCTTTTATTAATTTTTGTTTTTAAATCTGTTTTTTGTTGGTTGGAGTACTATTTTTTTAATCTTTTTGTGCTTTATATTTTTATTAGTTTACAGAGACTTAGGTTTCACTAAGGAAGTTTTCAAATAAAATTTTATTTTGTTGTTTCTCTCCCCAAACTTCCCAACCGCATTTCCCTCATACTTCCTTTGTTACTTTGCTCCAGCTCCAGTTTGACTCAGGGTGTAGCTGTGTAGACCATGCTGGCCTTGTTAGCCACCTCCCTCAGCCTAAGGAGTGTGCCATCTTTTTGCCTGACTTAGAGCCATTCCTATTTCACCACTTCCTCCTTCTCTGCCACAGCCTCCTCTTCCTTCTTCTTATTGATTGTTTTTACTTAGTATATAAAATAAAGGCTTTCATTGTGACATTTTCCTATGTGCATTTCAGTGCACGTTTTGTTATTTAGCCATTAATTGGCCTGTGCTATCTCCCCCGCCCCCCTGCCTTGTTCCGTTCTCCTTTGCCTCTCCTAACAGTCCTGACGCTCACATCACACGCATCCCATCGCCCTCTCACTTCATGCTTTCCATTTAGATCTCTTCCTCTGTGTCATACTCTCTTACATTTCTAGTTGTGTCTGTCTGTCTGTCTGCATATATGAATATATACACATACATTTTTTATCTAAATCCTGCCATATCTTTGTCTGGCTTATTTTACTTAACATGGTGATTTCTAGTTCCATTATTTTCCTGAAAATGACATGATTGCAGTCTTGTTTCTGGCTGAGTAAACTCCCACTGTGTATGTATGCCACACTTTCTTTATCCACTCATCTGTGGATGGGCATCTAGATTGGTTCCAGATCTTTGCTGATGTGAATTGTGTGCCATTAAACATAGCTGTGAAGGTATCTCCATAGCCTGCTGACTTAGAGTCCTTTATATATATACTGGTATAGGAGTGGTACGCCTGAATCCTCTAGTGGTTGCAGTTTTTTGTTTTGTTTTGTTTTGTTTTGTTTTGTTTTGTTTTGTTTTGAGGGGCCTCCATAGTAATTCTATAATGGCTGCATCCATTTATACTCCCACCAACAAAAGGGTTCTGGTTTTCCCACACCAGCATGTGTTGTCATTTATTTTCTTGATAACTGGGCTGCAATGGGATTTCCAGGTGGCTTTAATTTGCACTTTGCTAATGGCTAAGGATGTTGAATCCTTATTGATCACTTGTAATTCTTACTCTGAGAACTTTATCTATTCAATTCATTCCATTTATTGACTGGGTGATATTTAGTTTTGGAATTCTTTTGGAATCTAGGTAGTAATCCCCTGTTGGGTATATAATTGGCAAACATTCTTTTCTGTACTGTGGGTTGTCTCTTTGATTTAATGATTGTTTTCATCTCTGTGCAAAAGTTCTTAATTTCATTTCATCTCATTGATATTCTTGGGGTTATTTTCTGTGCTTTTGAGGCCTTTTCCAGAACGTCCTTGCCTGTGTCTATATTCTGAAGAGTTTTGCCATTCTTAGCAATTTCAGTTTAAATCTTATATTAAGGTCTTTGATCCATTTTGAATTTATTTTTGTTTATAGTGAAAGATGTGAATCTTGTTTCATTCTTTTATATGTGGATACCCAGTTTTCCCAGCACCATTGTTGAAGAAGATGTCATTTTTCCAGTGTGCCCTCTTGACATCTTTGTGAGAGATTAGGTAGCCCCAGTTATATGGGTTTGTTTCTGGATACTCCATTTAATTACGTTGCTCAGTGGGGCTGGTTTTGTGTCATTGCTTTGTTTTTTTTGTCACTATGGCTTTATGGTGTACTTTGAGATTATGTGTTGTGATACCTGTAGAACTGCTTATTCTCTTCAGGATTGTTCTGCCTTTTTGGGGTATTTTATGCTTCTATATGAATTTCATTTTTTTTCTAGTTCTGTGAATAATGCCATTTGGCTTTTCATGGGAATTGCATTGAATATGTAGATCACTTTTTGCAGTATAACTATTTTCACAATATCCTGTCAGTTCACAAGCATGGGATGGTCTTTCCATCATCTGCTGTTTCAATTTTTCTCATCACTGTCTTATTTCACTGTAGACATTTTTTTTTTTTTACCTCTCTGATGAGGAAGGAGGTTAAGTTATCATGAATGGGCTTTCCCTCTTAATTTTTTCTTGGCAACTTAGAGGTGTATGGGAAGACTGCCGATTTCTGCGTGTTCTTTTGATGTCATTCTACAAGGCAGAAAGCAGCTGTCAGATGCAGTTTTCTAAGGTGTCTTTATGGTCTCTCAAGTTTAGAATTATTTTGTATGCAAATTGATATTGTTTGACTTTTTTTCTATTTGTATTTCCCTTTTTTTTTTCTTGCCTTATTTCTATAGTTAAGATTTAGAACACTATACTGAATAAGCATGGAAACTGTGGGAAGCCTGTGTCATACCTGAGTTTTGAGGGTTTAGTGTAATGTTGGCTATAGGTTTGTCATAAATAGCCTTTATTTTGCTAAGGTATGTTCCTTCTGTTTGTAGTTTGTTCAGGGATTCCATTATGAAGGAAAGTGGACTTTGTCAAAGGCCTCTTCTGCATCTACTGATGGCCTTGTGATTTCTGCCCTTACGTAACTGATGTGCTTTATTAAATCTTTATTTGTATATCTTGAACCATTCTTACATGCCTGTAATGGAACCAATTTGGTCATGGGTCATGGTATATGAGCATAAGGGTTTTGTTGAAAGTTTTGTGTCTGTATTCACCAGTTAATTTGGTATACAGCTGTTGTTGCTACTCTCTGGGTTAGGGATTGTGGTAACGCTGGTTTTGTTCACTGTGTTGGGTACTCCTTATTCCCGTTCTGTCTGACCAGCCAGTCTGAGGAGCACTGCTGTTAGCCTTCCCTAAAAGTTTAATAGAATTTGGCAGTGAATTCATCTGATTCTAGACTTTTCTTTTTTGGGACACTTTTTTTTATAACTTTACCAATCACATTGCTTTTTTATCAATTTAAATTGCTTTATGTCTTCTTAATTTTAGTAGGTCATATATGCTGGAAATTTATCCACTTCAAGGAGACAGTTCCTAACATTTTTTTCTTTCCTGAACATCCAGAACCCTGATTCTTTAATTTAAAAAAAAGTTACATATATTTTTAATGGGCGTCAGAAAGGCTTATTACCCCATGGCATGCAGAGGGGTCTCCTTCTACCATGTGGGCTCTGGGGCTTACATGCAGGTTGATGGGCTTGGTGACAAGCACCCTTACCTGCAGAGCTAAGAGAGTGAGATGTCTGAGGAGGAAGAGAAGGTTTTATTTGTTAGCATGGCCAGGGCTCTGCATTTGCTTTCTTATGCAATGGCAGAGTCTCCCACACGCCCTCTTCCTGCTTCCGAGCTCTCCCATCAGACTGCAGTGTGGTGCCCTAGTACGTTGACAGGCTTGCTGCATGTGGTAGCTGTTTTATTCCCTGTATACCTTGATGGAGGCTTTCAGCTTTTGTCCAGCCTAATGGTTGGAGAGCTGTCGGAAACCGTTTCACCTCTCCCCAACGTCAGGCTTGAGGCTCTGCTCTCAGGCCATTCTGACAGTGTGAACACTTTCATGTGAAGGCACTCTCTTTGTCTTATAGTAAGTGTGTTGCTAAACCTTGATCTTTGCTAAAGTTGAACCGTGGCCATATCCATTCTCCTTTCAAAGAATTTAGATTTAGCGTTTGCTAACTACTCTCTGCCAGCGCCACAGGTAAGGTATAGCAACTGTCTTAATGTTGCCCACATTCCTGTCTTGTTTTGTTTAAACAGCTTTAGCTGAAATCAGTTCCGCACATCAAACAAACATTTATTTAGTGTAAACCAAAACCTTTTCATTAGAGTAGGTCTTCTCCAGTTTCTTACTTGAGCCATTTCCACCATTGCTAATCTTCACAGGTTGCTTTTTGTTTGCCTCATCAAAGTTCAAAATGGAGAAACAAACCCAAATCCTCTGTGGTCGCAGGTGACAATGACAAAAGCTCGGCTCTGTGTGTGCAACATGATGAGTCTGCAAAGTACTCAGAACAGCATGGTGCTGGGGTCACCATACATTCCTTTGGGTAAAAGGAGTTTGGGGGTGATAGTTATATAGTTATGCTTTGATGTTGTAGTTTGATATTCAAGTGGAAGACAAGCAATAGAACACTCGTCCTTATAGTGTTGGTCAGCCTCTTGTCTGTGTGTGCTGAGACCGTTTCCATGCCAAGGAGCAGACAGCCAAATCTGAACTAGCTTAAGTAGAAAGTAGCTTTGGAGATAGATCATGCACTCAGTGACTATCTTCAGGACCTGATTTTCATGTTCTCATCTCATAGTCACTTCCTGCCACCTTGGCCCCAGTTTGACAGCAAAATGTCTACAGGCTTCTTCTTGTGTTTTTCTAGTCTTGAGGCTATTTCTGAAACCCAGAAGTGGGGAGGGATGTTTGGCTTCACCCTGGGTTCCTGCCACTGTTAGTGTCTTAGCTGGAGCTCTGCCTGTACCACAGGACTGAGCCTGAAGAAGGGATGACAGGAGCTGTGTGTCCTTCCTGTGGGTAGAAGGAATGCCTCCAAGTGGGCAACACAAATGGCTTGGGAGCTTCACAGAAAAGAACATAAATCGGTGCCTTGTCTTTGCTGCTGTTTGCCTAGTGCAATTGGCCCTCGCTGAGTCAACAAGTGAGAACCTTGAGGGCTGTGTAGGAGGTTGAATGCCTCTATAAGTAATTATGTATTGTTTGCTTATGTGGCTAAGACACTCACCAGCTTCTCCTGGCCCTTGGGTGAAGTTCTTTATTTTCAGTCTAAGAACCTGACCCATGATACCCTTAATATCTGTCTCTGTCATTGCCTCCTTGGCTTTTACCAAAGATTTTAACTGCTTTGTTTTGACTTTCCATCGTGTACAGTGGAGGCTGCTTATACTTCAGGATCTGAATATTTGTTCTATCTGCCTAAACCATGTAACCCGACCTGGGCTGCCATCCAAGCAGGACCTCAACTCTAAAACATCCATTTCCTTTGCTCTCAGAATGCTCTGGAGATACCAGGGTATGTTGGGAACTGGTTAGGCCAAGCTTTTCTCATCTTTCTCATCCTCTGTCTATTTAGTTGCCAAAGGAGAATTAAGCGGGGAAGTCATTGTCCTTGTTGGTCTATCACAAGATCATTATAACCACCACCTTCTTGTTCTGGTCCACAGGTTGAGTTTGAGTGGCTGAGGCAGTTCTGGTTTCAAGGAAATCGATACAAAATTTGCAGCGATTGGTGGTGTGAACCCATGACTCACCTGGAGGGGCTGTGGAAGAAGATGGAGAGTGTGGTAAGTGCATGAGGCCTGACCGCATTTCCTGGGGTCCTGCACTGCACAAGGTTTCAGCTGTCTAACTTTGTGTATGTATATATTATCAATCTAAATGATCGTGTTGTTTCCTGTAAGGTGATGGGAGCAGCCTGCAATTTTGTCAGTAAAGCCTCAGTTCTTTTCAGGGAACTTTTCTGATATTCTTCACAGAAGGCGCTCTGCTACACATGAGTTGGGGCACAGCGTGAGAACAGGGAGACAACAGTAACCAGCCCTCATTTGTGTTTTTATGCTCCTGCCACTATTTAAAGGGTTTTCTTTAGCAAGATTTTAAATTCTTGCAACAATTGATGTAGACAGTGCTGTGAGCCCTGACTTACAGATGTGAAAGCTGATGTGTAGAGAAATTAGATGCTTGTCCAAAGTCACTAAATAGATGATTGAGATGGAAGCATGGGCTGCCAGGCTACAGAGTGGATGCTTTTAGTCACCATAACCAAGCAGTTTAGCAAAGAGAGAAATGTGGAAGCCAACATGATAGCTGTAGCTAAAATAACATCATGCAGTGGGGCCTAAAAATAAAAATCATGGGCTGGCAAGATAAGCCAGAGTGTAAAGACAGTTGCCACCAAACCTGACGACCTGGGTTTTATGCCTGGGACCCACATTGTGGAAGGAGAGGATTCTCTGACCTCCACACATGCATCGTGGTTCAGATCATTATCAGGGTCAGGTCATTGCCGCTGGAACTGTTCTGAAGGTACTGGTCTGGTTGGAGGACCATATGGAGAGGAGAGTATGGGGTGGGCTACTGGGAGGAACATCAGGTCTTGGAACTGTGAAAACAAGATCATAAATCAGAGCATTTAGGGTATGTGTAACATGGACTATATCAGCTAGTTGGCAGGTGGAAGAGCCTAATGAGCCTCTACAATAACAACCATAAATGCTTGGATGCTATTTTATGATTACTAAAGATTTTATGAGTACTAAAGAACTTATGTAATATTCACGGTGACCCCATGGGATAGGTATGACTTTTGTCTCACTTTTACATATGAGGAGACAGGAGCCCAAAGGCCTTATGTAACTTTCCCAAGGTCACGAGCTAATAGGTGAGAGAGTTGGGATTTGAACTCGAGAAGTCTTGCTCGAGGCTTCTTGTCCTTGGTCGGCTCAGTGATCTGCCTCCAAACACTTGAATTAGGAATGTAGAGGAAAGGCGATAAAAGCCTGCTGACCTCTGGAGAGTGAAGTGTGCCAAGAGTGTGACTCTTCTGCAGGGGTGCACAGCAATCGGCATCTCCACTCACAGTGGTTTTCAGACAGCTCCATGGACCTATAGCTGACAGACAGGAAGCTAAAGAAGCGTAATGTATACAGCTTGATGAGTTGAGCAATAAATATGCACCTGTAGACCTGTATTCATAGCTGACACTGAGACCTGTCTGTCACCTCCAAAAGTGTCCCCTTGGCCTGCCAACCTGGTCTTTTTTGTTTTGACAAAGATGTTAATTCAGTATCTTCCCTCATCCCTGTCTTATAATAATGAAAATACCAAGTTAGAAGTCTGAAGGCCTCAGCTTAAGAGTGTACATCAGAATGCACATCTCTAAGAACGGACATCTCTGAGACCTGTTCAGCCTTGTCTGTGCAAGGATCAGCGATTCCCCCAGTCAGTGCAGGACAGAGCAGTGTGCTGCTAAGTTGGAGATGATGAATATTCCCTCTCTGACTGCCTAGCTCTCTTCCTGAGCTGAGTCTGGGGGAGGGGGCAGAAACTGTTTTTATAGGATGTGCACAACTTTTGATTTTTGTCCATTTTACATATGCACTTAGAATCCTGCTTGCTGCGGCCTAATTCTTAGATATCAGCCTTACTTTGAAATTGTAATTTTATCAAGCTATAAATTAAGATTTAGAAATAAGAAAAGAACTCAGTTATTTTGTACAATAATTTTTGGAAAAAATTTTTTCTTAGGAATATTTGATTTAGAGGTATTCCACCCCTACTCAGTTAAATTTTTAGCACTATGATCACACCAGTAATGTTCATTATTAATTCACTGACAAGACATCTGACTGTAGATGTATGTCAGTCTCTCTATATGTATATATATTTGGTAGTAGAGGCACATTAGTTAAAGGAAGTATTTATATTTAAAAAAATACTAAAGGAGCAGCAATCCATAGCATTTTCCAGAGCGTGGTTCTTCGCTGTAAAAAACATCAGTGGGTTAATGTCTTACCCTCATGCCACAGTTGGATCATTAGCAGCAGAGTGAAGGTTTGGGCCAAGATGAAAGGGATGGTTCTTCTAAATTAAGCTGAAGCATTGCTTCAGGCCTTTAAAAAAAGATTTCTAATAAACTCATGATAAGTTATTTTTGTTATTGAAATAGACAGCAAGAATAATCCTTGGAAAAGTCCTTGACTCTGTGGCTCGTAGTACAGTGCCATGTGGTTTTGGGTATTGGGGTGAAATAGGCATTGGTTGGTGAGAGTCTGGCCCTGGCAGAGTCTTCAGCTTTATTTTACTTGTAAGCAGTAGGGGGCAATGTTGAGCTGCTAGTTGGAGGACTCAAGCTGCTGCCTTTCAGGAAAATGCATATAAATGTCCCATTAACTGCCAAGAATTACCCCTGTTGCTTCAAGTTAGCTGTAATCTCCAAGATTCCATAACACAGGAAATCAGTTGTGGGTTCACAGATTCAACAGCAATTTCACTTCAAAAGTGCAGTGTTTGGTGCACATTTAGATTCTGTGGAATTAAGCAAACCTAAAGGGCATTTCTTTATGTTCTGACTTTTCTTCCATGGAATGTACTACTCCAAATTATTATTATTATTTTAGACAAGTGATTCTTTGTTATCTTTTGCTTTTTTTGAGTTATAGAGTCATGTGTGTGTTGTGGAAAGATGTCTTTGATCAATGCACTTTGGTTTGCTCTACAGCATACCTTCCATCTTTTTCAGTGAGAAAAATAAGATCTGCAACCTTGGGCAATGTATGCATCACTTTCTCAATTTTGCTTATGAGTAATGCAGCCTTTGATGGCCCTTGTACTTTGGAAGAGGCGTGTGTTGTAATTTCTCTCCGTCTTTGTGTTCTCTTTCTCATGTAGTTGGGAGGGGTAGTCTCCGGAAGCCTATAGGCGAATGGAAAATGAATTTTGAAATAGCTGTCTGTCCATTAGTGGTAATTGCTGCACATGTCATAACCAGCCACATATTTCAGAAAGTTTAGTCAGCTGTACATAAACTCCCTCGGCCTCCCGTTCCCCACTCCCTGTCCCAGCAAGCACGCTCCGGCACACTGTTCGTTCTTACCACTTCTGTCCCGGAGGACAGTTTCACTCTGCTTGCCCTTGTGATGTAAATGTTAAACCTTAGATTTGAATGACATTCTGATAAAACATCACATCTCCCCTGCATATTACTTTGTGAATTTATTGAGCATTGAGCCTGGAGCAGCCTGACCCTTTGCACCACAGTCAAGCCTTTCTTGCCGTCTTTGCTCTCCACCCAAGAAGGATTCTAACATTGAACACTATTCACATATTTGTATTTTCCCCCAACCAACCCACTACCTCTCATCCAAGATTATCATATTATGAGGAGACTTTTCAGGACAGGAGAGTTACCATTTGAAAGAAACTGTGCTAGCTTTTCTTGCCGGCTAAAGAGGAGTTTGAAAAGCTCAAGTCTCCTGTGAGGCAAGGCAGTCTTGACGTGGCCTGAGATTCGGTGGATAGGCCGTTTGTCTCCCAGGGGCTGGTATCGCTCTTTGCAAAACTGACATTTATTTTACCTATAAAAATGTTTTAACACTATCAAATTCATGGTGAGACTGAAAAGAATGCTGGGTGTAAAGTCCTCTAAATTGATGACATTTATTCATTTCCTTTTGACCTTAAAAAAAAAAAAAACCCTCCATTTTGTGGAATTATTCCAGCCAACCTTCCCGAGGAAGCACTTGGAGACAAGCTGGTGTTTTATGTACTGCGGGGGATTTCTTCATTTTTTTTTTATTGTTGTTGCTTTTCCTTTTTGCGGGGGAGAAAGTAGCTCCTGCTCATCCTCTGTGCTTTGAGACATTTCCAATCCCAGCAGTCTTTGGTGCCACAGTACAGGCGCTGTGCAGGGCGATTGTCCTCAATAACCTTTGTTGACTGCAGTGGGCGTGAGCCAAGGCTGGATTATTTTAACGTATCCGTTTTGAATCAGTGTAAAATACAACATATAATTATGTTAGGTAAGCTATAGGCTACATTTAATTTGCCCATTTATGTTAAAATTTGGCTTGGGAGAGCAGAGGCATGTGGCAAATGAGTGGGTGTTTCATTTCATAGCATAACCAGGTTCTTGTTGTTAAAGTTTTAGAAGAGAAATGTTCTTCAGAATGTAAAGGTGTCCCTGACAAGTTATTTATAACAGTTTAATTCCGAAGTGAGCCGTGCCTCTGTCTCTGCATGTCGCTGTGGTCCGCAGAAACCACCAGGGAAGCTTGTTCTGGACCACGCTCGCTGCTGCAGGGATGGTCCTCTGTTCATGGCTCTCGCAGTTGCAAAGGACGACTGAGCCAGAGAGCACTTTGTTTGTTTGTTTGGGGAAAGGTTAATGAAGCTGTCATCAAAGCTGTGGATAAAATCCTCTGTAAGTGAACATGGGAACAAGGCTGCTTCTTATATGCTGAAATCTACATCAAATTCAATGGCATTTGGTTAACAGCTCAAGTAAACTCATTTTAAAATTTCTTCTAAATTAAAGATTTTAGGGGACATTAGGGATTTAATGATAAACTATAAATATATATTTTGGTTCATATTTCATAATGGTAAAATTGCCTAGCTATAGTATATATATTTATGTTTTATGTATATTTATATATATATATTTACTTCTCATAAGTATTCCTGTGAATACTAAATTACATGTGCTAACATAATCTTTTCTAGGATTATTTTTATGTACACTAGTGTTTCACCTGCGCATATGTCTGTGTGAGAGTGTTGGGTCCCTTGGAATAGACAGTTGTGAGCTGCCATGTGGGTGATGGGAATTGAACCCAGGTCCTCTGGAAGACCAACTGCTGAGCCATCTCTTCAGCCCTGTGCTAACGTAATCCTGTCCCCCATTTTTCAGTGTTTCATTTCACCTTTATATTTATCTTCTTAATTGTGTGTATTGTCTGTATGTGGATATGTGCACATGAATGCAGGTATCTTTGGAGGAGGCATCAGTTTCCCCCCTGGAGCTGGAGGTAGAGGTGCTTGTCAGCCAACCAAAATGGGTACTAGGAATTGAACTTGGATCCAGTGCAAGAGCCTGACAAGCTCTTAACCACGAAGCCATCTCCCCTACCCTAGGGTCAATATTTCTAATTTAGGAGCAGAGTATATTATAGTAATTTAAGATCTGGTATGAAATGTCTGGTGGTTTTCAATTAAGATTGAAATTCTCCTCTCCCTCTTTTGACTGGGACATTGCTGAGTGGCTCAAGATAAGCCCAGATTGGAAGCAGGTTAAACAGTTACAAGCACCCAATAATTCAAATTCTGGAACACGGTTATTTTAGGGCCTTTGTGTTTATCTTGGAAATTGGGAAAAAAAGAAACAAGTCACTTTCAGCCACAAAAGCTACAACCCTTGGTTTACACTTTTGGTGATCCTCAAGACATCCACTGAAGTTTGGCTCTTTGCACCCGCCCCTCAACTCCAATTTTCCACAGCTGTATTGTTCTAAAAGCAAAATACCTTGAGGGAGGGAGGAAGTCTTATGTGTAATTTAGCACTGACCTTCTTTCTAGCTCGTTTTGGGTTCTTCTTGATAGATTTTTTGAGTTTCTCTTAGAACAACCTCCACCCGGACCCCCTGTTGCTACAGACCTAGTAATGATTTTTTTTTTAAGTGTGTCTATCCTATCCTTTTTGGGGGGAGGGAAAAATAATACAATTCCAAGAGAATTCAGACTTATGCCTCCCAAACAGAGTGTGCATGGGAAGCACAAAAGCCCATGTTTGTGATTCTCTTTGAAGTGTTTTGCAACTGGATAAGGAAAAATTTAGAAAGCAGCTGATAGTGTTCAGGGTAAATACTTAAACCCCTTTAGAGAATTTCACACACAGATACTGTGTGCAGAAAAAAGAGGTACTTATGTTTCCTAAAGCTGCTACAGCCTGCAGCTTTGTACTTAAAGACAGAGGTGTTGAATAGAATTCTACTGAGGATACACCAGCGACAATATCTCCAGGAACATCAGAGCCGGCCAGTGGTAGACTTCCTGTTCTTAACCCTTGCATGAGCAGTATGAGCAGAGCCTTCTAGTGCCCAGTGCTGTGTCAGGGACATTCAGAGGACTTGGCTGCCACCTCTGTTCCGAACACAACCAGAGTAAGACTCAAAACACTGAAAATGGAGAGAAGGTGGGGCGGGCTAGGAAATGCTGAAGAAAGCATGACATCTCTCTCAACTCCTGTTAGTGTGGAGAGAAAACCTGGAATGATCAGGCAGGGTTTCTGTTTTAGCCTCAGCACCAGAGCATTGGACAAATTTTGTCCACCTTCATTGAGGTGGACATATGCAAGACACACACACACATGCATGGCACAGACATACAGTTTTTATACATTCCATTTGTTTAATGCAAAACAAAAAAAACATAGGTGTGTTCTCTTGGTTCAAATGTTTTTAACTACTATGAAATTCAAATCTGTGTAAAGGGCGTAAAAGCCTACCACTTCTCCTGGGGGAACTGTGGTAGCCTCAGCTGCTAGAATTTATTTTGGGTTACTTTGACAAGCAGTCCATAACATGCACGTGTGAATTCAGAAACCTGGATGCCAGACTGGTGTGTCAGAATTTTCCATTTTTTTTCTTTTTGCAAGAAAGACAAAGGCTAATATATAATATACCTTCTTCCCTCCAGTCCTTTTTCAGAGGGATTGAAAAATATTCACTTTCTAGTCTGTTATATACATGATTGAACAAAACCTTTTTGTTGTCCTAGTCGAATCATAGTATAGAGTGAAGTATTGTATAACTAAATGACTGAATAAATCAGGCAGCAAGCCCACAGTTTTCAAAAGGAAGCAACCTTTCCCAGGAAGCTGGCCCTAATTGTTTGGAATATTATCCAGATTTTTTTTTTTTTTGCTGTTTTAATCTTCAAGTTAGTTAACAAGTAGTCCCTAAAACTGTTACCTTCTAAAGAACAATGTTACAATGTCCTGAGAGAGCTTGTAGACTACACAGTGCATCCAAAAGAGGGATTCTTGGCTCCCCTTGCTTAGATGTATTAATTGGGGCTCTACCCCCAACCCCATTTCTGTCCCAGAGCCGAAGGGACTCACGGCAGTTTGGAGCACAATGACACTCTTAGAATGCTCCCATCCACTGAGTGTTAAATATTTGTGGGGTGGGACTGGGAATCTCGCCATAGTTTTGCAAAGGTGTCCCCATGGAGAAATGTGCTCAAACTGCTAAAAACCTCACTTCTCTGAAAACTTTGGGAACAAATGAAGTTGCCTCTCCCGTACATTAAGGGTGGCTGAGCTGTCATTCTGCTCTTCCGCATTGACATTTGAAAAAGAACAAACCTGAACTTCTCAGAAAGGGACTGAGGTATTCTGCCCTTTGTCTTCCTTAAAGTACCTCTGTAGATCACTGGTCAGTGATACTTTTAAATCTAGCTTCACCTAACAATTAAATTATAAACAATTTCTTTGCATCTTCTTTCTGTGGTCTCACCCTCATCTGAAACCACCTGTGACCATCTCACTTTGTAAATATTTTCTCATGTGTATCAAAGGCTCAGATTGATGATCTCCTGCTTGGTTTTGATTGATTAAGGAAATCAGCTTGCTAATTAAAAATGTGGGTTATCAAGTGAGCTTTGAAAGTGAAGTGCCTATCTTTTAGACATATCTGCTCTAGTTGTAGGGACTTGGAACTGGTGGTTTCTTGATAGTGTATAGCCCTGTTACTTCAGCATTGTTAATTTAAATGAGGAATTATGAAATACCCACAATTATTCATCAGATGGTAACTGATGTTTGGGGTAACTAAGAGGTTGTATTTTATTTAATACACTAAACCAGTGCTTCTCAACCTATAGGCCACAACCCCTTAAGAAAACCTCCATCTCCAAAAAATTTATATTACGATTCATAACAGTAGCAAAATTACAATTATTAAGAAGCAGTGCAAATAATTTTATGGTTGGGGGGCGTCACCACAATATGAGGAACTATATTAAAGGGAGATAGCATTAAGAAGGGTGAGAGCTACTGCCCTAACCTGCTTACTTAGTTAACGATGAGCTTTGTAAAGAATGGGACTAGGACAGTATGCTGATGCCTATAATAAGTCACTGTTTTCTTGGACACCCGTGTATTCATTGTGATAGATGGACTCCATCCTGTAGTAAGTGCTTCATACTAGACACATCTCAGATCATAGTCTTGATTCCTATAATCCCCAACCCTTCTCTTAGTTTTAACAGGCAATAACTAAAATTATCCACTTTTTCAGCCTAAGTTGGAGTGTCCTCTTGATTGAGCTCCAAGTCTAAAAAGCTCTTTTCAAAGTGCACTACTTGGGCAGGAGAGATGGCTCAGAGGTTAAGAGCACTAGCTGTTCTTCCAAAGGTCCTGAGTTCAATTCTCAACAACCACATGGTGGCTCACAACCATCTATAATGAGATCTGGTGCCCTCTTCTGACATACACACATGCAAGCAGAACTTCTGACATACACACATGTAAGCAGAACAGTGCATAATAAATAAATAGATAGATAGATAGATAGATAAATAAATAAGTAAAATAAGAGGCAGAGTCGGCAAGAGGATCTCTGAGTTTTCTACAAAGTGAGTCCAGGACAGCCAAGGCTACACAAAGAAACCCTGTCTCGAAAAACTAAAACAATCAAGCAAAATCACCTGGCTCCTCACCTGGCCAATGTTCACCAGCCCTGTGATGGCATGGCTAATCACCTTAAGTTATGCAAACTCCCTGTAACCAGCCTCCCAGCTTCTAGTAAGCTATCCTATCTCCTTCAAATGTAAGTCATTGCCTTGGCCCAGACCTGCCATGGCGCTCAGAAATCCATCCTCCTTGAGTAGCTTTCTGAACTGCAGGACCCACACTCTGCCACTGTCCTTGCATTTGTTTTTGCTTCTGGAATATATCTTTACATTGCTTTTCTCATTCCTTCACTTCACATTGTCTTGTCTCATCCTTGGAGAGAGTTTCTCTGGCTGAGTTAGTTCACCCGCATTGCAGGAGGACTTCCCCCTCTGCTTGCCCTTAGACTGCAGATCTCCTTATTGTCTGCCTCGACTTGCTCCAGCCTCCACCCTCACCAGGCAGCAGAGAGGCTGCCAGCTTTATTCATGTTCCTAGCTCCTGGAATACTGGCTGGCACACAGTAGGTGCTTACAATACACTTATAGAAGGGGGAACTTGATGTGAGGTTAGTGTTCTGGTTCTTCCTACTGTGCCTGGCCTCTACTTCTCAAGAGCCCAAAATTACCTTCTGATGAAAAGGGCTATTTTTGTGTCGGTTCTCCTCTTAGATGGACCTCAGCACAACACCGGCAGCCATCTGCAGCTGCAGCAGCTTCTTTGAGAGCACAGAGGCAGGTTGCATGCCTTTGGCATTTCTAGCTGAGAAGATTGAGAAATCACTGGCAAATGACTTGTGTAAATATGTTTTTTTTTTCCTTTTTTAATGAAAGCAGTAGGCTTTCAGTTTCCCAGAGTCGCCATAGCACAACTTAAGAAGGCAGTGTTTGTCTCCTTTTTGGTGTCATTCATGTCTTAGAGGTCCCTACTCTGAAAAAAATAATGTAATAGAGATTAAAATCATGTCAAAGTTAAAGGACTTCTATAGCAAAGCTTGAACTTTGTTGTGGTTAATTTCAAAATACAGAGAAAGAGGCATGCACTGGACAGGTTTTGGGCACAGAACTAGGA
The DNA here is from genome assembly GCA_028658305.1 of Pachyuromys duprasi. Taxonomy (NCBI): domain Eukaryota; kingdom Metazoa; phylum Chordata; class Mammalia; order Rodentia; family Muridae; genus Pachyuromys; species Pachyuromys duprasi. Next base: position 29,273,161 of record CM053744.1, read on the forward strand.
AAATCCCTGAGGAATAAACTGACTTCCGCCAGACAAGCTGAAAACTGATTAAAATATTTATCATCCTTTGGGTATGCAATAGCTTTTGATGATGGAAGGCATATTAATATTCATCTTTGCTGCTTGTCTACACTTCAGACAGATCCCAGGAAAGGATGTTCAAATGACCAGTTTTCTTTCCTCACCAGGAGCCTTGAGCCCCAGTGCAGCTTGGAACCAAGACATGCCCTGTGATGTGACTGAGCTTTTCCTCTGGGGGATGGGGATGGGGGAATACAAACCAGGGGAGACCTTTGCACTGGGAAGCTTTAAAGGATTACTGCTTTCTCGAAGGAAGTCTTTAGCTAGAACAAAGGGAAAAGTTGGGCCATGATTTTATGAGCCACAGAACTACTGTGCTCAGTACAGGAAATGGACCTGGTTTCTTAGGTGAAGTCAGAGGATCCAGGATGGAAATGTCACTGGAGGTAGGTACCCTCTCCCATCTCCTTTTCCCAAACATGTTGTTGAGGAGGAAGGAGAAAAAAAAATGAGTTGTGTCTGCCACTTATGACCAGGTCTTCTGATGTTGTTTAGAGTGTACCATGTATCACTCCTTCATCCTTGGCCAGAGACGGAATGAGCATGCCATCCATGCAGCCAGGCTGAAGTAGTGCAGGGTGCTTATGGGAGTTTTAGGATTAGTCTTTTCTTCTTCTTCATCTTCATCATCATGAGAGAGAATCTGACTCTATTACCTGTGTTAATTAAGCAGCATTTTCTGACTAGATTGGAATAACCTTGATTACTATTTTAGGTACAAATATGAGCACTGAAGGAACTTGACCTTTCTTTATTGATTGGTCTGAAAACAAACTAGAAATTAAAAAGAAACCTCTCATAAAATGGCCAACATAAACATTTAATTTCAATATTTCTGAAGATTCACAGTCTTCCCTTTTACACTTTTATAATTCCATGCTACTCAGATATTTATCTGAGCGATAACCTAAAAAGTGGGCAATAATTTTCTTTTTAATCTATTTTAATATTGTGACATCAGAAGAGAAGTGCTCTGTCTTCATCTAGTCATTGAATCGTACAGCTGCTCCATGTCATCCAGATAAGGGACGTTGTACAAAGAGCTGGGACTTAGGTCTCCCAGGCCGATAAGGCGCAAGGCAGTAAGTGATTCAGCGGGAGGAAAATCAAAGGAGAAAGGCAGAGTCTGACACAGGCCTGTGGGAAAACGAAGGATTTTGATAGATGGAGACGGGCAGAAGATGTTTCTAAGATGGCTGGAGCAGAGATGCAGTGGGCAGGAAAGCATTCTGTGCTTGAAAACTTGATTAGACTTCGTGGGGTTGGTTTTGTGTGAGTCGAACAGCAACAGATAAGATGAGAAGATTAGCATGGACCCTTTTTTCCTAATGCCTTTTTATTTTTTTGGTGGAGCACAATCCTCTCATCTCTAATGACTATCAAAATCATCGGGAACCAAGTGCCAAGTATGTGCAACTAAGAAGAAAATGAAAACTAGTTTGATAATCTTGTGTTTGCAAAGGTTTTTGCTTGGGAAACAAGTCAGGTCATATTATGTCCCAATTTCACAATCAGTCTGCACCCTAAACACAGCTATTCTACGTTGTCAGAATATAAATTACAAACAAACTAGGATTTTTTTTTCTACCAACTTTCTTTTTATTTCCCTTCCATTAACTGATTGCCACAGTAATATTTTTAAACCTTGGCCAGAAGCAGCCTTTCTGTGTGTGAGCCACTTTCAGATTCTCTTCTGGGTATGGGAGCATGACCCGTCACTGTTGGAGTTGTGGAGGAAGAAATGGCGTCTCCTCTGTGTCTTGTCCTGGTGACAGTCTGGATGACTCCGTATTTGCATAGTATTCTGGAATATCGCTGAAGGACATCCCTGACCTCCTTGGTTTGGTTCAGGATAGCAGGCACAGAATGAGGGTCTTTCTCATGCTGTTACCATCTTTGGCTAGCAGGTTGTGTTTGGGACTGCACTCCATGCTGCCCTGTGTTTCCACTGCAGTCTGGCACGTTAGGGACACTGCATAAATGACCAAGCTGGTGTTCATAATGTAAATGGCTACTGCTCATCTGGTCTCTCCCAGTGTATGGTTCTCTGTGCCACCTCACATGTGTCCTCCTCTGTACTGCTGTTATTCCTTCTAAGGCACAAGGTGTTGATTTTTGAGTGGTCACTAAACCTCATCTTGGTCAGCCATGAGCCTCTGAAGATTGCCTATACTTTGATTCTCTTTAGAAATCTAAGGTCTGGGGCTAATTAAAAAGACCCTTTCTCCTTAGGTAGTAATGAGACAGAAATGACATTATAGGGCTACTGTTTCATTTTACCAGAACCCTTATGAGTTGCTCTATAGTGTAATATTCTAGAGAACAAATAGGTTTCATGCTTTCCAGAAAATTCTTCTTTTCTGGTATCCCTTTATTTTTCTTGTTTCCAAAGAACAGGTAGTAGAGATGTTTGGTATTGTTTCATTTCTTCCAAGGCCTGCCTGCAGTGTTTATTCTGTGGTCTGATCTTTCTGAATATCACTGTAGGTGATAATCACAGCCAGGCTCTGAGAAGCAAATGAAGTGATGACCATTCTGACTTCATCCTTTGGTGAAAAGAGGAGCTCAAAAGGGCATGGAGCCTGGGGACTCAGAGCCAGATCACAGTGGGTGTGGATCCCACGTGTCCAAGTGGCAGTTCCACATGTCATAGCAGCTTCCCTCTCTCAGCAGAGAGCCTTTCTTGTGCTGTTAGCAACCTTCACCTGTGTGCAAAACATGACTAAGAGGCAGTTCGCTGAAACATTTCCCCCATCTTGTTAGTGTTTTGGGACATTTGGTTTTATGCACCCAGCACCCCCCAACACACACATAGCATGTGGTATTACTTTGTGGAGCCATTTTCTTCTCTGGCTGGTAGGATTGAGTCCTTAGTGTTGCTCCCCCATGAGCCAGAATCCTGAACTGGGTCTTTCAGATGACCAGAATTCACTGGGATAAAAATATCTGTAGCAAAGTGTAGCATTCTCTCTCACTTGGACCCCCCAGTTACCCATTTCCCTCCCGCAGAAGCAAGTACTGTTCCTAGTTTCTCTAGACCTTTCTAGTGATATTTTGCATACTTGAAACCATGTATGTGGTTTTTCATTTATGTAACACTGTATCTTTTATGTAAAAGATTTGCTTTACTTTAAATTATGTGCATGTATGTGGGTATGTGTTACGGAATGCACATGAGTGCTGGCACCCACAGAGATGAAGTTGTAAGTAGTTGTGAGCCATCTGGCCTGTGTCCTCGAACCGGACTTGAATCCTCTGCAAGAGCAGCATGTGCTCTGAGACAGTAAGCCATCATTTCAACCCCATGGAACATGCACCTCGCAGATCTTTCCAATTGTGTATGTGTTTAAATTGTGACATGGTTCTTACAATATGGTTTTATAATTTCTTTAACTAGTCTTCTATTATCTTTCTTTTTCCACTTTCACAAATAAGGTAGTAATGAGTATTTTTCTATATAACATTTGTAACATTTGAAATCATGGTAACACCTAGAAGTAGAGTTCTTGGATTAAAATGTACGCACTTTTATTGTTGTCTTTAAGGAAGAAAGGGTTTCTTTGGGCATATTGTTCCAGGCAGAGTTCATCATGGTGGGGAGGGCATAGCAACAGTCTGGTGGCAGGAGTATGCTGGCAGGAACAGGAAGCTGGTCAATCACATGGCCATGGACGGGAAGCAGATACGGAGCAGGAAAGTGGACAAGGCTTTATAAACCCTAAGTCCTGTCACCGGTGATGTACTTCCTCCAGAAAGGCTGTTTATCCTAAAAGGCCCACAACCTCTCCCAATGGGGACCAAGTATTTAAATACATGAGCCTATGGGGGAAATACCTCATTCAAACCATCACACTCCACCTCTGGTTCCCATAGGCTTGAGGCCATCTCACAATGCCAAATGCATTTAGCCCAACTTCAATAGTCCACAGAAGCTTCCACAGTTTAGCCCCCTTTCAGAAGTCCAGAGTTTCTTTTGAGACTCTAGGTAGTCTCTTGACTGTAACCCCCTGTAAAGTAAAAAGAAAATTACATATTCCCAACATACAATGACACAGAAATACATTCCTATTCCAAATGGCAGGAAAGGGCATAGTGAGACAATAATGGACCAAAGTAGCGTAAAACCCAGCAGGGAAAATGCCAAATCTTGTACCTCCATGTCTGATGTCTAGGGCTTAAATTTCCAAGGGCTCAGATGGCACAGTTCCTGCCAGTTTGCTATCTGCTCCATACATTGCTCTTTTAGCTTCTTCTCCTCTATTCAGCTCTCCTTGGCAGATTTCTCATGACTCTGACAGTTCCAACAAATTGGGTCTAGATTGCAAGCCAGGCTTCAAGTCACCAAGTGGGCTCCTTGCAGTGACTCTGACCCTGTAACATGTTGCCTCTGTGGCTCACAGAGGAAAAGCCGTGACTTCCCTCAACATTGCACCTTGCTTGTCTCCAAAACCAGTACAACACATGACACTTCAAAGTTTGGCTGCCAGCTTGGGATGGACTCTGGGCCACTTGGACCAATGTTGCAGCAGCTATTGTATGCTGAAGATGGTGAAAACTTGCATAGACAGTTGCGTATCCTGAGGAACTCTCCCTTCACCAGTTGAAGGCTTAGCTAGGTAGATGTACCCTCCAGAGGCGTACCTTTAACAGCGCTTCTGTTTATCAGTGAAAGTCCCTTTCCGCATGTGACCTGATTTGAGCTTCTGATCGGTCTTTTCCTCTGCAAAGTGTAGTTTCTTTCTACTCTACTTGTTGCTCTTTTTCATAGTAGATCTGCATCAGAGTAATCAGTAATAACCATTCTTTTTACTTAGTGTTATGCCATCTTGAAATTTCCTCTACCAAATATAGTCTTTTTAAAAGACTATTGTTCAGGTAGTCCAAGATTATTTTATGTTCATGGATGTTTTGCCTGTATTATGTCTGTTTGCTACGTGTGTGCTTGGTACCTACGGAGGCCGCAAGAGGGTATAGAACACCCTGAAACTTGGAGTTATAGACTATTGTTAGCCATCATGTGAGTGCTGGAATTTGAACCCAGGTCCTCTTAACTGCTGAGCCATCTCTAGTCCCAGTCCATTGCAATTCAATGAGCCACATACAAGTGCTCAGGATATGGGCAAACTGCAGCCAGATTCTTTGCCAAAATATTACTAATGTTCTCTAGCCCCACTGCTCCTTGTTCCCCCTGGAAACCTCCCAAACTGGGCATCCAGTGTATGCATTCCCTAGCATTACTGCCTTCCATGCTGCCATCAGAGCTGTCAAGTAAGCTCTACTTGAGGCAAAGCCTTTTTCAATGTGAAATTCTAAAGCCTCCCACACAATATTTCAAAGGCATAAATTAAGCCACACCCCACTCTCTGTTGCAGTTTCTGGATTAGTTTCACTTCTTTTGCTGAGGTAAAATGCTCAGACAAAAACAACTGAAGAGCGAGCTTGTTTTGACTTAGTCTTCCAGATGATAAAGTCAATTATGGCAGGGAGATACAGCAACAATCAAGGTAGTAAGAGCAAGAAGCTGGCTGCTTACATTTTCATCCACATACAGGGAGCAGAAAGAAAATATGTGCGTTTTTAATTTTAAGATTGCTGGTCAGCTGGGTATAGTGGAACAGGCTTGGAATCCCAGAAGTCATGAATTGGAGTCGGTAAGATTGTGAATCCAGTGGCAGCCTAAGCTACGTAGACTCTGTCTCCAAAACAGGACAGGGTGAACAATGGGTGGGGAAAGGGTGTCACATGGCTAACCATAGGTTTATAGTTTTGTGTGTGTGCGCGCTAGTGCATGCATGATATGCAGAGTTTCTGTGGCAAGTGCCAGTTCCCTGCATCTTCACAGTACAGACTATCATCATACCTTTTAACTTTTTTTTTTGCCAGTATAATTGGTAGGAAATGGTGTCTCACTAGCATTTTTCCCATTCCTGCTTTTCTGAAGAAGCTGGGGCTCAGACTGTTGAGTGGTTTGCCAGGTAACGTACTTGATAAGTGACAGATCTGGGGCTTATAGTTAGGCAGAGGTTCCTGTTCTGTTGCTATAATGACTTCAGCCACATACCACTTCCATTATTGTGACCAAAGGACCAGGGTAGAACTCAAGAGTCTTAAGAGCAAGCAAGGGATGCTGACTGTAAGTGTCAGAAAGTTCTCTCTCTGGGCACTGGCACTGAATCAGCTGGCTCGGTCAGCATGGAGAATGAAGCTAGCATGATATCTAGTAATGTTACTGGGGACAGCTTGAACCCAATAGGTAGATAAGGCTATGTTTACCGTTTCCCCCACAAGTCCTCGGTCCTGGTGTTTGATTTTCACTGCTGGCCAGTGATGGGAGGAGACATGCCTGTTGCCTGATTTTCTGTTTAAAGTTATGTTCCTGTTGGACACTGTTCAGGTCTAAGCTTCACTTACTGCTTTCTGATATGATGAGTCTTCTTGGCATCTTGTTTGCTGTCACTCTTCCCGCCACCCCCTGTCAGTCTTCATTAGGATCATTTAAACACTGATTTATTCTCTCTTCTGGGCCTTTTCCTTCTTTGCTGCAAAATTGCAACTCGAAGCCGTTACTGCACACATCACAGTTCTTAGTTCCTAGTTCCTAGGTAAGAGGTTGTTTCCAGAAGACAGGGGCATTCACATGATTGCAGAGTCCTTAGGATTGTGACATTAATAAAATGTCCCATTGTGGTGAAGTGATACTAGACAGGAATCTATTTAAAAGGGAAAGTTTATTTGGCTAAGGGTTTGAGTTGTAGGTAGCTAGGTCCATTGCTTTGGTCCCACGGCTAGAAAGACTATGGTTCCGGGAGTCCATGGCAGTGGAGGCTGCTTTCTTAGCATCTGGCAGCAAGAAAGCTAAGAGAGCAGGGGCTAGGGACTAGACAAAGTCCCCAAGAACATGCTTCCAGCACCCACTCCCTCAGCACCCTCCCCACACACAAATAGGTAAATAAACAATGAATACACCAGTTATTAATAAAAATAAAAAGATTTTCAAAAGAGAACCCACAGAACTAGATGCCTGTGGTACAGGGTCTGTTGGCTGCTCCTTCAGCTTGTATAACCTTTGTTGAATAGTCTCCTGTCCCTACTTCTTGATTTAATCTGAGTGCCTAAATTTCCTGAGTTAAAAACACTGGATCGCTAAAATATTTTCAACCTTTTCTGGGATGTTATTTCCCTGCATTAGTGAGAGTCAATACCAGGATGTGCGGTTGTTAAAACCTACAAGTTAGACCCCAGCTACTTGGATTCTTAATCTTGGCTGCATATTTGAATCACCTAGAAATTTTTCTCTCCAAAATATTGCTTGGAAACCAACTCCAGAGACACTGATTTAACTGGTCTAGGCCATGGCTCCCAGTTGATATTGTTTTGGCAAGTTGCAGATTTGATTGAATGGATGAATAAGTAAACCAATTAGCAAATGAACAGGAAGGCCCTCTCACTCTAACCCAGTGCAAGTGCATCCAGTCTGTTTTTCTTTAATTCCCAGCCATGGGCTGGAGTAGGCACTCTGGAGGAAAAGCAGTATTTCTGATTCTTATGTGTGGTTAATGTTACTATAGTCATAGCATGAAGAATGCAGAGAGACACATTGGGTCAGTAGGATGCCAGGACGCTTCACAGTCAGTGGGGAACTGCTGAGTTAATCTTAAAAATCAGGAAAAGTAAATGACAGGTAGGGACAGGGGAGGAAAGAGAATGGAGTTCTTTTCCGTGGAAAGAATTATATATGGGGGTAAATGCACATTACATGCAAGATTCCAAAAGCAGCCCATGGCAGGAGTTCCACACAAACTAGTCTCGTTCAGGAAACGGCACTGCTCCTCACCTCTCTGTGCTTGGCAGGTGTCTTGGAAGCATCTTGAACCGTCTCTCTGTACTGCACTCTTTTTTTATTGTGTTCTGCTGCTAGCCTGTCCAGGACATCCGCCTTCCCCTGGGTGTTGCAGCGCTTGCCCGTTGGCTTCCAATCTGCTCACACAGCAGCTAGAATAACATTTGTAACTGCACATCTGGTTGTGTTTCTCCCTCATAAACTCATCAGTGGGTTCCATGATGGATTCATCCTCAGCCCCCTGTATCTTCTCCCTTTACTACTCTGGACAGTCTGCCCTGCAGTCTTTTCCTAGTCAGTGGAAGCCTAGAATTTCCTTTACTTAATGTTTTCTTTTTTTTTTAATATGTAGACCTCCTGACTAGATCAAATTGCTATACTACGATTCCATGGTCATTCTCAGGAAAGCCAGCCTTGGCAGCCTGGGACTTATTGTGGAGGCCTTGGGTACCTTTGTCAGACGGGCCTTAGGAATATTCCCTTGTTCCATGAAGATCCAATGCTTCCAGAGGCAGGAGAATAACAGATCAGCAAATGATTTGTGCATCTTATTAGTTGCTCCTTGACAGAGAATTGGGGATTGTTAATCCATACCCACTACAAGGAGAAACACCATGTGATTTCCTTGTACAGATTCCTCGGATTTGTTAGAATTGAGCCAGTTCCATAGTGTTCTTTGAGTACTGTTATCTTCAGTAAAACAGCAGCCTTCAGATTTCCACTATGAGTGATACCCACTGCTCACCTGACAGTGACGCCAGTGTGTAGGCTCTACTGTGAGCAGCATGTCTACTGTGTTCAGGCTTCCAGGGAAGCCTCGGAGCAAAGTCATTGCCTGATGCTTTGATGTGCTTGTGGGATGAGCACTGATGGCAGTATGTCAGTCATGCCCTCATCTGCTCCTGCCTCAGTTCAGCATCTTCCAAAGGCCACTCAGAAAAGTAAGGATTTTTTTGGGGAGCCGGGGAGATTACATTGTCCTTTTCCTTGCCAGATGTCAGCAACTTCAGGAACTCTGGCCCCCGGCTTCCTGCCAGAAAGGTCTGCAGCCTTCCTCTGTAACCCAGTCCTCAGTCTGCCCATGTGTGTAGTTATTTGACAAGGTCAAGGAGCTTTAGCATGTAGAGCTATACAGTATGTGGACACTGGTATTAGAAGTGTTTTTCAGAAGCTGTGTTTTATTACCCTTCTATGGGTGCCCAGCCTTGGCCTCTAGTTTGGAAAGACGGGGACTTGTTTTTTAAATTTTTTTTTTTTTTTTTGCACAGAGAAGGGTCCTTGGCACAAGTACAAGAATCTTCATGCTGACTGAGTTGGAATATCTCAGTGAGAAGTGACTTGTTGTCCTGATTAGAATGTAAACACTTGCCAATGTTGAGTTTTGTCTCTCACATGAGTTTTATTATAACCTCCTGTGTTTATAAACATGTCTTGTGCATGAGGGAGAAATGTGGGAACCTTTTGAGCTCTTAAGAGTGTCTGTTTTTTTCTGTGTGAGATGAAATTAAGATAACTTATCCCTCTGACTTTCTCCAGAAGCTCTAGGATAATGCCTAGGTTCCTATTTCCTCATTGTCCCTCTCTCTTTTAGAAGTCAGTAAAGGGTTATGATAAATTGTAGTTCAAGTTCAGCTCATATCTGCTAGAGGGACTTAAAAGTCCAGATGTGGCCCCAATTCAAGCAAACAGACAGGCATTAAATTATTTTTTTAAGTTGAATGTGTCCGACATTAGAGAACTCCATTGTGTAGTTAAACAAGCAGGTGTATACTCAAATAAAACATGTGCGCCATGTCAGGTGCAGCATCCAACATGGTAATAATGAGATTGTGCTAAAGAGCAAATGTCAGAGAAAACTTTGAAGACTACATAGAAGAGGCTCTACCTTTGAGTTCCTCCTCGGTGAATCAAATGAGCAAAGATTTGGTGAGTTCTAAAGAGGAGAGACAGGGCCACTTCAGATAAAGCAAACAGGAGGCAGGAGGGCATGGAAGAAAGAACATGCATCTGGTGCTTAGAGGTAGTACAGAGGGACAGAGAGAGGTAGACACTGAGAGGAGGAGAACCAGCCTTGAATGGCGTGCTTACAAGTCTGGCCTTCATTTTGGGGACGGCGGTGGGAGTTGGAGTCAAAATGATAGCTGGATAAGCTGCAGGAGGAGAGGCTGGCCATGGAGACCTATTGCAAAAATTCCCGTGTCAAATAATGAAGGCAGCTAGGGAAGGAGTACAGCATAGGGTAAATTCATTTTTGTATTTTATAGGTAAAATAAGCTTCACATTCAGTTGTCTGATGGCCTCGAGAGATGAGGAAAATGACAACTCTACAAAACAGTTTGTCTTGATCATCAGATGGGCAGATGATTATTCCATTCGCCACACTGAAGAACACAGACGAGAAAGAAGTTTAGGGATCTAGGAATGAGTGTGACCAGCCAGTAGTGCCTACAGAGAACTGAAGATACTGGTCCAGAACCAGCTGGGCCCATCAGAGACTAGTGTACACTTGAGGATTTGACCATTGTGTATAGGAGACATGCATACCAGGCATGTTCTTTCTTGTTAACGCATGCACGAAGGCAACAAATAGTAGGCAGTTGCCTACAGTGAGAAAGAAGCTACAGTAATGGGAGTAAGAGAGAGAGAAGGGAAGTAACGAATAAACTTTCAATGAGGTGACGTATGGGATATATATAATCATAAGCAGCCAGTGAAATAGCCTGACTGGCAGCCACAGCAGTGGTAGATGTGAGCAGAGGAGAATCAGGGATTGACGGCGTCAAAACCCTGCGAGAAGTGACCATTATCGTGGTCACCATGGGAAGAGTGCTAGGTATGTCAGAAGTTAAGGCAGGGATATGGTGAACCTCAGCAGGATTCTGTGATCTGCTTGGGGTGGGGAGTGGGCCTTCTCAGAGCAGTTCTCTTGCCTGTGGTGTTTATAGGTCACCCCGAGGTGCCTGTCAAAAGGCCATTTTATCCCTGGTGTATTCCTGCAGAAAGAAGCTTGGAGATATTCACTTGGCCATAGCTGACTAAATAGAGGCTGACCTGAAGCCTTAAACATTTTAATTTGCAAAACCATTGTTGTATTAAATCACAAATGGGAGGCAATTTAGCAATGCATCTCCAAAATTGCACCAGGCTCTGGCTGTGGCTTTGCAATTTATGTTGAAAATGAACATTGAACTCGCTGGCATAAAAACAGATTGTTGATTTTGTGATTAATTTGGTCTCTAAGGCCAAGGAAACTGTTGATGCTGTATATCAGTTATAAAGTTGTGGTAGTATTTGTGGAACAAAATGAAAAATCAATATCATAACTACAGGATAGCTCTCTTAAAATCCAAGGTGCGTTTTGTTGCAAATTGCATGGAAGAAACTGACCCCCCAAAGGGACAAACCTGCCTTCATTTTTTTCCACAAGTGTCTATCTAGGGTAGAAACGCAGAGGGAAATGTTGGGTGTTATTACAGTGTTGCTGGGGGTACTAGGAGAAAGATCAAATTGTTGCCATTTAGAGTAAAACCTCACTTACAGTTTCCTGTGTCCTGAGGCAACCTCAAGAAGTGATCTCTCTCTGATGGCTGTGCACTCAGAAACCAGGATGCCTGGGTCATGCTTCAGCCTCTGATAATGTGCAGGCTGGGGCGTATCTGTCTCTCTGTCTCCCTGGTTGGTGTGGTGACTTTAGGTTAGTACTTACATGTGCCTTGGCACGCTTCAGAGAAAAGGAAGTATCTTCCTTTAGCAAGTTATATCTAAGACATCCAAAGCATTTGTTGTTCGTTCCTAAAAGAGGTTCTAAACTGTGTGTGTTTAGAAGTAATGTAAGGTGTTTCTTTCTTAGCCTTTTGTTTTAACAAAAGAGTATGAAGTCTGTTTGCCCTGGCAAATGAGTCACCATTAGTCTGTGTTTGTCATTGCCTTACCTCAGGTGGCCCTTGTCAACGGCTTCTGTCCCTTGTGACTTAGAATGGTTGAGCACTCACTTGCCTTGGGTATATGGGTAAAGGTGGCTGTGTTTTCTTTCTTTCCCATCTCCTTTGCTTCTTCTCATTTCATCTGAAACAACGAATTGTGTGATACCAAGATTGGTAAGGCCATTTTTAGTCAATCTTTGTCATCTCCCTTAGGAGCTGACTCTTCACAAAAGAGATGCTCCTGCCTTGTTAGAGTGACTGTGATTACTCCACAGTCTGGACCATCTCCAGCACCTTTGTTTCCTGCAAAATGAGCTTGATCTGATGAATAAAAGTTTGATGTATTTGATGAGTCAGAGGGCAGGAAAACGTCCTTGTCTCTGATGATGCTCTTGCAATCAGACACAGTGAACATCAGGGATAAAACATACCCCAATCTCATGGAAACCCCAGAGCATGGGACTATACCTACTAGAAATAATGCAGTAAATCTTGGAGACCATGTACATTTTCTGTTGAGGGCAACATTAAAACAGTGACTTCGGAGATTAAAATGTGTCTGACAAGCCAAACTTGCCTATGCCCTGCTCCTTACTGCACTGGCCTGTCCCCTCCAATGCTTCACCCCAGAGCAACTTCCTACCTTCCTCTAAGACAGGAAGCATAGCCCCCTCCGATCCAGAGCCTGCTGCCCTGCACTGCCCTTGAAAGCCCCTGTGGGCCAGCATTGGTGTCTCACATCAGCATTGTCCTGCCGCAGTGGGAGCAACACCTTCCCACGGCCACTTCCCAGGGCCTCTCTTATTTGTGGAAGAAATTTAGAATGTTTTGCTGACTCCATCAAGATCAAACAATGGGAAGACAGGGGTGTTCCCCTCAGCATGGACAAAGCACTTAGCCTTTTACCTTAGAGTTTCTGTTTTCTGTGATGTCTCAGAGAAATATACTCCCATTTTTTTCTTTATTTTCTTTCATTGTTTGCCCATTTCCTACTGCAATGGAGGATGTTGCAACACTTTCTCATCTGCAAACTGGAAATAAGGGACAACAAAGACAACTATCTTTTTGATAAGCTGTTGTTGAATAAAATATCTTTTTCTAGAAAATAAATTATAATAGCATTTTGCTTTTCAGGCTGAAAAACAAAACAAGGAAAAGTTTCTCGAATTTTCTATCCATGCCTCTTGCCAGGATGCTTTTGGATCCAGCCTTTAGCTACTCTTTGGGATGGTCAGATACAAGCAGAGGACAGATTGGAAAGTCAAATGGCATCGAGGGGAAATGCCACGGCATAAAATCTCATTAGTGGAAAGTGCTTTGTGCTTTAAGATAGGTCTTCCCAGTGGAAGGCTGGCAATGGTGAATGGCGAGGCACTCACTAAAATATCTTAAATTGTCTCCCTTAAACATGTAGCATCCTTAGAGGTCAGACAGAACCGAAACTTGAACAGCTGTACAACAAGCCTCTGAGATTGTCTTTAATTGTGTCCCCTTTCTCTAACAGCAGTAATTCTTGTTTATATTGTCAAGAACCTTTCCACTGAGCACAAGCACACCATACTTGAAGGTCAAATGCTTAACCCTTCTGCATGGTTACAATGAAAATGGACCCTTTTGTTTTCATTAATGTATACCCCAGCCAGGGATACAGGGAGAATGGGAGCCCCAAGCGTTCACCAAGCTGAAGTAACTTATTGTAAAAGAACCACAAAGGAGGCATATTTCTGTATCCACACAGTGCTTGTTTAGCCTTTGCCTTGTGCATCCAACCACAAAACAGTAGGATCATTTATCAGTAGGCAGAATTTTTGGGTACCATTTTGTTCCTTTGACCTCTGTTACTTTTTACTGACCCAACCAAATTGCTTAAAAATTTTCCCTTTCTGCTGTCAGTGTTTAAAGCCGCTTAAATGTCTCTCAAGTGATCCCTTTCTCTTTAACACTTTGCACTCCTGTTCACCACAGCACCTGTTACTGTAGTGGACCATGAAATTGCAAATGTCATGCAGCTCTTATTGACTGATAATACTTTATTAAATATAAATAGAGTATCCTCCAGTGTCTGGGCAGATGCACATGTGCCCATAGAGACCCATGTATTGATTCGCGGAGGCCAATCAGGAAAGGAGTTTGCTGTATTTGTTTGTTTGTCAGGCAAGAAATATTTCTTTTCTTTTTCTTTTTTTTTTTTTTTTTTTTGCCCCTTAAGAGTTAACGAAGACTTAAGCAGCCAGTTCAGCAAACATTAAATATGAGCCTCTAACATGAAGGCCTCTTTGTTACGGAAACAAAAATACCGCAGCAGGTGGTAGACTCGAACACAGGAGGGAGGAGGTTCAGTTGTTGCCCATTTTTCTAATCCTTTCAGAATACCCATTGTCCAGACCCCAAATTTAAACTGTTCCTGCTCAGTCTCACGGAGACAAGTTTAGCACGAAAGTGTTGCACCCAGTGAGGCCTCTGCAAACTGGTTTCATCTTTGTGTAGTGTATCGCTATTAAACAAGACAAGAGAGGCAATTATCTCGTGAAGATGAGCCAATGATATCTGCCTATCAAAGCATGAAACTCTCCTCAGTGCGGCAAGTTAGATGCAGGGGGAACACACGCCAGCAGCAGGAGCATTTCCACTGTGTAAATCCAGGCAGAAATGTGGCTTTTGTTGTTCCCTGGGCTCTCAAAGCAAGTTTGTGCAAATTGCAGGCGCTCCCAAAAGCCGGGGTTAAACTGTATGCCATCCTTGTCTGTTTATATCAAAGTGCGTTATCAGGAGGTGTAGCTTTTAAAGGGGATTAACAGTCAGGCTTCGAATAATTAAGAGGGTTTTTCTTTTCTTTTCTTTTTTGTTCCTAAAATTGAATGGAATGTAGTGTCTAACTCTAGACCTCAGGACACCTCGAGTAGGTGGCATTAACAGATGAGCCCAGGGGCAAAGGCAGCCTCCCAGACAAGTTCCTATTGCTGCTTGTGATGAAGACACCCAGCATGCATTCATGTGCTGAGCCCTTCTGTATTCCCATTGAGCCACCAGTAATTGTTTCTTTGATTCCAGATCACAGTTGGGATGGTTGAAGAAAATGAATGCAGGGTAATGATAGTTTTCTTTTATAAACTTGTGAGATGTCTGGAGCTGAAAATCTTGTTCCTCCCAAACTTCAGACACAAATCCTAGTTTGTGACAGATGCTCCACACAATGAGCTGTGAGAACGCTGGGTGTTCTTTCCTGCCAGAAGGAAGCTGCATGTTTAACTATTCAGCTGCACATTTGGTTCATTGAGGGCTATGTTTGATGATGCTAAACATATAGATAGAATTGAAGCTGCCAAGTGGGAGGGTTTTGTGTTTGTGTGTATGCATTCGTGCATGTGCATGTGCCCTTGCCTGCTTATGTGCCCACTAGGATGGAACCTTGGACTTTGCACATGCTGCACAAACATCAGAGGTGGAGCTTGAGATAGGATTTCAATATGTAGCCCAAGACCCTAAACTCAAGATTCTCCCATGTCTAGCCCCCTAGTACTACACCATCATCCCAATCCCAGACTTGAGGGCATCATAACCCTTCAGATAACAACAGCATTCAGAAGTTAGTGTTTCTTGTGATACTTGTGTCTCTTTTACATACAACATTTAAAGCTGTGAGAAGAGATAGAAAAGCTCTAAATTATTTTTATCGGTTTTAGCCTTTCAAGTAGCAATCTAGAGTACTTGTTTGTAGAACTGAGGCTCTTACCTCTGGTAAGAAATGTTTGTAGTGGTTGCTTTTAATGTCAGCTTGGCACCATGGGAAATCTACTAGGAATAGCCTCTCCATGAGGGATTTCCTTGATCAGGTTGGCATGTGGACATAACTATGATGGCGTTTTCTTAACTGTGTTAATTGAAGTAGGAAGACCCACCCTGAGTGTGGGCAGCACCATTTCAAGGGCAGGGCCCTGAATTGTGTAAGTGACAAAAGTGGATTCAATCATTTCTGCTGTCAGCTGGATGTGACCAGTTACCTCACGTTCCTATCCTGACTGCCTGCAATACTGTATTGTACCCTGGAAATAACCCTGCCTGCCTCTAGTTGCTTTTGTCAAGGTATTTTATTGCAGCAAAAGGAAAGGGAACTAGACAGTTATTCAGTCAGGACCTCTGTGCCTGTGTCCCAGTAAGACTACCGACAGCCAGGGAGAGGACCCTTGTGCCCACTAGACCATCTGTCACTGAGACTGGGCACTTACTGGAACCTAGCATCATTCATCATGTTCTTTTTCACCACCTCCACTGCTGGCTCCTGGGCAGTGTCAACATTCTGAACCTGGGTACCACTAACCTGCAGGATGACCTGCACAGACTGTTCGGAGGACTTAATGGGATGCCATGTCATGCTTCAGGCCTTCCCAGCTGTGTGACTGGGAGTGAGTTACATAACGCTTTTGTTTTATTACTATTTATTATTTTTAACAATTATTAATATTATGTGTGTGTCCATGCTTGTTATGTGTTGGTACCTGTATGAGCAGTTGGAGCATGTGGATATCCAAGGACAACTTTGTGCAGTATGTTCCTTCCTTCTGCTTTTATCTGGAGTCTGGATGCAACTGTCAGTTCAGCTCCTCAAGGCTGTGCCTCATATGTCTTTACTCTCTAAACCTTGTATTGCGTCTTGGTTTCTTATCTATAAATTATGATGATTGTCCTTCCGTCTCCTCTGCTGCTGCTACCAGGCTAAGCACCTTACAAGAAGCTCATTTCTCCATCGGGAGGGTTCAGGCGCTGTCAGCTTCCAGACAGGAACAGGTTCCATTTCTCTCAGGAATGGCTAGAGTGCACAAGCCTGTGTACTAGGCAAAGCTCCCAGTCTCATGGTGGTGGTGAGGGGGGCAGGAAATGAGTTTTCTGCTGGGTGTTACAGTTATCTCTTTTAAATGAGATTGCTGATATCAGACATAAAACTCAGGAGTTCTAAAAGCCAGTGATGATACTACAATATACAGCCCTTTGGTTAAGCCACTGTATTAGCAGCAGGGGTGCAGGGGAAAGCCTGTGCCTAGTTGGCTTGGAGCCAAAACACAGGTCTGGGGAGACTCAGACCCAGCGGGCCAGAAGGCAGGTTAGATGAAACACAAGCCTGGCCGGTGCTTTGCCAGCAGTTAGCACCGAGTTCTCGGAGGTAGGTCGGGCAGGCTCCTGTGGTGATTAAGACAGTTTTGGTGGTGTAGAAGCCAAGCCCTGGGAATTCAGCGGCAAATTTTCAGGGAGCTGGGGAGCCCTCTTTTCTCCAGAGTAAATGACAAACCTCCGAAAAGTCATAGTGAAAAGCTGACGTTAGCATGCAACATGTTTATTTCATGTGAAACAGGCCTTGGGCAGTGGGAGGGGTTTTGAGGGTGAATGTGTTTGATTCTCTGGGGCTAGAGGTGCCAGGGATACCTTATTTACATACAGTAATGAAGACCTATTGTTAGAGGGAAAAGAGTGCTTAATTATCCTATGGTTAGGTAAAGAACTCCTGGTATACTTAAAGGTCATTGGTTGAAAGCCAAAACACCAAAATATCTTAATGGGTGGGTGTTTCCAGGAATCCCCAGGTGCTTGCTAAATGGGTTTCTTATCAGGAAATGGTTGGGCTTGTAATCTTCCCTGAGGGTGATGTGATATTCTTTAGAAGACCTGGAGTTCCCCAGATCAGGTGGGGAGGGAACCCAGTTGAGAAATGGAGTCTGTCATCTTATATAGAGCTCAGAGGCTGTCTAGAAATGGCAGACTTCGTTCGACCTTAATAGCAGGGTCCCACAATGATTAAATAAAGCTATTTTATTTATTTCACCAAAACTCTTACTGAATTATTTCACCAAACTCCTAGGGATTTAGGTCAGGATAGGACTTGGCAGTTTGTAAATGTTCAATAACTAACAGTTATTATCAACCCCCTTCTTTTTAAAATTCATTTATTTTTATTTCATGTGCTTTGCTTGCATATATGTCTTTGTGAAGGTGTCAGGTCCCCTGAAGCAGGAGTTATAAACAGTTGTGAGCTGCCATGTAGGTGCTGGAAATTGAACCCCGGGTCCTCTAGAAGACCAGCCAGTGTGCTCTTAACTGCTGAGCCATCTCTCCAGCCCCCAGTCTCCAGCCCCCAACCCCCTTCTTATAGGACTTCTATAGCTAGCATGTGACATTTTTCTTCCCATACCTACTAGTAACACTTTAGTAAAATCTACATAAATTGCTAATTAACAGCTACAGACTCCCTGTTAAAGAATTTTACCACCCATTTAGCTGGGTGTGTTGGTGCATGTCTACACTCAGCACTGGAATACACTGCTGAGAAGCTGAGACCTTATCAAAAGCACAAGCAATAGCAAACAGGAGAGTTATATCACACAGCCGCACGAAGAGTGCTTGTGCTGTGTCTCCCCACACCCTCAGTTCAGTGAGTCTGTGTGAAGTACTGCCAGGTTCCCATGGACGCACTGCCTCTAGGTGGGAGCCGCAATTGGTTGAGCAGATCTTTCCTAAGGACAAATATGACAACTACTCACAGCACTGTCCCTAGATTGTCTGGAGTTTTATGTCGCATTGTCAATCGCCACTTCATTATAGTGGCCCAGAGTTTTCACTGTGGGAATCTTAAGAAAAATAAGGTAGTTGAGGCTAGATTTTTATGATGATGTGTTTAAGTCTTAGCTTTGTCCTAATAATTGTGTGTCTTAGTTTTTATTGCTATAAATAAAATGGGAAGAACAGTACTTAGCTGATTAGTGTTAAATGTGCTGCTCACGTTATGGTAGTCAATGAAGAGGATACTCTTAACTGAGCAGAGTCATACTTTGTAACTCAAAATCTATTCTAAAGCTCAGTTAAGCACCTTATGTAATTCCTCACTCATCCTCCAACCTACTGAATTGGAAGCTGAGTGTGGCTAAGTATTCTGACCTTTTCATATCTCCTGTGTAACAAAGGCTTAACTATCATTCCTCACACTTCGAAGTTGCCTTTTCTCTCTGTTCTGTGCACCTTGTGTAAAGTGTGCTGGGATCACTCATCATATCTCAGCTCCTTCACTAAATTTTAATATTTGATGGATTATTTAGCTTATCTAAGCTTCAGCTTCCTCATTTGTAAAGATGCAGCAAACGATAACTGCTTCATGAAACTGGTATAATGAGGTAATGTTTCTGAAAGCATCCTGTTTAATAAGTGTAGACCTCTGTTGGCCTCTGACCCTTTGAGTTAGATGTGGCTGTGTTGCTTACCAATGGAATGAAATTTGACAAATTACTAAACCTTTCTGAGTCTCTGTTTTGTCATATACCTTCCTCTCATAGTCTTCTATAATTCAGTGATGCAGAGCTCATGAGCAGTGCCTGGCATGTAGACCATGCTGGGTGATGTGCCTCTCGTATCATCACTCACACCAGGAGATACTGGGTTATCTAATACACATGCACTGTGAGTACTGAACAAAAGGCACAGGGGAGCAATGCAGCATGTGTTTTCATCTTCACTGCCACCTTGACTGCATTTGGAATGACATGTGAGACACAAACTCTAAGTGACCCGCAAGGTATGTTTCTAGAGAAGGTTATTTGAGGAGGGAAGGCACGTTGAGTGTGAATGCATTGTCTTCTCATGAGCTGTAGTCCCACTCCAAATAAAAAGGAACAAAGGAAAAAACTAGCTGAGTCTCTCTCTGCTTCCTGATGGGGGATACCGTGTGACCAGCCACTTCATCCTTCTGCCACATGACTTCCCCACTATAATGGACTGTGTCTCCTGAAACCATCAGCCAAAATAAATCTGACTTCCTTAAGTTGCTGTTAGCCAGGCATTTGGTCATAGCACCAAAAGTCACTAACACTGAAAAGATGTCTGTTCCAGTCCTGTAACTGACAATATGCTTAGTGTCTCCAAGTCTCAGCAGCAGAGCTGTGGGTGAGAGCACTAGCTAACACATACTAACATTGCTATTCTGGGGGCCTGATGTTTTTAACACGAATCCTGTTGGATTCCTGCGGTAAGGACAATAACTGCTCTCATTTTCAGGTGGGGGAACAGAGGCCAGAGAGAACAGAGCCTGAGCTTGGCTGCCATAGAGCAGTTAGCACCTGGAGCCCTTCTCCCCCATACTGAAGTCCCAATGCAGGGAGATCTGAAACATCACAACCCATCATTATTGCTTCTGCAGCCCAGAGTTGAGTAACCCACTAAGCAGCTTTGCTTGCATTTGGATGCTGTGCCACCAGACGCATGCTCAGATGCAGTGACATTTCGAGTACAGAGTCGTGTGTGCGCATGTGTGCACACTTAAGTGATCCTGTGTTTGTGTGTGTGTGTGTGTGTGTGTGTGTGTGTTTATTGGGGGTGCCCATGTATGATTTTCTGAAAGCTCTGACTGTTGAATGTCGCATAAGGGCTTTGAACTACAAGTCTCTAAACCTGAACTGTTCTGTAGCTTGCAGAATAACATTACTTTGTGCCTCAGTTTCCACATTTAGCATAGAGACACCTCTCAGATGTTGAAAGCTACATTAAATGAGATAACATGGTTGAAATGTCCCTTGGCCAGGCAGGAGCATGCATTCAATAACTGAAGCTCTTACCCCTAGTGTCACTGTGGGGCCAGTTCTCCAAGCCAGAGGGCAGCAGGACGGCCTCTGGTTTCCCTATCCCAAACGGTTAAAATTTCCACTGGGGCTTTGGCTTGGATGTCACAGAGAGAATGGGTGAGTGGAAGGGGGAGGGGTGGATAGATACAAAGAGTGAATTATAACAAAGAGCCTTTTCTGCTTCAGCTCTTGTGTAGAAAACATATGTTCAGTGATGCAGGCAGCAGTTGGGTTAAAGACACACTGTAGGGCTGCAGACAAAGGGCCTGCGCTCTGCCTGCATTGACAGAGCATCTAAACATATTCACTTGTCTCACTTGTTAGGGACTGAGCTGTCAGCTGGATCCTCTTGCAAGTGTGATTTCTTTTTCCCGTTCCCTTTCAAAAGCCTCCTCCTCCCCTCTCCCCCAATGTTTTACACTTCATATAATCCAGTGTGCATGACAGACCACTTCAGTCTTTGTGCTACTGATGTTTCAGGAAGGCGGGAGCAGACTTGATGGAGAGCTTGGATAACTTTCACTTGCCCAGGGACTGGTGGCTGCTCAGCCACCTTTAGGCCGCATGTGGTACTCGGTCCAGCTTCTTTGTGCCTGGTTTAGTTAACCAGTGCTTCACCTTCAGTTAACAGTTAGGCTGTGGGCAGTTTGATGTAGCAAGATTCTTACAAGTGGTGGCTGGAAATCAGGGGCGGCTTGTGGGCTAGGATGGGACTGGAGGACTTCTTGCTTTTATTTATAAACTGAATAGCTTTTGGTGAAAAGACAAATGACAAGGCCAGGCACCTCCACAATAGTTGAAGAGAAGTCAGCTGCCATTCCAGGACTCATGATGGGAAATATATAAGTGTGCCTATGCTTACTTCTAGATCCGAATTATGCTGTGTGCTGTAGAGTAACCCTTTCACTTTTTTCATGGAAACTTCTTCATCTCTACTGGTTTTTTTTCTGTGGATTAGACATAACATTTTTATTTGTCATATATTAGAGATACTGTTGCAGTTCCAATGCACTAAAGATTTACGAATTAGCGTGCTGCTTATTAGGCCGCTAAATGTCTATTGGTCATTTTTTACCCCTACAGAGGGCAGGTGAACGTTGACCAAGAGAGAATTAAAGTACCATTATACTTTATAGAGTATAATAAAATTCAGCAAAATATAAAACGGTTTTATACTAGTGAGAATACTTGTCTCTCTGAAAACATCTTGGTATTCTTATGGCTATATTCTTTAGTCTATTTCCATGTGGATGTCTTTTTTTCTTCTCCCCTTGCTCTTACTATTTCATGACCTCAGGTACTAGTTGAGTTGCTTCTTCTGGAAAGCATCAGTGTATTCCAGCAAAGAGAAGCCACAGAGAGGCAGTAGTCTCGTTTGTCCTAAAGCTATAAACAGGTTGGGAGCTCATTTTGGAAGTACAGGCAATTACAGTCCTGCTGATGAATAGGCAGTCAAATTCTATGATGTCTTTCAGTGTGAGGTAATTATAGCACCTTAAAAAGTGCATTGGACAAAAGGTGCCATGTAAATATTTTCTAGCAGAGAATGTCAACAGAGTCATCACTACCAACACGTGTCAGAACTGACAGAAGCAGCTACTGAGCGCACCATCATTTTAACACTCGCCTTTGAAAATCCCTGGAAGGAAATCATTGTGAAAATGTATGCATAGGCTATAGAGTGTAGGAGATGAAGCCGGGATAGAAGTGCTCCCGGGGCTGCACCTTCTTCCCTTGTGTCGTGCAGCATGTCAGCACATAGCAGTGGAACAGGGAAGTAAGTTAACATTCACTTCCACATTCAATGGTCTCATCTCAGAGCGATGAGAAAGAAGGAAGAGTCGTGAAAGTGTGTCTGAGGCGCCCTCCTCCTGGGGAGCTGCAGTTTGCCCTCGTTTTCAGTGTCATCTAGACAGTGGCTCTGGGCCACCTTGGGGAGAATAATTAAGTTACGTCTTTCACCTCGCTGTGAATCAACTTTATTAGGCAGACAGCACTAACAGTGATGCAGAATAGACTCCTGACACAGGCAGATCTTTTAGCCTGCTTAGAAAACAGGAAAAAGGGGAAAAAAGAACAATGATTTTGTAAACTCCATAAAGTTTTTAAAAAGGAAAGAAAAAAAAAAAACAGTAAGTGAACCGAGCCTAGAAATCAAATCCCATTTCATCATAAGAAGCCGTTGTTTCAGTGGTGGTAGTTAATGCACTGTATGTGAAAGATTTAAGACTAGCCGGAAAGCCTGGCCTCTGTTCTCTTAGGCTGCTATTGAAAAGCCAGCAGTGGAACTTCGACTAGGTGCTCTGAGGTTTCTTAATGGGCTGTCAGGGGCAAGACACCAGGGCTGTGCTATACTAGCTCTTTCCTGCACATTAAAATACAGGGCCAAGCGATCACACACAGAAGTATGACATGGTTCCATATGGCCAGCCATGTCTTTGGCAATTAATCATGGACCAAATCGGCCAAGGGCCCTCTGAAGCCCTGAAGTCAACACTGAATTGTACCTGTGCCAGGGGGGTGTTGGGGGCCGCATGAAATCACAGGAGAAAGGTTGCTGGCGCCAAGGCTCGAGCAGCTGGCCTCTATCAACACTTTCCTCCTTCATCTTCACTTTGCTCTTCCTTTTTTGTGTACGTCTTTTCCCTTCCCTCCTCTTCTCTCATTCCCTCTATCCTCTCCTTTTGCCTTCTTCCACTTCTCTTTTCTTTCTCTTCTTCTCCTTCTCTCACTTCTTCTGTCCTCAAAGTAAACAAAAGCACATGTTCTCTTTCACGACCACTGAATACACTGTGGTTGCAGCAGGAGCTCTGAAGCCCGGCTTGTGAACACTGCCCTGGTGTCCCAGGTGGAGCACACACAAAGGCCAGCACCCACAGGGCTCTCGCCAGGAGCTTGGACATGCCAGCCATTGAGCACAAGGCTACCCTGAGCTGTTCGGCCTTGCTAGCAAGGAGCAGATGAAATGCAGTGATTTTTCTACTAGGAGGATGAAAATGATGGACACTGTATGTGCACTGTGGAAGAAAATAAACCACCATTTTCAATCATAAGAATTTTAAGGTATTTTTTTAATTGGTATCCATATCCATTCTTCTGTTTCATTTTTCCTAATTTTTTTTTTTTTGCATATGACATTTCCTAATATTCGTTGAACGCCTTGTCAGTGTGCCTTATTGTGCTGGCCATTTTGTGTTAGACTGCCTCACTGGATATTTACAGCATCCTTAGGAATACCTGCTGTCACTCACACCCCTTTGGAAATGAGGGAATTCACTAAAGAGTAGCCCTTCCCCACCCCCACCCCCCATTCTTTCTCCTCAGACATTTTCCATGAGTCTCCTCAGCTTCCCAGCTCTCTGGTCCACAAATGCCTTAGAAGAACACTGTGGCCGACACATTTAGTGAACTCTCCATTCAGATGAAGCAGATCTTTGAGAGAAATTGAATCAAGTGTGCCTTTGCATGGGAATGAAAGGCTTCATTGTTTGCAGTCTCTTGAAGACTTCTGCCTTTACGCACCCCCACCTTTAAGAGAGCTAGTGTATCTCTCTCTTGCCTTGTAAATAGACTCTGGAGGAGGGGAGGGGACCCAAGACAGCCACCTCCTGTAGTCCAGTAGAGGTGGCACCCAGTGGTGACTTGGTGTTATCTCTTGGCCGAGGTCATCCAGGATGTGTTTTCTCAAATTCAGGAAACAGGGGAAAGAAAGTTTTAACATTGTGTAAACATTGGCACCCCCAAAATCTCTTGCTCCCAGAGAGGGAGATAAAGGAGGCAATGGGGCCCGGGAGAGGAATGTTTATTTGTTCTGCTGGCCTGTGGAAATCTTTGGTGGTGCCTGTCCAGTTTAGAAAATGTGAAGGCATCACTCAGCATTGAGCTTCAGAGGCCACACAAAAGAGCCATCTCGAGCTGACAATCAGTAAATGAAGGAAGACCTGAGATCGACCTCTCTTTGATGGGACCAAGGCTATCTCAGTGGGTTCAGAACCTTTCTTCTTAAAGGGGGAGGGGACGGAAGAAAAGAGGAAAGGAAAAAAGGACCCCTGGACTTTTGAAGAGGGGAGGCCTGTTGAGTTTTTGACAGTGCTGATGTGGGGAAATAGCTTTCTTGGCTGATAACATCTGAAACCAAGTTTCTTCACAAGTTGAACCTTAGCCTGCAGTATCACTCAGAGCATAGCTTTATAATTTGTGAGTACGGGGGGCGAGGTAGGGAGGGAACACAATCTTAACAGAAGACGGATATGTCCGCATAGTGTTAGGGGGCTCTTCTCCACATGACGACAGTGTCACTTCTCTCGTGGTGGTAAGCATGAGAGCTCGAGAAGTAGGAAAATCTTGTGCCTCTGGGATCCTGGTGTTGGTGCTTTGAAATCACAAGAATGCCCAATGTAAATAAACTAAGTAGAAGTGTTACCACCCATATTTGTAGAATGCCATTCCATTTCCCTGAATGTCTGTATGTCCTTAAGCAAAAGTTCTCTGATTTTATGGTGGTAGATTCAGTGCGAGTTCCAGGATTCTAGGCTGGTCAGAACTGGCACTCCATGTCAAGAGAAGACCAAAGGAATTCATGCATAAACTGAGTTATTTGTAAGGAGTACACATGTGTTTATCCTGTTCCTCTCAGGGATTCCTCTCTGAAAGCCTGCATGTACCAAAGTCTGCCCTTTGGCATGTGTGTTCATAGGCACACTCATTATTAGGCATGTGAAAAGTTACATAGTACAATTGTGTTCAACAAAAATTGAGTGAGTTTTGTTTTAATTTAATAAATTAAGAAATTCTTTTCAAAGAAGACTGTGAAATGTAAGCCTAAATTTCAAGATTCCTTAGACTCTCAGCCTCTCTTTCTTCTTCCCTTCTACCTTCCCTCCCTCTTTTTCTCTCTCTCTCTGTTACGGATTTTTTTTTCATTGGTTTTGTACATGTAGATTTGAGGGAGAAGAAACTAAAGGCTTTGTGGAATTCTTCGGGTCTTTAGTGTCCTGTGTGTCTCCTGACTCCAAGTTAGTTTCTCTGTTGAGAAGGATTATAACCGAGGGTGTGTAGAGATCAAATGCGATGGTACTACAGTAAAACCGTATTGTAGGCAGCCCATGCAAATGAGAATTGCCTTTGGTGCATTTTTTTTCTTAAGCATTTTACTTTAGAGCTTTTTCTTAGACATATCTTCAGCAGTACTTTGAATCAAATACTCCTTTGGCAAAGTCCTGTCTAGGTGACTACTTGCCTAATGCTCCAGGTGCCTACAGCATGTTATTGGGCCTCACGAATTAAGATATGTCCACCAGGAGTCTATGGCCATGGTCTGCTGCCCTTCCAGATGGCCCGGAAGTGGACATGCAGCCTGTCTGTCCTGAAAGAGCACTATGGAGGAGGAAACATGGAGATGACTGAACACACACAGTAGACTGAGATGTGTTTTAGGACGAGCTCCTAGGTGGTCAGTCCACTGAGCGTGGGACAAGTCTGTGGCTCACGACTTCACTAAGGAGGTGTGATCTGAGACGTGTCTGCAAGAATAAGTAGGGATCGAGGGAGTGCTTCCTGTAGAACAACCAGGTGCCTTCAGGGAGCTCCTAGCAGTTTGTGTGGAACAGAAGATGCCAAGAGATAAAACTGGCAAAGCCAGCGGGACTCAAGACAACGGGCTTTCTTTTGTTTTGCTTTGGCTTTGGTTTTGCATTGCTTAGGAATTTGAACTTTAAAAAAATATATTCTTTTTTTTTTTAATCTTCTGAATTTTAACAACATACAGAAGTAGAAATACTCTGATTGTGTTGGGTTGTGGAGGCTAAGATCCTCATCTCCAAGGTTACTCTCCTTCTTGGAAGCACCAGGACTTCATGCAGACAGCTCACAAACCACTGTGTAGACAATGCTGAATTATTTGAAAGAAACTTGTTCAGTCCTGCACTGTGAAAAAAATGACCCCTTTCCTTCCCTTCCTCTTTTCTTCCCTTCTGCCATTCTCCACCTCTTCCCTTACCCCTCTCCAGGAACTTGTGCACACTAAGCGTTCTGTCCCAATCCCACAAGTGTTCCCTCCTGAAGTAAGAAAATTTGTAGACGGGTAAGACTGATGACAGTTTGGAGTTCATTATATGGTACAGGTGAGGTCTGAACTGAGAGGGCAGGAAGATACAGGTGTAAGAGAGAAGTCAGTGTTGAGTGCTGAGGTGAAGGGAGTGTGTGTGAGGGGCCATCAAGGGACGCCTAGATGACTCCAGGGACAGAGTTTGTGTCATTGCCTTGCTAATGGTGCCACTCATTCTAGGGTAGGATTGGTGAAGAGAAAAGAGATAGCGGAGCAAAGGTGGTTCAGGCATGGGCAGATGGAGGCTGTGAAACCCTGCTCAGGAAGAGCGAGCCAGCTGTTGGCTGCATGAGGCAGAATTCAATGCAGAGGGTAGGTATGTCGATGTCATGAGTCTACAGGGGCCCCTTAAAGCTCTCTCTACAGTGAGAGCGGGCAGAAGAGACACGAGAATGAAGGTTAACAGTTGATGGTCTCAGGAAGAAGGTTCACCTAGGAGACAAGGGAGACATGCCAAGGGTTGGGGAGGAGCCTAGGAGAGAAAGAGGGCCTTCTCACCCAATGGATGGAGGTCAGAAGAAGTCAGGACCAGCTGCAAAAGTGGAAGCTACTCTAGAAAGAGAGCCTTTTCCATCACTTAGAATGCTCAAAGGAGTGTGTTTGTGTTCCTGGTGGTTGCCAGATAGCATTTTTTTAAAGTTGTTTTTTTTTTCATTTTTAATTTTAAATAATTACCACTTTCTGGCATCCTTTTGTTGAACTTGCAAAACTTTGCACATATATGCACTAAGTTTGAGACAAAACTAAACACTAATAATCAGAATGGTGGGAATACTAGACAACCGGTCTTGACAGGAGCTCAGAAAAAGGTCCTGTCCGTGTGTCTATATGAGATAGAAAAGGGCCTTGCCACTAGGATATGATTCAGATTGAACACCTAGTTATGAATATGCTTGCTTCATTCTTATCTGGCCAGAATCTCCTCAGACTTCATTGAAAAGGAATAGAACTCTCAAGGCATGCTCCTAACACCTTGGCTTGCTTTTTGTGTTGTAGCTAAGTGGAGAGATAACATCTTGGGGAGTAGTAGGCAACAGTTTTTCTTTTTTGTTATTTATTTTATTACTATTACTATCATTTATTACAATTTTGTAGCCTGCTGTGGCTCCCTCTTTCATCTCCTCCCAACTCCACCCTCCCTCAACTCCTCCCATGCTCCTCTCCTAGTCCACTGATAGGGGAGGTCCTCCTCCCCTTCTTTTTGACCCTAGCTATCAGGCCTCATCAGGACTGCCTGCATTGTCTTCCTCTGTGGCCTGGCAAGGCTGTACCCCTGAGGGGGAGGTGATCAGAGAGCCTGCCACTGAGTTCATGCCAGAGAAAGTCTTTGCTCCCCTTACTAGGGAACCCACGTGGATACTGTGTCTATAGGCTACATCTGAGCATGGGTTTTAGGTCCTCTCCATGCATTGTCCTTGGTTGTAGTATCCATCTCTGTAGGGCTCCCAGGGCTCAGTTTTTATGGCACTGTTGGTCTCCTTGTGGAGCTCCTGTTCCCTCCAGGTCTTTCTATCTCCCCCTTCTTTATAAGATTCCCTGCATTCTGTCCAAAGTTTGGCTATGAGTCTCAGCATCTGCTTTGATACCTCAATCAATAGAGTCTTTCAGAGGCCGTCTGTGGTAGGCTCCAGTCCTGTTCCCTGTCTTCTCATGTTTTGGCTAAGATCAAGTGTAGTATCTGTTCTTATCAGTAGGCAATAGCTTTTATAAAATGGAACGTACATGAGTAGTCTATGTTGGTACTAATGGGAAAATACCCACCAATATTCCCTGCGTAAGTCAACCTTGAGGAGCAGCATTAGTATAAGGAGAAATATGTTAATTATCATGTAAGAGGAATGCTCTTTTGACATTCTGAAGTTTCCTTTCTTGTTCAGTGACTTCCCTCTCAACTTAGAAAATGCTGTGTAGTTATAGCATTTCCCTCAGGTCTTCCCTCTTGAGTTTGACATGATCCCCACAAGAATTTCCAGGACAAAGTAGGCTGGCACTGAAAAGTCCGCACCTGGAGTGCTGTGGGAAGGGGATTGCCTCGGCCTCACCTCAATTTATGTGATGGTGCCTGAGGCCCTCACTGAAATGTTACGGGTCTTTGGTTTTCCACCACTTGGGAGCAATGGCCCACTTAGAGGGAACCTGGGCAAGTGTTGCCCCACTTGGAGGGAGGCAGGCAGGCAACTTGCCTTTACTTTATTGTTATCATCCCATCTTTGAAGAGCACCACTGGTTTTTCCATTTTTCTTTAAAATGTATGTTTTTTTTCTATTTTTTTAAAAAAAATATGGACCAATTTAAAGAAAAATGTTAGATGTTATGTAGTTTGTTAAGGGCCTGAGAGAATGCCTGAAGCCCAGAAAACTGACACATGGAGGTCTGATTATTTTAGAAGATCGTTAACTCTTGGAAGTGAAGAGCCCTGCATGAAGCATGTATTGCCCCCAGTTTACCAGTTCTATGAGCTTATCATGTATGTAGTAGTAATTTTTTAAAAAGCATCATGTATTGTTCCTTTTGTTTGCAGTGCTTATTTTTCATGTTTCTTTCTCATTTACTATTTTGACAAATTTGAAGTGGTTAGGTTATTAATAGGGAAGCAGTGATAAGCAAGACAATATCCTCTGCTTTCTATGTGGAGCTTCCTAGTACATGTCTAACCATCACTTCCCCCAGAGAGGCTCCTTACTGTATAGAAAAGGAGCCACTGGATGCAATGGAAATGATGGTAGAGGCTAAGGTGCATGAAAGACGCTTTAAGAATTATTCTCATCACATTTGGAGCCTACTGGATGTATCTGTTGTCCTGTGTTTGGGTGAAGTAACATGTACACACAGGCGTGGTAGTGCACTATATGACCTTTTGAAGCCACTATCCACTTTAACTGTGTGATGTAGCATGTTTCAGACAAGGGAGAGAGCTGTTGTGAATAAGGTACTCTAAAATTAGGCATCTTCTAGATTAAAAGCCACAGGCTAGCAGCTGCCTGAGTTCTGTTTAGCCCATAGTATTTCTTATTTTTCATTATATTAAAACATGTTAATGGGTTTCCAACATGAACAAAACCAGGAGTGTTCACATTTAATACTCCCATGCCAATGGGTTTGTTCATTTGCTTGTTTGAATTCCTGGCTTGGCCCTTTTGAGCCAGCATCTCTGAAAGGCTGAGTTCACAGAGCCCAGTTGTGGCCATGTGACAAAGCATGTGCTCTCTGCAGGTAACCTCTGCTTCAGTCATTCTCATCCTCTGTTTGCCCTAAGTGGTATATGTAATTCCTGGATCTTGGGTTGCATGCTGGAACTGTCTACAGAAAGTAAGCTTCCTCTCCGGGCTGGAAGACTGAGACATTACTTCTGTGGAAGCTTGGGCATCCCCTGGTATTGTCCCCCAGGATCATGCATGTCTAGATCCTAGAGGCGTGAGTCAAGGGTTCTCAACCCAGTAAGAACCCTTCAAATGGAGACACTGTCTCCTGCCTTAGTTTTGTGCTGGTCAGACGATTCCATTCTAAGCATCAGAAATAGACTTTGATTGTTAATTTTTTAAGGCTTTATATAAAAGCTAGGGGCAAGTCAGATGATTTGAAGAGCAGAGAAAGACCTGACTGGATGCTCAGTCATGCCAAAGATAGGAAGTACTAGAAGCTAAGCTACTCAGTGGATCACCTGCAAAGATCTTCTTTCTTCATCATCCTCTCAAGAGTTTGACATAGTAGATCAAAAAATCTGAGTGACTTGGCTCCTGCCTTTATAGAGATGTGACAGTCCTCTGTGGCCAGGAGCAGTGAGAAAAAGGACTTTTCCCTGCAGGGAATCTAGGTGCTGTTGCTGGAGAAAGGAGCCAAAGGTTGGGTGTTGGCAACAGAAACAATACTCCTTCCTGTACCCCTCCTCAAGTTGGCAATGGGGATGATAAGTACACACTGTAGAAAGATAGAGTGCAGTGAAGAGGTAGGTCTCAAGTTTCATGAGTGCTCTGCAGCTCAGCAGTTGCATCAGCATCCAACACAGAAGGCAGGTGCTGAGCAGCTAGGACACAGGAAGATGCTTTGATTCCACTAACCTTTGCTTTGGCCAGTTCATTTTTTAAAAAGATGGCTCAGAGGTTAAGAACACTGGCTATTCTTCCAAAAGTCCTGAGTTTGATTCTCAGCCATATGGTGGCTTCTAACCATCTATAGTGAGATCTGCTGCCCTCTTCTGGCCTGCAGGCATACATGCTGGCAGAACACTGTATAAATAATAAATAAATAAATCTTTTTTTAAAAAGCTTACTTTTATAAATTCCAAGGAAAAGCAGCTTCATTTCCTCGTGTTTTTAGAATTACCTGGATATGTGTGGCTTGTATTCTATTTGATATATATATATTATATATATTTATATATTTATATAAATATATATATATATTTATATTTAGCTAAACTGGTGTTTACAAAAGAATGTTTTAGAACCCATGCGTATTTCATACTGACTTGACATTAAAATAACATTCACAGGGCTGGCAAGAGAGCTCAGCAGGTAAAGACGCTTGCTGCCAGGCCTGACAGCCTCAGTTGGGCTCTAGGATCCACATGATGGAAGAGAACCAACTCTCACAAGTTGTCCTTTGATTCCCATATGCATGCTAAGGCACCCATGCATGCACATAGACACAGACACCCCAAAAGCAAAGAAATCAATCTGGGAGTGGAGAGTTGGTTCAGCAGCTAGAGTATGTACTGTTGTTGTAGAGATACTGAGTTGGTTCTCAGCATCCATGTCAGGCCATCCACAACAACCTTTAATTCCTACTCCAAGGTCCAGCACCCTCCTGCATTCACGTGTTCATATCCACACACAGACACACAAAAGTATTCACAATTAAAAACAAAATGAAAAGTTTTAAGAGTAAATAAATAATTGTAGTATTCACAAATCTTAAAGGTATTTATTGAGATATACTGCTCTTTCTGAGTTTCATGCCCTTATTTCTTTCTTTGCCAGATCTTGATTTGTAACAAGCAAGGAAAGCGAGTGATAATACCCCACCACCTCTGACATGGGTGGAAATTGAAAGTAATGATTCAAATGAGAGGGGCCACGCAGAAAGACTCCACTGGGTGGCAGGGAACAGAGGAAAACTCAGAGCCTGGGTTTTTGTTTTGTTTTAAAGACAAAACAAACAACTCACAATGACCAGTCTGTGAAAATCATTTCTAATAATAGCTCGTGGTAGGCAATTCCCTGGGGGGAAAATGGTTGGTGTGCTGAGAAAATGGGAGTGAAAATGCACAGCGTCTGGACACGTTTCTTTAGGCGATGGTGCTTTGGAGTTTGCCCTGTGTGCCATGTACATTGATTAAACCCAGAATATATGCTGGCCATTTTTGACCATCATTTACCGTATTGATTTGTTAGCAAGGGAACTGTAATAAAAAAGCCATTGATTTACTGTCCTTATTTGCTTATGGGCTTTTTTATTATTAATTTTTCACATTTTCTTTCTCTTTTGGGGATCATTTCTTCTAGACAAATGCTGTGCTTCGTGAAGTTAAAAGAGAGGGGCTCCCTGTGGAACAAAGGATTGAAATTCTGACTGCCATCCTGGCCCCAATCACCGTGCGCCAGAATCTGAGGAAAGAATGGCACGCCAGGTTCGTACTGCCGGGAGGTGGGGTTTGCTGTCCCTGACCTGGCTTGCCTGTGCCTCTCATTTGTGGGGCCATAGGAAATAAGCGAAGTAAAGACGTTCTGAGATAAAGTGAGCTTTCCTGCCTGTGGTAGACTCATCAACCCTAATGACACCTAACGTTGTCCATATGTATGTACAAGTCCTCCTTGAGTGTAGCATTTAGCCTGCAGGTTGGCATCTTGAGCGTAATATAGCTTAAGTACCTGATGCCCACACGCCCTTTCTGATCAGCAGTCTGAAGACTACCTTTGCTTTTCAGTTAGGCGGAAATCCACGGAGTGCACTCTGTCACTGTACTCGGACGGACTGTTTAGAAGCAGTGTACTGATTGGCCTGCCTTATTTTCAGATTCAGCTGAGGTAGAGATTCCTTTGGCTTCAGCCTGGTGTCTTTGTGCGTGAAGGTACCTGTGGTTAGAAAGCTATGGAAGGTGTGTGTAAGTCATCAGTTCTGATGGAATGCGCATGCTGATGAAGTACAGTATCATCTTCCTAGAAAACAGTTGACATCTGACAGGTCGGAGCTGGCTTCTCCAGATGTTGGGTCTCTTCTACATGTGCAGCTGGTGAAAATACTGAACTCTTCTCCATTTCTGCACAGGAGGGAGAAGAGTCAGGAGGTGACACTGCGTCTTGTCCCACGGTCCTATTTGATGCTTAGAAATCTTCTCTCTGTGCCTAGAAGTCAAAGAACATTTTATTGATAGCCATGATATTCTCCAAAACTTCAGACTGTGGAACTTACAATAATTGATAGCTTTACTAGTAATCATGGTCATAAAAATAGCTGTGTTTGAGAAGGGATGAAGACATGAGCAGCATTTCCTAAGAAAGGCAGCATGAGCTATTGCTTCTCACTGGTAATCAGAAAGCTGCTTCGTCGGTGCTGCGTGCTGTCTGTCAAATTGAGACTTGTGTCTAAAGGGAGTACCACAGTTTTCAGCACTACCCCTCTCTCACAGGGTTGTTACAGTGGATGAGTTTTCAATAGCAGGGCCTAAGGAATGATTTACCATTTAACTTTCAATAAATAAATTTGGGGTTTTTGTGTTACCATTATTATATTTGTATCAAATTTAATTAATGCTGGGGCTACCAGCATTGGGGCATCAGAAAGGTTTCTTTCTCTCTTTTGGCCGCATTCTCTCTTCTGCCTAGAGCTACATATTAAGTTAGAAAGGAGAGAAGAATGTCTTCCCCTGTCTTCTCTCTCTCACACTCTTCCTTCTAAAGACAGCACGGCCCAGTGTGTCCACTCAGAGGAGCGGCTGTCTTTTGTTGGGTGCATATAGTTTGTTACCAGTAATTTCCTATGACATCAACTCATTAGACAGTGTGGCCAAGATGACCTGTTTAAATGGAGTCTGGCCTCAGCATTTCTGGCCCCTTTACTGCTAACAGTTTAATCAGGAGCTGGAGCCAATGTTGAAGTTGATGTAGTCTAGTATCTGAAACAAAAATTCACAAGTCCTTTGTGGCAGAGGCAGAGGGAAGCAGGGGCTTAGCAGCTGACACTGTGCAGACCCTCTTAAAACCAAACACCTGAAAGAAAATTTCAAGAGGTCGATGTCCCGAGAGCTCCCAAGGCAAAGTGTCCTTGGAGTATTAAATAACCGTGTTCCTCCCCCACCCTCTGTGCCCCCATTTGATGTTTCCCATCTCGGTGCCGTATCTCAAAGCCCCATCCATATGAGCCGGATAAACAGACGGTCACCATATCCCTCTCTTTCCTCATCAAAGCATTGCCCGGCGTCTGGCACAGGCTGGGCCTTGCGTGGCTGTCCAGCGGGTGGTGGTAAAAGTTATAAAACATCCCAGAAAGTGCCTCTCTTCCTTGCTGCCTGGTTTTTGAAGATGGGCTTATGTGCTTAGGAATTACACAAAGAAAAGGAAAAAAAAACAAAAAACAAAACAAAAAACCCGTGCGTTAACAGAAAATAACTAGCACTCACCAAAGGCCAAGCAGTAGATTACAGCCTTTTACCTTCATCAAAGCTATCGGGGGACTAGTTAGATTAGAGAATAGATTCTTTTCTTCAGAAAGTTGCATCAGATGACTCTAATTTGCTTATGACACACATTGAGCTTTATAACTTCAGGAATCTAGTCCGCTGACTCCCACTGGCAGTAGCTTCAGTGCCAGTCCTCCTTCACGTGCCGTTTCTTCAGCAGGTTCATCTGCCATCATGATTTCCAGAGAACATTTTCAGTGAAAGTTGTAACTTGGTCATAAAACATGTGCCCCTCTCTCAGGCCCAGAGTGGAGCCATTGTCTGGGACTCCTCATGTCTGAAACCAAAAGCATATGTTCTCTGTAATTTAGCTCCTCGAGGAAAGTGTCAATTCTGCAGTGACTTGGGGTAACTGAGTTTGTCACAGTGTCACACAAGCCTGTGATTCCAGAGGCACTTCTGAGCGCAGTTGGGTTTCCTTCCCCAAACTCGATAATCTTATAAACAGCCCTCTCCAAATAGGCTTATTAAGGCTGTCCATTCACGTCCCCGTCAGGAGCACCGTGTGAATGCTGGGCAAGTGTTAACAGAAGAGGTACCGAATTTCTGAAGATTTGCCTTTGTTTATACAGTCCACTCTGCCTGACAGACAGCTTGTTATAGCTTTTAAAGAACTGGGCAAGCCCTCTGATCTGACCCCTTCTTGACCTCCGCAGCCCAGAGGTCAGTCTGCAGCTAATAAAACCCAAAGCTCTTAGGGTCTACTGTAGGAGCAGGCAGAAAAAGAGCAGCTGCAAGGACTGAGTATCCCAGGATCGGCTGCTTTGGGGTCACTGTCTGATAATGAAAATGATTACCAAATTATATGGAAGTTTAACCGCAATAGTGAGAGAGAGGAGGTGGAGCCCAGCGTATTAGGTTTGATAAATGAACTGTGAAGAGGCCCATCTGGCTCTCAACATCTTTTCTCCCCCTCTTTCCCTACCAAGGGGAAACATTTTAAAATAACAGCAGTACATATAGACTCAATGACCCATGCAAGGAGCTGGAATGGATTAAGATTTGATGGTGACAGTGGACAGAATTATCATTTGAAAAGTACACCAAAGAAAAGGTACAGTCAGTGTCCATGCCTGACTTGTTTTTCTAGATAAAAATCTAAAAGCAGTATCTTGGTTTATTTTATGCATATCCCCAATATATCACCTAGAATGCTGAAAATGCTGAGGCATTCATGGTGTAATTATCCACGTTCAGCTTAAGGAATGAAACGGGCGCACTTTGCCTTGAACACGTCAGAATGAGTACTAAACATTTTGTTTGTGCCTGCTTGCTGAGTTTCAGTGATGGGGGTTAATGAAGATGCTTTACCAAAAAAAAAGGGAGGGGGTATCCATTTCAGTAGCTGGCCCTCTGCATGTTGTAGCCCTGGGTTTGTGCGTGGTTCATGGACACCGTTATATTCCGGCTAAGACTTGGCAGTTTTTCTGGATAAGATGCTTGTTTATCCAGTGAGTGAATTTTTCCCCACTTTTATTCCGTGAATGTGTAGTGTCCTGCTTCGGGTGTGGTGCTGGGGACCACCCAGCTCTGTTCTCTGCAAAGATGATGGGCACATGATGGCTCTGCTTATGAGACGAGAATTGTTTTACTCAGGAAGCATCTGTTTGTGCATTTCGTATGCTTAACTAGGTGCAAAATATTGCACATAATGCTATGCCTGTGATGGTGAGCTCTGCAGCCAGTTCCATGGGGATGAGGACATCACATGTTTCTAGAGAGGCGGTGGAAGGCAGTCAAGGGGAGTGTGGTGCTGCTCTGTGTGACCTGCTCAGCAAAGTATGTCATCATAGAGGTCTTAAGAGACTAGTCTGCTGTAGCACTGAAGAGCCTGACCCTGAGCCATATTTCCTGCAGAATAGAAGCGTCACCTAGACTGTAATTATATTGAAGCAGAAAAAAAAAAGCTACTACACGCTACCCCAAACTAGCATATTTTTGTTTTTGACCTGACTGTGTATTAAGGAGGGAGAGAGGGATGGGAAGGACCCAGCTGACCACTGAGTACTTGAGAGTGAATAGTGGTGGGCAGTGCCCTAACTTGTTATGAGGAAAAAGCATGATAATAAAAACAAGGTCATTAGGGCATCTTCAAGCTAGAGCTATAATCCAGTGAGAATGAAATGCTGTATGACCTGAAAGTCACCGTTGTGAGGTACACAATGAGTGACTTCTGAAGGATCAGCCCAAGGCTGTGCAGTCATCACACTGTCTAGTCACAGCACACTCCCTACCCAAAACAAAGCCCTGTTCTCTGGAAATAGCCACTCTCAATTTCCTTTTCCCTCTAGTCAGTAACAACCATTAATTTACTTTCTGTATCTAAAGATCTGTCTTTTATGAACAATATTATAAATAGATACAAATTTGGCTTCTTCTGTTTAGCATAGTTTCAGGGTTCATCCATGTCATAACATATAAATACTTAATTCTTTTTGGTGTTGAATAATATTCCATTGTATGACTATGTTTTATTTACCAAGTTTTCAGCCATTGGACATTTGATTGTTTACATTTGGGACTATTATGAATAATACACCTGAATATTCATGTGCATATTCTGGAGGAAGGTTATGAAAAGGCATAGCATGGGTCTGGGAATGTCGTTCAGTGTATGTGAACCTTAGCTATGCAAAGCCCTGGCCTAGATTCAGTCTCATCATACTCATGCATACATACATGCATGCGCATGCACAGGCCATGCGAGTGCATGCGTTTGTGTCTGCATGTGTATGTACCTGTGTGTACATGTGCTGAGTAATGTTTCTCCTCTGTTGACTTGATCTTGTGTGTCTACCGCAGGTTAAGCAGAGTGTGTGTCAGCTTGCTTGACTCTTAGAACACTTGCAGCCAGGATCATTGTAGCATTTAATAGTCTCTTCCATTGCAATAATGTCCCATTCCAGCAAGGGACCTAGACTCCATTCATAATGTGACCGTGGCATCTGCCAAGGCACCTGGCACTCCAACTGACTGAGTGAAATCACTCCCCCAGCCCATTCCTGTGTTTCTAAACACTTTGTGTTTCTTGTGTGTGTCTATGTGTATTTAATGGTTGTTGCTTGTCCTTAACCTTGCTGAGTTGGAACCTTGAACTTAGAAGAGAAGGGAGAACCCTAATACTGGAAATGAATGTGAGTTACTTCTCTGACCTTGTCAAGAAAACACGCGCAGCTGGAAAGGAGGTAGGATCTTGAATGCAAAGCTTTGGACCAGGCTAGTTGGGGGAGAAGACACCAAGGGACTCTGCTAGGACCAGGACAGAAACCATGGTCTCCTCTTTGAGCCAGCCATTCCTAATTTTTTGCTGTGAGTGGAAGATGCTGTATCAGGGAGGTTGGTTCAGGCCCTACAAGCCTCCTGAAGGTCACGCCTCTGAATGAGGTTTGGGTTCAGTCCAGTAGGGCCAGGCTGAGATTTATGTGGCTCCAGGTCTGTTTCAGCTACTCTGGGCAGCTACCTTGTCCTACTCGTCTGCTGGTACCCTGAGCCTCCGTGACTTCCCGCTTGGGCCCCAACTCATTTCCAGTTGTGGTAACAATATGTGTGGTCACTAGCCCTTGGGCTGTCCTGAGAGGCTGAGACACAGTTTACTTCAGTAAACTGTGACGATGTCATCTGACCATGTCTGATTCTGTCCTTCATGCTGCAGAGAGTGGCTGATTCTTTGGGCAGTTAGTTAGTTAGTTGGACACTGGGAGTTTTAGCATGAATTTGTACATCGCTGTTCTTTGCCCTGTCAGGATGGCGTGAGGACTGCACAAGGCAGATCTGAAAAGCTGGGAGGCACTGGCCTGCCAACCGCCACTGGTTTATATTATCATTATTATTCCTTAATGCATCTGTCCTTCTACTTTAATAATTACAGCCTCTGCTATCTGCCACCCATAGCAAAAGAATGTCCTTTGTGACTCTGAACCAGATTACTCCGTAAAACCTGATAACTCTGTAAACCTCCTCATAAATGTGCAGGGATTGAAACATCCTATAAATGTAGAGCAAGAAATAAATGAATGAAGAGCTGTGTTACCTTCTGTCCAAGATACAGCAACTGGTCTTCAGGTGGACAGTGTTATTACTGTTGCTGCCATTGATACTATCATCACATGAACACTTTTATGGGGACAGGAGCCAGTTGGCTTTTGCACATCTTCCTTATAAAATCAACACGTGGGCTGGTAAGCTGGAGCTTCTGCCAGGTTAATGATTGTGATTAATTGTTGGCTGTCCTTATGGGTAGTGCTTCTTAACTTTTTTGAGAAAATATTGATTCATACATTTATTTATTCAACCAATTATTTCCTGGGGTGCTGCTGCTTTCCAAGCCCTGCTCCGGGCTTTGGAAGCACGGCAGTGAACATAACAGCAATCCTGTCTTGCGGAACTTCTCTTCTAGTAAGGGGTTTGGGGAGGGGGCAGGCACTGTTTCCCCAGGGGAATCCTGAATAGTGTGTCTGTAAGAATGTGCAGAGCGAGTGAAGAACACTCAACAGAACTGAACCAAAGCCGTCCCATTCAGGTTCAAGATAGCAAATTGTCTTGTCTGATCTTTCTGGTGAATGGTTGCTTGTGATAACTTTTGCCTTTGTAGTTGTAGAGGCCCCCAGAGAACACTGGTGTTCCCAGAAGCACCAACTTAGGGATTCCACATTAATCGCCCCTTCGATTACCTGCTCCCTGGCTCCAACTTACTTTACCAAGCATTTGCCACTTTTA
This sequence comes from Pachyuromys duprasi, assembly GCA_028658305.1. NCBI lineage: Eukaryota > Metazoa > Chordata > Mammalia > Rodentia > Muridae > Pachyuromys > Pachyuromys duprasi. The sequence continues at coordinate 29,312,102 of CM053744.1, forward strand.
AAGCCTTCGCTTTAAGAAAGGTTTAAGTTCAGTCCAAGAGTTGTATTGGGTAATCCCCCTTAAGAGAGAACCTGAAAAACCACACCTTTGTCATAGGTGTTGGGGATTATGGGTGACAATGCACTCTCCTTTATCAATGGCTGTCATTGTTACTGTGACTGGTGTCAGTGACATGTTGGCTCTGTACATATTTATTAAGTTCCTAGCTAGTACTAGGTAGTATCCTAGGCCCTGGAGCAATAGTGATGAGTAACAGTTGATTAGGAGAAATGGATTATGTAACATAGAACAGCAAATACTCAGAAAGAGATTGAGTCATGATTTCATGGAAACCCAGGTCCCAGGGAAGGAAGATAGGTATTCTGCTTTGGGGTTCTTGAGTGACTCACAGTAAGTCATCCCTTGCAAGGGCTACCCTTCCCATGCCAAGCTGTGCTGACTGCTAGTGGGTAGGTAAACTGCATGTGCTCGGGAATAAGTAGGAAGAAAAGAAAACCATGTGTGCTATAGGTCCTTGGATAGAATTTTTGCTACCCTTCTCACATGATTTTTTTTTGTTCTCATTTTTGAATGTGAAACAAAGTATTTTTTTTTCCTAGAGCAAATTGTATTAATATGCCATAGTGGTTGTCTGTGTAGATTGTGAGTCATACCATCTGGGTTTGAATCTTGACTCCACGTCTATAACTCTAGGGAAGGTACAACTGAAGATGGTAACTAGACAAGTTACTTAACTCCATCTGAGCCTCACTTCTCCCATTTGTAATTTGCCTGAGGGACAATGGTGGAACCTGTTGCATATGGTTGATGTAAATGAGTATAAAACACTTAGGACAAGTACCTGACACACAGTAAGTATTCTATAAAATCATCACTATAGGTTGTGTGAGTTTGAAAGGGAATGGCCCCTATAGGCTCATGTATTTTAATGTCTCATTCCCAATTGGTGGATTGTTTAGGAAGGATTAGAAGGTGTGGCATTGTTGAAAAAGTTGCGGCCTTGTTATAGATGTGTCACTAGTGGTGGACTTGTAGGTTTCAAAAGTCCTTGCTAGGCTCAGTCTCTCTCTATGCCTCCTTCTTCTTAAGGATCAAATGTAAGATCTCACAAATGTAAGGCACCACCATGCCTTCCCTGCCTGTTGCTATGCTTCCTGCCATGTTGATCATGAACTAATCCTCTGAAACTGTAAGCAAGTCCCCAATTAAATACTCTGTCTTATTAGTTGCATTAGTCATGGTGTCTTTTTACAGCACCAGAACCATGCCTAAAACAGAATGAACTTCTGTTTTGTTTTGTTTTATCAGTTTATTTATTATGTGTACAATGTTCTGTGGCATGTATGTCTGCAGGACAGAAGAGGGCTCCATATATCATTACAGATGGCTGTGAGCCACCATGTGATTGCTGGGAATTGAACTCAGGACCTCTGGAAGAGTAGACAGTGCTCTTAACCTCTGAACCATCTCTCCAGCCCCTAGCCCCTTTTTCAAACTGCCCTCTCCTTTGACAAAGTGTCCTGATACAAAGTTCTGCCCTTATAATGTAGACCTGATACTGCTGAAGGAGTGTACAGAAGAAGTCTAACCCAGGCTGGTCCTGCACTAGGCTTGTGAGAGGCACTCTCACCTAGAATTGACAGTTGTAGGTCTGGACTCTAGGTTGAATCCTATTAGCAACTGGGATTAAGAATCTAGGCAGTTCACAGTCACTTTGGATCTTTTCAACTTTACCTAAAATACGGTATCTTGATTCACATGCCCCTCGAGGCAGATGTCTTCCAGTTTGGACAAGAGATTCTAGAGAATAGCAAATGGAGACATGGCTTTCTCCATTCTTTCCTTGAAGTCTGTGTTAGCAACTGTAGCAGATAGAACTAGTTGAGAATACTTGAAGTGCCAGTGCTGTCTGTGATGAGAATACAGCATAGCACCCTGCCTAAGGCGACAGCTAGTCCATAGTAGAGATGGAACTTAAGCCAGCATGCCTGGCTCGTCTGCTAGGAGCATGGTGACAAAGCGTTGTCAGCCACTCACATGGCTCAGTATGTTGACTTCATTCTCACAGTACAGAACTTCCCCGTCCTTCCGGATCTTTCCCAATGTGGAGATTAGCGTGTATCTGTAAGTACACATTCCCCTGCACACACCTCAACCTTCGCGCTGTGAGTTCATTTCTCCATGAGGCTCTTGTTTGCAGCCCACACTGTGTGAATCTCACTGCCATTAATCTTTTAAAGGAAAGTTTCTACCTTTTATAGCTGTGTTGTCTCTTTTATATTGATTGCAATCTTTTTAGAAGGTAGGAGAGCAGGGAGGAGGATGAGAACATCAAAGTTTAGCCTCTAAGAATCTGTACACCCTCCAGGTCAAGTAATTTTGGGGCTGTGTTAATCAAGGCCAACTCGAGCAGGTGCCCTAAGGTGAAAGGGTAGCGATTTATCTGCTCCATCACAGGCTAGTCATCAGCTGTAAGTGTGTTTATATCTAGGAAACAATTTACTACATGGGAAGAATAGTAATTTTATTCTATCTCAGGGGTGTCCCCAGTGTATTTTACAAATTTCCTCTGTAATGAATATTCCAGCTTATAGGTAAAAGTTTAACTGGCTTTGGGTTTACAAGTACTGGGGGAGGGGGAGAGACCAGCACTGTTGGCCTGTAGGGGACACTGTTGCATCATTTATCAGAATATTCCAGTATCTTGTCCTAGGACAAAAACAAAGCAAATTAGGAAAAAAAAAAAAATTGGCCAGTCACCTTAAAACTGCTCATTAAAGTCATTCGACAGGTCCCACTGTTAGGCGTAATCATGGCTGAGTGTAATCTGCCTAAGTGTTGCTCAGGCAGCTCAGGACTCCGGCACAGACAGAAATAGCTTGCCGTGTCAGGAAACATGTTGGCATAGCTTCAGGTTAGCTCCTTCTGCCTTTACCCCTGCACTTCATAATGTAATAAACATTTTTGTTTGGTTGGTCACCTTGTTGGTTTCTGAGATATGTCCACACTGTTGAAGAGCTTCTGTTCTGTGGTATCCTAAGTATATACCTTGAGCCCTGGAAGAACCTTTTTATGTCTCCTTTTCTTCACTGGCAGAGATGCTTTTTGTTTTGTTTTGTTTTGTTTTGATGCAGTCATATCTTCATGACGGCTCCCCTGTGGTGCTCGGCCTACGCTCTAAGTAAACTACCCAGCTCCCTGATGACTCCAGGGCTAGCCTTCTTCGCTGGGCGTCCACCCACTTTCCCCATGGTTTTGCTAACACACTCTCTACCTTCCTGCCCAGCTCTGGCTTCTTCCGTCCCTGGACCTGAGGTGACTCTGATGAAGCCTCAGAACAGCCCAGGGTGTGCTGAGCGCGTGTGCACAGCAATCACATTGCTAGCTTCCTTCACTCCCAGCTTCACCATCAATTACGCCATGTGCTTCATCCAGTTGGCTTTACCCTCCCAGTGTTAATTATAACCTACAAGACTGTTAGAGTTAATTTTATGGCAAGCATATTGTCTCTTCAAGGCTCCAGAGCAGCTCGTAAATTATCTTGAAGGTAAAATGTAACTTGGGGAAGCAGTTATGAAAATTCCATCCATCTCGCTTAGGAACTGCAGCTGCTACTGTCAGCTGCCTCGCCGCGGCATTGTGAAGGAATTATGGTGGGTCAAGTTTAAGAGGGTAGGCCCAGGCTGTCATGGAGGAGAAAGGCTGTCCTGGCCCTGTCAGACAAGTGCCTTCTGCCCATCCCTGGTGGTTTCATTTTGTAGGCAGGCAGAGGCAGGCGGCACAGGTGGACAGTCCCCGAGCTGTCTGTATTCATTACTTTACAGAAACTTGCAGGGAGGCAGGACCAGAGACCTTTCCTCCTCGCTGTTGTCATGATGTTAGGCATCATCTACAAAGTGTGAGGGAAATACCTTTATAACTAACCTGGGCTCAGTCCAGGAGCCTGGGCAAGCACTGAGGAGGAGTCTCCCAGGGCTAGGTCCTCCGTCAACCCCTTGCTGGCCTCCCACACGGTGATTTCTGTCTTACAGAAGCCCTAGGCTTGAGTGAGCATTTTATTTGTGGTTGCTATTTCTCATATAATCTGATAAAGTGAGATTTCACTGTGAACGTACTCTAAAATTGCCTACTAAGTAAATTAGCATGTTATCTTATTGGGATAATAAACACACTCCTTTTCTGTTTCCTCACACGAAGTTGAAGCTTTACATTTCAGCCCTCGGGGCTTTAGCATTATTATTTTTAATGACTGAACACAAGTCTTTCATTTAGCTTGTTTGTATAGTCACTGTAAATGATCTTTCTACTGCTGGTTCTCCATTTGCCATTCTGCATGTTATGCCAGCTTTAAAGGCTTTGAGGGGGCCTCTGAGAGTTGGGAGCTGTGTTAAGCATGGCATCTTCTAGCAGCTCTGGAAACCGGCTGTGGCAGAAAAGTCAGATAGTGTGTGTTAGGCAGGTATACCTGTGCATAGAAACTCAAGTGTGGGTTTGCGTGAGCTGTACATATACTGTTATGGCTGGCAGGTGAGAGCCCTTAGCAGTGTAAGCTCCCAGGCTGCTTGCTGTCGATATGCTCCTGAGTGTTTCTGGGTGTTTTGATTGATCCATGCATCTACTAGCTTCTTTAGTAGTGCCACCTAAGACCACTGTACCTGGATTCAGTAAATAAGCTAAGGAGACCTGGCTTTGAGGTTGAGCAGGGCGCTTGTAGAGGTACAATGCTGCTTAGTGAGGCCTTAGGCTTTATGGAGGAGGTATTTGAGTTCTGGCTGACCAGGCATGAGAGTTGGATATTTGCATTTCTCAGTGGCTGCTAATTAACTAGGAAACCCAACTGTCATGTTTGTAGGGCCTGGTCATGTCTGAGATGGATAAAGCCATAGAGGGCAGTTGAAGTAAGAAGGGGACTTCACACTGTATCTGAAGGGGGCTCTGTTTAGCCCTGTAAGGAAGCCAGGATTTACATTCCGGGGTCTTCCCCAGTTTCGAGAGGAAAAATCAAGCCATGTGTATATACTTAAGGGGTCTACCAATTATTGAAATGTTAACAACCAGTTCAAATATTTGTAATATTAATTATGCTAATTTAAAACATATCTGAAGCTTGTTGGTGTGGACAGGTTTCTGATACAAAATGGACATCTTCACTACTTTGAATTATAGGTTTTTCCACTTTCTCACAAGATGGCAGTGACTCCAACCAGGGGACTAGAGCATCGTGCAGGCCCTGTCTCTGTGGACCTGTGACATTCTTCTCTGTGTAGGTTTTCACTCGAGGAAGAGTGTGTGTGTGTGTGTGTGTGTGTGTTTTATTTATTTTTTTGCTTTGATTCTGGAAGTGTTTCCTCTTTCCTTTGCCAGAGGAAGGATGTATGAGTTTTCAGATGTGAATGAGGTGTGGATGGTATTCTCGTCACATTAAAAAGAGTGTCAGCAAAATGTTGGTGGTTTCAACTCTGATGAAGCACTTGGTTTTGGAAAAGAAGGGCTAGGGCCTTACTGCCAAGGAATTACCATTTCTCCTGTTGGGCTCTGGAGATCCAGCCTTGTTCCCAGCTCCTGCATGAGTGGCTGGGCTGCTCTGGCCAAGTATAGGAAAGCCACCCCAAGACATCACATGGTCAGTATAATCTTTTAGTGTCACTGCTTGAGACTGCTGGGTTCATAGAGGTGTGGTTTGGGAAATGTTAGACTGTGTGTGTATATGTGTGTGATCATCTGGGGAAGAGAAAAAAAATAAAATGATTGCTTTTCTTTACTAAAGAGAACAGAGTAAGCCCAAACCTTGGCCACTAGTAAAGTTAGTTGTTACACATGCATGGTTACATTTCACTATAAATATTTCATAAGGGCGATTAGAATGGAGCCAGGTTGACATCAGAACCCCAACTGTACCAAAGGAACCATTTCATTAAAGTAAGCCAACATTTCCAAAGAAACACACATTTCTATAGCAAAGTGAATATAAGGTCAGAAACCCTGTGGAAGAAATGTCTGTATCAATGTTTATAATCTCTACATGTATGGATTTACAGTGTGTGGGGGGGGAAAAAAAGAAAGAAGAAGGAAGTAAAATAAAATAAAACACCCCATAGAGACTTTATTTTGGTTGAATGAGACTAACTTGTAAAATGGTCTGTATAGCTAAATCCATCCTCACCCAGTGTCTTGGCAGCTTGTTGGATAAATAATGTCTTTTCCAAAATTTGTGTGTTTGAAAAAAGAAAGAGGGAAATTAAGTGGCAAACTGTGTCTCTCTGGGTTGTTGTAAACTGGCAGAATCCTAGGAACAGATGCAGAGATGAATAGCTCATTGGCTCTTTGGGCAAATTACAATGCTGTGCACTTATTGCTACATTGGAGTGCATTAAAGAGCACACACATAGCCTAGCCTTCCTTCCTTCTTTTCTTCTTTCCTTTCTTCTTTCTTTTCTTCTTTCCTTCTTTCCTTCCCTCCTTTTCCTTCCTTCCTTCCTTTCTTCCCTTCCTTCTGTCTTTTCTTTTTTTTTTTTTTTTGAGTAAATGTTCACTTACCTGTATGTGTGTGTTTTTAAGTGTCACAATATAAGTATGAGGTTCTCGAGGCATGTGCCAGAAAAAAAAAATGAAAAGAGACATTTCATACAAAACTTAATCCACAGTCACAGATGGTCCTGTTCAGGTGCTGTTTTAATTATGAGGTAAACCAGCCCCACACAGTAGGAAGTCGTCTTAATAAATGGAGCAAAGCTTTTGTCTTCAAGCGTCAAAAGGCTTGTTACTGAGGAAATAAAACACCTTGCATTATTGGGGAGAGTCTCAAAATGACTGGGATATTTGAAGAAAGCAAAATAATGGGCTCTTTTGATAATCATATGAGCACACTGGGAATGCTTTACAAGAGGGCCACTCTGGGCTTCCTTAGTTGCGGTGACTTAAGTGATGGGTTTTTCAGTGACAAATGTTTGCCAGCAATATAATCACAGAATGAGAAGGAACATAACAGAGCCATGAATACAGTTTTAAGATTTGAATCTAAAATTTAAGTATTTCTTCCAAGTTCCTAAACTCAAATTGAGAGCTGCTTTGCCCTTCAGGTAAGGTGTTGTCTGGAGAAAAAGCTGCAATACTTCAAGTGGTGCATTTACTCCCAGCTTGCATCCACACTGCAAAGTGGAACAGTCTTCTTAAGAGATATTAGCAATCTGTTATAATAACGCTTTCCTGTCTCTCCCATAGTGGGGAATTGTGAGGACCTCATGTTAGGACCTCAGTGTCCTGACATAGTTAATTATCCGTAGATAATGGTTTTCAGCCATCACTGTTGTGAGGGATACGGCTTTGTGGCTGAGGGGTTATTAAAGGTTTGCGGACTCAGGTGCGGCACACCTAGGCACTTTCCTACAGAGGCAAGCAGCTGTGTTTTCCTCACCATATTATACATCACAGAGAGCCTCTCATTTATTATAGCCGGGCTAATGATGCAAGCGCAAACCTTTATGTCCCACTCTATATTGTGATAATATATTTGCTGTAGAGATGTTAGCTTGTTTTTCATAAGCAATTAATCTTTTCTCATGCCAAATGTATCACATGAGACTGAGTTAGCTTGGGGTCAAAATACATTTAAACTAGTCTGCAGAGATTGAGTGAGCCTACTGGATACTGTCTTTTTTTCTTCTTCTTTCAAAAAGGCCTCCTCCTTCTCCAGGCTGCCCCCAGCGGTGTTCATATCACCAGGAACTTAGACATCAAAGAAGGAATGGTTTTTCAGTCCCCAGTGTTGAGGCAAGAATATAAGCTGACTATGTGTTAAGTGATGAAAGCTTAGTGACAGTCATATGCTGAGTGGCAGGCTGTATAGTCACAAGGCCTCTGGGACAATTGTGGGGGTGATTGTGGGCTTGAAGGTGTCTCCTTTCCCATCGGAGATTATGAGCTCAGGGTCTGCTGATACCCAAGTACCTGCAACTAACTGGCAGATGCTTTTTATTTTTAAAAGTCATGTAATTTGCTTCACTGGGGGAGGAGTGTAAAGTAAGTTTACTTTTAGAATTTTTGAAATATGTAATATATTACTTTTAACTGCAGTATTACCCTGCTATTCAAGAAATCTTAAAAATTGTTTTCTCTTGTCGACCTGAATATTTTAGTTTAGGTTAGGAAAGGACAATCAGCATATTGGACCCATGGTTCTCAAATAATATTGCTTGAGTATAAGACTAAAATTACTATGCATTTTTGGAGGTTGATTTAATGAGCAATGCCAACATATAATGATGAAGGTAGTTTACAAATGCAGCTAAAATTAATGATGGTGGATCCCATTGTCAAAGCTGAGGAGCTGCTGGCCTTACAAACTATCCTGGCTTGAGAAATCATGTATTTCAGTCATAGTTGTTCTGTGCTTTCTAAGAAAGATGGTCACGCTGAAGGGTTAAGTAGCAACAGCTAACTCCCGAATCTTTGCTATAGGCAGGCACAGTTTTCAGTGTCTTTCCAAAGCTCCTTATTTCCCCCACACCATGTTGCAGTAGAGGCAGGTAAGACCCTTGAAAGCTCAGGAATTTACCCAACATAGGCGCATGTTCTACGTGGCCAGGCCAGGCTTGAGCCCAAGCAGCAGGCTCTGGTGTTTTTTTAATCACTTCATTTTTTAGCACCTCAATAGATTAAGAAATATTAACCTCTATTCACTAAAGAACCACTGTGGAGAAACGTGCAGTAATGCAAAAGATATTGCCTGTCCTCATCCACTTTTCTAAGGGCTCTGCCAAAGCTGCTCAGACTCTGCTGGGATTATGCTCTGTGGCCTTGGCTTCCATGGCATCCTGAATATATTCTGTAACTGATGTCTTAGGACTTGGAGTTCTTCATTTGACTGTGTGAAGGAAGGGAGGGAAGTGTATGGAATGTGTAACCTGTTTCTGTGATATCCTCTGAACATGTATTTGAAAGGTGCAAGTAAGATATGCTTTGCCTTATGAGAGTCTGTGTTGCAAAGACATACTACTTCTATGCTTAGGCAAGTAGCTTCATTTTCCCCTGTTAATTTCAGATCTGTGCATGTAGCTTATCTTCTGGTGGGAAATTTCAGTGAACACTCTCCAGTTAATAGTGTGGTTTGGTCCCCAAAACAATAGATGGTGAGTTAACCTAGGAGGTTCAGAAGTGAACCAGAATTCAGGAATCCCACCCACAGCACAGGCTACAGGTAGGTATGTAGGTCTCTCGGTTTCCTGGGCAAGGCCTTCTGTACACACAGAAGTGCTTTTGTGGCTTTTGATTTATCTTGATCTAAAGTCCCAGGGAAAATGCTCAAATAGGCAAGTGCTGTCATTACTGTCTTATCTGATGTTTTTTCTGAGCCAAACTATGTCATTTTCTTAAGTAGTATTTATGACATTGCACGAGGAAACCTGACTTGGGTGAAGTATTAAAGTTTGGAGAAATGAGGAGTTTGAGGCACTTAAAACAACAACAGCAAAATCAGTCCAGTGAGCATCTTGAAGCTACCATCCCTGTGGGCGTAGAGTCAACATCAACAGTCATAGAAAAATGATGATATGTAGAACAAAATGGCTCCAAAAAATTGATCCGTTCCCTCCTGGCAGCCAGGGGCTAAGGCTCATATCTTGCACCATTATAATCTACAGCCATTTAATTTGCTAACAAGACTTAACTGATCTGGACCTGTAGTCTCCTCCTCCACTTTAATCAAAACAAGAAGCATTTGGCTCTGGACAGAGAGTGTTGCCTCTCTTTCATTGTCCGGTCCCACCATTTTCTTTCTGGCAAGCTGAGATGAAACAGAAAGCTGATATTTGGAGCCACTGGAATTGCAGTCCTTGTAATTTAGAAATATCCATTTTATCCCGTGTAATTTCTTCTCTAAGATTCCTCAGTCTAAATCTGATACAGGTAGGAGCCAAGACAAACAGTAACCATTTATAGTCACCCAGACCAGTTTGGATTTCACTCTAATGTAAAGCAAAAAGAGTTTTTGGCTTCGTTTCAGGTGTGTAACAGGGGTAGAAAATGCATTTAAAATTTAGCAGCAAATGCTACCATATGTTTCCATAACAACTACAAACTTTTATGTCAGAAAAGCAATCATATAAACACGTAGGAATCTTGGAACAGTAAACTATTAATTTACCAAATATAAAAATGCAGTATGAGGGGGTTTTATAGCCACAGAAGCAACAAGGGGCCCAGCATCCTGTGAATTTCTCCATTATGTGGCAGAAAATGCTGCTGGTTGGTTAAAATGAGCAGAGCGTTTAAAATTATAGGTAGAGTGTTGCTTCTCTACAGGGTTGGTTTTTTGTTTTGTTTTTTTTTTCTGAAATAGTGTGTGGCGGTGCCAGCTATGGCTGATTTCTTTTACCACACTGAACTAGTAAAATCGCCTTGAGTAGCTGCCCCCCTCCCCATGCACATCCATAAAACAATTGCATTTCCACCCTTCACCTGTGACTTTAATGATGAACACTGGGATTCTGCAGAAAGTGCGGTGCCCAGTTAGAAGCTGGTGCCCAGTTAGAAGCTGGCTCTGACACTGGGCACAAAGTCGGTGTTCATAGGCTGTGATGTATAGGTTGAACATTCTCCATTTTTTCTCAGCTATCTATTTTCAAGTGTAACAGAGAGAAGAAGGGCCAGATCAGTTTACTCACATCTCAAAAATGAGTGGTTAGTTGGTGGTGCTAGTGACAGTACTGCCAAGTGAAATTCAGTGATCTCTGATTTCTGTGTGGGGCAAAGAAATCATCTTGCCAGGAGATATGTTAGAAATGTGATCCAAAGGATATTCCAAAGGAAACCATGGTTTCTTTTCTTAAGCCTCAGAATAAGCAGTGAGTTTATTTTCCTAGAACATGAAAACAATATTCTTTCGTGTAAGGTGAGATGATGCACCCAGGCTGTCCTGAAACAAGTTGAAATTGTAATGTCGCTAAACATACTGATCAGTGGAAGTTATAATCATCAAGAAAAGAAGGCCAAAGAGAAGTGGCTGATCTGAAGCTTCAGTGCATTCAGGCAGGGCCTAGTATGAAGACTAGTGTCTTGCGAAGGCCTGATTTACTTTTGAGTACATGCGGGGCCTCTTTTTCTACCAGAAACCTAATGTTACCTTTTCTAATCAGACTACTGAGAAAGGTTCTCTTGTTCTGACCAGTGCATCATTAGTCCTATGTGTTTTGTGCTAACAAGCATCTCTGTAGGTGCTGATGCCTTTGGAATGTAGCTTTAGGCCCTCCTTACCTTATGTCTGACTGTCCAGCCATGAGAAGATGGACGGTGAGAAGAAAACAAGTGCCATTCATTGATTCCACGAGTGTCCACTTAACACGCCACAGTATCCCAGGCTCTAGGAATACAAGGCTGACCAAAAGCCAATCTGTTTCATGTCTTGGCGGAGCTTACAGTCATGGGACAGGAGACAGACTGGAAACAAGTAAATGTGGAAGACTTCGTGTTATAACAGAACACTTTCTGTGGAGCAAAGGAAACAAGTGAGTGATCTGAGAGGCATGGGGAGCTTCTAGGGGGAGCCCCAAGGATCTTCTAGGAAGCCTTATTATAACTGAGTACAGAAAACATGCCCAACTGAGTACAGTATCCGAATTCCAGAGACTGGGAAAGAGGCAGGCTGGGCCACCAGCTGCACGTGGGGTCAGTTCCTGGAGCTGGAATGAGGAATCTTCATTTCTTCCCCGTGCTTGCTAGCAGACATTGACTATAAATCTAATACCCATTAACAAGGTGGTACTTTCTTTGACAGTTTCCTTATATGCAGTGGAAAACAGTCCTCTAATCAAGATTATAGTTGAGTTGTTGGGAATGGGATATAACTAATGGTGAGATAAATAATAAATGGTATTGATCATAAGTAAATTAGGAAGTGAGGTACTAATGTAGGTTGGGAAGTTTCTTTAAAGAAGAACCCAAAGAGAGGTGTTGGGTATGTGCTTGTGTGTTTCCTTCTTAACAGTGACTACAAAATTGAACACTGCTTTCCCCATGCTATAGAGGATGAAAGTGAATCCAGAGAAACTGAAAGGAAAACCCCCCTGAACCTCTAGAAGGAAGGCAAACCCTGATAGTTGCTGATCACTAACCAGGCACATCATAGGCTTTTGAATATCCCTATGATGATCCCTTTCTCTTTCTCTGTTGCTGTTGATATGTTAAACATCAAAGCAAAAAACAGGTTCATGCTATTTTTAGGGCTGTGTTGAAGAAAGAGAGGACTCTAGGGAGAATATTCTCTCAAATCTAGCCAGTAAATGAATGACAAGGAAAGAAGACCCTGTCCCCGGAGGAGGATAGAATTGATGGAAGAACTGGGTACCATGTGTGACTTTGTGGAGCAGATAAGGACACTAGGAATAAAGACCCTGAAGGCAGTGCAGTGTAGAATGTGTCCCAGCCAATGTGCTTCTCATCAAAGATGCCAGAACCCTAAGCCCAGGGCTGTCCCTCTAGGACTAACAGCTACACTTGAAATTTGCTTCTTTGCATCTTACTGTTTACTTCATAGATCTGCTCCCTAGAAGGATGGTGCTCGGTGTCCACAGGTCAACTTAGATGACCATTTCCAACCAATTTCCAATCATTTTCCAACCCTGATTCAGGTTTTTTTACTCCCTGTCTTCAGTGGAGCTAGCATTTCTGACAGACGTGTAAACAGATATAAGCATTGTTGCTGATGGCAGGTGATTGTAAGAGTCATGGGGCCAAGGTAACTGAATCATGATTTGATAGGAGCATTCAGCAATGTGGCACTTCAGAATTGGAAATACTTTTTTGCAACACGCTGTATCCCCCCACTTGGCTTGGGGATTATCAGTTACTTTTATTCTTCAGCATGCAGGTCTTTGGAACTAAAAACTGTTCTGTCTGAATCTGTCCCTAATTCATGACAGGGCTCCAGAACACAGTGACCACTAGACTATGTGGGAACTGCTCAGAATCTAAGAGTCTATCCAAGACTTGCTAGACTCTAGCAGCAGGCTAGGGCTGTGAGTCTGTTGCTGGGATTGTGCGCAGCACCTCAGCACATCCAGTGAGAGCCTGATAACGCCTTTGGAGAGAAGTGTTGAGTTCATGCCATAGGACTATAATTTTCCTCCATGTTCCCTGTATTATCCTGATGTTGCTCCTGTGGATCAATAGATAGCTTATTTAGTTCCTTGTCCCATTAATTTGTACTCTTGGAAGTAGGTGGAAAAAAATCTGTAATTACCAGCAATCTGGTGTTATGAGGCATAGAGTAAAAATGGTCACCAAACCATCTTGTTTGCCCATTAGATTGTAATGCAGTAATTTAAAAACCCAGTGCATTGTTTTTGTATGAACGTAATTAGCAACTTCGTAGGTGTTTACAGCATACTTTCTGCTGGCTGCTGATGGTGGCTAACTCTGTTTATATCCTTCCAAACATCTCATCTTCTACTGTGGGAACCATAGACCCTTATGGATTTAGAATTTACATTTTTGATTATTGGCTAGTTTTGTCACTGTGGTTTCATCTAATAATATTAACAATTACCATTTATTTATTTATTATGTTATATTTTATCGTTGATTTATTATGATCCGGGTACTTGTGAATTAAAAATCATAATCTTTCTGCCTCAGCCTCCAGAGTGTTAGGATTACAGGCATGACCCTTCACACCTAGCTCACAGTCAGCTTTGTGTGTGTGTTGGGGAGGGGTATGTGTGTATTTATAACTGTGTGTGCTCATGAGAATGTATGTATGCATGTGCATATGTTCAAGTTCATGGTGAAGCCAGCATCAAAGTTGGATGTCTTCCTTACTCTCCACCTTGTTTTTCTGAGCCAGGGTCTCTCAGTAAACTTACAGCTCACTAATTCAGCAAGACTAGCTGGCAAGCAAGCCCCAGGGGGTCCTGTTTCTGCCTTCTTATCACTATAAATTCCTAGGATTCCTGGTGCTTATTGATGTATTCGGCTTTATGCTGACGTTAGGGACCTGAACTCAGACCCTTGTACTTGTGCACCAGACACTTGACAATGACCTGTCATCTCACAGTCAGCTTTTAAGCACTCTTGGTATACAGATATGTCTGGCCATTTTCGGAGATGAGTGACATGACGTAGGCTCATGTGGGATACTGTATTCCAGGCCAACTGTGACTCTTGCCATCTTAATCAGAGCAGTTGGCGCTGCCCCGGTAAGACCTTCGCCTGAGATTCTAGCCACTTTCTTTATGTGATTCAGATGGTTTTGTATGGTTGTAGAGTATTCAGAAGGTGGGCAGCTGGCTGAAACAGGACCAGGGATTCTATCTGCAGCTTCTGGGAGGTCAGCACCAATGCTGGATTGGACTCTTTGGTAATGCAGCCATTTGTGGGTTGCCTACCGACTCCCGTAAGTAGCCTTTCATTCTGTGCTCCTGTAAGTCCTCTGAGCGAGTGCACTGGGTCACTAAACTGGTCTTGGGTGAAATGTCTTTGATGCTTTATCTGGGGTGGAAAGAGGCTTGTTTACTTCTCCCCAAGAAAAATAACCAAAACACAGACCATCTAGGGAAGTAAAATGCTTGCTAGGGAGCTGCTTCTGTTGCTCTCTGCTCTGAGAGGAGATGGAAGGAATGAATCCTCAAGCACTGTGTGACTTGTGCCTTGTTGAGTGACCAGGGATTGAACCCTATGGGGTTGCCCTTCCAAAGGCTCAAGCATAATATAACCAGCTTTACATTATGCTTCCGGCTGCAATGATTTCTAAAGTAAAGGCTTTCAAAGCTTTGTCAAGGAGGTTAAAAGTTACCTCCTACACACCCATCAAGAAGAGGAGGGGTTGGTTAAATTCACTAAGCCTGCCTGTTCTCTGTGAAATATCAAGTCAAAGGGATTTTTAAATCCGAAGTTCCTGTGCTTAAGGGTGTGAAGGGAAGAAGCCTTGGCCCGAAGGAGCAGTATATACCAACAACTTGTCCTTCAGGCCTGCCACCACAGGAAAGACTTCGGGTCACCACTCTCATACTCAGCTAGACTCTTAAGGCCTTGGGTGCCAGGTACAGCCCTTTCAGAGTGCACATGTACCATAAAGCCTATGAGGTTGAGTAAGCTGTGTCTCTGCCCTTATGAAGCTTAACATGTGATGAACACCACTAATCAAAGTTTTCATTAGACCTGAGAAACAGTAAGTGTTTTGCGTGTATTATGATCTCATTTAATCCCAGATGATAACAGTGCCAACTAAGCCCAGAGACCAGGGCGTTTCTAAGTGCTTATGAGTCCACTCTACAGCTGTAGGTATTTTTTGTTAGCCCTAGTTTCAAGAAGGGAAACTAGAGACCACAGCACAGGACCATTAAATAACCTCGTACAGGCACTAGGCTTCTAGGCAGAAGAGCTGGGATTCTGAAAGCTTGCCATTTGGGCCTTCCCGTTACAGCCATCAGAACCACCTTGCAGCCTTATGACCCAGATTGCAGCCCCTTATGGGAGCGCTGTGGGCGCTTTGAGTTCTGAGGCATTTTGAGACGGCACCAGCGCTCAGTGCTATGGTACACAAAACGAGTACAACGGTCAGCTACCACCACAGAGCAGTGGTTCTCAACCTTCCTAATGCTGCAGCCCTTTAGTCCAGGGCTTTATGTTGTGGTGACACCCCCGCCCCCAGCATGAAATGAGTTCGTTGCTACTTCATAAGTATAATTTTGCTACCGTTATGAATTATAATGTAAATATCTGATATGCAGAATATCTGACCTGCGACCTCTATGGAGTTCACAGCCCACAGGATGAGAACCACTGCTGTTCAACAGCGTGAAAGGTGGTGTTGCTCATATAAAAGGGGTGCTTCGATAATGTCAGTGCCAGCAGCAGTGCTGGGGGCAGGGGCTGCTGCTGGCATTGTACCTGGCATCTGTTGAGCTCTTGGTCAGAACTAGCTCTTGTTGGTCAACCACATCACCGTTGTAACTTGCCATGGACCCTCATTTAGCCAGCACTCTAAACATGAAAGGCAGACATCACTGTTAACCTTGTTTTGCTGCTAAGGAAAGTAGGGCACAGAGAGTTGTAAACTTGCCTAAGTGACAGAACCAGAATTCTAACTACACCCACTGCATTTCACAGCCCAGGCGCTTAGCCACCAAGGGTGACTAGCTGAA
Source organism: Pachyuromys duprasi (assembly GCA_028658305.1). NCBI lineage: Eukaryota > Metazoa > Chordata > Mammalia > Rodentia > Muridae > Pachyuromys > Pachyuromys duprasi. Next base: position 29,328,238 of record CM053744.1, read on the forward strand.
GGAATTCAGAGGGCATTCTGTGGAGCAGCAAGTTCCTGAACTGGGCTCTGGGCAAGGATGGATCTGGAAAGAGGTTTCCAAATGGGATTGATCTGTGCAAAGGCCCAGAGGCATAAAGCTACAAGGTGTAATAGGGGATGAGTAACATAGAGACCTCCATGTGAACTGCATAAGCAAGAGATGAGGGAGACTAAGGCTAGAAGCGTAGAGTCACTATGCTCTAGACTGACTGAGTCAGGGGCCTGCTATGCCTTGGTGCAGCTTTCTGGAGTTCCAGAGTGCCCTGTGTGGTTAGAGGTCTCGGCCTAAGTCCCGACACAGTTGGCTTTGTGAGGTTAGCCACCCTCTTAGCAGTGAGTCATGTCTGCCAGGGAAAGGTGTCTTTACACAGCCACATCAAAAGCAGGCCCTCCCAGCGCCCATCCCTGCTCATGTCCATGCCACACTCGGAAATGCCTGCTATGTCGCCAGCACCCTGGTATCATTGGAGCTGCCAACCTGTTTTATTTCCAGGATTGCCTGGCAGCCCCTGAAGGAGGAAAGTATGAATTTTTATGTCCCATTTACCAGACTTTCATTATAGCGTGCTTACAGGCAGAGTGTCAGCACATAAAATGTTAAACATCACTGGTCTGAAAGAGGCTTCCATTGTCTTACCTCTGGTGCTGGGGGAGTCTTGCTAGCTTTTCTGTAGTGGTTCTGTCAATGTAATATGACATGAAGCATTTCTCTGTAATGACAGACATTGAATATGAGTGACAGGAACTCTGACCGCGAGGAATGGGTTCAATTACCAGAGATGGGAGGTTACCTGCGATAAAACCAAAGGGCCCAGTTGTGCTTATTTTTGACCTCCTGACTCCCTGATCCCAAGAAGCAAAGACAAATGGCTGATTAGCCGTCCTTAACCTTCCTCTTCAGTGATAAACTTGTTTGGATTCCCTGTCTGTAAATATATATATTTATATAGGGATGGCATATTTTTTTTAAGGTAATATGATCAGAACAGAGGGGCCTGCTGCCTGGTCATTCTCGTCTCTTGCCAGCACAAGACAGAGAACTGTCACTCTGTCTTAGAAAGGATCTCAGACAGTGTCCAGAAATCAATACAAGACAAATAAATGATCGCTCTTTTAACCCCGCCTTTCTTCTGCTGTGGGTACCTTGCTCCAGTTCACCTGTAGCCAACCTGACGCCAAGGTGAAAGAGAGCCCGTGTGGCCAAAAGCCCTCCCTCTCTGTCTCCCCCCACCCCCCACAGGCTGTTCTGCTTAGCACCAAATACAGCTTTGTGCTTGTTTATAGTCCACTGCCCATAGCCCCCAGATACAGTTATAGCGAGCAGCCCAATTAAACTGTCGCAGGCTGCCCTCACTTGACTAGCTCTGCAGAGCCATTTAGCCAACAGACATTCCTGACGGTTAAAGCTAGTAGCGGCATGTCTCCAGCACTGGAGATAAAATGAATGAAATTTGTTCTTCTGGCCTGACACTTGATCCCAGCTCTTGAACTAATGCTATTGCACCTGAAGTTTTTCTTTATGGTAATTGCTGCCTGTTATTATTTCATATACTAAATTGGGGAAAATTGCAACAGGTATTAAATTCTTTGAGCTAATTCATGGGAGTTCTATTGTGTATTCTTCCAAGGTAGATTCCAGCTTGTGTGCAAGGCTGGGAAGATGGGTTTTGCTAGCCAGATGCACCAGCTTGGGTTTCATTATTATCAGAGACATTCCAATTTTAGGTCTGGCTGGGCATTTATCAGCTTTACCTGGAATCTGTTCCAAAGTCCACTTTTGCATCTAATTCACTCAGCATCTGTTGGGGCCTGCTCTAGGGAATTCAGTTCTCATGACCAATGTTGGTAGTGCTTAGCAAGCCTAGCCGATGCTTGCCACACCCTTGGTGACATTGGTAAGCTCTTTCCCTGTGTGCTCAGGGAATGGGCAGCGTAAAGCAAGACATGCCATAAGGAATCCTCAGCGGTAACAGAGAGGCTCAGAACACTCAGTAGTAAGTATTGCTCAGTAGGAACTCATCAAAAACATGTTGAAGTTGGGATGCCTCCTATTATCCCCAGATGCTTGAGCTGAGTCCCTGGCCATTATGTGTGCATCGTCCTGTGATCTCTATGAAGTTATCCTTGTAGAGGTAGAGAAGACCATTTTAGGCTTTCCATGGTCATATATAAGCTGTATTGAGAGTTTAGTGGGGCTCCTGAACTTCCATTCTTATAGCAAGTAGCCTAAAAGACCTTGGCCTTCCCAATAGCTCTGCATTTGCCTTGTAGTCAGAGCTAATAGAAAAGGACACAGAATGGGGATTCAGGTATGGCTAATGGGGAAAGTATTTTGGTTGCCTTCAAGTCAGTGCTTTTGGATAGATGGTGACCCAGCTGTAATATTACTTCAGTTTCTTCCTGAGTACCTGATGTGGCAGGGTGCTATCAATTGCAGAGACCTACTATGTCTCTAGAATCCCAAGATTTTTTCCATATTTACTAGGAAGTACTAGGCAGACTATGGTTCATCCGGTCTGACTTAGAGGCAAATGTGAGAAGGTTGCGCCTGTAAGTGATGGAAGGTAGATACAGGAGCTTTAGGAATCTAGTTGTTTCCTGGATGCACACTCATCTCCAACCAAGGGCCAGTCTGTACCTGGAAAGCTCAAGATAACACACAAGTGTGCTCTGGTGCTTCCTCCCCTGGGATAGGCATTCTTGTGGCCAGTGTTAGACCATCTGTGGTCTAACATTGTATGTTAGTCTGTGTAGTTTGTGAGGCCTCAAACACACTGAATATATGGAGGTGTACACTGTTCCTGATGGGTATGCATGCTCTTTAAATAAGCTGCTTTGAAAACTCAGACCTGCTGAAACTGAATTGCTGTAATTTACAAGGAATGAGAAATGTATATTTTCTTTCCCCGCAGAGAAAATGAAAGACGCATTAGTTTTTCATTTATATATGAGATGTGTAGCGTATCAAATATTGAATATGTTTTGAAATCCTAGTAGACTTATTTTCTCACCTTCAAATCCAATAGGTGGAGCTGGCATTCCCATTAAAAGTGAGACTAATCTTTGTTGTACTTCTCTGAAATTACCGAAGGTTACAGCAGTTTGAGGTATTTTGAAACCTGTTCCCAGGCAGACATTGTCTTGCTCCCAGAGGTGCTTTGGAAGCGTTCACTCTTTTCTTTTGCTATGTGAGAATCCTAATAACACAAGGGAAAGTTGCCGTGTAACATGGCTAGGGATGGGTATGCATGGGTGTGCATAAGTGTGCATGTTCTACAGACCAGAGCTGGGTTTTCATTTCTGTCTGTATATCTCAGGCCTACATGGTCTGCTCTTCAAGCCCCGCCTAGTCCTGCTGCTCTATATATTTGAGATGTTCTTCTGGCCCAGGTTGTCTGACTTGCCCTGTGTTTTTTGCATGGAGAGCATTGTAGAGCCCTTGCCATATAGCTCATGTCTGGAAGCTGATTATCGTAGCCAGGCTCCTAGGCATGGTGGCCACACCTTTCATCCCAGCACTCAAGAGGCTGGGTGAGTTGGAAGCCAGCCTGGTCTGCCCAGATAGGACTACATAGTGAAATCCTGTCTGTAAACAGACAGACAGACAAGTAATCAGAACTTAGAGGCTTACTGAGAGGAGGGCAACAGAAAGTCTTGACTTTTAAGCTCTCAGTAAGCGAAGGTAAAAGAAAGCAAAAATTTCTCTTTGGTCCTGGGAATCCAAACACCTGTGTATAGTGTGCTAGTTATAGTAAAAGTATTCTGAAAAAAGCAGATAATAGGATGAAGTGTGAAACTACTGAGGGGAAAAGCTTGGACCTGTAAAGCTGAAGTAGCCCTTGTTTCTTCCTTCTCCCATTTGCCCAAGGATGACTGGCCTGGGTCAAGTACCCTGTAGTATTTGTAACATTTTTGTCATTTACTCATTCATTGTGATTCACTGGACCTCTGAAAGCCAAAGAATGATTTTCATTAGCTGTCTTTTTTGAAAAATGTGGATAGTAAGACTTGAACCTAAGCATTGCTTTTCCATCACTGGTTCTGAGTGGTTAGAACTTAGTTGTTCTTACCTCTGAGAAGGAGTTACTGTAGATAGCTAAAATTCCTCGTTGTCCCTGGTGATGATATTGGCTCCATCTCTGGGCTTTTGGTTTCTACTGTGAATACAAAACCTGCCAGGATATAAAGCAACTTGTATTTCTGCACACTTGAATTTTAAACCAGTTTTCCAATGGGCCAGAATTAGTTGAGCATACTTCCTTTTTGCCATGTGGATCATAGTAGGTCTCTGGACCTGCAAACTTGTTAAAAGGCGAGAGAGGAAATATTTTAGGCCTCTTGGGCTGTCCAGCCATCACAAGTGTTCTATTGTATTGGGGGGGGGGATGGCAGCTACAGACAATATATAAATACATGTGTGGCTGTGGTGGAAAAGGCTTTGTTTACGAAACAGGTGACAAGATTGCGCCCATGGCCTGTAGCTTAGCAAATACTTCCAACCCCACCCAGGCTAATGGCGTAAGGAAGGGTGATGTTGAGGGACCCAGACCATGACAAAGCTTGTTCTACTTCCCTTCCAGTTAAATTACTTGTTCTGTCCACTGCCAGAAAGAAGTCCCCTCTCAGCACAACACAAAACCTATTCTCTGGCTTGTCAGCATTTAAAGGTTAGGGTCTCCCCCCCCCCCCCCTTTTGTTGATTATTTTTAAAAAATAATCTCTGGCTTAAGCACATGTTAACCATGGCCAGGTTCTTTCTGTTAAATATCTTGGTTGCCTTCCCAGACTTCAAATTGTGGTGAATTCATCCCCAAAGGATGATTTGTATCAATTCCCAGGATGCAGTTGAATGTGTTCTGCCTCTGTAATGGAAACAGGACTCCAAATCTTTATGATTTAAGTTCCCTAGAAAATAGAGACTCATTGGGTTGGCCCTTACTCAGCACTGTTAGGTATACCAGATCCTTTGTTTTCTATTCTTACAGCTTTCCAATCATCCCAGAGGATAAAATAATATGGCGATTTCATATTGAGCTGCAGATAAGGCATCAGATTTGATTTTCCAGGCAAACGTAGATAAATTCAGGGTATATTATAATGAGGCTTTCCCCTTCCTTCCCTAGTAAGCATGTTCTAACAGAAAACTACAAACAACCCAAAAAATGAAGTTATGAGTACTGGAATCATTTCCCTGATGCTTGTGTATAATGGTTTCCTTGTTGCCCCATTGTTGCGGTGAGGGCCCTCTTTTATAGAAACCAGGTAACTAGGCGTAGTGTCATTTCCCTCTTCTACAAGGGAATCAGTGAAGGGTCTGGTGCCAGCAGTGGTGGTATTCAACTGGGTCGCAGGTTTAGTTGTCAGTTTTTCTATTTAACACGTATTAAAGGCATCTTTAGGGTCCTAACTGTCCTCAACCAAGTACAGCCATGTTGAAGGAAAAAGGGATGTGAGCAGAAATTGCATCCCCAAATCACAGCTCCTTGTTGCCTTCCCATGCCTGTGGATCCCCAGCCTCACCATCACTAAAGATACTGTGTTCTCTTGATGTAGCCAGAACTGTGCCTGAGAAGTACTTAATTACCTTCAGTCTGTTTTTTCAGCAACAACATAGGGCCATGCAGAAGGTATGATTTTGCAATTCAAAACAGAAGGATGCTTACCAACCTCATACTGTGCAGTGTCTCTGAAGCTCAGTAAGGATGTATACTTAAGAATGTGGCCAGTTGAGTCACTTTAATGTTGGCTCTCTGGCTCTGCGTTCTTCAGGACCTTCCACTACTATTACTAAAATGTAAAACCACCCATGTGCAAAGCAGGTTGCTAGGGACAGAATGCCAGGGCACTGTTCCAGTTATGTAGATTAAGCGGCACCCCAGAAACAGTGTTTCAGATGCTAAAGTCATAAGGAAAATTCCAGGCAGCTACATTTGTGACTTCCAGTCTGGAGCTCTGGTTTGATAGAGCGCTACTTCCTCAGGCCACAGCATTTTAGTGCCAGGGCAGAGCTTTCTCTGTTTGGATTCTCTCAGGTGCTGCTGTTGGTTTTCCCTTCAGTGGCTCTGGAAATAACTGCCTTCCAAAGCTCCCAAAAGTAAAGTTTGCATTTATCATTTGCCTGTATTTAGAATTGGACAAAGCCAAAAATAGTTGCTAAGTTCGGCAACCATCTTTGTTGTCATTTCCATGTGAGACAATCATAAAAAGAAAGAAACTTAATTTTATGTAGATTATATGGGATATGAGTTAAGGCTCTAGCTCTTTCTGTCTTGTCAAATGAGCTAAAGCCTTCCCCAAAAGCCAGCCAGGAAAACATATGATACCATTTGCACTGGCAGAAAGTTTCACGCTGTTCTTCTGTAATTACAATGGCCTGATCCATGTGGGTGGTTACGTCTTAGTTAGCAGTCATTAATCTACTGAGCTTCGGTCTCATCAGCCCGTCTTGAGCAGCAGTGTTTGGCTAAATGAGCTGGGCTGTGGCTTCATCGTAAAAGGACAGTTTCGTTAAAATTCTGCTGCCTGGTGCCCGAGGATTCTGGGAAGAGGTTTTTCTTTTCTTTTCCCACACTGTGGGGATGAATTGCTTCTCTCTTCCATCCCCCAGGTTACTGTTTGTGCTCTCCCTTGATCTCCTGCTTGTCCCTTTATTTCCCCACGTTGTGCAAGTATCTTTCTGTGTGACCAGGGATCTGTTTAGCAGACCATATTGTGAGTGAAGGGCCAGCGTTTGTTGCCTGGTTTTGGCAACGCTGGGCAGTCAGTTGGGATGTAATTAAGACTCTGAGAACAGGCTGCCTTCTCCACGGGAAGGGCGTGTTAGATGGTGCTGGGATTTGGGGCTGTCAGTTTGGCCAAGGCTGGAGACAGAAAGCTAGGGACAGAGATACTTCCTTTCATTTATAATCCCTTTATGTACAGTGTGTGCACTTGGCGAAGTTTACATATAACCTAGTAGCTGGAGTTTACAAGCCAGCACAGTGAAATTAGCATATGTTACATGTATATTTTAGCAATATTTTAAAGCAAGTGCGTATTTCCAAAGTGAATTATGCATGGATGACAGCAATAGGGTTGTGTTGCCCTGGGTGTCAAATCCCACAACTTTTTGTCGAGAGTGTAGATTTTACACTAAAAAGGCAGAAAGACTAAACGAAGTAAAACAGTTTTAATTTTTAACAGTTTGGTTCAGCCCAAGGAGCCAGACTGTGGCAGATATAACTGACATTTGAATAATTGGATTAATTTAGAGAAGGGCAAAGCCAGTTTGGACTGTTGTGCCTGTGTGCATGCTTTCTTTTCTTTTTTAATCTACAGAAATGAAGTTGTGTAGGTTAAATATGCACTTCATGTGATGCCAAGCAGAGCTTGAGGAGCTGCTGTAAACTTTATGAAATTGCAATTGCATTAATTTGGTTTAATATATATGTATGTGTGTATTCACATAATATCCTGTATTCTTCATAGGCTGCCTAAAAAGAAATTCACTGTATATGCTCTGTTCAATGCAAACCTTAACATATGTGTGTGCATACTGCATACCTAAGCATGTATGTGCACACTTGGGAACTTAGTGAATCCAGTTTGAGGATGACACATACTTCATAGGCCATGAAAAGAAAGGTGCAGATAATGCATCTCCCCATGACACTGGTGAGCCTGCCCCTCCCCATGTTGGCTGCAGGAAAGCATCACAGCACAGCACAAGAAAAACCTAATTTGCTATCTAGGGTATCAGTAGCCAGACTCCACGCGGTTAGCTCTTCAGCTCTAAATTCCTTCAGGGTTATAGGACTTTTTAATTCTTTGTATGAGAACAATCACAGCAACCTAAAACCAAGGACAAAGCCTTAATGATCCCCACTCCACAGATTCTGCTAATGAGATCTGCCACGGAAAAGCAGCAGACCAAGACTAGAACTGGTGGCAGCCAGTCTCGACTTAGGCTGGCTCTCAGAGCCTTCCTCAGCAGGACATTAATAGACATTAACACTAGGGCAAGAAGTGTTGATGTATGGTTTATAATGTTAGCACCCAGTTAGACAGGTATAACACACACGCTAGGAATCTTGTGCCAACAAGGTGTGTGTGTTGAGTCAGACTAATGAGAACCATAGAGAAGGCAGTCCCCTTGAGCTGGGAACCACATCCTGCCCTCTTACCAAGCAAATCTAGTACTCAGATGGTGGCAGTGTCCTAACGGGATGTTTTCAATATTGAGAGTGTCTGCAAGTTTTATTCCACTGTGTGATTCTATATCATGAATCCCAAAGTGTCAGCATTTCCCATAAAAACTCCATTTCATCTGGAGTCACTTGGGCTGGGCAGAGAGAAAGCTTGCCCTGTCCTTACTTCCATGCTGTGAGGCACAAGGTATGACCCTCCTCTCAGATTCCCTTGGCTCCTCTCCAAGTGTTTTCAGAATAGCTCCAAGATACTTTGGGGTTTGCTTTGTAAATGGGGCACTGAATCCTCTGTCCTGACTGGCTCTTCCAGGGCCTTTTAAAACCATGTGTTTTTCTGGGGCAGCCTCAAATGTCCCAGGAGAGAAGTTGCCATCTGTCCTTTATATTAACAGAATCTTCTGTACTGTCTACCTGATGTGCTTGTCCCAGAGATAAATGTTGTTAATTAAAGGACAGCATTTGTTCTTTATCTGAAATAAATCTCTCTTGCCGGAAGAACTGTTTTCTGAACCTCAGGAAGCAGGTAAGGGCATTCTACCTGGTGTTCTGGCTTTACTAAAGTCCTAGGTCCTGCTTCTGTCCCCAAGGTGCCACATTAGACATGTAGGTTAGAAGTATGTTTTCTTTTTTGTTTTTGTTACTCATTTTCTATTAGTTTATTAACCCAAATTATGGCCTTTTATATGAGCTTATATAAACAATTGTTACACATACTAGTAAGAGTGCGTGTATGTATGTATATCTGTCTTTGTGTGTGTGTGTGTGTGTGTGTGTGTGTTTGTGTATGTGCGTGCATGCATGTTTGTGTGTCTGTTGGGGGAAGAGCTGTGTTTGGATCCTAGACATTCTGCCCCCACACTATCCCTGTCTGCAGTAGCTCTGCAGCGCTTTTTGCAGCCTCTCCTCCTTGCTAGCTCACAGCCTCTGTGTATATTCTACCTTCCACCCCTAAGCAAAGAAATATACAAATATCTGTCCCTAGCAAAGAGCCAGGACTCGGCCAGGCTTCACCTGGAATTCATAGAGGAAGAAAGCATCTTAACCGCCTGCTTTCTGAAGAGAAACAAAGAAAACACTTGCGTGGAAAAGCAGGTAGGGAAACATGACAGGGATTTGCCATCTAAAAGTATGTTCCCCTCTGTGATTATATTAGGCCTGGAGATTGCCAGCATCCACCTTTGTAGACATGGGGAGGCAGCATCTCCTGAGGAGTGAGGGAACAGGGTAACCTGCTGTCCTTTCCTAGAGAGGAAGGACCTGAGAGTCGCCTGTGCCATGGAGGACAGCAGCGGTTAGTTTGCCTGACTTGCTGTGGTTACTTTTGCACTGCTATGAGGCAACACCTGACAGAGACAGCTTCAGGGACAAAGGGTTTATTTTGGCTCACATCTTCAGAGGGTTTCAGTTCTTGCTAGGAAGGCATGGCACGAGAGTGTTGAGCTGGCAGCTTGTTCATGTGCCTCATCCAAGGTTGCAGAGAGAGGAAGCTATGAAACCAGGAACATATAACCTTCAAAGATCCAACCCCAGTGACCTACTTGTGCTAGCCAGGCCCACCTCCTGAAGGCACCACAGCCTCCAGAGAAGCACCTCAAGCTTAGATCCTCAAAACATGAGTCTGTGGAAGACATTTCAGACTGAAACCATAACACATTTAACACTTAAACTGAAGCTCAAGCTTAATATGCAGTAAATCATGTTTAAAGGAATACTCAAAAGCTGTGATTTTATTGTTGTTCATCGTGAAGACTACACTGTGGGGTGTGGACTCAAGGCTGCAGGCCCTCACATTTTGCAGTAGATGCAGTGGATATGGGTTGGCACTGTTTACACACAATACATATTTTACAGTGGCACTCCCCAGCTGAAACTCCTGTGAAGGGGGATAGCCATTCTATGTGCTGACATTTACAAATGCTGATAGGTGCAGTGCAGTGCTTTCTAAGCAAGGACATGCTGAGTCACAACATGTGACTCTCCCACTTGAGGGGAGAAAGTTGTTAAAAAGTAAACTTGGTAATAAACAGTACATTGGGTTATCTTACACTGCGTCTTTGATTACTGTGCTTTTTGTGGGTTTTGTTTGTTCTATATATATAATCTATCTATCAGTCTGTCTGTTTGTCTATCTAGCTATCTATTTATAGGGTCTCTCTGTCATATAGCTCTGGCTGTCCTAGAACTCACTCTGTAGAATAGGCTAGCCTCAGACTCACAGAGATCCACTACATACGCTTCCCAAGTGCTGGAATTAGAGTGTGCGCCACCATACCCCACCTGATTACTGTGAAATCTTTAAATTGTTTTAGGTGCCTGTGGTTTTCCACACACCTTTAGAGTTGTTGTTGTTATTATTATTATTATTATCATTGGGCTTATAATGTCTACAGGATGCTCCAGCCAACGCATGAACCACAATATGAAAAATCATTTCCTTATTGCTGGCACTGAAGCCCTTCTTGATTTGACATCACTGTAAATGTTGCAATTAGGTCTGTGCTCATGGCCTGCTTTTGTCTTAGTTTGGATTGTCTCCCCGGAAATGAAAGGGAGAGTGACTAAGAGGAAAGGTGTGATGTTTTTGTGACTTTCTGCGTGTGTCATCAGGTTGTCCCCAAAAGTGTTGCACCAGTTTACGCTGCATTCAGCCAAGTGTGAGTGTAGAGGTTTTAATGCAGCCTTGCTGGCATTTCTGTTTTAGAGAGTTCTCCATTAGCAGCAGAAATTTGATTTCACTGTTGTTCTGGAGAACATCTCTGTATATATCTTGACTATCTGCATTTGTTCCTAAAATATCTGTATTTACTGTGATGGAATTTTGGTTGAGGTTTTCTGGTGTGTGTGCGTGTGTGTTCTCTCTACTAACAACTGTAAGTGATTTGGGAAGTCCTAACAGTTCTTCTTCCATAGTCCTCAGTTTCAGTGCTGCTGCAGCTGCTAATTTTAACTGTGTTCACTTGGAATTGGGCCAAGGACCAAGAACATCTTCCTGAAGAGGGGCTCTTGTGTGTCTCAGGGTTGAATCTGACACTATGTTTTTGGCAGAACAGCTGATGCAGTCATGAGACGTCTGCTGTTCTGAAGTTCACAGATTTGGACCATTGTTACCAGTGCCTTTTCTTTTGGTAACAGCTACTTTCCATGTTCTAGTTTCTGTCTGTTGCCTCTTCCTTTTCCTCTGTCATTCCTCCGTGTGGCTCACATTGTAACTACAGATGATATATAAATGGAGTTTCTTGTAGTGTGGCCCTATGAAAGGGCATTGAGCCAGTAATGTGGCAGCAAGGAGTTCTATTACTGGTTTTGTTTGCTCTTTGTTTAATAGAATAATAGCAACAGCAAAATATCTAGCCAATGATGAAATGCATTCTTCATATTATCTCACTTTTGCTTGCACCCCCTCTTTTTAAGATAGGGTCTCACTGTGCAGTCTAGGTGGCCTTGAACTTAGTATTTCTTTTGCTGACCTTGAACTCACAAATCTGTTACTTCCGCATCAGGTGTATGCTACCAACCCAGCTTTCTTCCCAGAGTCTTGAATCTGTGATAATCTATGAATAAGCAAATGCTGTTTCTCATTTAGAAGAGGAAGATAGAGTACTTCCTTATCCAGTCTCCTTTTATCACTATGAAGGAGTAGGAGTAGTTCATCTCTGTAACACTCAGTCTTCCTGTCCGCTAAATGGAAATGTTTCTTGTCAAGAACCATTCTGTTAAAGGAGCTTTCATTAGGTAGGTGGGATTTCTGGAAGGGGATCTGGTATTTTGCAAGGTCTGTACTATCATACACCCCAGAAGTATCTCATTCTTTGTGCATAGCTGCATCTCTCTATAATCTGGTATGGTGTGAATTGTCACTTTCTGGGTATTTACTGCTGTTCAGATGAATTAATTTCTGATTATGAAATTCCTGACTTGATTCAAACAATTTTAAAATTTAAAGTTTTAAAACTTCTTAAGCAACTTTAGAAAGTTTATGGTTGCAATAAATACCTTTGTGAACTTCCAGATGCCTCAGTAGGAGACAGACTTAAGGCAGATTTGTAGCCTCAGATAGCCTTCACTCACAAATCCTGGGATACACCATAAATATAAGCAAGTTGATTTAAACTTCCCATGAACCCAAATTATAATTAGCAATATCAAATTAAGTACAAACCTTGATGTCATTCTGTACAAACTGTTCTGTTATAATTCCTTATACCTTGTCACCTTATAGCATTAAATACTGTCATCTTAAATTTACTTTGTTTCTTGGAATGAAAGACAAATAAGATTATCACCCCAAAGATAGCTGAAAAATGTATAGCCAGGTCAGTCTTAATTGAAAAGACATATATTCTTGTATTCTTTTAGACCCTGTTAACCTTTAGGCCTTGTCAACCTTTGTCACTGTGAACTCACTATGAACTTATGTAATGGATACATAAATAAGAAATGTTCAGTTTTAAAACATGTAACCTGTTGTATTTTATAATTCAGATGTTTTTGTGATTAATTGCCTTCTTTGACTGTGAGGTAATTCCTTTTCTGAGTACATATGCAGTAACCAAATAGTCAACAAGGTTGATTGTTTCCTTTTTTCCCTGTTTACTTTCTCCCCCCTTTTCCTTTTCCTACCGATTTACAAACAAGCTAACAGCAATTTAGGATCTATCAGCCTAGGACAAGCACAAAAAGTTTACTTTAGCCTGTGAAGGCCTCTTGGGTGACCTGCCCCTGAACAGGAGCTAATCTCAGATCAAAGAGTCCCTTTTTTACAACCCCTTGCAATTTTGGCTAGAAGGGGTTTTAGAAAAAGAATCCTAGGTTCCCTCCCCTACTTCTTTTCCTTTCAATCATCTTTCATGATCAGTTGTTGATGGTTGCCTGAGCCATCCGACCCAAGAGATAAAGTGAACAGAGGAACTCTGCATCCCATCCTAGATCCCTGGACCCTGGAACCTTGCCAGATTAGATTGATTAGGACATAAGATAAATTGTAGTTACTAACTAGCTCACCTCTCTAGCCTTCAGCTTCTCTATTCATAAAATGTAGAAGCTGAATCACACTCATTCCTTGGTTCCTTTCAGCTATAACTCTTCCTCATTGGCCACAAACTGTAAACTTTATGAAAAATGCCTTTGGGCTTCCCAGAGGCTGCACACACTGCACATGTAGTGACCCTGTGTCCAGCTGTCAGTCTCAGCCAGATTTCTGGGGAAGTGTGAGCTGTTAGGAAAAAGGAGGTTTCCTCATGTGTGTGTACAGGGAGCAAAGGGACCCCCACCTATACCCCAGTAGAGACCTTAAAACCAGGTAGAGCTGTTACTCTAACTCTGTTATTATGATCCCTTAAAATTTAGAAAGAGGAATGAACTTTGTCTCTGTCTCTCCTCATAGCTCACTCTCAGGTGGGAACTCAATTAAGGAAGGCAGTTAATGGAGGCATGGAGTTAGCTCCTCACAAACCTGTATAACTTCATGCATTAATCCAAGCTAAAGTTCACACAAAATAATTTTAGAAAAATGAGGTTCACCTTCCATATGGCACCTAGCCTGCAAAGCAAGGATCATCAGGCATAGACAAAAAGCAGGTGGCCTGGCACAGAGAATAGGTTATTTTTGCTGCTGGGTTCTTGCCATTTTGGAGTTCAGCAGTGCTAAGACTGCTCAGCAGGAGGCTGACCCCAGATGCTCTCCCTTCAGTGGCAATGGAGTGTTGTCACCTGGGCTTCTGGAAATGAGCATGATCAAATCTAGGCCATACTTACACCCCCAGAACTGTCTGCCTAGAGTTACTCCCACTTAATAGCTAATTGCTACTTCCAGACGGATTCATTTGGAGTGAAGTAACAGTCTTAATTGGTCACCACCCTAAATGCCTCTTTAAAGCCTCCAGCGATAACATCTTGGCATCTTCTTTGGCAGCAGGTGCGTGTTCATATTGCATCTTTGCTTAGGTAATATCTTAGTTGTGAGCATCCTCAGGATAAAGCCTTGCAATAAAGGGTGGAAATGTGAATGTCACTTCCATCCCCATCTGTCCTGAGAGTCAGTTTTACTATTTGTCATGTAAAGGCTTGGACCTAGGTCAGGGCTTCAAATTCAAATGCTGGTGGCAAGCAGAGAAAATAACAGACTGGAAGAATAGTGCCTGGAAAGAGCCCGGAGGAGTTCAGAGTAGGTAGAATACATCTCCTGATTGGATGACATTCCACAAGAGTACTTTAAAAAAAGAGAGAGAGAGAGTACTTTAAACTTAGATATTTACCTTTTCTGGAAAAAATGCAGAGACTGGAATGGACTGGGCAGTTAAGTTGCAGAGCTTTCTAAACCTAGTGAGGGGTGAGGATGTTCTTGGAACTGGCTCTCTAGAGTGCCCCTGGGTGTTTCTCTGTTGTCAAAAAAAGCCAGAAGTGTAAGTCTGTATATAATTTACATATATAATATTCATGTAGGATATGGATACGTATGGGTGTTATTTGGTGACATGGAGTCCTGGCTTGTCAACTTCAAAGCAGGGCTTGCTTTACCTGACACTGAGGATTCTTTGAGACCTTAGCCAACACAATCAAGCTTCCTACACGTCAGCTGTTGTCACCTGTAGGATGCTGAGGAAGCATAGCTAATCCTACAAGAGTCTGCTAAGGAGCACATGAGATAACTTGTAGAAACCACTCTAAACATGAATAATGTGTCTATTGCCTTGACAGCTATTAAAAGGGATTCTTTGAATTTTGAACTTGCTATTCTACAAAACCAAGGTGCTGTACTCTTTAAAGATAGCTAAGAAAGCCATCAAAAGTTCTCCATGATGCGGTCAGCAAGATGGCTCAGCGGATAAAGACATTTTCTACAAAGCCTGACAACCTGAGGTCAATTCCCAGGACTCACATCACCATGTGTTGGAAACGGAGGGAATCAACTCCTGTAAGTGTCTTCTGGACTACCTGAGTGCTGTGATGCCCACAGGTGTGAACACACACACACACACACACACACATGAATGAAGAAGAGAGATTATGTGTGAATTTTTTGGAAGATTTCACATGGATAAACTACTGTCCTGAACAGATTACACAGCCTTCTCCTGATCTTTTGAGAATGGATCTATTGCATGAGAGAGAGAGAAGCTTTTGGTTTGTGTGGCTGCTCATCTAAATCACAGCTGCAGCTGCTGAAGTCCAGGGTAGCACTAGCATATAAGGAAATGAAGTTGATGCTATATTAAAAATTTCTTGTCATTTGGACTCACTGCCTAGCATTCAGAATGCCCCAGCCTTGTCACTGACATTTTGTGAACAAGCAGCCTGTATTGGGTGGTGATAAATGGATTATCTTAAATGTCACTCTGCACTATTTGAGAGTTGCAGGGAGAGTTTTGATATTGAGTTGTTGGTTAGGATATTCCATCCCAATCCTTCATGATGAAATAATCTCCTCCAGTTACATCCAGAAATGTCAAAGTTGCTTATTTCTTCAATCACCCATAGCAGTGTTTCCATGACAAGTATGCAGAGAAGACTGTGTAATAATGTCAAACTATTTATAGAAACACTTCCCAGGAATCCACTCTCCTTGAGTTGTTTGTGTATTTAATGCAGAGATTTGTTTTTCTGTGTGTTTTTCTGTTTCCAAATTGACTTCAGCTGAGCATGTTGCACTTGAGTTTTATATAGAACACATTTAACAATGGATAAAACCAGCATTCAGAAAGCAAAAATAAGGCCACTGTAACCTTTTTAAAAGACAACAACCGGCCTTTTTCCCCCTCCATTCTTTTTGAGACAGTCTTACCAGATAGCCTTAGTCAGCCTGGAACTCATGACCTCCTAACTCAGACTCCCAAATGCTGCAACTTATAAGCATGTGCCTCTACACCTAGCAAAGTTTGCTTGACTAAATTTGTGTGCCTGAAACATCACAAATATGGTTTATCTAAGAGTCCCTACTAAAAGTAATATATAAAGCTTTGCCAAGTGAAGTTCTATTTATTTTATGCTAATTTGTACTTTATTTCATCTTTAATATTTCTAAAGTATGAAATTCTAAATTTAAAGAGTATATTGCTGTCATACGTGTATTAGTGTTCTCTAAAGGAACAAAACTCATACAATGAATATATATATAATATATGAAATTTATTGGAATGGCTTACAGGCTATGGTCCAGATAATCCAACAATGGCTGTCTACCAATTGACGTTCCAAGAATCCAGTACATGCTAAGTCCATGAAGCTGAATGTCTCAGCTGGTCTTCAGTATATACCAGAATTTTGAAGAAGTAAGCTCTATTGCCAGGGAAGGAATGGACTTGCCAGCAACAATGATCTCTATATAGGCTGCCAGCAGGTGTGGCCCAGATTAAAGGTGGATCTTCCCATCTTAAATTCAGATTAGAAATGGATCTTCCCACTTCAGATGATTTAAATATAGTCAAGTTGACATCTAAGAATGGCCATTACAACAGAATTTAGTCCTTTGTATGAACATTTAGTCCTGTGGATTACATGGAAATACATATGAGTAGATTTCAAAAGCATGGCTGAAATTTTAATTGTTGTATTCTAAATAATTAGCTTTCTTCATCAAAGATAAGATCGATCCAGATGCGTATATGAAAAATACTATTTGTTTATATGCAGTGAGTGACTCAGTCCAGTAGCTCTCCACTCTTCCAGTCTGACATCAATGTTCTCACTTTGTAGTCCTTACAACAAAAGACATGGGCTGATATGTAGCATAGTAGAAGAATGCTTGCCTAATCTGTGTGGCATGTTGCTTAGGTTCAATCCCCAGTATTTTTTTTTAAAGATGTTTTTAACAAATCAGAACAATATAAATGATACTAGATTTACCTTATATGCTGAAGCCCAGACTGTGTTTGAGCATCAGAACTGGCTCCTCCTCCTGTCTTTCTTCTCTGCTCTGAGTACATGACCAGACTAGCAAGGATTTCTTCTCTCCTAAACCAAGTATGCTGCTTTTCATTGACCAGCCTGTTGTGTCCCCTCCTCAGGCATCCCTTTATGTTTGCATATGTTTCTTTGCGGACAGATGGGAAATAGGCAGCCTTTCTTTCCTGCACAATATTTATATCTTGCCTGTACAATGTTTATATCTTTCTTCACCTGATCTTTCTTTTGCATTTCCTTTTCTTTCTAAGCTATAAATTCCTGCATGCTGTCCTTCAGACAAGGGGTATCTGGAATATATAAAAAGCTACAAAAATTAAACAGCAAAGCCACAGAGCTGACTATCAATCAATTGGCTAATTAAATGGACAGACAGTTCCCAAAAAGAGAAACACAAATACTCTTTACTAAGTAAATACATTCTTACTGTCTTTAGTCTGTATTGCATTTAATTGCATTCCTGAGATAAAATTTAATTGATCCTTAAGTAATAGAAACAGGGACTTGACTAGCTATTTACAGTTTTGCTTCTGAATAGAGATACTTTCTAGTACTCTCTAGTCCCACTGAACAGTTCTTGGCAGAGCTTTTCCGTTCCTACCTTTACAGGGACATCGACCCTTTTGAAGTTTGTCCAGGGCCTGACTGGTTTTGGCCATTTAAACATCAAGGCTTTTGTTTGCAAGTTCTCCCTAATCTTTGAAGTTCATTTCTGTTTATACTTTCCAGGACAAAGGTGTATGTTTCCTCTTTCAATTACTTACCCTTCGCCCCAGGTTTCCAATGGGAGAGAAGATATATATCTCACAGAGCTTTGGGTTGCATGTTTATGGATCCTGGAATTAACCATCTTTTAGTCGGATGCTGTAAGGTTTCCTTTTTCTTCATCCTTTGGTGCATTCTTTGTCCTAACTTATATCAAGTGTTCCCTCCAGAAATAGGGATGATTTTATAGTGAGAAGCTTGGGTTTGGAGGAGACAGCGTTGTCCCATTTCGTGCTGGCTCGCCAGCAGCCCATCCCAGACAGCAGTGATCTGAGTGCAGGCAACACCACAGCTACCAACCCTGGACAGGTGCAGCCGAGCTCAAAAGCCACGAACTCAGGGCGCTTCTGACTATCCTAAAGTTCTAGATCAGCCATTTGAAAGGTAATTCCTAGTTTCCACAACAATCTATATGTGTGTTGTGTTATGGTGGGTGTGTGTGTGTGTGATGGGTACACTACAGTATACATGTGGAGGTCAGATTAATTCTCTCTCTTACTGTATGTCCCAGCTTGACAGCGAGTACCATCTCTCTAAATTCAATTATAGCTTTTGAGCTTTTGACTACATCTGCTCTTCAGCTATTCCTTTTCCAATGCTCAGCACTTTCTTTTGTTCCTGAAGTTAAAAATACTCATTATAAAAAATTGAAACTTTCAGCACACAAAAAGGGTACTCACAATCCTACCAGCAGACTCTTAGCATTAGTACATGCTGAGAAACATTTCTACGTATTTCAAGTTTTTACATTACTTTTCACAGAACATCATTCACATTTAGTATGTATTTTTTAAAGTTAATTTTCCCTGAAGTATACCCAGAAGCCCTTCTACTTCCTAAGAGCCCAATTTCAATACATTGATCCTGGGCCTCACTGCCTCCCTGTTATTAGAAAGCATTATGCAGGAGCCTTGGGGTAAATCTCAACTTTATTTGTAGATGAACGTTGAGGAGTTCAGCTGTGTGCTGGGAACTATAGATACCCTTTTAAAAGGTCACAGTGTACCTCTGATGTGTCTTCTCTGCTCACATCTACAGTTAGGGTGGAAGGCATTGGCTAGACTATCTCGAGCCAACTTTATATTCTAGAAAACTTATGAATTTGATGTAGTGGTATGTGTGGAATTCAGATTTTTCTTTCTTGAGATGTAAATCCCAAGCTGTTTTTCCATCTTCATCTATGTGGTACAGTGAGCAAGGAGGTGACTACTTCTCTGATGAGTGCCCTCAGCAGTGCTCCACAGAGTTTGCTCCTTCCGGTTCAGAGACTTTTCTCCCTCACACCATGTCTAGAAGCTGCTGTCGCAAAATCTCCCTGCAAGGACTTGTTTACCCACACTGAAACGAATTCATTTCTTCAAGTGGCAGGAAGCTTAGAAATACTGCTGTCTTGGAAGCTAAACCCAAGAAACTTAGTTTCCTAACTGGGTTGTGTGGTTGTTGAAACTTCATCACCTTTCACCTGAATCTCTGCTGTGTTTTGCAAATGAGGAGCTGGTGAGAAGCATAAGCAGCTGGAAGCTGGCAGAGCTTTAAGTGGGTAAAGCTTGCAGTGTTAAGATCATAGCCCCAAATTACTTAAGGGCCTCTGCTGACATGGAAATAACTCTTTGCTGCGGAGAGATTGGGTATTCAGATAGATTTTTTTATGAAGGAAATAAATATTTCAGCATGCAAACACTACCCAAGCGGGTAGTGATACTTCAAAACAGGGTCAGAGGTCAGGTTTTTTTTCTGTTTGTGTTTTGAGATGGCTCCAAGTTGAAAGGTATTGCACATTACTACCTGCCCTGGGCATCACGTGGTAAAGTAATTACTGCAGCTAGTGCAAAATATGCACATTCATTTTGATTTCCAAAGATCCTGAGATTTCCTTCTGCATTTTTTTGTGGTCCTCATTATAAAAATATACAACATGTAGAATGATGGTTCTCCACCCTAAGTGGAGAAGAGTCACACTTCTGTCTGACAGCTCAAGTTCTTGTATTTATTTTAGCAGGCTTAATTTTGGACTAATAAAAAGAGTAAGACTAGGGTCTGTTTGGTTTTGTTGTTTTCTTTTCTTTTTTCTTTTTAAGAGTCTAGTACCATTCATGGTCATACTTTGCCTTTAAAGCATGCAACAGATCCCCCAGGAGCTGATGACCCTAGAGGAAATGCTGCCCTGATGGTCAGCCAGTAAGTGCAGTGTGTTCCAGGGCCCAGGCATCTTCAGGTTGGAGGGATGTGGGCCCTGCAGTGTTGGAATTGCTGCTTCTGCAGCGTTTTCTCTCTGCCTTCCAGTAGGGAAAGTAATTAATTAGTAAACACACACACAGCTCCTACCAGAAGCAGCAGGTACTCGTGGTGGCTGCAGCAGGCCAGGTGGTGGGGAGACAAGGATTAGAGCTGCAGTGTGCACCCCAGTCTAACTAGTGGGACTGTGTTCCTGGCAGCTGGCAGCGTGGTAGACTGGACCCACTGTTGTCAACTGCTCCGACTCTTTTTACATGAGGAGCCAGGCAGGAATCCAAATTTAGATACGAAATTCTGGCAACTAACATATACCACTGTCTGAAAACACATTTGAAGGCCGGCTTTGGCTGACATGCCACAAGTTAGACTTCTGCTCTGCAAATGTGCCACAGGTCTTGCCTCCCATTCTCCTGGGGAGGTGTTGTGGTGGGAAAAAGAAATTATAAAGAATGCTGAGTCACCCATTATGCATTATAAAGAATGCATAGTCACGTTTATGTCATTTATTTTTAGTGACATGTACCCTTTGTAAAGACTGACAGTTGGGATGAAATTCTAGAAAGCATAGAGGGCAGAGCTCCCCCAGCTCATTATACTTCCTGATATCTAAGCTATCACAAAGTGCTCAAACGATTATCTACCCCCGATTCCCAGCACCTTGCCCCCTCTCACTAGCCCATCAGCCTTTGGAGCATGGTTGTTTAAAGTCTGTTCTGGCTGGACGCTGTTCCCATTCCTCCCCAGCCTCCTAAGCTTCAGCGGAAAAGAGTGTTCTGTGGTTTAACAGAGATCATCTCTTTACTGTGTAATTCTGAGTAATGGCTGGGTTATCCAGAAAAGGCCTTCCCTCCTTCAGTGACACTATAGTATGATGGATTTACTGTTGACTCTCTTGGCTTCCTTTGACCATCTTGTTGCTTTCCCACCTGACATCTGAGTTTCTTGAGCAGAGAGGAACAGTGCTAACTAGAGGAATCAGCGTGTCTTCAGCCTCCATTGAAATCCTTCCAAATAGGTGAAGTTTTAGTTTAAAACCTGCCATTAACTGCTGGCCTCTGGCAAGAAGAACAGAAGGTTGCCTATTTGTTGCAGTGTGTATGGAAGGATGAGAGGAAAGAGGGAGGAAAGGTGGCAATTAGCGAATGACATTTATGATCCATTTATAAAATACAAATGAAATAATTGGTTACAAAATCACAGCAAGCCTCCGCTTGTCCTTTACAGCCTTGCTCTCAATACATCGTGAAACTTTATAGGCATTCTTTACAGAGAGTGGATAGCAGAAGACTTAAGACACCAAGCCAGAGCTCTAGGACTGGCTGGGGGACGGAAGGTTCTTGACTTCCGTCTCCTGTTCTCTTCACAGACATAACTCATTTCTCCTGTGGATCCAGAGGCAGGGGATTCGCAGATTCAGGCAGGGATTCAGCACAGAGTTGGGTTAGGATGACCAAATGTGAAAAAGAAAACTAAGGAAATCTCACCCCTAAAACTTTTAGTGCACAGGGGCCCACTTCACTCTATGCTAAGATTAAAGTGCCACATTCGTAAAAGAGGGGTGGTGGGCGGTACCATGCTCCATGGCAGCTCCACTGTCCGCCACCATTAAAATACTGGATGAGATGCACAATCCAGCCAGCGCAAAGTTGACACCAAATGCCAGCTCTGGCTGACACCTTTCAGCTCCCAACCCCTAATGACTGTTGGACCTTTCATCTTTTCCCTAGCAAGAAGACATTTGATGAATAAAATGAAGCTATTTATATTTTTATTTTATTTCATTTTTGCGCTGCTTGAGATAGAACTCTGGGCCTCACACACACCAGGCAAACGCTTTGCCACTGAACTACACCCACAGTCTGTGTTTGTAGTTTGAAAGTTGTATGTGTATGTGGCCTTAAATATGATGCTAAATTTAAAGTCTGTCTGGGTAAGAAACCTCTAGGCTGAGTTTCAGCTGAGATGGTCCCTTTAGTTTTGAAAAGTCTTAAACTTTTCAGGCCTACAAAGCAGGCAAACAAACAAAACAGGGTTTATATCCTTTATTTCTTTACACTCTTGACTGAACTTCAGTAAAACTGGCCAGTCCGGTTTAGAAAAGAAAGCCGAGTGGGAGTATTTCCAGCTTGCATTCCTGCTCTCAGTCCTGTGCGATCGCTGACAGGCAGTTCTGATTCTAAGATAAACTATGCTGCACTGATACCCCAGTGCTCTTATTCTGCTTAAAACAAAACCACCTTCACCAAACACCGGAAGTTCACTTTATAGTTAAAAATGGGATTGAAATAGAAAAGGCAAGGCGACCGTCCGTCTATCCCCCCAGCTGGGTCAGGTTGAAGAAGTTCAAGTTGTCTTGAGCTCACTATTGAGGCCAGCAACGTCTTGTTCCCTGTTCCTTTGTGAGGCCAACCTTGTGCTCAGTGGGCACCAGGGCTGAGTCTCATCCCAAACGCCTGGATATCTGACGAGCCTTTGTGTGGCACAGGAAGGGCCCCGTCATGAATATGCAATTGGCAGCACTGTGTAGTCTCCTGCTAGAAACACAAAAAGAAGACTCTGATCTCAAAGTTGGGAGCTGATTTCTGATTCCAGCCCCCTCTCAGGATCTGCTTAAAACTCTAATCAAGCTGATTGTATTGACTGGAATTCTAATTTCCCATTTAGGGTTTGCTATATAATCTCTGGTAGAGTGTGTCTAATCGTCATGAAACAGGGTCTTCTGTAAATGCTATAGATTTTCTTCCCTTGTGTGTCTAGGCTAAGGCAAACTGCAGTTAGGTCTAGCAGTAGAAACCATGGATTACTGAGTAAACTGGTTTTTTGTGTCACTGTGTCTTTTTTGAAAGACCAACTCAAATTCTGTCTCCTGTAGCTTTGATCCTTTTCATGTAATTCTAAGTACACTTGTCATTATAGTAACTGTTGTTTGTATGTTATTTTAGCTTTTTACTTAAGTAGCTATTTAGCAATTTAAATGAAAACGTAATTAGGTTACATCTGTTTTACATGCATGTAATACCACACAGATGTATACTTCTATTAAAGCCATATTTTCTTTCTGGCAAGAAAAGTCAAAAGCAGAATCATGCCACTCATTAGAATGTATCTTGCTCTTAAAGGGAATGTATGCCACGCACAGAATTGTTGGTTATGGAGTGGTGAGAGTCATTCAGTTCTGTGATTTGAAGAGTGAAAATATCAAGTAAGAAACAAGCTGGTAAACTCCATTTAGTCACATACAGCATTAGAAGAAATGTTAGAGCCTTCCCAGCCCCTGGTTGGGAGCATGGGCAAATTAAAGCCACATCACAAACTGGCCCTATGAGTCCACACGCTGTGAAGGTGTCAGGGAACAGCTAGGGTTCTAGCCCAGCTCTATGCTGACTTCAGTGAGCTGCTGTGCCCGTTTCTGTTAGTCAAACAAAATGAAAGCAAAACACACCCAAGGGACTAACAAGCATCCAGGTACTTTGAAGAATATGAAGTATAATTGCCAGAGTTCCATTAATATACAAGCTAAAATCAGCATGAACAATGAGCCCCTGAGATACTCTGAATTCTTGTAGGTACAGTGGGGATTGAACCAAGAAAATTAATTTTCCTGTTTAGGGAACTATCACCTTTTTTACAGCCTGTTAATGGGATTTATAAAACATCATGTCCGACAGTCATTTATCTTGTTTGCTAACTCGACACATCTGGACTGTCTGGAACCAGGTTAACACTTTAAAAGTTGTCCATTTGTTCCATGTATGTTCAGCTTTTCATAGCAGCTTTTTAAAATAGTGGCCTTAAAACATCAATAAACTATTTTCATATAGCTCCCCCCCTTGCTCCTTGTAAATATGGCTAAACTTTTAGCATCCTGCTACTTGGTGACCTGTTAAATAACTTAATGTACTTTCAAATTGCTTGCTTGGAGCCAGGACAACAGGAAGCCAGGAGG
Organism: Pachyuromys duprasi; assembly: GCA_028658305.1. Classification (NCBI taxonomy): domain Eukaryota; kingdom Metazoa; phylum Chordata; class Mammalia; order Rodentia; family Muridae; genus Pachyuromys; species Pachyuromys duprasi. The sequence goes on from CM053744.1 coordinate 29,352,288, forward strand.
AGCCAGCTTTATGACAAGTCCCCTTTGCACATAGGCCTCCAGCTGAGCACTAAAGGAAATATTCTACCAGTGTTTGCAGGTCCAGCTTCCCAGTGGTCCTTCCTGATTCTGAGGAAGAATGGATGGTTCTTCCCTTTCATGGTAGCTTAAGATATTCCCTCTCCTCTGTGACTGTCATTCCCAGGTCAGCAAACCAGGTTTACAAGTCTCACATTCCACAAAAATGAAAAGAAAGAAGATATGGCATTCATGGTACTTACAGTTCATCTGAGGAGCAGGTGAATGGAGGATTGCAGGTAAATAGAATACCAAGGACAGTGACACAGGAGCTACATGGAGATGCTGCCAGCATGCACTGGGATCAGAGGGGAGAGAGGGAAGTTGGGGCCTTCCATTTGACCCCAGTTGGCATCAGAAAAAAATGTAATTTTTTTATTGTTGGTGGTGGTATTTTGTTTTGTTTTGTTTTTTTATGTCAAGGGAGCATTCCAGGTTTTAAGAATAGAATGGGTGGAAACAGGAGAAAATGTAAGAGATAGACATGAAGCAATGGCCATCAAGGAATGTTACTTACTGGTCCAGCTTCCTATTGATGGTGCCACCCTGGGCAGGTGGTCCTGGGGTGTGTAAGAAGGCAGACTGAGCAAGACACAAGGAACATGCCAGTAACCAAAACCTCTCCATGGCTTGGCTTCAGTTCCTGCTTCCAGGTTCCTGCCCTGACTTCCCTCAGATGTGTAAGATGAAGTAAACCCTTTTCCTTCCAAGTTGTTTCTGGTCCTGTCGTGGTATTTTATAATAGCAAAAGAATGAAACTAAGAGATATCCTTAGTGCCATGTCAGACTGTGGCCTTACATTGCTCCTTCCTTTGGATATAGGCTTTTATGGCCATCTTTGAGATGAGACCAGCAAAGTTTGGGTAGGTGGAGCCATTTTCCAAAGTTTTACGGCAGTGAAGGTTCATAAGGTTGAGTGGAGACTAGACCCTTCCTCTAGAAGGAATCTTTGCCTTGCTCAGTTTTAGACATCTCAGTGTCCTCTCATGGGTTACCGTTTAAGCTGAGAGTCATCATGATCTTTCCCCAAGGATGGTAAATGTAGTAGATGCAAATAGTGACTGTTCCTTCTGCGGCCATTTATTGAACATGTCTCAAGTGTCTGGCATGCTACCTGCTTTGCTCTAATTTCTACTGACTAAATATAGTTTATTTTATTTACTTTACTTTCTTCTGACTAAAATAGATCATTCTGGGCAATGGCAGTGCACGCCTTAATCCCAGCTCTGGGGAGGCAGAGGCCTATATCTTGAGTTGGAGGCAAGCTTGCTCACAGAGTGAGATCCAAGTCAACCAGGACTACGCAGAGAAATCCTGTCTCAGGAATGAATGAATGAATGAATGAATGAATGAATGAATGAATGAATGAATGAATGAATGAATGAATGAATGAATGAATGACTAAGTATTCACCCTTCCCCCTCCAAGGCCTTTTGAGCATAGAAGAGAGAGTTGAATCCTGGCTTCTGTGTGTGCTGTGGAATTCTCATTGGTTTAGTATATTGTATTCTTGCTTGCTTGCTGTCACTGGAAGGCCACCCAAAAATATGCCAACATCTGTAACCTAGATCTTAGTGTGTGTTCGTGTTTCTTTCTCTCACTGTGCCCAAGTTCAGCTACTAACTGGATAATACACTGTTAAGCCAGATCATGGCACTTGGGAAAACAACACCCAAGACTCCAGATCAGCTCACCCTTAATTGTCCAGCTGGCTAGCAGCGTTTGCCATGCGGCAGCTCTTGGACGAGGTGGATGTGTATCCGCTGCTGTGGTGGGAGATGCAGGGACACTGTATCAGATGTGTTTCACCAGGAAAACAAGATTGATTTATTGTGTTGCGCGAGGGCGAAGTGGACCCGACACCACTGTGCCACATCCCTTTTTTTTTTTTTTTTTATTCCCTTGTCTGCTAAGTATGCAAGTACAAACAGCTTTAACACAATTTCTTACCTAGAAAGGAGCCTGGGGCTGCATCCAAGTACATTTAACATATGAAAATTGAGCTGCTTTGAACTTGTATGTTTTTGATAACTGCTTGGTATGCTTCCTGGAGGATCACCTGTAGGCTTTTCTTTCCAACTCCTAATCCCTTTGATTGAGTGCCAGGACAGATAGCTCTCATTGAATAGCTCCAGAGTCTCGTAATTCTTCCTTCATTCAGAGTTGAAAGGAAGCAGTCCAGATTCAATGGGCAAATCCTCAGGTTGAGCTGGAGCAGCTCAAGCACTTTAAAGCTGGGATTGTTTTGTTCTAAAATAAGGTTCGGATGGGCTACCGAGTGTTTCCACAAGCCCGCTGCTGCCAGGAACTGCAGCAAGTGGAAGAAACCCCAGCTTCTGTCAACCCCCACCAGCTCCCTGCTTCTTATAACCCAGAAAGTCCGAATTTTACAAGCAAGCCGGTATGAGGTTTTCATGTGGGTATAAGAACATGCTTGACTCCTTGTTTTCCCTCCTCTCTGCGACCAAGTGGCACACTCCTGTCTCCTTCTCCCCTCCCCTGTCAAGGAGGGGAAAAGAACTGTTATCTTTACAAATGTGCCTGGTGGGGACAGGGCTACATCAGTTCAAGATGCTTTTATTTTGAAGCTGTTCGGATGAAGAGAAAGTGCTGTAGCTTGAGGAACCTAGCAATTCTTACTGCCTACTCCTCAGCTAAACACCTCTTTTGAGGGGCACCTACCTGGAATTGTCCCACAGTCTCTGTTTTGAGAGATCAAGTTCACCCAAAAGATGGCTCCTTTCTGCTTAACATCCTGTATCTGTCCTATTTGGCCCAGCAGCTTGTCTGTGGGAGACAGCACAGCACAGCTCCTTTCTTTGTGACTGGTGCCCTGTTTCAGAAGCTTGAAAAGCCACCTCCACGTTCAGTGTGTGATTGGCCCTGATCATCTTATCAGAACAGCCCTTCTCTCTGGTGGACAGTCTCACTTTCCTCTGCTACTGGATGCACAGGCAGACCATCTCAGCCATTTTTAGAAAACTAGAAAGCTGAGCACCTCACCCGGGTTGAACCTGGGGAAAGACTAGGAGCTTTATAGCCTTCATCCCACCATACACTTCTAGTCTAGCTGTTGACACCAAGCCTCTGTCAAGAACATCATAGAAGACATTATGTGGTCGTGAAAAAGGTTCAAGGCTGGACTCCTCCCATAAGGGAGGCTACAAAGTGATAATCGTGGTCCACATAGGTCTCTTCTGAACTCATTTTGCATGTGGTTTGGGGGCTGAAAAGTTCTGTCTGGATCTTCTGGGATTAGCTCCTCCTTAGTTTATGAATTTTGACCCATCAGTTTGGTCTTGATCGTTAGATTCTTCCCATCTCCTTACATCTGAAAGGCTCTATGGCCCTGTAATCATGTCATTTTAAGGTGCTTTCAGTAATATGCAAAGAATGCTGGATTTTAACACTTCACTATAGAAGGGTGGTGTGTGTCTGTTACTGCTGAGATCCTTATAACAATACTTTGGAACGAGAGGAGAAATTTTATGACACATTTTATTGTATTCCTAAATGTGAAAGAGGATTCTAATTGAGAAATAAGTGGCCATACGTTTTCATTCTTACTTAGCCCATGTAGCCATTTTAATGCCCCTTTTATGGTTGACTGGTTGATGTTTTAAAACAAGTTCTTCAGGGACTCTATGCCCATTAGTCATTGGCAATAAAATCTGAACTTTACTAAAGTAAAACATGATGCTATGGGACAATTAAGAGGACTTTCAGAGATGCCTGTGAATATGAAATACAGTGATTTCTGTTATTAATGGATTTGGAAGAAACCGGCCCACCTCTTGTAAGCTCAATCATGTATATTGGGGGTTATATTTTTACTTTATTTCATGTTTCTCTCAAGTCAGTAGGGGTTCCAGAGCAGGCGCTTAAGGTATACCAACCTTTTTCTTTTTTTTAGCCTGCTTCTGAATATAAGCCTTTATTTATTTATTTATTTTCATTTTACGTGGAAAATGGGATGATGTCACTTAGGAAAGCATTTTCCCCCAAAGTGGTTTTGGGAGCCAGAATCTGGTAAAGTGTTATTTAAAAGCGATAACACAGTCAGGCTCTGCTTTGTGCTTTAAATAATTGCGGGATTTACAGGCCATATCCCCAACCTGTCCAGTTTTATGGAGGGACAAAATACAGGGATTCATTTTATCATAGTTTCTTTAAAAACACATGCGATGCTTATTTCTCTGCTGCTACAGTAAGGTCTTTGTGTTATTAAGCTTAGTTTGTAGTAATTTAGGAGCACTGCAATTTGGTAGTTATTTAATTTGCAAATGGGCTTGGCCTTCGTAACCTCTGAAGGAAAACATTACTTTCGTCGACTCTCAATTGCCAACTACAGAGTAGAGTTAGACCTTAAAAGCCTCCCTCTAGCTCCATAGAAGACACGTCCCAGCGGACTTGCTGCGCCTCTGGCTGTAGTCTGCAGTTCTCTGCCCCAGTGCCCTGCCACCACCCCAGGTGCTCCTTCTGGGAGGCTCTTGACACAGCATCTAAGGACTCTTCTAACCAGCCTGTGAAAGACTTGAGACAGCCTTGGCATCTTGCTGCTGCTGTCCATCAGATTGTCCCTATGCTCCCATCCACAGCACTGTCTAGAGCTCACAGGGCCCATTTGCCACATCAAGTAAGCACTGTTCCCCAGTGAGCCTTCTGAGAACAGGGTTTACTCCATTTGTGTCCGAAGCTGCCACTAGAGAACAACACAGTGAGAAGTGTTTCTTGCCTTTAAAAAAGTGGTCAACAAATGCTGACAGAGGCGTGTAAGCAGGAGTTCCTTGCTGCCTTAAAACTTATCTGACAGCTCTTGTGAGACCACCAAGGAAAGCCAGTGCTGAGCCAGCGAGCATTGACGTCACAGACCACCAGCGGTTTTGCAGAAACTCATGAAGAGGATTCAGTAACTCTGGCTACCATATTAATGTTGTCTTGGAAGATGTGCTTTGTTACCTACCTGAGGCAGGTACCCTCCCCCTCCCCTGCCTTCTTCACCTTTGTTCAGCTGTTGGGTAGACATCTCTTGATTTCAGTGGCAATGGGCCAGCCAAGGAAGAAAAACCATGTTTGGATTAAGCCAATTGTGGCATTCCTGCTTCCCTCCTGATGTCCAGTTTAGTAGCTTCCTCTTTGAGTGTGTGGCCCCATGATAAATTCTGAACTGTGAGACATAAAGGCATATCGCCGCTAGGGACAGCTGGCACATATTTTTCTTACTGTGAAGAGCATCTTGCCATTCAGAGTTGCCTGTTCTCTGCCCTTCCAGAGGTGCCTCCTTTTGGTTTATAGTGAAAGGACTTTACACCAGGGCTTTAGCAGCCAACTCTCTGGGATGGGTGTGGGGACAAAGACGTATCATAGTCATGTTGGTAAGACAGATGGCTAGAAAGAACCTGGGGCTATGGTGACCAACCTGAAGTTTCCATCTCTGGACACCTCTTCAAAAAATAACTGTCCTGATGGTTTAAACTTTGGATAGTTGGTTTTCTATCCTTTGAAAGACACCATATCCCAGCTGATCCACTTGCTTCTAAAGGGAAATGAGAGAGAGAGAGAGAGAGAGAGAGAGAGAGAGAGAGAGAGAGAGAGAGAGAGAGAGAACTGTAAACAGAGAGTACCCTGAGGAAGGTTAAATAGAATAAATGAGTAGAATATGTGAACTTGGCAATGTAAGTGTGAAACCCACCAAATGACACTAGAGCACTGATTATTCAAGAAACATTCAACTTTTTGTCAACGTTCTTGGATTCTGAGGGTACGGAGGCAAAAAATGGTTTCTATTTCAAAGAGCATGGAGTCTAGTAGGAGATGGGCAGGTAACTAAGAGGGTGAAAGTTACCAGGGAGAGAGGTTGTTTTGTTCTAGGAGAAAGGGTCTTTCTGTCTAGCTTGACATGGTACTTAGTACTCACGGTACTGACTGACAGAGCTGGAGAGATGGCTCATCAGTTAAGTGTACTGACTGAGTTCAAGTGAGAAGACAATGAAACTGTATATAGGCTAGGAAATAAAAGGGGACGGAAATGGTTCCCTGGGTGAGGAAACAGTGAACACAAGGAACACATTATAAGGCCAAGAGGTATAGAGAAATAGAATATTTAGAAATATTAATGTTTTACCCAAATTTGATTTGAATCCTGGGTGCTAAGTCCTGGCAAGGCCAGTGGTAAGCTGCACTGTATGTTTGTATTATCAGGGGACGTTTTTTGAGACAAGGTCTTTTTTGTAGTCCTGGCTGGCTGAGAGCTCACTTTATAGACCAAGCTGACTTCCCATCTCAAGAGATCCACCAGCCTCTTCCTCCCTAGTGCTGGGATTAAAGGCATGGCCCAGCATGCTTGACTATATCATTCTTTATGCTGTGTAACTTTTAAAATATTACTGTTGTAAGTGAAAGAACAAGAGGAAATTAGTATCTTCCTCGGAACTGAGAGTACAGGAGATGCTAAATGATGCAACAGAATAAATAGAGATCACTTCCAGGGTCATTGGAACCAATGAGTTAAGTAAAATTGAAAAGTGTTGATTACTGGTAGGCAATCACATGGCCCTGGATGTCTCCTGTTGATTGTCTTTGCCCAAAAGAAGACTGCTACGGGAGCATTTTCCAAAATGTATTTGCCCTTCCCCCCTTTTTTACAACAATTAGGGAGGATGTATAAAGAATAGGAGTGGGACTGAAAGATCCCTCTCAGCTTAGAGGAACAGTACAACAGGGCATGAGTAAAGGAGGCATTTCATGAAATGGGAAAGTCAAGTTTGTGCTTATGGCAAGTGTGCGAGGCAATAAAGAGACAAAAGAAACAAACCAAACCAGTTGAAGCAGGGAGGTTGCTGATAAGCAAAGCCCAAGGCTACACAGGAACTTCTGAGCACCTTTGCTCCTCATGTCCAGTTTTATCACTAGTTTCTGTGTTCCAGGAAAAGGCTGGCCTCCAGATCACACACTTTATCTAATCACCTGATCCTCCCATTAGAGTAGTCACAAAGCCCCAACTCATGTTGACAAGTGAAAAGAGTTAAATGGCTAGTAGCGTTTAAAAGTTCGAGGTTGCCTCGCATGGTGGCAGAGGCAGATGGATCACTATGCATTTGAGCCCAACCTGGTCTACAAGTCTACAAAGCAAGTCCAGGACATCCAAGGCTACACTGAGAAACCCTGTCTCAAAAAACAAAAACAAAAAACAAAAACAAAAAACATGGTTAACTAGCATCAGGCACAGCTTGCTCCAGAACTGATTCATCTTATTCCTTTTAGGTTCTTAGTTGCCTCATACTTGCTATCATCCTCATGGCTGCCTGAAGCCTCTGCCTCTCCTCCCTTGATTACAACACCTACAAGTATCACAGGTCCCACAAAGGGATAGATTTCGTTTCCCAGAAGCTCATCCTCTAAACATACCTCCAGAAACTGGACTATGTCTATCCCTGAACTAAGTCATATGACCTGGGGATAAGGCCCATGTTAAGTCAGTTTCCATGCATACCCGCTTGCTTTCTCTTGAGCTGTGGAAACTGCCAAAAGAAAATGGAGAGTGCCAGTCCCAAGAGTAGGGAATATTCCAGAAGTAACCTGTCCTCTCCAAAAAAGGGAAATTTTCACAAGCGGCTTTAGATTTTACCAAACATGACTCTGGATTCTAAGTGTCAGAATATTTAGGGTCCCAGGTCTGACAGCATGAATTAGGCCCCTCTGCGTGGAGCACCCGGGTGCTGACAGCCGTCATGGGGAATGCTGAAGCTCGCTGAAGAAGTCATGCAGTAAATCCTCTTTGGAAATAAACAGAAAGCAGCTTTTGAGAACCAGGCTTTTACCCCAGACCAGAACCTGTCAGCCACAGGCAGAAGTCATTAGCAGGATTTATGCTTGCCTGTATCCAGCAAGGAGTCAAAGGGAGATCCACAGCAGGGGTCTCTCCTTCCGGAAGCCCAGCAAAGGAATGGGGAAGACTCTCCGGGTAAAGTTTCAAAGAACCTAATGCAGAAATCCCCTTAACAAACACTGGGATTTGGGTTTGTAACTCATCCTTCTCAGTTTAGGGCCTGGGGAGGTGACAGCCATAGGCCTGCACCAACAGAGGGAGGAAGAGAGGGGGAGATGGGTCAGGAATATGGAAACTGCTTAAAATAATGCATCTTTCCTAACTTGGCACCACGTGCATTTTTGCTTGGTAGAGACCTGTGTTGTGAATGACCCTGGCAACTGGTGGCTGGCCTGTAGGCACATCTTCTTTCTATTTATAACTTCATTTTGCCTCTAATAAGAATGTACCATTAGGGACTCAGTGGTTAAGAGCATTGGCTGCTTTTCCAGAGGACCTGGGTTCAATTCTCAGCACCCACAGCCCATAACTGTCTGTAAAAGTGGATCTGACTCCCTCACACAGTCATACATGTAGGCCAACTGTACATAAAAATAAAAAAAAAATTAAATGTCACTTTGGAGTGATCGTACAAACATGTACCATTAACTGGTTGGATCCTTCTAAAATCTGTGGGAAAAAAAGCCAATTGTCTCCACACTGCATTGCAGGTCTCGTCACTTTACTGTTTCTGCCTCAACAGAAACATACAAAACCAAGACTTGGCTTTTCTCTCTGTTCTGTATATGCCTCTAGCATTGAGAAATGGTAACAGGGTCTATAGCCTACTTTCTGCAAGAGGTATAAAGTTAACACAGACTGCATCCTGGGGGCTGTGAGTCTGTGGACCGTTAATGCGTTGCTGGCCCTTGGCCGCCACTCAGAACCTAAGCAGCCACTTTTTCTATGGCTTTTCTTTTTCCTCTCATGTTTGGTTGTGAACTTATTTTGACTGAGGATTTACTTGTCACCCTATGTTGACATTTCACATTATTGCATTAAAGAAAACCTAGGAGAAAGCAAACAAGCAAGTGTATCCCGACAGGTCACAGACGTCCTACTCAGATTTCAAAGAAAAGCGGGTAGCAGGCTTAGGGTGGAGAATAGGAAACAGATATGTTCATGGGAGGGGCATCTCTTAGAGCTTGGGCTAGAAGTGGGCGTTCCACCCAGGTAAGGGTTAGCTCCTGAGACTCAGGGGAGATTCTGGTCCCTCTGCTGTCTCCAGGAAATGCTGCGGACTCATGCTAACATTCTGATTTTCTGATTATAAGTGACTGCAACAACAAAGAGAATAACTCTGCTCTGAGAACTGTTGCCACAGTGTCTCTAGGGGACAGGTTTGCTTTGGTCTGTAAATTCCCCAAAGGCAAGCTGAGACTATGTAAATTAAAGAAATGGAGCCAGTGACAACCAACTCTGGTTTTATTTGACTTTCCAAAGCACATGTCCATCAACGTGTTCCAGGCAGCACAGCATGATTAAAGCAAAGCAACAGTCACTGTGTGCTGGGTTTTAGTTGCTGTCGTGTGTGCTGGGGCAAAGTACAGCCACTGGCTGTACTTTTTGACCTTGCAGCTATTTTCCTTGATTCATCAGAATTTTGTTTTATTTTAAACTAGTATCACACAGTGTAGCAAAGCTCCGCCCCAAACTCACAATTCTCCCATCTCAGCCTCCTAAGTACTGGAATGACAGGCTTGTGCTCCTCTACCCAGTGTCACTGGGTCTAACAACAGAAAACAGGCCGGTAGGCATTCTGAGCTACATCCCTCCCTCCCTCCCTCCTTATTTGACCCTCATTTTACTCAGCTTAAGCTAGATCTGAGCTAGCAAGACTTCCTCCACTTGAGTGTGACCATCCAAGGCCCTTTTTTTTTTTTTTTTTTTTTTTACTGTCTTGAATTTAGTTTTTAAAACTTTGAAAATTCATCTTTGCTTTATGTGTATGGGTGTTTTGCCTGCATGCATGATTGTGTATCACACACATGCCTGGTGCCTGAGAAGACCTGAAGAAGGTGTCAGGTCCCCTGGATCTGGAGTTACAGATGTCTGTGAGCTGCCATGTTGGTGCTCAGAATCGAACCCAGGTCCTCTAGAAGAGCAGCTAATGGGTCCTCTAGAAGAGCAGCTAATGGGTCCTCTAGAAGAGCAGCTAATGTTCTTAACTGCCGGGCCCTCCCTCCAGTGCCTTGAATGCATGTTTATCAAACTTTAAGCAAAGATGTGGTGCACTTTCTCTGTCATCATTTTACACATGGTGTTAGGTTAATGGAAAAGGTCTTTACTTGTCTTGTCATATTACCCTGTAGAATTCCAGAATGGCTTCAGCTGGTCAGAGTCCGATTTTATAGTTATTTTTATAAAGTGATGATTCTTTTGAGAGAATGTTAGTGCCCTCTTAAAAATGTATGTCACCAAATGAAAGATAGTAACAGATATGGATGAAGGAAGAATAACTGCAACTCTTATACACTGCTGGTGAAATTGTAAAGTATGCAACTGCTATGGGAGATCACAAAGCTACCACAGAGCATATGACCTAGCCACACCACTCTTTGTACCTAAGAGAGGTGGGAACCTGTATTCATATAGACCTTTTATGCAACATTGTTGATAATGTCCAAAAGTGGAAGCAGTCCAGACGTCAATCAGTGAATCATCAGTGCCAGATATGTCCATTTTGGCAGGTAAAAATCACGAAGTTCTCAAACACACTACTACGTAGATGGATTCTGCTATCAGTAGACTATGGAAGACACCAGTCAGTCTACCATCTCCTCGTGCATGTGTGTCCAGAAACAAAAGTAGGTTGGTGGTTGTATGATGCTGGAGTGAGCAAAAATAGAAACTTAAAACCACTGCAGTATAGTCTTGAAATGGGTGAGTCATATGGCATATGAATTTACATTGCATTAACAAAAATAATTTAACCCCCCTCAAATCCATAGTGTCAAACTATGTCATTCCCCATTGAAGACCCTGTGCCACACCTACAAGAAATGTCAGTCTCCTTACGCTGCTTGCCAGCCTGTGCGTCAGCCCTTCATCATTCCCCCACACTGGGCTCTCTCTCTCCCTGAGTAAGCAGTATTTTTGTCCTGTGGTTAAGGGGAGGAGGGGCTGTAACTGTCTAGTCCAGGCTAGGCACATATTCACGAGCCTCCTGCCTCAGCCTCCTCAATACTGACCTTATATGAATTTCACATTTTATTGTCGAAAAGTTGCCTCCTTAGGCCCTCCTTGACTATTCTCGGTGAAGGTCCCTCCGCATCCCCTGCACAGACAACTCATTCTGCCAGTTTTCCCTCAAAACACTCAGCACTGTCTGAAAGACCTATTTCTTTACTGATTTATTCTGTGTCTCCCTGCTAAGATGAGGTAACTGTGTTACTAACTCTTGCGTGCCCTGGGTCCACCTCAGTTCTGGGCATATGTATTTCTTCCGTATGTATTGGGAGGATGAATGAGCCATGTCTATTAGCTGGGGATAGATGCCTACTTCTGTTCTAGTAGCCCCCGTACTGGAAATAGACAAAAGCCTTTTACCTGGGAACCTCTATTTCCTGTCTCTCATGTACCCATCCAGTGACACAGAGGAGGCTGATGTGTTGACCTTAATTGCTAAAGGGGGCCCAAAAACATGGAAAAAATAACTTTGAAAATGTGATTTAATTATAAATTTGCAAAATATTGTTATACTTTGATTTACTCATATCCACTTGGTCTCTATTGTTATATATATATATATATATATATATATATATATGTAGTTTTGAAGCTGCACACTGTAGTTTTGTTTCACTGTCTTTGTTTTTTCTTTTGCTCTATAACATCATTGGAAGCCCTTTGTGTGACATTTCCTCATAGGCATACAGTACTGTCCCTCAGCTCCTTCAGCTCCTAAGGGTCAAGTTAGATTTCAGAGTCCCTTCCTAGAAACTCAATGCACCTGTGCCAGCCTCACTAGATAAAGATATTCACTTCCTGTGAATCTCAGCTGCCTAGCACCCCACTCTGGAGAAATGGGGAGCAATACCAGCAAGCAGGCCCTGTTGTCTGGTCCCCTTGGCAAGTTGTCTTCTTTGACCCTGATGTGCAAAGCCACCTGCCCCATGGTTTCAGGTACAGCCTCAAGGGAAAGCAGGGAAACTCTGGGGTAGAGATTTTCCTTTTGCTGGAATTCCCACCTATGGTTTCCAGGAATGATCCATTTGGGGAATTTGGGGGCAGGAGGAACAAAACCAACAACCAAAAGATTTCCCTCTTTTCTAAGGCTCACGATTGGCTCTGAGGTGTTGCCAACGTAGCACACTTGTACCAGAGAGCAGACATTAGTGAGAAAGCGGTGTAGGCTGGTTTGAGTTCCTAGATGGGGACTTGGGAAAGAAGAGAGGATCAAGCTGACATCAGTTACTATGCCGAAACAACTTATGCCACTTGTCATCCAGTGTCATTCACATTTAATGAGGAAATGCAAACAAAAATGAGGTTCATGTTAATTGTTCTAGGGTTATATTTTCTTAATCTAAGGTATCTTCTAGAATTTTGTCTCAACGTTTCTAGACTGGTATTTTTAAAAGGAGTGTTTGACGTCTTCTCAGCAGCGCACATAGCTTATGGGTAGCAATCTTGCTGTTTAAAAAATCATCTGAAGTCATTTTATGCTTTATATTTTCTTCTAAAACTCAGAAGAGCTGGGCATGGTGGCACATGCCTTTAATCCCAGCACTCTGGGAGGCAGAGGTGAGCAGATCTCTGTGAGTTCGAGGCCATCCTGGTCTACAAAGCCAGTCTAGAATAGCTAAGGCCAAACAGGAAAACCCTGTCATGAAAAACAAACAAACAAAAAGGTGGGAAGATGTGGCCTGCATGGGTCCTGTGTTTAGTGTTTGCACTTTAAGGGAGGCTACACTGGAGCAGAAATGATAGTTGCTGGCTGTTCTCACTCATGCTGGGGTAAAATAAGACTATGTATGACTCATTCATTTGTCTACTTCACTTTTTTTTTTTTTTCAGGAAATTTCCCTACAAAGTTTTTAATTAAAACAGGAAAGACATCAACACTGATTTTTTTTTTTTTAGTTCATTATAGCTTTTAAAAACAGGCTTTTTGTAAAAGTAGTTGATTCTCTTCACTTGGAATGCTACAATTTTAGGGAAAAACCTTATTGACCTGATGAATAAGTTGGGCACGGTGACAAACAGCTGTGTTCTCAGTGCTTAGCAGAAGCAAGAGGGTCCTGTGTTGGAGGCTAGCCAGGCCTACATAGCAAGACCCATTCTCACGAAGCCAGTGACTCACACAGGCTGATGGCTGCTCAATGGTAGACTGCTTACCTCATATATCAACGCCCTGTGCTCGGCCTTCCCCCTCCAACTGTAGTATGTAAATCACCAGACTATTTCATGTTGGGTTGTTCTGTGAACCTATCTTCTGCTCCAGGTTTGATATTCACTCCCTCTAACCATGAGCTGCTATGTAGGTTAAGCATGTCCATCAAGTGAGTATGGTCCACATTAGGCAGCACACATCAGTTACTGTGTTGATACCCATTCAAGGAGAGAGCTGAATCAAAATGAGACGCTTCATAGACAAATGACAGTCTCCTATAGGCTAAATGAAGCCATTTTGATTGTGATAATAGCCATCCATTCCAGTGTGATAGAGCTGTGTAGTGTGGGGGAAATGAAAATTGAAAGAAGTAAGAACATTTTGTGTTATATCCAGGTACTGTCTCATTTCACATTTTCACGTCAAGAAAGATACTAGAGAAGTGACCTTTTCCCATCTCATTTCTCTAAAAACATTCCTAAGACTTAGCTATAAACACACACCATATATAACTTTATATTGTTAGATATTTTAACATAATAATAGCTATGAAATGTGTGTCCCAAACACTATGCTAATACTTACATGTTCTTGTTATTTCTTTTAATCCTCATGAGAATGTTTTGAAGGTGTTATTGCTGTATTTATGGATGAAGAAATCTGAAGAGAGAAGTGAAGTCTAGTTCCAAACTTAACCACACAACCCCTTTGCATGCAGTGTTGGTTTGTGAAGTGTTTGCTGATCAACTAAATACCATCAGTAAAGTCCCAGAAAGGATCAAGATCAACTAAATACCATCAGTAAAGTCCCAGAAAGGATCAAATACAACATTTCAAATGTGAAGCACTCAGATAGAAGGTGGGCAACTAGTTGCTTAGGATTACTGGCTAAAATTAATACAATATATTATAAAAACAAGAGCGTGCCACTGAGAAGTGTCCCAGAAAAGCGCTTTTTAAAGAGTCATCTAGGATTCTTTGCAAGTGCTCATTAATTAGAAAGGACTTTGATGACAAAGAGCAGACCATTTCTTGAATTTTTTTCAACATCCAATAATTTTTCTAACGGATGGTCCCAGAAAGGGTTAATGAGAGCTTCTCTGGGACACATAATGGGGAGTAGCTGAACATGATTTCAAAGGGATTTTTTAGGACTGAATTCCAATTACAGAGAAGTAATTTCCCTCTCTAGCTTACTAAGCTTTATTTCAGACTAATGCAGCTCCGAGATCCATACCCCTTCTTCCCTTATTTCAACAATATTTTGAATATGAAAATCTTATGTCAAAACTTAGCTGAAGCCTTCATCAGGCTTTCGAAAGGCTAAGTAAGAATTCTGTTTCTAGGAATAAAAAGATATGGATCAGAAAGAGCCTTTGCTGGGGAGAGTTCCTTCTTTGGATGTTAGCTCAGGTAGTCTTTAATCATATTTTTGTTGATTATTTATTAGTTTCCCCACAAAATCAAAGACTTGGTAATGTGAGATATGTTTTCCCTAAGATATTTTATGAATCACAATCTATGATAAAGAAATAATGGAAATAAAACAAATTTTGGTGATAAGGACTAATTGAGAAATGAAATATCTTTCTCTAGTCAGTGGCCTACGTAGAAATGCTGAGTGATGCAGCTGGCCCAGTTAGACCAACCGCACTCTGCCTAGACAGAATTCTTCCTCCACTAGCAGATAAAGAGAGTGCTTTGTCAGTGAATCCAGACTGCAGAGAGGGAGAACTAATTGAAGTGAAAGGGCAGGCTCCTCGCCAGCTGTTCTGTGAACCCACCCTGAACCAAAGTGAGCATTGATGAAACCGAATCCGTGTGTGTTCCAGTCACCAGCCTTGAGCTTGTGTAATGCAAGCCATCAGCCATGGAGGCGGCCACTGGGAAAAGTGTGTCATCCTCAACTGTGGGGTTACCCAGCCAAGGAAGCTTTGGTCAATATTGGTCTTGCTGGTAGGGAGCCAGACTTCAGCTCAGTTCCTGGTTGGGGCTAGGAGGATTGCAAAATGTGTTTACTTATAGAGATCCTCCTGACCAAATGAAAGAAAAATGTACTGAGAGTAATCTGTTCACTAAAATACAGAGCCTCATGTCTTGAGGCTACTAAGGTGTTAGGGGACTGGAGTCTTGCAAATAACTCCCATTGTCTTGGATATAGCCATTAACAGAGGCCATGCTTGTGTAGACTTGTGCTGGCCATCTGAGTTCAAAGCCCGCTTTGCCATGAGTTAGCAATTGCTTCTCTGCGTAAGTTGCAAGGTACTTGCAGACTGGCCCTGAAAAGTAATATAACAAATGTTCAGTCCTCTGCTCATTCCATCATCTAAGTCTAGACTTGCTGCTGTGAGTGTTTGGGAGCCACATTGGTTTCCTGAGATGTGCATAGATAGAGATGCTGTAAAAGTGTGTGAACAATGCTAATGTGAACATGCCTGAGCTGTTCTTCCCTCCAAGTACTCTGTGTTTTCTTTGACTGATCATCTTAACTCTTTATCACTGTCTACCCAGGACACATAGACGTGAGTTGTGATGTTTTGTAATTGTTTTCCTGTTGTTTCATGGTGGGTTTTTTGTTGTTTGTTTCTTCGAAAGTATGAGCTCTCTTTATACTTTGAAGAGCTGTTCAATGGAGCCGCGAGCTAGTACAGTGTCGTTTGGAAACTCACAGAGCCCTTTAGCACAGTTTACAAACACTGTCTAAATAATGTTTCCCAAAAATTTTTACCAAAGAAAACCCTCACCTTTTCACCCTGATGTGATGTGACCTTGATAAATAAGCAAAGTTGCTAATATCACTTGACCTATTTGAGGAAGTGCTACATTGCCAACTTTTCATTCCTGCTAGGAATTGTCATTTTGTTCTCACCCCCCTGCTGAGTTATTTATTTCCAAAGGCTTGGACTTCATTTTCAGAAATCTAGTGTCTAGAGTGTAGTAGTGACCAGACTGTTGAGATCTACCAACCACTCTATAAACCCTTTGAGAAAAGGGACTGCCATCCTAGACCCTGCATGACACTGAGTCCCAGACCTTTATACTAAGGCTATAAGCCTGTGTCTGGCTTCTTCTATCACTGTTGTAATTGTGGTGCTTTTAACCAATAGGTAATGGACCCCAGCAAAAACATGCTGCAGGACATGTTAATAGGAGATGAATTTGGCTGAAAGGAGTATAAATGTTTGGAAAATATTCTTCTGATTTTTCTGTATTTAAAGTGATTTTGAAATTTTTTGCTGTTTTCAGTTCATCAAATTTTAGTCTTAAATTATATAAATATATTTCAATTAAATAAATATGTATACATTATAACTAGATATTATAATATCTTTGTAATATATTTAATAAGCAAGCTTAAGAGGTGGGTGAAAGGGGAGATTTGAATGTAGAAGGAAAAAGAACATATGCACATTAAGATGAACAGTCAGAGATTTGCAAAAGACGGATGCACTGGTTCTGAGATGGTGCCTCTCAAGAATCTAGCTCCCAGCCTGAGTCTACCCAGGCTTCCCCCTAAATCTTGTCCCAGTAGGATCTGCCAGCCCGAGTTGCTGGTTCCTCATCAGAACCGTTTCTCAGTTGCCTCCAAGATCTACTTCTGGCTTTCTGCTCTGACTTGGCCTCCGCATCCTCTCCTCTTTTATTGATTTCTCTTCAACTCACCCCACTGCGCACTGTCACTCCTCAGCTTTGTGGCAAGACTCAACCTAGTCTTTCATTGGGAAAAACAGACTTAGAGTCGTAGCTGAAGGTTCAGCTAGAAAACAATGTTTCCCACACTCTTGAGCCCTCCTGGCCAGTGAAAACATAAGTCTGATTGTTACTGTCCTGTTAAACAACCTGGCCCCCAAGTAGAGATTGTTGAACTATGATAACCAACCCATTTGGCTCTACTGTCTTTTTAGTTATGGTAGAGTGCTGATTCTTTGTCTTTAATACAGTTCCTTCCCCTTTGCCTTACACATTTGTAAATCTTCAGTGAAGCAGCACAGCATGCTCCAACCCAGTTATATTAGTCAGGAAGAGACCAGCCTGGCTTTCCAAGTCAGTCTGTGCACGCCAGCATTTTTGTGTTTTTTGTTTTGTTTTGTTTTGTTTTGTTTTTACAGCCAATCCCTCTTCACTGTTCCCTGCCTTCTGATTTTTTATGAAGGCAAGTGACTCAAGACAATGCAAGTCACAGAACTTTAAATAGCTGAATTCCTAGGTGATTTTGGACTGGAAACAAAGATAACCTTGTTCAACAGCGAATTTGCGCCCCTGGGTGAATGGCCAGGTGTTCTTTCAACTGGACTGTGAGACTAATTTCTTCCTGGCCCCTGGAAAGCAGCTGAAGCAGTGGGCAGCTGGTATATCTTCAATCTTGCATACCAACATCTTTCTCTGATTCACAGATTTCCTTTATCCCCAGCACTTCCTCTGGTATGTGCATCCCGACAGTAAGTGATAGCTCTTCTTGGATTTGGGCATTTTGAAACTGTGGGTTTTGGGTGAAAAGAGGAGGGAGAGCAGGATGGCTGGGACCGCCCACTTCCGCCGTACCCGCATCTGACTCCTGAGCATCCACTGACCTCCACATATGAGGGGGTGACGCTGGAGTAATTGAGGGTGGCATTGTGAACATAACTCTTTAAATAAATATTTAAATGATACACAATTAATCCGAGAGAAAGCAAAATTAATTTATATCCAGTTGTAATTTCCATGACTAGGCACATAAAATAAGGTGCTATGGAAACTCTTAGTGAGGGAAGAGATTTCTTTGGGAAAGTTCCTGATGACTTGCACTAGTATAGCTCTTTCTTGTACAGGGTGGTATGAGGCTTTGGAGAGAGCCGACCCTACACTCACTCACAGAGTCACAGAGCACAAGTGCAAATGAGCCATTGGAGGCCTACTCCTGACAGTCTGATGGGTCTCAGAGTACCAGATCATAGCCATAATTTATTTTCCTAAATAGCTGTAACAGAAAGGATTTTCCTTGCCTGAAGAAGGGTGTTTTGAAGGTCAGCTATAAGTGAGAGAGCCTGTAGTAACTGTGCACCTGTCCATTCTCACTACTGTGTGCTTCTTGGTGCTTCTGGTATGAATAGAGTTCTCTCTGGCACACCAGTATTTCATGGAAAACACAGATGTCTTTGCTGGTCACCACGTGCTCTGGCTTGCAGGAGCCCCTAGGCCTTTAGTAAAGTTTGTTCTGTCTGCTCTAGAGGCAAGTGAACTATACTCAGAGACAAACTGGGGAACCCCCTTTGGCCTTACACA
This sequence comes from Pachyuromys duprasi, assembly GCA_028658305.1. NCBI lineage: Eukaryota > Metazoa > Chordata > Mammalia > Rodentia > Muridae > Pachyuromys > Pachyuromys duprasi. Next base: position 29,370,812 of record CM053744.1, read on the forward strand.
GGTAGAAATTTCAGTTGGAGTTTCTGCTGGGAACAGAAGCCTGGCTTTGGGTGGCAGCTGCGTCTCTGGAGCACCTCCTGTGTCATTGTTATTGCATCTGCATTTATGTCTTTGCATAATTCTCAAAACAACTCACGAGGCAGGTGGCAGTTACAGTCCCCACTTAATATACAAGAAAATGGTCTTGCATTTAGTGACCTGCCTCATATGTTAGCAGAGTGGATGTCCAAATTCAAGCAGTCTAAGGCTGATATTTTTAAAACCTGAATGTTCTGCAAAGGAATCTGGCTTCGTGAACAAACAGCATGTGAACTTGCCTTCCACCCAGCCGCAAGAAGGTTGGCTATCCATTTTACCCATGTTTCTTGCCTCATGACCACTACCCCAACACAGGCTGCCTTATGTTCTGGTTGCCTGACTGTGGGGTGTTGTGCTCTGCAGAGCCTGTCCAGAGGTACCCTCTTTCTGCCTCTATGGCCAGCTAAATGCCTGCATGGTTCTTTAGTGTTCTCTGAATGCCTGCATGTTCTTTAGTGTCCACTTTAAGCCATAGCACCAGCCCTTACCATCCTCTCTGTTTTCTTCCTCCTAAACAAGGTGACTCTGAAGAAATGGACTTAGATGTCTCCCCTCTCACCTGCATAGGCCTTTAATTTAACTCTCCTCCACACTGATGGCACTCAGAGCCCTAGGCTGACAGTAACTGGGGTCATGACAGCATCTTCAGGCGTTGTCATAGCTTTGGTTGGCCATTGTTGACAGAGAGACACTCAGCCACTGTACATGTCAGGATAAAATTCAGCTGTCACATCTGAATGGAAAGGAGACTACAGGCAAGCACATGCCTCTTTCCTAAAGTGGAGATTTGTAGATAGAAATGGGCTTTTCTAGGAACTCAATCTTGAATGTTTGTTCCATGTTGGGCCAAAGCCTTACATTATTGGTAAGATAATGAATGCCATTCACCAAAGGCACTTTTCTCAGGGGTGTTGGCCATGCAGTAAATCATGAGTGCAAAGCTTGAGCGCTTTATGCCATTAAAGTCTCAAGATAGAATTAGACTTGTAATCACCACTTGCCTGTGTTTTGTCATTTATGATAATTATAGTAGTAATAATCCATGTTTTGTTGAGATGGAACCGTCAGAAGCATCCATCAATTTTTTTATCGACACCAAATCAAGTTGATACTTCATCTTTGCTGCAAAACTGTAGATTGCACCAATTAGTCTAAAGAAATTGGGCAGTCATTAGCAATGAAGCAATCAGTTAATCTGCAGAACATTTTGGGTCCCTCTGGTGCCAAACATCAGATGGGATGCAGGAGCTTCTTTTAGGACTCAACAGTGGCACCATTGGCTTAGATTGGACAGTGTGCCTACATCCCAGACTTCACTTACAAGACTGCACCGATACCACCCAGTCCCCACCTAACACCCTTTGCTGTTTCCAGGCAAATTGATTCTGAAGCAGAACATTTGGCATTTTCTTTCTTGCTTAGGAATAGGGAATTGTACCGTGGAGTTCTTTCAGGAATGGTATATTAGTGTCCTGTGTCTCATGTGTGTTAACTTGTTTTGTTAGCCTTTCCCATCAGAGAGAGAGAAAGAGAGAATACAAACACCAAAATACCAGGCTTTTAAAGAAGAATGCAACTTATTTTGAAGAAATCCTGGTGCTAATGAGTTTTCTGCATCTACCTCAAGTCTTTTCGCCAGGCTAGCCCAGTTTTGCTCTCTAGACATTTTCAGTTAGCTTTGTCTGCAGACTCTTCAGAGCAGACGAATAATGCAAGGGGTGAGGTGTGTGTGTGTGTGGGGGGGGTGTTTCAAATATAAGGGGTTTTTCTCTTTGTGAAATTGGAAGAAATAAAAAGTAAAACAATAGCATCTGCCTGAGTGTCCTACCGTCAGTACCACTTTGAAAGCTTTGGAAGCTGTCTCTTCACACTCAAACATATATACTGAGTTTGTTTTCCTGTTGTTGTTACAGAATTTTACTTTTCACTTCTATAACAGTTTCAATCATTTTAATTGATGTATAGTGCTTTATTAGATATATAGTATTGGGCTTGATAAAATTGAAAAGCAACTAACCAAGTAGAGAGACAGCCTACAAAATAGGGGAAAGCCTCTAACTGTACATCTGCGAGTGGAGTCACACAGAGAATATATTTAGAACTGAAAATTTTAAGCATCAGAAAACAAACAAAAAAACAACAACAAAACCCAACCCATTTAGTTATGAGCAAACACTTCTCAAGAGATGAAGTACACATGGCCAGTATACATGAAAATGAGTTTAATAGCCTTAGCCATTGGGAAATGCAAATCGGGACAATATTGAGATTCTATCATCATTAAGAAACAGTAGGGTCTAGGGATGCAGTTCAGTTCTAGTTTGTTTGCTGAGCTCACAGAAAGCTGTGGGTTCAGTTTCCAGCTCTGCATAAAACAAGCCATGGGGCCGTCATACTCAAGAGGTGGAGGCAGAAGGATCAGGAGTTTAGGGTCATCCTTGGCTTCAACAAGGCTTTCCAGGCCAGCCTCAGATACATGAAGACTTTATCTCAAAAAAGCAACACAAACAAGAAGGAAATAATAAATGCTGACCTCGTCTATTAGTAATGGGCCTCGTCTACTACTAGTAGTTATGGTCTCTTACTACTACTAGGTGTGGCTTCATCTACTGCTAGTAATGGCAATATAAATTAGTTTAGCTACTGTGGAAGTCATTATAGAGGTTCCTGAGCAAAATTAACTGGGTTTGGGCGGTGGTGGTGCACACTTTAATCCCAGCACTCAGGAAGTGGAGGCAGGCAGATCTTTAAGTTCCAGGACAGCCAGAAATACACAGAGAAACCCTATCTCAAAAAAACAAACAAGAAAGAAAGGAGAGGGGGGAGGATGGGGGGAGGAAAGAAAGAAGGGGGAAGGAAAAAAAGAGAAACTGGGATCCATTTGTACCCCTCAAGGACTATACCCAAAGTCCAAGTGAGCATACACTATACAGAAATACCTACAGAGCCATGACTGCATCACTGTTCACAGCAGCCATGTTACAGGGTCAGCCTAGGTGCCCATCAATAGATGAATGGATAAAAGAAAAAGTGAAAATGTGGCAGATATACACAGTGGCATCTTATTCGGCCATAAAGAAGAATGAATTTTTAGGAAAATGGATGGACCTGGAGATGATCACATTAAAGTGAAAGAAGCCAAATTCAGAAAGACAATACCTTGTCTTCTCTCATGTCTCTCTCTCCTGTATTTTATCGTGTCTATATAAAATTGCACACTCTTGTCTGTGTGTGTGTGACATGAAAGTAGAAGCAAGACTATTTGGGAAAAGAAAGGGGACTGTGGGAGAGGAAAAAAAGGAAGGGCATGGGGTGAATATGAGGAAAGTGCATAATTGATATCTGAATGAAAATATCTATATATAGCCTATATAATGAATATCTGTCTATGTAGCTATCTTCATCTATGTACTTAAAATGGTTTGGGTTGTTTCCCAACCTTTGGAATAGATAGATTACCTAAGCTGAAATGTCTGGTCACATTTTATAAGCCTCTTTATAACTCTTTTTTGTTGTTGTTGTTTGTGTGTTTTGTTTTTCAAGATAGGTTTTCTCTGTGTAGCCCTGGCTGTGCTGAAACATCTGGTCAATAGTTATGAGCCTCTTTCTTTTATTTGTTTATTTTTTTTTCAAGACAGGGTTTTTCTGTGTAACCCTAGCTGTCCTGAAACACTCTGTAGACCAGGCTGGCCTGAAACTCAGGCTTTTACCTGTCACTGCCTCAGAGTGCTAGGAGTAAAGGTGCATGTGTGGCGCCTCTTTATGACTGTTAACTATCAACAGATTGCTCACCAAAAGGATTGCACCCATCTAAGTCTTTACCATCCCAATTAGACTGGAATTCAGTTTCTAACCTAATTTTAGTGGGTGAGATTTAAATTCAGTAGTGCTAACCTACTCATGGTTACTAAGCATTACTTCTCCACAGTGGCCAAGTGGGCACTGTATCAGTTGTGCCCTAACTCAACTAGGCATAATCATTATGTCACCTTACATTAAGTTCTGAAGCAGGACACCTGTAGGCCCCCAGTGATGTCTTGGAAGACCTGAGCTCTTCAAGTTTGGAGATTATGAACTTGACCCTAGCGATGGATTCCTTCATGCTTCCAAAGGCTGTAATAGCCCTAGCTATCCCATCGAATGTAGAAGCAACAGAGATGGAAGATCACCTTCCTAGTGTGTCTCCTTAAAAGTGAAGTCACAAGCACCATGAGGTTTTTCTTCCATTTTTGCTACACTCTTAGAACCCCTTTAGAGTCCCTAAGTAATCCTTATGCATTTAAGGGATCTTAGCAAAAACAATTCATAGCTCTCACTTTAACTGGGTCTTGACCTACATAGAAGGTCCTTGTGGCCAGGCCTTGTGCTCTCCATTGCTTTATGTCTTCCTAAAACCGACCTTGGTTTTTGGCATACAGGTCTCCTGAGGCAGATTTGATCTTTGGCTTGTGCCGTAAAGCTGTCCAGCTTCCACTGAAGTCATAGTTGCAGCATAGTCGTGCTTTCCAGTCTGTATCGCATAGGCTCCAGGCATGCCATCTCATTTGCACAGCCCAAGCTCTTATCCTGGCACTGCTTGTTAGCACCTCTATCAAAGGGCCAGGAAGGCAGTAGCATGGGATGTTGAAGAATGTAGATTACTTAAGTCTTTGCTTCATCTAGGTGGAGAAATGGCTGAAATTGCCACCTCAAACAATATTGGGAAATTATCTGGTATGTTTCTATACATATTTGCCACCAATATGTACAAATTAGTACTACGTTTTTAGAGTAAAATGCATAAACAACAGAAGAGAGCATGTTCCTGCACTGCATCTGCATCAGAGATGCTGTGTGCCTCTGTGTTCTGTATTGTGGGTTGACTTGTGGAGGAGCTCTGTCTTTCTTACTTCCTGACTTACAGATATGGTTTGGCACTAGGATCACTAAGGAGTCTTCGACCAGAGCTGCCCATTCCTTCACCCCCCAGAGGACTCAGCCCCAAACGTACCCATTTTCTATCACACTGGAGAAAGTAATTGCTTTTTGTAGGTAGAGACTGGGAGCAGGGGGACAAACTCTGGTTTCTGGTTTCACGAAGATTTTTACAGCATAATTACATATTCTAATTATGAGATTACATACGTTTCCACCACTTAGACTACTTGAATAGACGGTGGTAAAACGTAAAAATTACACCCCAAACATGGTTTCAGAAGGCTTTTGGAATATATGTGCCACAGGAGATGAACTGAAATGATTATAATGGCCTTCAAGTAGCCAGGTATGCCCCACCAGGTTGCTGAAGCAAGGATGCCTTATTTCATTGTGTTGAAAGGCTGCCATTCAATTCCAGGCTTCCCGGCATGCACAGCTCAGCATGTGCAGACACTCCTTGAGGCCAGAGCCTCCCGCCTCATACTTCCTTCCCTCTCCTCTTTCCGTCTGTTCTTTCTTACTCTTTCATTTAGAGGCTGGAGGATTTGAGACAGTAGGTAATGGGAAGAAATAGAATAGATTCATGGACTATTATTGCCCACTAAAGTAGTCTGTGGACCCAAATGCCGAAGGTTGCTGGCTTACAAGAGTCCATGTGCTCCTTAAAATTGCCCAGCTCCTCAGAGAGTAGCCTGGCACATTGTCAAGGTTAAGTAGGTCTTTTGGCTTTTAGTAAAAAGTATAGGGTGGTATCATTGATATGTGAGAGATAAAAGAAAGGTGTGAATAAACCCAGAGCACAATATATGAAAAAGGAGGAGTCTTTAAAATGGAGAATGCATTTACAGACTGCCCTCATAAAATAAGTAAGTAAATAAATAAATAAATAAATAAATAAATAAATAAATAAATAAGTGATGAGTAGATGGGTAAATAAATAAATAAATAGATAGATAAATAAATAAATAAATAAGGTAGTTTATTGCAGCTTGGTTCCCACCCCCAGACTCAAAATACCCTGAAAGGTCAGCGTTCCTCCCCTTGGACATTTCGAGTAGCCTTTAGTTATTTCATTGTGCTGTCCCTAGGAGTTCACCAGAACCTTCCCATTCCTTCACCTGCTGGGTTTCCACTATTTAAAGAAAAGAGAAGACCCCATCAGCTTCCTGATCACCTGTCCCAGGTTTGTAGCCAGAGCAGTTGAGCTAGCTGGCCCTCTCCTAGGTCCAGTGTCTTTTCAGTGCTGCTTGCAGTCCATATGGAGCAAATTAAAGCAAAAGCGAACAGGACTGCCACTGGTTCTGATTGGTTACGGTAGTATTTAAAAAAAAAAGAAAAAGCCAACAACAGCCTTGCCCTGCCTTTGAGAAGATGGATAAAATAGTCTTTGAACATACTAGTCTGTTTTTTTTAATGTCAGTACAGAAGGGTTGCGTTTATATTTGGCTTTCCAGACCCGTCTCTTGACCTTCTAATTACTTTATTTGAAACAGCACTGAGGGTATAATAAACCTAGAGGTTCCCTCTCCTTTGCTTTATCATAAATTAAAGCTGCTGGTTGTTGAGGTGAAAGTGGAGGCAGAGTGTTCATTACTGCTCAAGTGACGGCTTGTCAATAGTGGTGCTTTTTAGTTTGTTCTAGTCAGCACTTGCTGTGCATTTTGTTGGACCACTGGGAAATAAATACAACAAGATTATACATTTGGAATACCACAAGAGTTCGGGGGGGGGAGAAAACCACAAATGATAAATCATGCGCTTGGTAGAAAGTGACATGCTATCTTGTGCTATTAACAACCACAGATAATTGCAAGGAATTGTAATTGCAGTTTGCAACTTACAGTACAGTGTATCCAACATCAATCTTAATAGTGAACAAAGCGGTTTATATTAAAACTTAATTCACCTGGTAACTTTCTGCTGTATACACCGGAGCTAACAGATGTAGCTTTTCAGAAAGTTCAAAGGCATTTGAAATGCAGAGAGCAATGCTAATACCGGAAGCCTTGGAGAAACGCTGCATTAGGACTTGTGATGAAAACAAATGTATGTCATTATCTCTGAGTTTGTGTTTATTTAATAAAATATGCAGTTTGCACATTGGTGAATTCGGTGTTTCTGAATGGGGATGGAATGATGTTTTATTTGGAATCAAAGGCCAAACAGGCTGGCAATTACGCATCCTCAATGAGCTGTCTGCATTCTGCGTGGATTCATTGGAGTTGTGCGTATCCCAGTGCTTCAGGGGGTTTGTGTGAGGCAGAGCAGCGAGCCAGGGTAACTTTATTCATGACTTTCCTTAGATTAGATGTCTTTGAAGCAAGAAGGGGAGAGCTCCTGGAATTACGTGGGAGAACACGCGTGTTTGTTTTGTGAGTTTGACTGACATCCAGTAGAGCGGTTGAGTGAAATCTCTAAACTGATTAGGGCTCTCGTTCAAATAATCTTCTACCTTTTTCATTAATTCATTCCGTAATGCTATTTTGCTGTTCTTCTCTGAGGGATAATAATCTCACACTCTGACCTCCTTGAGTGGATGACCTGGAGCCCATAACTAATCTTATTTACTCTCCTGACTGGCCGAACTTCATTTACCTTGTCTGGATAAAAAGCCAGGAGTTCTCAGCCACCCCTCCTTCCAGCCCCTTACTAATCTGTACTGAAGGGCAAGCAGCAGGCTCTGCCGGCCAGCATCCAGCAGACCCCAACAGTGGAGACTTTGTCTATTGCTCTTCTGTCTTGCGAGTATATTCTCCACCCTTTGAAAATTTGAAAATAATGGGCAAATAGGAAGCACAGGACTCAGTCACATCCCACTTTCCTAACATAGCTACTTTTATTTTGAAAGTTACTTTCCAGTCACTGATACATGAATATATGATTTTACCTAGGTATGATTGTTGAATGCATATAATTTTGTGTTCTGCTTTTAAACATAACACCAGTATGTTTCTTGGAGCATTTGAAGGTGTAGCAATTATGCTTTGTAATTACTAAATAATAATCCACTAAGTAAATATGCTGTATTTTATCTTATTCCTCATTAATGAACAGTTAGGAACTTCTGTTTCATTTTGGTAATATGAAGAATGCTGTCAGCCAGGAGTGGTGGCTCACACCTGTAATCCCAGCATTCAGAGAGGTATAGGCAGGTGGGTCACAGTGCTTTCAAGGCCAGTCTGCTCTTCAAAATAAGTCCAGGACAGCCAGGGCTACACCTTTCTCAAACAAACAAATAAACAAAATGCTGTGGTGAAAATCTGAGCTTTCTCCATTTAGTGATTTCCTATGGAATTGCCATGTACCACCAAAACACACTTGTAGATGCCTGCTGACCCGCAACATGGACATAGAAGAGTTTATCACAGTCATTTTGGAGTTGGTTCTGGTTCCTCTGTTTTCAAACTAGATGGTATTGAGCAAACTACTCCACCTCTCCGCCTCAGTTTCCCTGATCCAAATGAGGGATTGGTAGTGGTGCTCACTCTCAAAAGCTGTTGTGAGAATTCTATCAGCAGATATATTCAAATTGGGGGAAGGACTTGTCTGCCACATGGGGGTCACTAAAGAGGAGCTCCTGTGGCTACTAAAATTTCATATCCCCTTGGGTCAAGTTATAGCTTTTGGAGGGAACCTTGCAGTCCACTGAAGCTACCTAGCCAGTACACTTGTGCACTTCAGGTCCTCAGACAGTGATCCACTGGAAGCATGTCACACTGAGAGCTGTCGTGCCTATCTGGGACAGGATTTGGGACGATCCACCTTGGCATTTAGCAACATTAAATAGCTTCGATTCCAAAACCATCCAACTGGCCTTGAAGCCTTAGTTGAAGTCTAGTGGGCCTAACCTGGAATTTCTGCATGTTCTGAGCTCTGGGGGCAGCTCCCATTCAGATTCTCCCCAGGGGGAAGAATTCCTCCAAAGAAAGTTTAGAGTCCTGTTAGTAAAGGGGAAAAGCAACAAGACAGCTAGGCACTGGCACTGTAGTGGCTCTCACACTAATGCTTGGAGAAACATGGCATATTTGCTGATCCAGTAGTGGTGGCCTAGGAATAGGAGAGCCAGGATGGCTGTTGACAGTGCTGTGCAGAATCATGTTCTTCTGCTTAGCTGGTGCAGTGTGAACTGCCTAGATTAGCCCTGGAGGCCTTGCTTCCTTCCTACTAGTTGGTGCAACATATAGGACACAGACAACAGGGATTTTTTTTTTTTCTCTAAAGAAACATCTTAGCTTCTCTGCAAACATGAGCACCTTGGGAAGCAGTGGCATAAAGTACGTGGGAATTTGTTTTTCTTTGTAAGAAAGGAGTTCATCAAAACTATTCGTCCTGCTCCTGCAACATCAGCAGCAGTCAGGACAGTCTCTCTTGGGCTGGGCTCTGCCTTGCTGTGGACATACTTTTTAGCTTCAGCTGCTTCCCATGATCATAGAACTGCTGTAGCCACTGGAACCTCATCTGCATTGTAGGGAGGGAGGGAGGAAGAAAAGGAAGGAAGGAAGGAAGGAAGGAAGGAAGGAAGGAAGGAAGGAAGGAAGGAAGGAAGGAAGGAAATGTGTATGGTGATTGAGTCAGTCCCCAACCCATTAAGTCACTTTCCCAGAATTCCCTACCCAACAGTGTCCGCCAACTCCCTCCATTCACCCCAACTCACCCATCATTCCAGTTGATGACAAGAGCGGGAACTGTCTGCAGTAGGGTACATTGCTGCTCAACAAAGTCAGGATCCTTCGAGGCAGGAAGAAGGGAAGGGTGGCTATCCGGGAAGGACCCCAGCAGCTGTTGGCATAACCTCCATGTCTAAAGTATACTTTCTTCAGCTCTGTGAACTCTCCTGGAGTCTCTGATGCAGGCCAGTGCTGGAGACTGAAGGCCAGAGAATAGTAATGAGTGCCTTGCAGGGGAGAGAAAGAAAAGAGAGGATTGAATGATGAAAACTTCAGGTCATTAAATGAAGTTCCAACATTTTTTTCCTGCCCAAACATTTGCAACAAACTCTGTGGAGTAGGAATCGAAGGGAAATGTGCCCTGCCATTTTTCTTGAGCCTTTTTGCAATGCAACAGGACAATCAATACAAATCTTTGCAGTAATCATATATTGATTTTCCTAGAATATAACTCCATTTAAAGCACTTTTATCCCCAAGAGCAGAAACATTGGAGGCTATCAAAGGAGGAAGTAAGTTTCCTTGACCCCATCTGCAGAGCACAATTGATTAACAGAGCGTAGTTATGAGAGTGTTCGGGAGAGACAGAGAAGAGAAGTCACTGCAAGGTTAATATCAGCTAAAGAGAAACACGATTACAGGACATTAGGCTTTCTGTAAAATCATAAGGTCAGGGGAAGATGGCCACACCATCTAAAGTGACTCGGGATTCTGAGTACTTGACGTCCTTAGACTATGCCAGGCTAGCCACCTATAGCAGCAGAATTGAGGGGACTAAGAGAGATGGAAATGTGTGTAGGCAGATGAGTTGATAAGGGAATAAATAATACCGTTTTCAATTTTTCTTAGTCAAACCCGTGTATCAATTCGGAATGTAAGCTTACACCATACTGAATGTTTCTTTACCTCATATAGACCAGGGAGGATTTTTTATTTTTTTTTAAGATTTATTTATTTATTTATTAGTTATACAGTATTTTGCTTGCATGTATAGCAGAAGAGGGCACCAGATCTCATTATAGATGGTTGTGAGCCACAGTGTGGTTGCTGGGAATTAAACTCAAGACCTTTGGAAAAAGCAGACAGTGCTCTTAACCGCTGAGCTATCTCTCCAGCCCCAACCAGGGAGGTTTTTAAAAAGATGTATTTGTATTTATTTATGTGTGTGTGTGTGTATGTGTGTGTGCTTGCCTACACATATATTTGTACTGTAGTACATGCCTGATGTTCTTGGAGACCAGAAAAGGGCGCCAAGATCTCCTGGAACTGGAGTCATAGGCAGTTGTGAGCCACCATGTGGGTGCTAGGAACCAAACCCAGGTCCTCCTTAAGGTCAGCCAGGGTTCTTAACCCCTGAGCCACCTTTCCAGTCCCGATGGAAGTTTTTTCAACTCGGAGGCAGAGTGCATGCATGTGTGGGAAGGCCTGTGCTCAGTCTGGAGCACTTAAAAGAAAAACATCAGAAACGAGTTTTTATGCCTGAACTGAACAAACTTCTTTCTTCTCCATGCTTTCTCTCTCTAAAGACTTTTTAAAATTCCACCTTTGAAAATCCTTGCGGCCTGTGCACAGATGTCGCTATCCCACAGCCCAGGGTAAGGGACAGCTGAGAAAGAAAGCAGCCGGCTTCTGCCCTGCCTCTGTAGCTAGGACATCACCAAGCAGAGCGCTTCCTGCAGCAATCTCAGGCTCACACTGGTGACTGAAAAGGTGGGAGAGGCCCAGTGGCCCCTGTTTATAGCATGTTGTTTTCAATACGCTTCTCTCCCTAAGTCTCTCTTTTTATAGCAAGTCTGGCTGTCACACGCAAACTCTCTATAAATTAGTAAATGTGTGGGCACTGTTATTTTGTTTGCATTCTGTCGGGTTTTGTCCTGTTTTGTTTTGTTTATTTTAGGTTTTTGTTTTGTTTTGTTTGGCTTCAGGCAGAGCAGCTAGTACACAGTGTCAGATAAAGTGTCTTATCTGTCAGCTGCACCCTTGTGAACTAATCATAATTCAATAGGCTTACTAATCAAGATTTGAGATTAATGTTTTGATAGAGCAATCAGATCCGTCTAATCTATCATTAGCTGGCCGTCGCTGCGGGCAGAGTGCAGACTTGGCAATAGTCTGCTTGCTTCTGACCGCTTTGGCGGAGCCCTGCAGTTGGGGAGCAGGGTTGGCTGGAGCAGTCGACCTGGGCCTTGCAACAAATTAAGTTCTGTTTCTCTCCCCTCCCTGTCCCCCTCCCCCACCTCCTGTCCAGGATAGGTAGAGAACAGTTCTTGAGAAGCCATGTGATCCACAGATTGGGAAACATACTGTTCCCTTTGTCCCTTTCACCTAACCACAGAGGTGTGCTCAGAAAAGTGACAGATTTCAAGTGACTAGATTACCGAGTCTAGCATTCTTGTAGTTTATAGCATCACTTTTTATATTTTTTCTGTTTGACTGGATAAATGAAAGCTTTAGCTATACACTAAAATTTTCAGTGTATAGTGTTTAAGGCTCTGAGGCAAAATCCTAAGAAATTACAGACTGGGGACGTAATTCAGCAATACTTGCCTGGAATGTACTAGGCCCTGGGTCACTTCACCAGGGAGGAGGAAGAAGAGGAAGAGGAGGAGGAGGAGGAGAAAAGAGGAGGAGGAAAAGGAAAGAAGAAGATGACAGATCATATTGCATACACATCCCGCCATGTTATAAGTCTCTTACCAACTGTCATTCTTGTTCCTGCTTTGTTACTAGTGTAAGATACCTCCTCATTTTAGAAAGCTTGAAAATTCTAGAAGAGCTAAAGAAGATGTATTTTAAATGTTACTTTTATTTACTTATTTATATGGGGGTTGGAGACATCTGTGTACCATGTGGAGGTCAGAGGACGACTTGAAGGAGTAGGTTTTCTCTTTCCACCATGTGAGGCCAAGAAATCAAACTCATGTAGTTAGACTTGGCAGCAAATGTCTGTACTCCACTGAGCTATCTTCTAGCCCAAGAAAACAAGTGGAATTTCTACCAAATCCCAACGCAGTTACCAATATTAGCACCATCTTATTAAAATCTGATACCCAAATAAATTAATGAGTAATTGCTTGGTAGCAGTGCCAGTGAAGACTGTATCCACCTGCCATGCAATGTTGGATTCTGGAACACCAGTAAATAATCAGTCCAGGAAGAGCCACTCCCTCACTTTCTGTACGGAAATCCTGTGGAGGAAACCTATTGAGGCCGTTGGCGGCTCTCATGTGGTAGAAGTGACCACTTCTCAACTTTACACGCATGTCACTGGCCTGACTACATGAATGCGAGCCACACTTTGAGAGATTTGTAGCTTGGATGATTTAGACCCGGGTACTGGAGACTGATCTAATTAGGCTCCAGGTGTAACTGCATAGGCCTCGTAGGCAGCAGCGCAGAGCGCTGGGTTAATTAGCCTCTGTGCTGAATACGCAGTAGAACCTGAACAAAGAACAGTTCATGGAGGAAGTTTCCAGGCTTTGCTGTGCCTGTAGCATTTCTTTGGCTAAAATTGTCTTTCTTGGTCCCCTCTTTATATAGTTGAGACATGAGAAATAAGGCCAGCTGTTTCACTGAACATGTTTACTCTTTCTCTGTTTTCCCAGAATTTTAGTACATTATTTGTATTGATCCAGTTAGATTTGTCCTTATTTATAAATGACTCTCACAAGGTTCATGTGATTCCCATCGTTATTCTTCTCCACTAAGCCCTTCAGTTTTCCTGTGAAGAGAGGGAGAACTTGACTGACCCTCAGGTTCAGCTGTTACCCGCTCAGCTACTGTGTGCTCTGGACTGCCTTCATTGGCCCCTTTCTGTCTTCCAGTGGCAGAATGGGCAAGGCAAGCGTATTTCAGGTAATCAGCGACCTACTGTGTGTGGCAAGTGTATGTTACCTTCCCAACACTCCCCTGGTTCCCAAGAAAGAGAAGCCCCATTTTTAGGTTCTGCTTTCCTAATACTGTTCCCTTGATAACTTCCTCCAACTTCACTTTTCTACTAATGTGGCAAATGAAGACCACCTTGCTCATATGCTATAATGAATAGTTTCATTCTAGAATTCTTTATGTAAGAACATGAGATTCTTATAGATCCTCAGATTCTATAAGGATTTACCAGACTTGCCAGAAGCACTGAGACCTGATCAATTGTACCCCATTTTCATCACCAAGACCTCTCATCAGCTACAAGAAAAAAAAGAAAGAAAAAGAAAGAAATGCATCCCACTTTGCTGCCTGGCACTAATACTGATTGGCTGTCTAGTGAAGCTTAGTCCCTGATTTTTGCTTCCCCACCCCACCCCACCCCTGTCTTAAACATCCATTGTGGTTATATCATCCTTTATAGCACTGATTCTAAACCTTCCTAAAGCTGCGACCCTTTAATACAGTTCCTCATGTTGTGACCCAAACCATAAAATTGTTTTTCTTGCTACTTCCTAACTGAATTCTGCTACTGTTGCAAATCATGATGTGAATATCTGAGACTCAGGCTATCTGATATGTGACTCCTGTGAAAGGGTCATTCAACCCCCACAGGGGTCTCAATCCATTGGTAAGACCCACTGCTTTGTAATTAGCACCACCACAATTGATACTGACCAACCACCTTGTACTATTCAGTTGCTTTTTAGAACATTAAGAATCCAGAGAAACTAAGATGTAAACCCCTGTCCCTGAAGAGTTTGCCATCAGTCTAGGAAGACAGGACATAAAAGCGCATAAGAGTAAAACGCTGTCAGAGAGTTTAAGAACAGCACCAGAGACCTTAGGAGAGAGAAAGTATGTGATGGTACTTGGTTATCAAAGGCATTCTTGGATTTAGTTTTGAAAAGGAAAAGATGATCTTTTTGGACCCATCTAATAGTAGGAACTCATTGATACCATTATAGTCTCTAATATATTAAGGAATTGAAATACTATTCTATAAGCAAAGGCCTTTCAGGACAAAGAACATAGCTCAATAGGTAAAGCATGTGTGTCATAACCTGAGGAACCAGGTTCAAGCCAGAACCCACATTAAAAAACAAAAAACAAACAAACAAAAACAAAGGCTTGGGTATGGCACACTCCTTTAATCCCAGCACTCAGGAGGCAGAGGCAGGCAGATCTCTGAGTTCAAGGCCAGCCTGGTCTATAGAATAAGTTCCAGGACAGCCAGGGCTACACAGAGAATCCCTGTCTTGAAAAAACAAGCAAACAAACACCCCCCCCCAATCTTGGTGTAATGCCTTATAATTCCAACACTGGGAAAGTGGGGGCTGGTAGATCCCTGGGGCTCACTGGCCAGCAAGCCTAGCATAATCACCAACATTTCCAGGCTAATGAAAGACCCTGTGTTGTCAAGCAAGACAGGAAACTGTCTTGAGGAACAGTACCCATGGTTGACCTCTGGCCTGTACTTGAAAGCACACACACACACACACACACACACGTGCCTATACACAAAGCGCCTTAAAACTAAAAAGATCAATGCCCAAGAAACCTATGTAACTGATAAAGATGTATTATTCTGGCTCATTGCTGAAATGAAAATCTAGACATTTTAAATTCTTTAATACTAATGGATGCCATAGACCCAGGTTAGATAATTATTGTATTAGCAAGTTTCAAGTATAGGTGGGTTTGCTTCAGGTCCACTCAGTAAAGGCTTAGGATAAAGACAGAGTAGGGTAAGACATAGGCAAGCAGATCCAATACATTTTTCCTATAAGATGGCATATATTATGAGGGCAGCCTCAGTGTGTCAGGAAATCTAGATCATTCTTTGGAGGCACTAATAAGTGGCTGAGTTCCAAGAACCTCCCAGTGTGTCTAGTGATGGGTGTGACATAATGTGAACAACACAGGAAGGCTAGGGTTGTTCTTGCTCTAGACAAAGGGGTACTCATAAAGAAACACATTGTTCTTCAACTAAGGTGATGTGAGGCCACGTTAGATGGGTGCAAGGTAGCAAAGGACGAAGTCTCTAAGGCTTGTGAGGTGGGAAAGCCTCGTAATCAATAGGTTATGGCAGTGAAGAGGAAGGGGAAGTCAAGGGCGAGTCCAGAGTTTCAAGTACAGAAATAAATGTACATTTGGGGAAGGAATGATGTGCCCAGTATAGTTTGAGCCTGGGAAGAAGTTCTTAAAAATACAGCCTTGTAAATTGGCCACTGGGAAAACCTAAACTGCAAGGAACAATGGCATTCTCCAGGTTGTGAAGAGGTGATTCTCCACAGGGACACCAGTATCTCTGTACTCACACAGAGTTGATGTACAGGGTGCAAATCGGTAGTAAAGAAAAATGGTCCAGGTGTTGTGATTTTGATAGTCGGGTTCTCTGAGCTAACATCTGTTCAACTTGGGGCTTTCAGCTCTAGGGTGGTACAAAGGGGATCCACATTCATAGGAACTTCACTTTGACATTTGGATTGTTACCGTTTTCTGGGTCAGTGGTTTGTGGCAGGCTACCGTTGCATTGCTGAGCAATGGTGATGGTCTGCAGCTCCTCTTCTATCCCTGGATCACCTAGGGAAGCTAGGTGTGCTGCAATGCACTGTGTTCATTGTTCAAGCTAGTGTTCAGTAGGCCAGGTGCTGTCCAGGCATTTCTGGCTTTACAATACTGTCAATGTATAGTTTTTGTATGGGCCTACAAAATCACTAACCAGCGGGGGTGTGCGTATCTTATTTATAGTTATTGTCCTGACCACCATCTTAGAGAGCTTGTGTGTTATTCAGGCCTTTGCTCATTGCCTCGTCAGTTAATAGCCAGGTTCTTTCCTCATTCTTGTTTACCTTAAAGGGTTTTCACAGTATTGGAGAAATAAGCTCAGTTAATAAAGTACTTGCCTTGTAAGCATGAGGAACCCCGTTCAGTTTCTGCAATCCAAGTAAAAAAGCTAATTGCAGTACTGCATGCCTGCAATCCCAGCTCTGGGGAGGCAGAGCCTCCAGCAGATCCCTAAGGCTCACTAGCCAGCTTAACTTACTTGGTAAGCTCCAGGCCACCAAAGGAACAATCTCAAAAACAGGTGTTCTGTGACTGAAGAACAGTATCTGAGGTTGTTCTCTGACCTCCACACACCTACATAGACACTTGTATACTCATGTACTCATAGTCACACAGACACATTACCTTGATTTTCCATTAATAAAGTACTTAAAACTATCAAACTGCCAACTCTGACTTGCTTATTTGTTTGATTTTAGGTTTTGTTCATTTGTTTGTTTTGAGACATGGTCTTTCTGTGTTGCCTTGGCTGTCCTGGAACTCACTGTATAGATTAGGCTGGCCTTAAACTCAGAGATCTTCCTGTCTCTGCCTCCAGAGTGCTGGAATGAAAGGCATATGCCACAATGCCAGGGCAATTCTTACTCCTTACTAGGCTGTTCCATCATGGGAATTATCAGTTGTTCTTGGTGATATGGCAGAGCCTATAGAATATTTACAAAGCTGACCACTTTCTGCAATGGGGCGTGGGCCATTGAGTTTACAAAGTGAGGCTAGAATAAGCAGCAGGAAGCCCTCTACCTTTTAGCCAAGCTTTTTGCCCAGTTCTCAACTCTAAATCTTGGCAAAAAGTTGACTTGAGTAGAGAGAATTGCCCAGTATGAACTGTCTTTATAGAAGCTGTCTTTATATTCTAGAGAACAGAAAGAGTTGAGACTTCAGTTCCAAACAATTGACATCTGCAAAGCATATGACTTGAGTCCGTTCTTAGCACCCATGTAGAAAGCAGAGCCTGGTAGCGCTTGCTCCTAATCTCCATGCTAGAGACCAGAAGACCCCTGTGCTTATGGCTAGCCACTCTAGCCTAGAGGCTGGTGAACTCCTGGCCAGTAAAAGACCCTGTCTCGGAGAAATTGGATGGCATTCCCGAGAATGACAAGGTTGCCTCCAGCCTCTGCATATGTGCACATGCATGTTCAAGCCCATATACATGTGGACATGTATATGCACAGATGCCCATTAAAAGAAATAATAAGTCCTTTCAATAAGAGCAATGTCTCAGACTACCACCACTCCGTGAGGAGATGATGATGCTTGCCACATTTTAAAAGTGTGTAAATCCTGAAAATAATTTTTAAAAAAGTTAAAGTTCAGAGGAGGAGGCATAGGAAAATTTGAAGTGGGGAGCGGGAAGGGTAGAAATTATGTAAATACAGAATACAGTACCAATAAATGACATTCTCTCTCTTTTTTTTTAGAACAGTCTGGCCTCCGACTCACAGCAACCTGCCTGCCTCTGCCTCCCTGAGTGCTGGGATTAAAAGCATGTGCTATCACATCTGCCTTATGTATGACATTCATAATTCTTTTTAATTAAGAAAATTAAAGGTCTCTATTTCCTCTGCTTCTGAATGGTATATGTGAAGGCCTGCATTCAGTTTTTAAAGTAGACTTTCACCATTTTCTTTTCCTGGGAAAATTGCTATGGTTAAGAAATAGAGCTGTTCCCAAGAACACTGTCCTAAGAAAGAGGCTTGCTTTTCCATCTCAAAGAATGAGCTTTAAGAACTTTGTGATCCTAAAACTAGAAAGAATAGTCTCACCTTACAAGGAAAGGGAGGAAGGATGGGATATTCTTGCAAGAAAATGTACCTTCCGTTACCATCCCCTGTAGCCTACTCTGGAGCACACTGGAGGGGAGAAGCCTTTTATTAGGCATAACCGTTTCTGCTTAGTTATAGTCCTCACCCAGACACCTCTCCAAACTCTGAGTGCGGCACTGTGCCTTGGGGCTCCCTAGCTACTAGTGGAAGTGAACTTAGCTCTGGAGACCAGTAGGAGGGTGGCTGGCAGCCCAGCTGTACTAGCAGCTGCAAGGTCTTTACGGAGGATTGAATTAAACTTCAAGCCACTAAACACTCTTTCTAGTCATGCAGTCAGATTTCACATTCACACAGCAGTTAGCTTGAGTGGATTTGGGAGTTTGTTTTTGTTGTTGTTATTGTTGTTTGTTTGTTTAGACCGGTTTTTCTGTAGCCCAGATTGGCCTCATACTTACTGTATAGCTGAGGGCAACCTTGAACTTCTGACCTTCCTGCTTTCATCTTCCAATGACTTGGACCGTAGGAGTGTATACCACCATGCCTGTCTCTTGAGTGCATTTTTTAATACTACGCTGACATGTCTGGCTGCACACTTAGGGTATCAGCTCCCACTGAGAGTGTGTGCTTTAGGTATTGAATCATGTTGAAAAGCCAACAAGACAGAAGTGGAGAGGTAAAGAAAGCCTTTTAAGAAAAATGGGAGTATGTTCAGGCTGTACTGAGGAGGCAGAGTTAGGCACACTTTGTTGTAAAAAACAAAAAACAGAAAACAAAATTAGTTCACTCATTTTCTTGTATAGCAAGGCCATTCTAAATATGTAGCCTGGAACTGGCCATTTTGATGTGTGTGTGTATGTGTGTCTGTGATTCTGCAGTTCAATTCAGAAAATGCAGAGTTCGTTCCAGGTTTCTCCTTGTGGTTTGAAAGAATTTCTGCTGATCTTGAGCAAGAAAGTGCCTTAATGACTGAACAGGATCTGATGTGTCATGTTTGTTCTCTTTGCTGTAAAGCAGACATTCTCTTCAGCAAATCTGTTTTTAACTTAGACATATTTCTTAATACCAGCTTACAAAGGCCAGGAACCACACTAGGTCCTTAATGGGATGAAAACTCAAGGAGGAGGAATTCAGGTGTCTTTTCCAAGACCACATAGCCATTCACACCAGAAAGTACCAGGGGGGTGCTCAAAGGCTGCTTCACTCTGGTCAGTCTAGGGTACCATGGCTTGCGGGGCTCTCCACTCTGAGTGCGGTGTTTCTGTTTGATATCCTATATTACTTAATTTACTGTGCAAAGGCTTCTGAGGCAGACTAGAGTGCATCCTCCTCTGAGGGACAAGGATCTCTGAGGTATTTTGAGGGGAGGAGCAGCATAGGTCTTGCCCATTGCCTCAAATCCCATGCTCCATCCCTCCTCGACTGGTAGGCTTAAGACTCCTTTGGAGCACTGCAGCTTCAGGCTGAGGTTCAGCAGAGGATGTAGTCAGAGGTCACAGTCCTTGTCAAGGTCTTTGATAAGCAGCTTCCAACCACTTCAGAGGATGGATGGATGGATGGATGGATGGATGGATGGATGGATGGATGGATGGATGGATGGGTGGGTGGGTGGGTGGGTGGGTAGGTAGGTAGGTAGGTAGATAGGTAGATAGATAGGTAGATAGATAGATATAGATAGAAGTTTGTGTCTTTAAATCAAATTAGTAGAATTTTCAGAAGTGTCTGGAACATCCAAATCTCAATTGTACAGAGATCCCTGGCTGCCTGATGCATTCCTTTTTCAGATTATTTGGGTTGTTGTTGGTTGGTTAGTCTGAGGCTTGTGGTTTTGAGATTGGGAATGTGGGGTGCTGATGGCAGAGGGTTCTAATGAGCGAGCACAGTGATCACATCCAGGCCTGCAAAACTTTGGTTTAGAAATGTAAAGGAGCTAACATTTCATATGGAAGCAATTCCCCCTGGCCTTCTTCCCCGAGTGAAGGAAATGTCTCTGGTGTATGGTTAAATACCTGCTAGATGAGACCTGCAGATAGCTTGGTGGATTAGCACAAAGCATAGAAAAGGCTCATGTTTTCAGCTGTCTATCCTATTTTAAGGTTCCTATTGCCCCTCAGTATTCTGAATTTACCAGATTAGTCCTAATCTAATATTTAGTTCCTTAATGTTTGCAACCTCTGGCTGGCCTAGGTTCCCAGCCTTCATTGCCTATCTCTGCTAGCATCTCTGCATGCATAAGAAGGCTGTCATTAGGCTGCACTGGGCCTTAGCACAGAGCAGAACACATTGAGAAGGATCCCTCTGAGTCATAAAGATGAACTGGAGGATCAAAACACAATGCTTTAGGCCTCTGTTTTCCCAAAACTTCAGTCATATTCAGAAATGAGTAGATTTCCAAGAGGGCTGAGGTTCCTGTCAGTTTCTCTAGCGGTCAATGGAAGTTGAACTATGAGGTTGAAAATGCTTTAAAGAGTTCTTGTCAGAGCCTGTGTCACAGTAAGAGTCTGGATTAAGCCAGCACGTTGCTGTGTTGTTTGGCTTTTTCCAACCTGGGCTGGGTGCCCATTTCTGGAACAACCATCTATGGCCATGAGTCATCAACACCAGACCAGTATGGCTGCCAGAAACCTGCTGTTGAAGCCACATTGAGGAGTGGCATCCCTGTTCCCCAAAGGAAACAAGAGCACCCCTTTGTCTTTCCACAGGTCCCCTTCTTTAAGGAGTACATCAGGCTACCCAGAATTCTTCATTGCTCTAAGAATGAGTATAGAGTTTCAGAGCAGGAAGGGGTCTAACCTTTCAGCAGCCTCCTCCATGTTCACCTTATGGAAACCAAGGCTGAAAAAAGGCAGCTGAGCTTCCAGGATTCCTGAATGAGTCATAGTGTCCAGCACTGGCATTTGGTGGGAACTCCTGACACACCATTTGATCAGTCTCCTTTGCCATCACATAACATGTATTTTGGGTATTATTCTTTTCTTACTGCCTAGAAGTTTTTATATTATAAAGGGCTTATATTTATGGTCCTACTATTAATGTAAGTCTTGAGTTTTATGGATTCTGGATTCTTCTACTTTAGAAAAATACAGATAATATTTATGAAGACAACACAGAAACCTGGGCAAATGGCTTATAATGTATATGATGTACCATTAAGGCTTTGTAACTCTGTGGATGTAGTCTAAACTGTTAGAATGGTGATATTGTATGCAACTGCAGACTTTCCTAACCACTGTCAGTGATTTTTTACAGTGTTGGAACATTTGATACAAATGCACCTTGTCTTGCTTCTCTTCAGCTGACAGCTACCTGGATGCATATACCTAATGCCCTTGCTGATGCAGGCATGTGTGTCTGGGGCAACACTGGAACCTTTATTCCAGTTGTAAACGCTTTGAAGTAGAGTCCTCTTCACTGTGACTACAGCTGCGTTAAATTAGGGTCTAAGAGGAGACTTGTCTTCAGACACTCTGACCCTCCAGAGGCTATCAGAGGATTGGATGAGAGGTTTCAGGTGAAGTAGTATCAGAATTTAGGAGCTGGGAGGAACCTCACTCTTACTGCATAACTAGATTGACCTCCTTAGGCTCCAGAACTGTTCTTGGAGTCTCAGAACATACCAAATAATTGGAGGCAGAGCCTGGTGAAGGGGGGTGAGGGGGAGCTCCTGTGAAGTCATTTCTGCAGCAATGCCAGCTGCACAGTGCTCACGCGCAGCTGTCAAGTGTCTTTCCTACCTTCCCAGAAACCTCCCTGGCTACTTTGAAGGCTAAGATTGAGTACAAAAGTAGTGTGTTAGATACTGTCTGCTTTCTAATCCGCTCCCTGGATGGTGAGCATAGGAATCAGAAGGGGGTGGGGGTGCTGGAAGAGCAGCCAGCAGGGATTATGTCGGCAGGAGGTCTGCCTTGGAGACATGGGACCTCCCATTTATGCAGTTTTCTTTCTTTCCCTTGAAAATGGCACACTGGAGTTTGGGGGAGGCTGAGACTTGGAAGAAGGGATCAGACAGAGCTGATACTACATGTGTCATATGTGTCAGATGGCATAAAGGGCTGGGTCCTGACTGTCTAGTTCTCTACTAGATGCCCCCTGCTCCGCACAACCTGACAAACATTGCTGAATAGAAAACAAGTTGAGTGAACTGACCAATGAATGGACAGCCCACTTGGCTCTGTGCTGCAGAGCTAAGATGCCAAGTAATCTTGTAAAAGTGAAATACACCTCCACCCTGTGCTTCTCCTTCGATCACTCTCTACAGAGCTTCTGTCAAGAAAGCAAACCGTCTTTTCTTCCCTGGCCTCTACTCCTCAGCCCTACCTCTCCCTGTCTACTCAAACACTCTTGGGGAAACAGAGGCATTTCTGCAGCTGCCCCTGACAATACTCACCCTCATCAAGGGTCTTGGCACATTATTTTGATGCCCCCACATACAGTGCTCTGATACATGCTGTATCAAAAGCTAACAAGAGTAGCTTCGTGGGCATGCCAGGAAGTAGTAGTAGATTGAGAGAGGTCAGAAACGGCAACATTTAAACCAAGCTCTGAAAGACAAGACAGTAACAACCACATGAAGACCTGGAGTTCAGTGTTACAGATTGAGGGAGCCAGTAAGTGCCGAGCCCCTGAAATGTAATGCACTTAGTTTTTGGAGCCATCACTGAGCACACAAGCAGAGCGCTGTTCAGGGATATGGGAGATGAGAAGCCACAGAAGGCAAGGAAGCAGCATAAAGTTTAGCTTCTGTGTGAAGTCCAGAGAGTATCTTGGAAAAATGACCAGTGACTCCTAACTCATCAGCAGAAGAAAACTGTGCTTGTAAGACCTATGCTTTATTTAGGACCAGAGTGCTGACTTTCTTTTCTTTCACACTTCTGCACTGAGTGACAGAGCAATTATGAACTGCTTCTTACGGAAATTACTCATTGAAGTGCTCTGGAACTCTGAATCACTATTCTATAGAGTGGCAAACACTATTGTGAAAGTGTTTAAAATGACCAAGGGTATTGTCGCTTAGATGCAAAGCATCACCTGAACTGGAGGTTAGTGGACTCACCTGCCATTCAGAGAAGCACATCGCCCTGAGGATTCCATGGCTACAGTCTTTATTGCGCGGAGGACCATTCCACTGTCTAGACCCACAGCCCCCAGGAGAGGACCTCTTTTGGCTGCCCTGCTGGCACATGCATCCCCAGGGGCAAAAGTGCATCTTTCTGAGGCTTCCACTCCCAGGACGTCTCCTCTTCAGGGCCATACTAGCTAAATGGAAATTAGGAAACTATCCAGGGCCAGAAGCTAATAAATAAGAAGTGACAGGCATCACATATTAAGGGATTATTGTGCATAGTGGCTGTTCTGCAAGATACACGATGCAGGGTGAGGGGGTCTAATAATCCCCCTGAAGTGTGCGCCTGATGAGCTGATGATACGAAACGGAAGTGGTTTGGCTGGAAGAGCAAATGGGAAGATTGACATCCTATAGAAGGCTGTTCCAGAACCTTCATTTTGGGTCTGTGGGATGTTCCTCAGAGCTTTCCCACCATCATTGGTTTCTCGTTGTAGTCCCTGGCTCTGATGTCTGGAAAAGATAAAGGAATTTGTCTGTGGCTTGTTTGATGGTGTTGGGAATACGGAGGCGGAGGCGGGTTTCTCAGCTAGCGTGGGTTCGGAGTGCCCTCACTGAGCTCCTGTGAGCTCTGTCATAGGACGTTCTGGGAGTGTCAGCAGGGACACCACATCTGTGTACCCAATGAAGGCCGGCATCCTTTCCAGATCTCTGTACTGGATTAGTTCACCAGCAGTGCCCAAGCTGGAAGTGTGGCACAAATTAATGGAGCAAAATAGTGACTTGTGTATGCTTGGCACTTCCATTTTTATTAGGATCAGAGAGAGCAATTGGATGAAGATCGCTTCTGGAAAGAAGGAGAAAGCATATGTTACTTATTGTTTTGGGTGAATGTTTTTATGAGAAGGGGGGATGCCGCGTCGTTAATAACTCTGGCACACCACACCATTTCTGGTCGGTCTGATAGATTAAACATGAGCCCCCTCTCATTATCCCAGCAGCCACGCGGCTTCAGCTTCCATCCCAGCCTGCTCTGTATTCCATGCACAGTCGAGCTTCTGAGTTGACATCTTTTTCTAAAATTGTTTGGCTGTAATAAATAGAAAACTTTCAGCACTGCTGTAAAGCCCTGCTGGTTGGCATCATTTCCTACCCCCTTTTAATTATTCCTGACACTGTGGAGAAACATCTAATAGAAATCTGTAATGTGCACTGATGACAAACTACACGGTTGAAGGGCCATGTAATTTCTCCACAATTAATTAAAGTGCATGGAGATCCCCCCCCCTTTCTTTCCTTTCTTTTTTTTCCCCCCAGCAGCCAGATGCCACTGACTGGCTCAAATAACACTGCTGTCAACTGTAAAAAATTAAGATCCAAACCGTAAGAAAGGTTCCTAGATAAAGAAACCAGATGCCAGGTTATTTGCGATACCACCGCATACATCTTGATGCAGGCCACCATTGTTCAACATCTGTAGCTCCACAGCCTTAATTACGCACTTAACTCAGCAAGCCTGTCAGCAGTTTATTTCCACAAGTACCGTCACTTTGGTAAATCTTTTTATTAAAAAATTGAACGGTGCCAATCAGCCTCGGGAAGAGAGACGGAGACGCTAGAAGCCCCCGTGCACGGGGAGGCGGCTGCCTGATTATGCCAACGGCATGCTGGCGTTTATGGCACATGCGTGTGGTCAGTCGGAGGGGAGAAAATGCTCTGCTACCAGTTCAGGCTGATCTGCCACCTGGAATTGATCAAAAGCAAATTAATTTTCATTTCCAATTAGGGATACAATTAAGTCCAAAGTGGTGAGGGGAGAAATGGTAATGTTTACATACAGCTCCTGTGGCGGGAAGGAAATACTTGTCTTCATAGCTTTCTGTGTAATTCATTAGTGTTCAAGTGGCTACTGCAGTTTCCCATCCTGCAGTGGCCCCTCTTCCCCTCCCTGAGAGCTTAGAAGAGAAGAAGGGGAAGGCAAGTCAGGTCCAGAGCTACTGGCCAGGCATTCTGGGGCTCTGCTGGGCTTTTCCGGGATCCGCCTGCGATGACGGGCATGAGGGTTTTAATGAAGAGCTCACATTGGGAGTCAGGGTTCGGCCTTCAGTCTGCTGCCTTTCCTGCCTCAAAGCATTACCTGGCAAATGAGTCCGGCTTTCCTGTCTGGCAGTGATCGGGGCTTCTGAGCGATTGTGTGAAGCAGTCTGACTGTTGAACACGGGATCCCTGCTCTCTTCATCTGACTGTCCCCTACATTTCAGCCGCTGCCTTTTGTTGGGGTCCGGGAACAGTTGGCCTACCGTGTTTATTGTCAAGGCTGGTAAATATAGTGAGTGTTGACCCAGATTTTAAGGAAAGGTGACTGTCAATTTTGAGGCTAAGATAGAGACGTGACCGGGCAGCCTGGCCTCTCCCTGTCTGTCACTCCGACAGAGCAGCCATAAGCACGCTATCACGCTGAGGATGTCCTTACCACCCATCTCGCAGACCAGTCCCTGGAAAGCAGAGTGGGCGATACACATTTCATCATATGAATAACAATGAAGATAACCTCCCATAATAGCTTACATCTTCCCAGAGTCCTCCAGGTGATGGATGAAGAAGAGAGGGCTGCTGGGTCAGAGGAACAGCTGCTTCAGTTGAAGAATATGCAGCCATGTGGAGGCCCCCATCTCCACTGCTCCAGGCCATACTTTACCTCAGACAGTCCCCACCTTCCTTTTCCCAATGCAAGGGTTTACATTTCCTCCCTGCATGGTATTTGTGCTTTAAAAGAAGATTTTATTACTTGCGCTGCAATGGAATTTCTCTTTACTAGGCAGTTGGCATGACGGCAGCCTGAGACCACAGTGGCGCTGTTAACGCGCGGGGGTCAGCTTTCCTCTGTAAGCCGTTCTTTTCTCTTCTTTGTTTTCTTAAAGGGGGAGACGGGTAAGCACCAACAAATCAGCACAACTATTAACTTTCTGATTTATTTGCTACAGAGAGCAAAAAAAAAAAAAAAGTGAATGTGAAGTGACAGAGAAACCAGAACAGACAGACGGCACGAAAACATTCTCCTCCCAAGTCCCCAGCTGAAAACGCACTACAAGCAGTTACTTATCTGAAGACAGACATCTTCAGTTTCCTCATTGCATAATAGAAATGGGATTTCTTTTTCTCCTAAAAAAAAAATTTTTTTAAAACATTATCCATAATGTTGACATGGAGTTTTCAGTGCCGTGGGTTCCAGGTGCTTCTTCCCGAGAGCGTCTTCTCAGTGGTTGACAGTGGGCTCCATTACTTCACCCTGGTAAGGAAAAAAAAAAAATCCATGGTCCTAACACCATATGGGGAGATGAGAAAGCTGCTTCATTAGCTCCTTTGGGCCTCTGGTAACAGGCAGGGAGCACAGTCATCAAGAGAAACTGAGGTCTTGACTGCATTCTTAATGGCTACATTGCCAATATAATTGGTAATACGTATGGCTTTCTAAACATGGTAGGGTTAGATGTTTCTAAGGACTTGAGGCTGGCTCCAACAGTGCGGGGCCCTTGTTCTGGCTAGGTCAAGGGCCCTGTGGTGTCATTGGTCACTCTCTGCAGGGCCCTCCCTCCCTCCAGCCTTGTGGGCAGTGTGATCTGAAGTTTACCTGTCATCCAAACACAGTGAGTCTCAGCACACAGGCTTCTCTCTCCTGGGTTTCTGAAGATCTTTTTCCTGAGACGAAATTCTTGGCTTTCACTTGTGATTATATCACTTGGGCATTCCAAAGTGCCCATGATCTCAAAAGCAGACCTGATTTTCGAATCACCCTGTATATTGATACTTCATTTTATTTAACATGGTGTTTTAAAATTATATTTAAAAGACAGCTTCTTTTGTCTCATGTGCCCTTGGCTCGGAAACAAAGGAAGTCTCTTTTAAGAGGTGTTTTACATTTTATGACTACTGAGAGAGAACATAGTTCTTTAATAGGTATGTATGTAAGAGCTCCACGTTACAGGCTTTCAGAGATTAGAAGCTTTGGAACAAGGCTGTTTGATAACATCTCTGAAGGGCAAAGGAGGGAATGTAAACCTCAGAGTTTTATATGCCAAAACAGAACACTCCCTAAGCTGTGGGCAGCGGAAGCTTTCCTAAGATCATCTTATTCCCAATTACAGCATCTGCCTTGACTTCCATGAGGGGTGTGCAGGATGGATCCCTCGTGTATTCTTCATGGTTATGGGCATGTAATATGTTCTTCATCGAGCCAGGCAATTGACAGAGACGCCAGTGCATTTAAGACTTGAGTCTACTGGAAATGAATATTGCGCTCCTGCCAGAAATGGATGCCTTACTATGTCCACCACTATCACACATCTTGACTTTTTTTTAATCCTGACTCTTAAAACAATAATATCAAACAACTCCAGGGGAAAAAAGTTAAATGTTTCCATATGAAGAGCTGATTAAATTTGTATGGCTTTCTTTTCAGTAAAAATTGATATGTGATGAAACGCAGCACAGCTGCATGTCTGGTTGGGGCTGGTACTCCTGCGGTCTCTGATCTCTGCCAGGCTAAGGGCCAGGGCCTAGCCATTGCCATCCAGTAGCCTGGGTCTGATAAGGCCCATTCCTAGGCACTGAACACACAGTCAGTGGTGCCCTGGCTGGGGTCATCTCTCTTACTGTACCTCATTCTCCTGTGTCATTTTTGTATCCTCTCGGAGGGCAGATGAGTCTACAGAGAGTCTTGTGGTTTGTAGTGAGTAACGGTGTTCTGTCAGGACTCCTTCAGTGGAAAGGAGCCTGGCTGGGTTTAGGAGAGAGATTTGTCATGGGGAAGCTAATTTATTGGCCTGCGCTTCTGCAAAAGAGTGGTGCCTGGCTCTCACAGAGTGTCGTGCTGCGATGCCTGTTACTGTGTCTGTGTGCTGTTCCTACCTCCGTCAGTCCCCTCCTCACTCAGACTGTCCTCTGGGTCACCAAGAGATGGTCGCAGCAGCCATCCCTCCATGTCCATCCCACATGGGGAAATGAGGGCCATGTAGCATTCTCAGTTCACCTGCTCACTTGCCTTGGTTCTAACCAGTGAGTGTTCTCTGCCAGGGTGGAGGTGACTGAGCTGTATATAAGTCCTTGAGCTAAGGCAAGGGGTTTCCTGGAGGAAAACTGTGGCAGAGTATTAGACAACTGGATAGATACTCTATGACAAAACCAAAATGTCTTTCGCCTCTAGGAAAGGCCGTTCACAAAGCAGTATGATCAAACTGTGAACTCCAAACCAGGAAACTGGAGTGAGGAGAGCTGGGCACATGGCTTCTGTTCTCATTCTCCCTCAGATATGGACACTTAAGAAAGTGTTTTGGGATGATCAGTACTGAGGCACAAGCTTGACACATACACCCTTCCCCCCACCCCACCCTGAATTCAGAGCAAGGAAGAGCAGCTTTGCTGCTTCCACCAGTGGCCAAAGATGGCAATGGAATTTTTGTTCAGCAGATTTTTTCATACTGCAGCTTTTCTGGTTAAAACCCATGTCCTTTTTTCTGTCTGTAGAGGACACACCAGAGTCAAGGGTCTCTCCAGGCTGAAGCCAGCCTCCTCCTATGCTCTTACAACTGGACTCCAAGATGGACTAACACATTCTCAAACCATTTCTATCTCTAGGATGGGCAAGTATCCTCCATTTCTGTGTTCCAGAAGCCTCATTTTACACTGGGTGTGGTAGCACACACCTGTAATTCCAGTACTCTGGATGCTAAACCTAGAAGAGCACAAGTTCAAGGCTGTCCTGGGCTACATAACAACAACAAAAAACAAAACAAACAAAAAACAGAGAGAGAGGGAAGAAGGAAGAAAGGAGGGAAGGAAGAAAGCTTCCAAGTTAGTTCTTCTCTCCTAGTTTCTAAGGATCTCCTGCCAGTAAGATTAGAGCCTGGAAAAATCAATAGGTGATGCTCACTCCAGGACTCCTCAAGCAGATTCCATGGGCAGCAATGGTAAAGGTCTCCCCACTTGGGCACTTCAATTTTGTGATGGAGAAAAGCAGAAAAAATTGACTCAGCATTTGTTAGGCTCCAAGGAAGTGGTCTGCACCCCACACAGCTATTGCAGATCTGTACCCTCAAGCTGGGTGTTTGCCAAGGGTTGCCTCCCACACAGCCCCATCCACCATACCTAGGAGAGATGGTCTGCAAACACAGTCCTTGCCTCAGAAGATTTCTCTTCAGTTAAAAGTGTACACATACAAGATAAACAAGGGCACATTTGAAGTGTAAATCCGTCACTTTCATAGACAACTTGCACCAGCCGCACCTACCTAGAGACCATTTCTCCTTCAGCACAAAGCAGTATGCATGTTCCCTGCTTCCCTTTAGTGTGCTTCAGTCCATGGTCCCCATACACTTAGATCTGGCAGGGATTTTTTTTTCTTTGCCTTAAACACTTTCTGCAGTTTAGTTATTTGTTGTAATTATCAAGTTCATTTTTCTCTAATAGATGTGATTAAGTATATTTAGCACTGTGTAATGAGTTTTCTGCCTGGTTGCATCTTAGCTAATAAGGAATTCCTTAGCGGCATCTCTGACAGCTGCCGCGGGTCCCAGGTCTGTGCTGCCGCAAGAGACCCTTTCCATGAACTGCTAGCATTAGAGAAATTAACTCCATTACACTAACCATAAAATTGAGGCTGAAATTTGATTACTAATAGATCCTCAATTCAGCTAGAAACTATAGCAGTAGAGGAGGAAGGTGAGTGCGTGTGAAATGCCGGTGTCCGTGTTTTCCTCTGCACATGTGTTTGGATGTTTCCAGCCATCCCTTCAGTTTATTTCCTAGACAGAAAAGAGATCGATGTCTAGCTGATGGGCTTAGACCTGTGCAGTGATTGGGCAGGTGTGAGACAGGAAGTCTTTGTTACTGTTGCAAGGATGGTACCCAGCTATTAGTGACTCTGTCATCACTGGGCAAAGAAACCTCTCAGTGTGTTTTTGGCTGTGGAAACTGTGCCATTGTCACTGGCAGTCCAGATTTGTAAGGCTAAAGTGCTAGGGACAATTAGTAATTGGTGACTGGCTGCTATGATGTATAGTTGCTTAGCAACGGTCCCTGAATTAAGTCTGTGGAAGGGGCATACAGGAAGAGACAAGACAGGAAGATGAAATAGGTACTCTTTTAATGTGTAGGTGTCTCTGTAATGAAAAAAGAGTGAAGGATATTTGTAATCATAGAAATGGTTGAGTGGGAAATCGGGGCTAAAGGAAAGAAAGGACAGAATGCAGTTCTTCTCTTGCTAAATAAAATAAGCGTGAGTGGCAATGGAGTAGTCCATTGACAGAAGGGCTCGTGAGTGGCAATGGAGTAGTCCATTGACAGAAGGGCTCGTCGCCTCCCTTTGACACTCTGCTGTAGTTCCAGTGCAAGCACATTCTTTATCCAAAAGGCAGCATGGAAATTTGTGGGAGTAAGAGATGAAGAATGAAATCTCTAGAACAAGATTCATTTGGGAACTTGGATTCATTGTACAGCAGGGTCCAGTTTGGGTTTAGCCTTGCTCTGGGTACCCAGTGAAATGGGTACCTTCCAATACTGATGCCCAGCCCACTCTATTTGGAGTCAAGAAAGATCTGGAAGAGACCAAGAACAGCCTGTTCATTTCATCAGACTTGGTTGAGGTTAGAGGCCCTCAGCAGACTAAGATAGCGCCCTGAACTACATGATTCAGTGAATTGGATTTGCCTCTGGAAGGCCAGAGGAGCAAAATCAAGTGGGAAAGCAGGAAAAGCCCTTGATGCAGCCTCAGAGCCTTGTTAAGGGGTTGCCTTATCTCCAGCAGGCTCTGCCCAGAGGTCTGCAAAGGGCCAGGGGCTCATTACTGAGAGTGAGGGCTGTTTTGCAATTAGTGTTGAAACACTGAGATAAAGACAGGATATATAGGAATTAAAAACAGATAACGTAAACACTAACAAAGAGTCTTAATCCCTTTGGTTGAGTGTTTTGCATGTTCACCTCTGATCAGAATTCTTAATAATATTGAGTGTGTTGCAACTCAATAAAGATTCCCTGGGAAGAAACAAGTCGATTCTTGGATTAGAAAACCACAACAAAGAAAAACAGAAACAAAAAAACTCACCCTCATGTATTTCTGTCTACTCCCAAAATAAAAATCAAATACATTATGTTACACAGAGAGGTTCATTTCACATGGTTCTGATCACCTATGGTCATAACTCACTCCCTCACCTTCTAGTGATTAGAAAGAGATCTTCAGGGCTCAAAGCAGATTCTCTGTCTCTACCAATGACTTGTTTTTTACCTAAAGAATGAAGGTGTTTTGATCTAAAGTCATTACCGTGCAGTTGAGAAAAGTTTTGCTTTCCTGGCCTAAAGTTCTGACTGCAGAAAAAGCTGATAAGCATCTCTGGTTGCTACCCAGCATCTGCAGGGTGTTCGCCCTCACCTGCAACACTGCAGTGGCCGTGGGGGCAGTGTACCTCTGCACTCAGAGGAGGCCAGCGTGCTCGTGCATAGTCACCGCCCTGGCTGCCAAACAACCAGGGATTCCAGTTGGAATACTTCTGAGGTAGAGGTGTTCTGTGCGCCCACTCTCCCAGTCCCTCATCACCGTCAGTTAGCACCACTCCCAGTCGGGTCATTTCATGCCCAGCTTCCATATTAGGCTTTGAGTGCTGTGAGGGTGTGGCCTGGCCTACCTTGCTAACCGAGTCGGCTTGCTTTTCTCTCCCCAGCCCCCTTGCTAGGATAAAATACCCTGACAAAAACAAGTGCAGGAGGAAAAAATTTATTCTGGCTCACAGTTCTAAGGTACAGTCCATCAGGGTAGGGAAATCAAGGCAGCAGATACTCAAACAACTGCTCATATTACATCTGTAGTCAGGGAGCAGAAAAAGAAAGAACGCATTGCTTGGTTCGCTTTCTTCTTTTTATACAGCTCAGTACCCCATCCTAGGGAATTATGCCTCCCATAATGGTGTAGATCTTTTTACCTCAATTAAGCTAATCAAGAGAATCCTACAGACATGTACAGAGTTATAGGTTATATGCGAGGGGTTATAGGTCTCATCAAGTGAAGAATTTTGATTAACCATCATGCTTGCTTCTGTCCTTCCTGCCTTCTTTCCTTCCTAATTTCTTTCTCTCTTTTTTGTTTTTGTTTTAAGACAGGGTTTCTCTGAGTAGCCTTGGCTGTCCTGAAGCTCTTTCTATAGAACAGGCTGGCCTCAAACTCATAGAGATCCAATTGCCTCTGCCTCCCAAGTACTGGGCTGAGAAAGATACACACCACCGCTGCCCGGCTGCACACTTGCTTTTCACTGACTGGTGTACTCTGACACTCAACACGGGGGTATATTACACAGAAGGCACCCAAGTAAATATAGACTGGATGGAACTGTTAGAACTTGACAGTGGTAGTCAGCCAAAGATGGCCTCTGATGACCCATCTTCCCTGCTATACACAGCCTGTATAAGCCCATCCCTTTTAATGTGAGCCATATTTGCTGAGTCACTTCCAGTGAATCATAAGAGATAATGTGCTCACTTGCCAGCAACACTTTGTGCCTGGACCAGTCACTGTAAGGGAACTTGTTGTCATTTTATGAGCAGCATATGGGAGAAGCCTGTACAGTACTAGCTCATACTGTGATTACATGGCTGATGGAGACCCTGAACCAGAAGCATCCAGGCCCCAAATTCACGTGGAAGCTGCCAAATGATGATCCCTCTTAATTTAAGCTACTACTTGGGGGATAGGAGGGGAGGAGTGGTCATCCAGTAATGAACATACTAGCTAGTTAGAGCACACATCAACCCATCCATATATTCATTCATTCACTCATTATTTATTGACTGCCAACCAGGGACTGTGCTGAGAATTCTGTGACAAAGCAAGGTTCATGCCTTCAGGGAGCTTACCGTCTGAGATAGAGATGAGCAGGGTGCACAGACACTTTCTCAGATCTGTGCAGGCACAGTGGGTACACGGCGACGCAACCCAAGATGCTGTGGGTCATCACATTGACAGTCTGGTCTCATAGGACCACACCTCCATCGCCCTACCCAGAACTTCCTCCTTCACTGTTCTGGGGCTAGCTTAGCTTTTAGCTTAAATACTGTTCAGGATTGTATTCATTCCTGGACCAGCAGAGTGGCTACTACAGTAGAGAGAGCACTTGAGTACACTCTCCGCCCTTGGTTATGATACTCTTGTGCTGAACTTGACTTAATTTGAGTGACTCTTGCCAGTCTCAGTTTTCTTTACTCTCCTCTGGTCTCTGTCATTCACACTCCATTTCCTAGGAGTCTCTTGATAGAATCAAGCAGTTTATTTTTAAAGGGACATGTGTGGAGATATAGTGTAGTGGTTGAGCACTTGCCTAATGTGCCCAAGGGCCCTATGCTCAGTCCCCAGACTCCCTAGTATTGCAGAATAGATACACGAGGGAATAAAAAGGCATGTTGGTCAATTAATTACTAAAACAATAAAAGGAAAATAAAACATAGGATTATCTTCTTTTTTTTTTTCTTTTGCTGTTATTATTTTGAGACAGGGTCTCAGGGTAGCGTCAAACCTGCTGCATAGCTAATGATGACTTTGAATTGTTGATCTACTTATCCCAACTTCCCACAAAGCTGGCCCATGGGATTAACACAGTATTCTGGGGTGAGTCATGCTCTGGACTAAGCTACATCCATCTACAGAATATGTCTAAGGAATGTCATGCAGATAGAGCCCACACAATAAGCGTTAATCCACGGATGCTATCAATAAATGACAGTGCTGCAAACACATCTCCTTAGGGACCATCCTTTGGGATGATCCTATACTAGACCCATTTTCAGGGCCTTGTCCCCTATAAACAGAGGTTTCCCTGCACCCTGGACCATGGGGTGTGGCCAACTTAGAGCCTGCAAATGAGGTATAAAAGACAGCTCTTGTGGCCCTACACTTTCCATCCTTAGGGCAATAGAGCTCAGACACAGGACCAGGCACCAAAGAGGCTCAGTAATACAGTGAAGATGAGCCAGGCTCCCATGGCCTCCAAGGGCAACGAAAGCAGACAGGTCCTTTCCCCCTCTGCTGCAGGCCACAGTGAGAAAGCAGTAAGATGCCGGTACCATCCTACAGGGTACCTGTTGTAAATGGACAGAAAGAGAGAGTTTAAGAGCGACATCCAGGAATATTTGGCTCTCCCATCTCCTATGCTCAGATATAACAACAATGGAAAAATTGTTTGTGTTTAGGACCTCTGTACGTTTCTTTAAAAAGAATTCTCTGTACACCAGCACTTCGTGGCTTTTTGTTGTGGAGGTAGTTGCTTTAAATAGGAGAATGCGTGAGATGAGACTGCATAAAAGATGGACTTGTTTTATATACGGGATATTGCCTGTCCTTCAGATCTATGTGCCTTGCTTATGGGATGAACCAAGTAGGAGAGATAAACTAATATTTTGTATAAGCTCAGCCAGACAATACGGATGATAAAGATGTTTCATCTTCTTATGCATGCAGAAAATATGAAAAATCGTAGTTTACACATATTTGCTCAATTCAAGTGTAAAATTGGGCCCCTCGATTGCCCTGGGCCACAGTGGCTGCGTTAAGGAAGCTCGATTTACCTTGCAGCTGAGTGAAAAATGATCAGAATATTAGACTCATCTAGCCCACATTAAGGAGCCATTGCATTTCCCGACAATTTTATGCTATCTCAAT
Source organism: Pachyuromys duprasi (assembly GCA_028658305.1). Taxonomy (NCBI): domain Eukaryota; kingdom Metazoa; phylum Chordata; class Mammalia; order Rodentia; family Muridae; genus Pachyuromys; species Pachyuromys duprasi. The sequence goes on from CM053744.1 coordinate 29,405,764, forward strand.
ATGAAAACAGAGCAATTTCAACTCATATCAGGTTATGATCGGCAATTACAGTTGCATAATTCACCTACCCGGCTCTTTGCAGGGCCTTTATTTTCCCTCTTGGTGACATTCCTGAGAAAGTGCCTGATAAAAATGTCATATATCATCCCGGCTTTAGAACTCGTGAGGGGGTAATCTGCCATGCCTTGCTGAGCCCATATTCATCACTGGAGTTTTGACTTGGAGGGGTCATGGCACTCATAATTTCCTGTTTGATATTGTCCTCGCCAGCTCTGACAAGGGCTGTAAACGCTCGGTTGTAGGCGGTGGGTAAGCTCTGTGCCAGTGGGGGCTCATCAGCAGCAATAACTGAGCATCACTGTGGCTTGTGCTATAGTTGGCCGTTTCGAAGATAATTAGATTTGATGTCAACATTTCTTTATCACCTGCATCCTTTGTGCATCTGTGTGTCAAGTTGTTATTTCCGGATTTATTAGCACCCTCAGAGCTACTCTCTATCTGTCAGCCTGTGTGCTGTTTGTGTTGACAGTTGTAAAGTTAATTACTGGTACTAATGAGCAGCGGGCTTTTGGTGGACATGGCGTTTTGGACATTTAAAACTGTAATTAGTGTTTTTTTCCTTGTGTAGTGCTTCAGTAAAAAAAAAAATGTTCTCCTTCTATTACATTTTGACATTCTGTGTGCAGTCAACTTATCTTTTATTCAAAGGCTCCAAAAACTCAGTTCTGTTTCTTTTTAAAATAGACTTCCTTTCCATTGTATCTCCATGAATAATTTCTTTTGTTCCTTGCTTCTCCTCCAGCTTGATAATGTGGCCATTCCTTACGCCTTGAGGATTAAGGATTGGGATGACAGACTGGTCAGAAATCAAGCTGGGTGATTGCTGGCCCCAGCCCAGACACTGATCTACAAGTTTCCTTCTTGATTCTTTGCCCATCCCACTCTGGGTTTAGCAGAGTCAGCTAGCAGAGAGGGCCAGACAAAATGAATATATAATAAACAATTCTCCAGTAGAATATTGAGAGCTACCTTTGGGGGAGGGGGATTGGTGGTAATGGTAGTGGTGGTGATGGTAGCCAATGATCTACCGATGACCCTGATTAAAACTCGAGGGTCAGTGCTGTTATCTCTATAGCAGAAGCGGGGAAACTAAGGTTTAGAAGCAAGATCTAAAGTGGCGGCTATGCTAAGACTGTGTTAGAGCCGTACCCACTCTCCCATAAATACAAAGTATGTTTTCAAGAAAATTAGCAGACTCCAGGGGAGTGTATTCTAAGACAACAAAAAGCAATCACTTACTGAATCAGACTTGCTCATTTGTATTTCCCTCCCTGCTGCAGAGGGACGGTAGTTTCAGTGTTGGGGCAATTATCTCTGGCATGTACTTTATGGAGGTATTTTGTTTGGTCTGTCGCGGCTGTGAAGCACCACTCCCTTGCTGCTCTTCATATTTACTTTCTATTCATCATTATCTGCCATTTTGCTAAATAACTATCCTTCGCAGACATAAATCATCTATAAAAATACTCTCTCTCAGAGAGAATTTCACCCTGGCACTGCAATGATGAGATAACCATTTTCATCTCTTGTTGAAGCATTGAGATTTATTGGCTTTCGATGGGCAACAGCCCCAGCATCACTCTCTGCTCCACAGACTCCCACTTGCATTTATTCTGATTGCATTTAGCCATTCAAAATGGAGCTCTAGGAATCCCTCGAGGGTCCCTCCCCAGCCTGGGTGGGGTGTTATTACTTTATATTAGATAAGGGAAGGACACACAAAGAAACATGCGGTGATTCGGATGATTTTTTATTTCCGTTTAGCAGTGATGACAGAATGTCATAGTGAAATGACTTCAAAAGTCATTTTTCCCCACTGCCCTGGTTCTGCAGCCTTGTCCCTTGAGGGCTCTTCCATTGTACAGCGTTATTAATTCTGCTAACTTTCAGACTTCATTGCTGACAACAGGCCTCTTGGCTTTCGCAGCCTATTACATTAAATTTCCCATCAAACCATGTCAGCCTCTGAGGTCACAGATTTCGAGAGAAGCTTTAGATACTTTGCCATCTGACTTCACGGGCAGGTGTTTTCTAAATTGCTTTTAGGTTTGTTTTTCCAGTGTCAGAAATCAGCTTGAACCTATTTTGAAAAAAAAAAAAAAAAAAGAAAGAAAGAAAAAAACTCAGACAGCGAGTACTCATCGGGGTAAGAACAAAGCTGAGTTTGAGGCAAGTATGTTTATGAGTGTGCACCTGCACACGTGCTCTTGTATTTCACTTGACCTTCCAAAGGCAAAGCCAAGCTTTCCAACCCACCTTCTTCCCAGCCCCACCTGGCAAATGATGTCTTGTTGAGTACCTATTTTCCTAACTCTTAGTGAGGCCCCCAAATACAATGTGACTGCCCTGCTCAGCTCTGCTGACCTTGATTTGGGGAGCTCTGTGAAACTATTGAGTGGCATTAGAAAGTCGTGCTGGGCAAGCCTGGGAAATGATTGTGTACCTGACCCAAGACCAGCAGCTCTTTACAGGAGCACCCTCACCTCCTGGCAGCACGTCTTCAGGCTTTTACCTGGTGTGTTCGTTTTGCATGCTGTTGTGGAATTAAAATAAAGAAAAGCAAAATCTTTCTTTCCGAGGAACATGGCCACAGGCACCCACGTTAGCTGTCAAAATTACATTTTGAAGGAAGGCCACGGAGGAAAATGGAACTAGGCCTCCATTTAAAAGGAGAAAAGAAATAAGATGTTATTTTTGAAGCAGTCAACTCATGAAAATGATTACAAATCATTTGGCAAACCAAAGTGCCCCCGAATCTTATTTACTCTTGGTTCCAGTTGGAATTTCTGTTCCCAGAATGACAACGCTAAACATCTCAGCTTGCCACTTCAGTTCAGATTTACAGGCTTAGCAGTTCCCAGCCCTCCATTCCTACGCCGTGTAGCACATGGTGGGGGAGCCCAAGGGGGCAGGGACTTGAAGAGGGAGATCTCCCTTCCACTGTACCAAGCATCCACACATGCCAGGGACACACCCAAGAGAAGAGAGAGTGACAGAGTGACAGCTTGGCTCCTCACAGCCCACAATTCCCTCTGTCCTGCCCCCTTTCCCTTTATAATTTATAGACTAGTGAAAGCTGTTCTCAGCTGCACCTATCAGTAGCCAGCTCTACCTGCAGGAGGAGATGTGGGCCCGGTGAGAGCCAGAGAAGGATGAGTGAGGCAAGGCAGTGTCTCCGCTTCCGTCTGCTAGCAGCCGGAAGGAGAGAGAATCATTTGTGGCACTCTGGGGACAGTTTTGTCACCCTGACAGTAATGCTGTTATGCGCTGGCTTGACACACAGGATGAATCCATAAAGACAGATAAGTAACTGTGAAAGTGGCTGGGGATCAGGCTGAGTGCCACCACTCACCTGCAGTGACAAATAGATAGTCATGAAGGATTGGAAATCCTGCCCAACACGGAGATCTGTCAGCCAGGAGATGGACTGCCACCCTGGTAACACAGGCCACTGCAGTGTAGTGGGCGTGCTTGCACGCACAAGCCCCTGGAGTGTTGGAAGAGGTTAACTCCAGAGCCCAGGGATGGCTCTCCTGAGGGCGTGTGCTGATGTGGGAGAGAGAGGAGCATTTCAAGGCTGCATCTCCTGTTTCCGCCCCAAAACCGTGGGTGCCGCTCTGTGTATTGGTACATTCAGGCATACTTGTTTAAGAAGTGCTGGCTGGTTTCCATTTTTTTCAGGGATTTTTCTCATACCAATAGGGGTCCCCATCTGCAAATCAAATGAGTTGGGTTGTGATGGCAAACAGAGTATTACTGCTAAGCCGCTGACATTGGTGACAGAAGCAGGGAGCTTCTTTATGCCAGGAAGGTTTGCCATGCTGAGTGGGAATCTGCTTTGCTTCAGCGAAAGAAATTCAGAGGGAGTCAGTGCTGGACTAGTTTCCCATTCATTCAGGCTGCAGAGGTAAAATGCACTCTTTGCAGTTTTAGGGTCCCTGGTAGTGGGCAAAAATACCCTCTTTGTTTTAGTTATTATCCAGTCACAAACATCTGGCAGTGTGCTAGAATCTTCCTGGAGAGCTGTGAACCCCATTTGAAGTGGAAAGTAAACCCACAAGGTTAAGAGTGAATCCTTCTCAAGTCCCCACGAGGCGTTAGGCACTGGGGACTGGAGCAGCTCCCGAGTTTTTGTTTTCCTCTCATTAGAAGAAGTGTTTCGACCCCAGAGCAAGCAACACTGTGTCTGAATCCAAAAGCTTCAAGTAGGACGGCCCCGGTTCTTCGCAGCGGGTGGGAAGGATACTAGGATGGGCACAGAGGATATCTCTCTGCTATGGCAGCCATGGACAAGATGGTGGGTATACAGTCCCGAGATCTATCAAGTCCTTGTTCTGACTGCTGGGGTTACAGGCCTATGCCACCAGGCCCTGCTAAGGTCATGTTTTGGGGAAAAACTTATAGTCAGGAGCTTGCTTTTTACCAGGTGAGTCCTCCTACCCTATTGCGTTGCCACCTGTCCTTGTCATGGAAGTCCCCTCGATTTGGGCCTATGTGCCTAGCTTAATTTGGAGCCCTGGGGGATCTCTGTCTCTTCTCTTTAGGGTGATATGGATGTTGCTTCTTCCTGATGCCATGTAGCAAGCTGTGAACTAGATATTTCTCTAGAAAACCCCAGCCTCCTTCTCTTTAGTTTATTGCTTTTTTTTTTTTTTTTTAAAGCTGAGAGTGTGTTAAAGTGATTCAGCTGCAATGAAAGCATTATTTGTTTGACCCTGAGTTCCTGGTGTGACTTGTTTTGACCCTATCATTCCAACTGTGATTTAAAGTCTGAATTTCAAGAAGCCTTATTAACGATGTCAATTTGTGCACCAGAATGGTAAATGTTCCCATGAACTTTGACTCCTGAAGGAAACTCTATTTTAAAAGAATAAAAGATTTTCCTGATAAATATGTTCCTCATTTGGGGCTAATACTTTTGGTGTGAGCGTGGGGCTGGAGAAAGACCCTGCCATTGCCTGACCCCACTTGCTCCCATATATTGGGAACATTTTACAGGCCCCCTCCCCCACTCCCAGCATTAGAGTTTTATTTTACCAAGAACACTTTCATAATGGGTTATAAATCTCCCGGTGCACAGCTGATTAAATAAGCCTCAACATGAATTAAAAAGAGGGTCAGCCACTTGCCACCAGGGGTGACAGGTAAGACCGTCAGGTAAGCACCAGGTCGTGTCTTTATTAACTCAGGAGCCAGGGTCACGTCGCTTCTTGGGGCAGTCTGAAGGAATGGGAGTAAGAAGCTGTTCCCTGGCTGTGCGTTTCCTTCGAGTCAGAAGACTTATCACAGATGCCTTGTATTCCCTCCCACCTGTTCTTGTTGGCTACTGTGGGTCACCAAGACAAAGACACTGAGGACAGAGCTGGCAAACTGTGCTGGCACCAGCCCCAGACACTGCCCATTGCCCTTGGCTGCTGCTCTTCAGTGCACATGTCTGCTTGGTGGTGAACACAGAGGACCAGCGTTTGTCAATGAAAAGTGTTAAAGGTTGCCAATTTCTCCCATTCTAGCTCCAATCTCTTCTCAGTGGGAATGCTTTGTGGGAGGTGTTTCTTGTGAACAGTTTGACTGACCATGGGGGCGGGCCTCGCCAAGTGAAACTACTCTGGTGGAGAAAGCTGCACTACACTTAGTACCTTTCTGAGAGTGGGAAAGTTATTTCTGAGAGAGATGAAGTTGTTTAAAATGACCTGTTTTGCCCTTTATTAGGGGGTCACAACATTGTACCTGTTGCGATCTGATTGTCAAGTATTTCCCACTCCCACAGATGCCTATGTTGAATACTTAGTGTTTAGCTTGTGGAGCTTTGGGAAGATTCTGGAAACTTTATTAGGCGGAGCAGTAAGTCACGGAGGCAGGGCAACCTTTGGAGGTTGTATTTGATGCTCAGAACCTTCCTGTACATGCTTCCTGCCCACCACGAGGTAAAGAGCCACCGCGTCCACACACCACAATCACAGTGATGTCCCACACAAGCTCAGGAGACAAACACCTTGCAGCTCTGAGTAATAAGGGCCCTCCCTTCCGTATTCTCAAAGTTATTTTGGACACAGCTGCTCAAAGCAATTTCTGTGCTGCCCGTGTATATTTGAGATTCCTTCTCCGTCCCAGTCTCTTGCCCCTCTGGTCTGAGTGGCTCCGAGGACTTTCGGAAGCTGTCAGGAGGACAGATGAGAGGGGAAAACCCTTGTGAGTTGGCTGGCCTCTTGTGCACAGCATTTCTCTTGATCCTCACAGCCCAGTGACATGGGTAAGGCAGCTGCACTTTCCTGGGATAAGGGGTTGGTACGTGGGAGAAGCTAGGGCCTGGAGTATCACCTGCAGTGAGTACTTAGGTTGGAACTCACCATCGAATTTGTGCTATCCCAGAAAATAGCTGCCAGCAGCATTTTATTTTATTTTATTTTTTATTTTTTGGATTCTTAACAACAGTCCCCAAAGCAGGTGGCGAGGTAAGAATGTCTCTGCTTACATATGGGAACCCTGAAGTTCAGGGAGGCTAACTGTCTCTTGGGGGAACACAGCAGCTGATGAGTGACACAGCTAAGACTGCATCGCAGGTCTTTTGACTCTTAGACCAAAACCTCTTCCATTACACTAGGATTAATTCCACAATCATGAAAATCTCAAGAACAAAGCAAATCTTAAGTCTCTATATAGCTTCACTCCTAATATAACTCCAAATTCCCATGTCAATCATGTTGCAATTCCCCGGGGGAGATGTGTGAGGAGTAAGCTTCCCTTTGAAGACTGTTCAAACCAGGCCAAGGAGGGCGTTGCCCTGCACCGAGTGCATGCTCACCAGCTAGCTTGGTGGAGATGATGAGACTCTGGACCTGGGTTCTGGCATTGGCTGCCTTTTGCTGACTCATGCTTTGGGTGTCTGCAGAAGTGCCCACTGGCAGGAAGCTTCAGCCATGTAGAGGAAGAGCGTTAGGTGTAGGTAAGAACCAGCCCAAAGTATGCCCATCAGGGAACAGGGAGCAAGTGTGTGACCATGCCTCGCAGCAAACACTGAAGGCAGAACTGTGGAAACTCCCTCTCTCCCTGCAGAGGAGCTCGGATCACAGGGGAAGTCGCTGCACAGCCGAGCGCGCCGCACTCACAAAGGTCAGGCTTTAATTACATGCGCAGTTAAATGGAAATACTGTAGAGAGGTCACGCTCATATTTCTTTGGCCTTCATTAATGTTATTGCTCTGTCACTTTCCCTCTCCTTGGGTTTTTAAACGAAAGCTCCTTTAGAACATTTTAAAGGATTATTTGTTTGTAATTGTTTTTACCTCTGGAAGGAGAGGTTGGAATTTTGGTGTGGGGGTTATTTTTGAGGGGGAAGCTAATAGATTAAAAAATAAACTTTGCCAGTGTATCCCTTGCTAAATTTATTTCAAACCTTGTGCTTTTTATAGTCTTACCTACTAATGCTTTTGATGAAAACATGAGCAAAAACCAGCCAACACGAACAGGTTGAATGCCACATCTGTGCAGAAGATAGCAGTTCACTTATTTATGACTCAAAGAAATGGAGCCTAAATTAAGCGAGCTATTGCTGGAGAGTGGATAAGCGACCATTATGAATTATCCTTAATTATAGCGATTTCCTAAACTAATAAACCTGCTAAATCTTTATTGCAAAGGTTAGTTTACGCAGTGCATATAAAACCCGCATGTGCTCCGCATCAGCCACCAGCTGTCTGACAGTGTGCTGCTATTTCGGTGAGTGTTCACATAAATTTTATGTTGGTTATATTAACAGTCAGTCCATATCACTACCCACAGATGCCAGTAGACATAAAAACTGCTCTCTAGTGAGCCTAAATATCCCTAGAAGCTAGTTGTGTCTAATGTTCCATGTAGTATTTGTACGTGAAAGCACCAGATTGGAGGGTTATTTACAGATGAATATTTCAATCCAGTTAGTTCATAGAGGCCTACTTAGCCTTCGTCGGCGGCTTATTTGTATGCTAAATAATTCACCAAAGGTTCTTGTGTACACTCTCTAGTAGTTTCTATGAAATGTAAACAGGGAGCCAACTTTGGGTGTTCAAAAGGCTAAGCAGCTGTGTGTTTAAATGCAGGTCAGAGCAGCGCATGCCGCCTTGCCCACAGGCTGCCGCTCACTCATACACATTCCTCCGTTTTGTTTTGTTGTTGGTTTTCCTGTGTTTTTTTTTGGGGGGGGGGAAGAGTCCTTTGTCATTCTTTTTAAATTTTTTGCCTCTTCTTTTTGTCGGAAGCAGGACTAGAGCTTGCTGCTTTTCTAGGCATTTTTGACTGACCAGTGTTTTGTTTTTGTTTTTTAATGTTTCTTTCTCATTTCCCGCCTGCATGACATTTTCAGCTTCAGGATTAGATCCAGCACGGAACAAGATACCCTTGGCTTTGAGATGCTGCCCCTTAGTCCTTCGTTCTAAAGAGGGCAGGTCAATCCTCTGCTCTTGAAATGCCCTTGCCCTGCCCTCTCTTCCCCAACACAGACACATACACACACACACATAATTTTTTTTTCCTGATAAATTTCTAAATCTTGAGATTGCCAAGAACAACAAGTAGGGCCTTTCTTTGTTCCTTGAAATTTCTGAATTAGTCCAAACCCTGCCCAGAAGGACAGTGAGGCAGAGTCCAGCTGAAAAAGATGTAGCCTTTGGTGGCATCAGAAAAGATGCGGAACCAGAGCTAGCAAGGATCAGTGGTTCCTAGCCAGGTATCACCTACCTGGTCCTATTGTTTAGCGGTTCCTGTGGCTCAGTATATATGTGAAAAATTCCTGGGTGCAAATGTTCATGATCTTCACTGCTTAGCCCCAAAGAGATTGGGAAAGCAGCCTCCTTCGTTTGCAGCCAGGCGCTGCCAAGATCATGAGAGGGTTCAATAGCCATGCTAACTTTTTATTTAATAATATTGATTTTATCATTTTTACTACTTACAATTGGGATTGGTTGGCTGATAGTTATTTGACCTCCCTTTGTGCATGGCTGTGGAGTGCTTCGTTAAAGCTATTGACATATCTCTCTTGCCCACTCTCCTTCCAGCAGCCCATCTCCGCAAATAATATTGAGATGCAGTAACTGTTCCCTGATATTGATTTCAGATCGTGTTCATCACAGCCTTCCCGGGGCCAGGCAGAGAGCAGCAGCCCCAGTCTTGTAAACCCTTGACTGCTGCAGGCTTAAGCATCTTTCCATATTTCAAGCAAGAATATCAACCATATGCATTCCCCGAAAAATTACTGAGAATAATGAAAGCATTTTTTAACCAAGGTTATTTTTATATATTCATAATTAAACTTATCTCTTTGAGCATTACATTGGACTTTTTCAGTAATTTATTTTTTAAAGGATGTTAGGTTTGTGTGTCCCTGAGCTGGGAGGAGGATCTCTGATTACATTTTAATCTAGGATTCAGGGCTTGGCACAGTCAGCCAGACCCAGGGCCTCTTTGACCTTCAGTTCTCAACCAGCTGAGGCCCTTCTCACCACTTGGGCCTAAGAAAGTTCCATGTTTTTGCCTCTGTAGCGTCCAGTGAGATCAGTAAGTGTTTAAAAGAACCAGGTATTTAATACTTAGAGAGGAGCTCAGTAGCTCAGTCATCATAGTCTGGATATCTGGTCACGGGAAGGGTGTGGCACAGCTTTGGGGTGAGCGTGCTTGCTGAGACCATTATCCAATGTAAAACAAACAACGCTGGGAATTGGAATTTTCGTGAGAGGAGACAATAGACAACCTGCACTCGCTGACTGTGTTTAGTGATAGAACTGTGTCCTTTTCCTGCACCTTCCTTCTTTTGCAAGTAGGAAACAGATCACTGCTCACCAGCGTTGTTTTGGGAAGTGGGAAGATTAGGAAGGCTGGAACTGCAGAAGATCCTGGTCCACCGGAATGAATGCATTAGCCAGGGTGGAAATTGACTCAGTGGCCATGCTAATCTCCACCCCAAGGGACGCAGAGTGGACGTGGCTGCTCTCAGCAGGCACCTGCCAGTTTTCATTTTGTGAATCTGGTGGGAATTGCGCCAGCCTTTGCCGCCACTGCACAGGATGAAATGCTTAGGAGAAGGGCTCCAGGCTTAGACACACTTGGGCTTGATTTCTGGTTTCTTCTATTGTCGTTTATATTTTTCCCTGGGCCTCAGACTCCTCATCTGGAATATGGTTTTTGGAGAGGATTAAATGAGATAATGTGTCTAAGTTCTTAACCCAGTGCCCAGCATTTTAAAAAATGCTGTCAGTAAGTGGCAGCTGTCATTCTGGCATCTGCAGAACAAGCTCCTTATCTAACCAGAGCATAATGGGAGTTATGTCAACATAAACATGGTCCATAGAATGGGCAGGTGTGGGGTTTTGTGTCACACTGTTTTGTTTTCCTGTTTGTTCCTCCAGAAACCCAAGCAAGGCTCCATTGAGTCTTCTGGTGTCTCCCACACACCACACTTCCCAGGTCAACCGCACTTTTTATAGCATCCTTTAATGCAATTTAAATTGTTATTTGGTTTTAAATAAATGAGAACTTTTTTTCCTTGAGGCTTTTAAAACTCAACTTGTTTGTTTCTTTGTTTGAAAAAAATGCCTTGGAGGCATGTTTCTATAAACATGATCACTCCATTCACAGTTCTCTGGCATGGACTGTTCCTGCCCACAGACACGCACATACAGATGCCCACATACAGCTCCTATCTAACGCATCATCCTAGAAAGCACTGGAGACCCGACAGGAATCCTCAGAGTACCGCGTGTTTGTCATGGAGTCGAGTCTGACATTCTCAGGCATTTCTTTTTTCCTGTCTGTAGGGTTGGATGCCCTTTCTAACACTGAGGCTGGCATGGATTCTCCCCACAGGCAGCCATCTTCAGGGCGGAAAGCAGTGGGAAAAGCAGCGAAATTACAGACTTTACACAGTTGCCAGAACCTGCTTAATGAGAGACAGCGAACATTTTTCAGGCTACTGAACTTCTGAAACATGACGATCCGAGCAAATGAAATCATGGTACCTTTCATTGTAGCTTAATTGGACTCAAAGTCAGTGAGAGAGGCTGCTGAAAGCTGCATTGAGGGAGACAGACAGGAGTCAGAGGCACATTCGGCCCACGCAACACAGCTCACAGCTGCTCATGCTCTGTACTTGCTTTTAAGACGGACTCTTTTGGTCAAGAGAGAGGCAACAGCGGCAAACAAAAGCTGAGAATACGAGGCAGGCCAAGTGCTGGCCTTGGGAGTGGCATGCTGTCACCCGAGTTGTGCATTTGAAGTAGCTCAACCTCATGGCAGCCAGTACAGGCCAATTTATTTTAAAGAGGCAAAAAAAAAAAAAAAGAAGAGGTGAAAGAAACTTGGGCCCTCTCTTCTGCCTGTTAGGGTGTCAAGATATCCATGTCAGGAAGTGCTGTTAGCAGAAGGCTGGGAATGGGCTGAGCATAAACACTAACAAGGGTAAAGCTAAGCATGGCCTCCTGTTGAGTGCAGCTAAATGGCAACCCCAGCCGAGTAGCCCAAAAGAAGCAGAAAATTACCATAGCTGTCAGGACCAGGACAGAAAATGGATGGGAGTGTCAAGGAAGAGGTGGATTTCGAGGGCACAATGGGAAGAAGCAGATCATCTCAGAGCATGCGTGTCCCAAGTCAGATCCCTTCTTTGCACGGGAGGAAGAGCACCGTGGCCTCCTTGTTTGAAGCCTATGTTTTGGAATTCTCCAGGTTGAAGCTAGCCCCATGCGCTCAGCCTCATCCCATCCAGCCATTCCACCTGGCCACTTGACACAGTTTTACTGCCATTATGGCTGTAGGCTTAGCCAAGTACAGCTAGAAGAGTGGACAAATTGGGGGATTGCATGTAACAGACCATCCCAGACATTGATTTTTGAAGGTTCATTAGATAAATGCTGACATCACAGACTGATGTCTCTTTAAACCAGTACCTCGTGCAGGACCATCGGGAGAATCGGAAATATTGATGTAACATGTTTGAGCAGAAGGCCCACTGGAGAATTCCCCAGCCTAAGTGGGATCCATCAATTTAGGCTTTCTTTAATTATTCTAATTCTTTGCATCTCATTGGAAGGAGGCTTGGCGGGAAGAAGTGCCGAAGCTGTTTGTAGAGGGGATGCTGCCCCGGCTTTAGGATCAAAGGAAAGCCAAATAGGATACCTGTTCCTATTTTTCATTGTTTTGAGCTGCTGTTTAGTAATTAAAATTTTGATCATAGACTAATTTTCTCATACAGTGTGGCTATTGCAATTGACAAGGGACTGATTAATGGGCCAACCCCGGGGCCAGGAGGCTGCTGGGTTGCTCTCTTGTGGAAGGCATGCCGGCAAAATAAAGTTGATGGTTTTGTTTGTGTTTAACCCTTCACCTTGGCACTATCAATAGATTGAAGACATCATTTGTATCTGCAAGTGTTTCTTTAATTAAGACCTTCTAAAAATCTTTCCTATCGATTCATTCCATTATCCTATTGATTAGCTGCAGTGGATCATGTACTTGGTCTTCAGCGGAAGGCAGCATTCCCTGCTGGCTGATATGACTGCAGATGCATAGGACAGGCATCCTAAGCAGGTGCCCAGGGCTTGCAGAGGCAGCTCTCACTTTAATGAGGCGTCTGCAGTGGCCCAGCCAGCTCCACCAAGAAAGCCCATTGTCTCCTGCTGGAGAAGCAACCAAGCTGAAAGGCTCCTTCCACTCCGGTGGCTTCCTGGGAACAGGAGTAGTCTTGAGTGAGGGAAGAAGCAGATGTCTGCGCTGCACTGGAACTTGAAACACTTGAGCTCTGAAACAAGAGCACACTCAGAAACCCAGTGTGAGACTTGGGCCACGCTGGCTGATGAGCATGCTTTGCCCTGCTGTAGCTTGCACCCCTCCCTGTTCCTTCCAGCCATCCCCATGGCCAGGGTGGGCGGGGGCCTGAAGAGCTTTCCATTTCAAAACCACTGCCCCTGAGTCAAGTAGAATTGTCCTGTTTGTTTACCTTCTGCCACAGGACATGGACCCCAAGTATTAAAAATAAAGAGATGTGAAGAGATAGATGGTTTGGCAGTTAAGAGCACTAGCTGAGCTGGGTGTGGTAGCACATGCCTTTAATCCTAGCACTTGGGAGACAGAAGCAGAGGCAGGCAGATCTCTGAGTTTGAGGCCAGACTGGTCTACAGAGAGAGTTCCAGGACAGCCAGGGCTACACAGAGAAGCCCTGTCTTAAAATCCAGAGAGAAGAAAAAGCACCGGCTGCTCTTCCTGTGGACCTGGGTTAAATTCTCATCACCCACATAGTGGCTAAAAACATCTGTAAGTCCAGGTCCAGAGGATCACGTGACCTTTTCTGGTCTCTGCAGGTACCACACACCCACATGCCCTCACCCCCCCCCCCCACACACACACCCCATACATACACATGGTACACAGAAATGCAGGCAGGCAAAACACCCATGCATATAAATAAAAACTTTTAGGTTAAAAATTTCAAAACCTTTTTTTTAAACATGAAGAGTCATGTAGCCAGACTAGTTCTTAAATTTGATGCTTTAAAAGTTCTTCAGCACTGGGGCCGGCTTGATAGCTCAGAGCATAGAAGAACTTGCCTCCAAGCCTGATGGTCTGACAAACAGCCTGAGTTCATTCCCCAGAATCCACATGGTGGAAGGAGAGAACTGACTTCTCCAAGTTGTCTTCTGACCTCTGTGTGCATGCACACGCTCCTACTTACACACAAATAAACAGAGAAATGTGAAGTTTCAACTTGCAGGGAGAAAAGCTAAAAAAGACACAAAAAAATTATCATGGTTGAAAGAAGAGTTCTTTTGCTTATTTTTATTTTTGCGTACATTGGTGTTTTGACTGCACATATGTCTGTGTGAGGGTCTCGAATCCCCTGGCACAAGAGTTACAGACTGTTGTTCTGCCATCTGGGTGCTGGGAATTGAACCAGGCTCTTTGGAAGAGCAACCAGTGCTCTTAACCACTGAGCTATCTCTCCAGCACCTGAAGGAAGTAGTTTGTAAAGGCAGTAGAATACATAAAAAACAAATGTGGTCATAGAAAAGGCAGAGAAAACACAGGGCATGTATTGGTGCTGCCAGCCTCCAGAACTTTGCTTTTACTCCTCACTTCTCCAGGTCCCCACCCCTCACTTCCACACCCTTACAAGTAGATCACAGAGGTGGCCTTCTCAGGGGACCACACACTATTTTATGGGGTCCAGCAGAAGAGAGCCTGGTGATACTAGAACAATGGGCAGGGAATAGGCTAAGTAAACAATACAGTGTCTCTCTGTTCTGCTGTGAAACTCTTCAGCAAATAGTTAATTTCAGTCTCAGAATGAACATCTACAAAGAAAGGCCACATTTCAGAACTATGTGGTCCCACTGTTAGTGCTTCTTAAAGTCACTGCAAACGGGCCATCATAAAGCCCTTCTTCCTTTTGCTTTGGGGTAGAAGGTGAGGCGGTAATACTGGGAAGCGCTCTCTCTCTCTCCCTCTTTTTTAAAACAGGAACAAGTAAAATATCCCACTTAATGGAATTTCAAAATAAAAACTGACTGCAAAATAGTCAGGTCTGCTTCATGCTTCTCTTATTGGCTGTCCTGTGTCCATGGAGGCTTACTATAACAGACCAAACAATTTTCCTAGGCTTCTGTGATCACCCTAACTGCCGCTCTACCCCTGGAAACATTTTGAAGTGCCTTTTCCAGATTTCTGTGAGATTTGCCGTAGTGAAGATTCCCTCAGACTCTCCTCCCAACCAGAAGCTTGCTCAGCCCTAACTATGTTCGTCAGAAGTCAGATAAATGATTCACAGAAAGTGGTGGGAACCGTTTTCAGTGCTCAGGATTTCTAAATTTGCTTTTCTAATTAACTGTCTTAGACTGAGATGTAATCTGTGCTAATTGAAAACATTTCTTGAAAATTTCAGATACGTATGACACATAAGCCTCCAGCAGCCCTGCTGCCCTGAGGTACCATTGCGCATATGCTACTGTAAAGAAAAGTTAGGACCACAGTCTATGACTCGCCTCCTGCCTCTTCCCTCTTACTGTATGGAGCGTGAGGAGTGTTTGCATTTGTTTGTTTTCGCAGCGCTGGGAGTTGCTCTGTCCCTAAGCCCAGTTCCCAGCCCTGGCAGTTGTTCGTAGTTCTCAGTGTTAGGAACAGGAGTGCTCGTGGAAACTAGACTGCCCTTGTATAGGTGTGCTGCTGATCTAGTTCTTGCTCCCTCTGTTGCTGGCCATCTAACTGCACACTGTTCCCCCTACCATGTAAGTGCTGGGCTGAACATCTGCTCTGAAAGCTGTGCCAGGCTCTTTGACACCTTTGGACGATTTTATAGAAATTAAATGACTGAGTCAACACTTGTCATTTTTTAAAGGTTTTGGTACTTAATACCAAAATGTCCGTCCAAGAGGAAGAACCGGTCACATAAATTCTCCAGCAGGCTATGAACATGCTGGCCTTTCTCTACCTCACTAGTACTGGAAAGCAGGCGTCTGGTGTGCTCATGCTCACAAAAGCTCCTGTGTGTCGCCGATTCCATCCTCATCCTCTTGGTTACCAATAAAGTAGAGGTATTTTCTACTATTTTATTTTATGAAATGTCTATCATTTTCCCGTTTTGTAATACTAGGCCTTTTTAAATTGATTGAGCGTAGTTTCTTTTTAATTAAGAATTGTAGCCTTTTGCTATCACTAATCAGTATAGATCATTACAGATAATCAGACTGGATTTTCCGTGTAGACATTAGTGATGTTTGTTGATGCTAGCAATATTACTAATGTGTCTTAAATTTGGAGAAATTGCTCTTTTGCCTCTGATTAAAAAATAGATACATGAGAGAGAATCTGACAGCATCAATCCAGTGTGGGTGAGTATCCCAGGCCACCACCAGCATTTTATTACAGTTGTCAGGGAAAGAAAAAACAACAATTTTATTGTTTTGATTATTGAGATCCAGCCACAGATCAACTGAGCAATTAAAATCTCTAAATAACACTCTCTGCATTGTCAAACAAAGGGCTGGCTCCCGGCGGAAAGGGTTTTCCTGAAGAAGAGCAGTTTCTTTAATGCCTGTACCAGTAAATGGCTGCACTAATTGGAATATACAGAAATATTTCCCCAGTTTAACATCGCGTGACATCCTAATAAGATTGTGATGACAAGCTTTTTCTTTTTATGAAAGGTGATGCTACCGTGGGCCTCTGCTGTACACAGGCTTGTGTCTTTTTTATGGCATGTTATAAATGAAAATTTTTAGAAGAAAATAATCCGCCCTAAATCTTTTCTGTGTATGAGAACCGTTTTTTGAAAGCTGGACAGCAGAATCTTGACTTCCGTTTTTATTGGCAATTCCCGCTATGATATATATTTTCAGAATGTTGGATTTGACTAGAAAGGGATCACAATTAAATGCATATTGAAGTGCCCAGCCTAAATCCCATTAATTTACACTGGGATGTGAGGCCAGATTCCAGGGAGTCTCCTAGCTCAGGTGGCTGGCTAAGAGCAAGCTTGGGACAGTTAATGACAGTCTTCCAAGACAAGCAGGACTTAACGTCAATATCCCTCCCCCTGGTAATCTATGGGCCCTGGAGGTGGTACGCTCTGCGGCGTTTTGATGATTTCATGATGGCTTGTGTATATTTACAGTGTGTTTAAAATACTCTTTTTAATTATCATTTGAGTGACAAAGCTTAATCTTTTGGATCGTTATCTGCACCTCCTGGTGATGTATGTTTGTTAGGTAGCTCCAAAGAGGAAATTTAGCAAAGCCGGGGCTTTATGCCAGTAATAAGAACGGGGAGTCAATAGATGATTAACCTGCCTTTCTCCTCTTCCCGAGAATAAAGGAGTCACTTTAGAAAATCTTTCCAGGTGGCCCAGATTTCTCAGAGCAGCGCCCTTGAAACATGCGAGGGCTAAGCAAAAATGAGCAGTGATTGAATTCCACAAAGCAAGCGTGTACGGGAGAGAATAGCCAAAAGCATTTGAGTGTTCTTCCAGCATACCGAGAACATATAACCTCCACCAAAACCAACCAGACAGCTTGTCCATTGTGTTTTCTATGCATATGTCGTTTTACATAACACATTTGTGTCTGTATATATGTGTGTGTGTTAAAAAGACATGTGGTTGCACATCTATGACTGTATTTATATATACATGCTTGTTACACACACTTTTTGGTGTGCATGCACATTGTATAGGTGCAGACTGGGTATGTGTGCATTACCACTTGGAGTTAAGTGACCTGTATCACTGGGCAATGATGCCTGTTAGGTTCTAGGAACTAAATAAGCAGAAAACACCTTTAAATACTTCTTTCCCTCCTGTCGTCTTGTGTGAAAGGGAGTGAAGGCCAGGATTATTATTCCTTACTGCAGAGTTATAAATTCAGAGGATTTAGAATTAACTATTGAGACGCTTGATTTTCCTGAATGAGGCATAACCACTGGTCTCTCTTGAAAGTACTTATTTCTTAGAGTTGACAGGGAGATGTAAAACAGAGAAAAATGACTTTGGTTAACCGGCCTCTATGATACTTGACATATGGGGTTAACTGATCACCTTAAACGATCCTTGCCTTAGAATAGAACCTCAGGCCCTCTGGGTGTTGTCAGAGAAGTCTTAGAAACCCTGAACTGATTCACAGATTTAATGGGATCTGAAAGCTAATGCTGTGTCTGAATAAGATAAGCATTCTTTGGCATTCCTCTGCAGTAGCCTGTGATTTTATTAACAGCTCAGAACTGAAGACCATAAATTCTACTATTGGGCAATATACTGTCCTTGGGAAGGACGTCCTGACTGCTAAAGTACCTGAGCAGGTGCATTGTGGGATCAGAAGAGGCATTAAAGCCTGCTCAGCCCAGAACCTTCACCATTCTGGTTTGCAGCTGGTCCTGGTCAGCCTTGGCTGTCTTTGCTCCTCATGCATTCATGGGTAGGAAAAAATACTCTGCCCAGCTACCTCTGCACCACATTGTATTTTCTGGAACACAGCATTTATCTGAATAAATGCTGCTTTGAAGGTTAGGCAGTAATAGCACAGTGTGGAATTTGTACAAGGAGTTGAACCAGACTGAAAAGTGAATACCCGAGTCCCTCATCCAGGCAAACAAGTGTTCATGTTTGAAAATAGGTCATACACCGAGAGCGGAGGATGGTGAGGTAAAAGCAAACAGCAAGGGAACAGTTGGTGAGTAGTTTGGCGTTAGAATCCAGCTAAAATCTGCTGACCAGAACGGCAGGCAGGCCAGCTAAGAATCCAGACTGGAAGACTTAGGACAAGAAGCTGCAGGACTTAGACGAGTTCTGGGTCAAAAGCTGTCAGAAAGACAAAGTGGAGTGGCTTAGCTAGAGAAAGCAGAGACCTCTTTAAGGAGGTCTAAAGAGATTGGACCAAAGGGTCGGGCCCCTCCCTGCTCCTCTTTCCTTTGGTGCTGACAGTAAGGCACACTTCTGTTTCTGGAAGTTGTTGAATCCTAGCGAAAGGGAGTCAGTCTGCTTCCTTCCTAAAGATACTCTGTAGTTTACATACACACACTAGATTTAAACTAACATACTTTAGGAATAGATGTCTTTTAATAAATACTGTTCTTAGAGGATTCTTGGTCACAGTTAGCTGGTAATATGTATGGGTACACACTGAGCTACACATGGTAGTTTCAAGAGTGAGTTCAGTAGTCTTTGGAGTTGTTTGAGCTCAGTTTAAGTATTGTTTGCCTCTGACCACTCTGGCACTGTGTGTCCCTGAATCAGAACAGTGAATTGAAAACAAGAAGTGAAGGTGAAGACACTAGGCTACTCCTGAAGGTTTTCATTTGGGTTTTAAGTTGGGCTAATACAGAGAAGCCTTTTACACACTTCTGAATTTTCACTTGACAGATGAAAATTCTAGTTTTCTTTATAAATTACTTGGTTGAGTTTTAATCCTATTTTAGTTGAAATTATTTTATTTAACTATAAATCAACTCTACTGAAACTAAAGAGTGAACCCATTTGTTACTACTGATTATCCTATATCACTATTGAAAATTATTGTATCGTAAAGAAGAGAGAGAGATGTCAGATCATCCTCTCAGCTGTCAGATCTGCTGGGTGCTTGGAAGGCCTTGGAAGTGGGGTGGTACTTAGACATAGCTCATGCAATGGGAGCCTACTGAGTTGAGCAATGAGAATAAGGTCACAAAAACATAGGGCATACAAGCCAAGATTGATGGTTGGTTCTGAGTTTTTCAGTCAGGTATGTTTCCACCTGCTCTGGGTAAAGCCAGCACAGAAACTGGAAAAGAAAATAATGTAAGTAAACTTTACTCACAAGGGATTGACAACAAAACGGTCACTGTAGGGAAAGCTAGAGGAGTCACTAAGCAGTACTGTAAGATGGAGGAAGTCATGACACTGGTAAGTTAGCTCTAAGACCCTGAATCACAACCACAGAACACAAAGTTACAGAATTATGGAGGAGACACACACTCTTTATAACAGATGGTAGAGGGCACCCCCCCCCTCCTCTGTAGCTCAGTGACTGAGCAGGGCCTGCGAATAAGTCCTAAAGCAAAGCAGGGACCCAGACCTCATTTCCGTCTGAGGCATGTGTGTCCTGCCTAAACTGTATGGCCATTACTCAGGTACGCCAGTTTATGTCATGAAGGAATAGTGGCCCAAATAAGCAGATCTTTTATATTCAAGGGAAGACCAAAATCGATATTTTTGAGTAAAATTTCTATACTTTTAGTTTACTTTTCCTTAAGTAAGAAATTAGGAAGATAAGCAGTGTTTGAGCCAAAAATAAATATATGTAGGTATATGTGGCCCTGAAGCCACCATTTTGTTACCTCTGGACTAGAGACTTCAAATCTTCAATTTAAAGTGGCTCCCAAGACCAACCACATCATGGCTTTCTTGCTTTGAGAATTTAGAAAAGGCGAATAGTGACTGTACTTCCAGGGTGGAAGCCTTTTGGCGTATTGACAGACAGTGGCAACGGCACTGAGGTGCTGTGCTACTTACTAGTGAATGGCTGCCGCTGCTGGAAATGGTGACTGGGTAGACTTTGCTCTGTGACGTGCTTACCTACCGATGACGCAACTCCACAGAATTCTGTGGTTTTCTCAAGTTCCTCCACACAGCCAAGACTCCAGGGGAAACCTTTCGTGAGACTTCAGAGCTCAGAGTCTTCCCCAGGGAGAGAAAATCTGCCAATGGTTAGGGAAGCCTGCAAATCCCACCAAGAGGCCACAAGTCCGATCACCTTGGCTCTTAGTTGAGGGACCCAGCCACCTCAGTGGTTTCTCCAGCAACGCAGAAAAGAATGGGTTCCATAGGTGACATTTGCTAGCAGTTTGTCCTTCCTGTTGTGCCGTTAGAGAAAGAGGACTAGCCCATGTACACTTTGGCCTGGAGCGTTTGCGTCACCATCCTGCTCCTGGAGAAGGATACGTTTGACTTAGGCATTGCTTGCTTAACAGACCACAAAAGTCAACATCCCTCTGCAAGTACAGCCCATGCTTGGAGGCCACACAGGAGCCAAAGGATCCTGTTAAGGCAGGATGTTGTATGAAACCCACTCCCAGAGCAAGGCCTCTGTCTCCAACCTTAATGTTAATATTTAAGGGAGCCTCAGAAACTGCCTCTGAGCAGGGAAGGGTTGAGGTCACTGCCACCCCCCAACCACCTGCTTTCCAGGCCTGTAAGCACATAGGCACATCTTTATAAAAAGAAAAAGAAAAAAAAAATATGTCCCTCAAGGCTGAGGAGATAGCTCAGCCAATAAAGCACTTGCCACACAAGGAGAAGGATTTAATTTGTGTCCCTAGCACCTGCATAAAAAGGCAGGGACAGCATTTGGGAAACAGAGGCAGGCAGATCTCTGTCAAAAGTAGAGATAGGTGTATCCCAAAAACTCATTGGCTAGCTTGCCCAGCAGAACAGAAGAACTCTAGATCTGGTGAGAAAACCTGTCTCAAAAAGTAAAGTGGAGGCTGGGGAGTGGTGGGGCACGCCTTTAACCCCAGCACTCAGGAGGCAGAGGCAGGCAGATCTCTCTGGGTTAAAAGCCAGCCTGGTCTACAAAGCGAGTCAGAGATAGCCAGGGCTACACAGAGAAACCCTGTCTCAAAAAAGCAAAAACAAAGTAAAGAGCAACTGAGGAAGAC
Source organism: Pachyuromys duprasi (assembly GCA_028658305.1). Lineage (NCBI taxonomy): Eukaryota > Metazoa > Chordata > Mammalia > Rodentia > Muridae > Pachyuromys > Pachyuromys duprasi. The sequence goes on from CM053744.1 coordinate 29,426,961, forward strand.
ATCTGTCTTCAAGGTATGGCAAGGCTGCCAGAAGCCAACCTTTAGAAAGGAGAGAGATTGTGTAGCTGGAGTCTATCTACATAGACTGAAAGGTGATCAAGGCCTGGGATTCATGGTCAGGTCTCATACCCTCCCCACAGGAGGCACTTAGATGGTATTTAAGTCTTTCTTCCTTGTATTCCCATAACCCCCTGGTATGTCCCATCTCTTCTTATCCTCCAGCTCAGTCTGGAGTTGGTTTCTGTGGTTGGTTGAGCTGTTGGTAAGGCACACAGAAATGAAAGAGTCTGACACCCAGTCAGGACACACTCATAGATAGCTGTGTGGTCCCATAACTGTCTAAATGAGCACAAGCCACATTCAATCCTGTTCAGCCTTGGCATCCTTGCCAAAGAAGAGGCAGACTTGAAGCAAAGTAACAGACACTATAAATCATTAAATGCCCAAACATTATGAATTGTTTGGAGATGGTAGCATATATAGCAGTAGCAGGAGGTACCTAATCAGAAGTTCCAAATGAACAGCCTCTTGGAACAGATGGACAAAGTCTATGGACTTTTCTTTGTTCATGGAGGAGGGAACATTGTTTAAATTTATATATAGTGGAAGCCACTGGAACCCCATGCTGATGATTAAACCTGATGGTCAGAGCCTCCAGATGTGCCAAACACTGACCTTCTCAGGTCATCTGCCAACAGAGACACTACATGGGCCTGGCCAAGGGCACAGGGAATTGATTCCACAGGCCTGTTAGTCCTGCTGCTGGGTCAGCAGGACCCCTTTCTCCTCAAGTCCCAGGAAACTTAGCTCCTGTACCCTCGACCCTACCCACTACCCTGTTGATCCAAGAAATTACTTCCATCAGGCTCTTGCCTGTAACTAGTTACAGGGTCTTGAGAACTATATAGCGATTCAGCTCGCACAGTTCAGTTAAGAGTAGTATCCCTCCTTCCAGATGTCCAACTCCCTGCAGTAAACCTGCACAACGCAGACTATCAGCTTGCCTCCCACTTCCGCTTGAGTCTTGTTCCTAAGACTGGGAACTTGGAGAGAACCCGTGTGGAAACACGTACCACCCATTCTTCACCAGGGGTTCCTGCGGCTCAGGGTATCCTGTCCAGAATTCTGAGTCTGGGTAAGGTCTTGGGAAATAGAGAACATGCTTATAATGTTCCCAGTGTTACTCTGTTATGTGTTATGGGTCATCATGCTCCATGACATGATCGTCCTGTTTGGAAATTACGTGTCCCCTTAGTCAGTGAAAGGAGAGCCTGTGTGCACTTATGGGTTGACTGGTGGACTGTGATGATAAAGTCACAGAGCAGGGGTGGGAGGCCATGTTGTATCTTAGGCAATTTTAGCAATATTTAGATGGATTCCTGTGATAATCAAATTGTAAATTTACAGCTTTTTGAGATAGCCCAGATCAAGGTTGAGTCCTCTCATTCAGGTTCAGGGACCCCTTAGGGCTGCAATTAATATAAGAAATCCCTTAAAAACTAACTTCCTGAGAGGAGGAAAAGGCCTGCCATTTGGGGCTTTTTCATTACTATCAGGTTTGCCTTTCTTAGCCTTTGCTGTGGTGGGAGAATAGAACGTGTCACATACATATACTTCCTTAATTGTAAAAAGTAAATACCCTAAAATGTGTTTTTAAAATTGTGATTATGTTACAGCGGTTTCTATGTACCATAGATTAGATTTTTATTAAGGGTTTTATTAAATAACTGGTGTTTCACCAACATCTAATTAAATCTTCTATCTAAATTGAACAGAAAATTATGGGGGAAAAGAAAGCATTTGTAGCAGACTTTATTACAGATAAGGCTATTATTTGTTCATCTTAAGAATTTGAGATCAAATTTACAAGCAGCATCCTCATCAGATTTCTTTTCTGGGCTGCTGAGCCTCGGCCCCTTGAAAGCAGCCCATTATCTCCCCTCCCCCCCCCCTTTTATTACAGTGTCCTGGTTGTTGGCAACATGCCCGCTGTTTAAGGTTACTTTCATTAATTAACCGAAAGTTAATTTCTTTGCAAGCGAAATCTCTGATCTCATTATGTTGTCTTTAAAGCTGAAAGCTTCAGGTTTTCTGGTCTCCTTTGATGACACAATAAAAAGCATGCTCTTTATCTTAAGGGAAACTGTCTCCAGGGTTTAATTTAATAGTCCTTGAAATAGTTACAGCACAGCCAGGCAGACTGCAATAATATGCCAGTTCAAGAAAACCTTAGCTCTGTCACGGTTCGAGACCCCAAGGATGGCACAGATGTGGCCTACAGCAGATCCATTCCCAAACAGGAAGTCTCCCTACCCATCTCTCCATGGGTACCTTCCCCCTGGTAGAGCTTATGGGAGGAGGAAACAGGCACCAAGGGCTGTGCTCTTCCAGTGTGCCATAGCCCAACCCTCCTGCTTTCCCAGTTCCTGAAGGATCATGGGTTGGCATTTTGTCTGTCCACCACCTACCTGCCTGTTTTGCATTTGGCAAGCAGCAGCTTTCATTGCTGAGTGCCACCAAGAGTCTGGAGCCTGCTGTATCCAGCCAGTATTCTAGTCTCATTCTTTCTTTGCTATGTTCCATTCTTTTCCTTGGGTGTGTTAACATCTCTGAGTAACAGTTTCTTCATCAGAAAATTTGAGGGATTATGTAGACAATTGAGATTAAATAAGGTAGCCACTCTATATGGGTTCTTGAGAGTTCTGTTCTAGTCTTCAGTAATAAATATGTTGTACAGAGGGGGTTCATCCTGGTATTTGGGCTCACCTGTGTCCAGACTGCTGCCCCCAAAGGAGCAGTTTGGGGAAGTGGGCAGATTCTGGGGAGCATGCTCACTGTGGAGCTGATGCGTCGTGCTTTGAGTGGCCCCAATGGGTCTTTAAAGCTAGGGACATGAACAGTGTTATTCTCCTTGTCTCCCTGAGTTAGCATCATTCTCGGTGATAAAATCTTGTTGCTTTCTGGAGCATTAAATTCAGTGAGTAGAGAGTGGCCAAAATGTCTTTTCAGAACCACCAGGTGTAGGTCACACCAAGGGGACATAACTCTTCAGGTGGCTCAACCCTCAGGAGCAATCTGGATACATGAAGAAGCCATTTGTATCCCATTGAGTGTAGTGACATTGCACACACACAGCTGAGATTTATGAGTGAGGCTGGGGCTGCTGAGAGGGGGGTAATGGTATGGCCCACATGCTGCTTTGGAGCCCCGGGAGACTGGGCCTGTGTTATTTGCATATGTTCCCTGTACCAATTCTTGAGGAAGGATGCTGTTGACTCAACTCAAGCAGGGAGAAATCACTTAGGCAGAAAATCCTAGGCCTTGGGAAGAAAAGTCAAGTGCCCCCTGGGCCCTTGGCAGAAGTCAAAGGTCCAAGGTAATGTATTGGCAAATATCCCGTCTGCTTTGACTGACTCACCACTGCCCCACGCTTTTAGGCAGAAATATTGTCAATGCTATTGATTAGTCGGTTTGATAATCCAGTGGGCTCCCTGATGTGTTATGTTTCCTACTTTGAGGTGGCTGTAAATGCAGGCAGGGCATACACTTCTGTTGGGAGAACTCGAGGTGGTCCTCTCTCGGCTCTGCTTCTGTCTGTTGCAGACCACTGCAGCATGACAGCTCCAATTATTCCTTTGGCTGTCACACTTAACCCTTTTCAGAATGATGCTCTCCTGGCTAACCATCGTTTACAGCTTTATTTAGATTTGGAGAAGTACTGGGACTCTGGGTGTGCTGGCATGCATAGACTTTATTAATTTGCTGTTCTGCCATGAGCTCCCACCCTCCTTTCTCTAGAGCTTTGCTTCGTTTGCTTGCACTTGCTGGCAGAAATTACATTTCCTTTCTCCTTGGCTGTTCCCAGACTTTAAACGTGCTCAGCCATGTCTGCCCCTTTAGAAGTATATGGCCACTTTATGAAAGGCATATAATTCGTGATGTGTTGAGATCAGAGAAAGGCTGGCCTTAGGCCAGCATGGTGTTTCCTATAAGGAGCTCAGTGATGGCACACAAGCACTGGGGGCCCATTGCCACATGGGGTAGGAAGACAGAAGCGCACTGATTGTCTTTCTCAAAATTTTATTTTTCTGGGGTTGGATAAATGGCTCAGTGGTCACAAGCACCGGCTGTTCTTCTAGAGGACCTGGTTTCGATCCCCAGCACCCAGATGGGAGCTCATAACTTCCCATAACTCCACTTCCAGAGGACTCCACAGCCTCACACAGACAGAATGCAGGAAACACACCAATGCACATAAAATCAAGATAAATAAGTTAAAATTAGTTATTTACCTGCTTACTTATTTATTTAGTAGGGTGAGGTGTAAGGATACATGTATATGCTGAAAAGCATGTGTGGAGGTCACTTCTCTCCCTCCACTATCCGGAGCCAGGGAACGAACTCAAGTCATCAGGCTGGGTGGCAAGTGACTTGACTTTCCTGGCTGAGTCATCTCACTAGCACAATTTCCCTTTCTTCAGGAGCTCACTGTGACCCCCTTTCAAGGCTCCCCAGCCTTGTTGAGGGCACCAAGATGCCCTTACATACTCACTTGGAAGCCTGTACTTTGAGCTGTTGGAGTTCCCACCATCATTTATCAAGCTCACTGCACTGGGCATCAGTTACATTTTCCATCTTGGTACAAGCGATCCAGGATGGCCACTTTAATCCCCTTCACAAAATAACAACGGCAATAAGCCTCCAGGCAGAACACATCAGGACTAATTCAGGTTTTTTTTAAAAAAACTGAAAACAAATCATAAATACCTGAGAAATGAGGTTCATAATGGAAGCGCCAAGAAGCCCTTTAACCCGGGCAGGCTCCTATAACACAATTATATACAATTTCACACTTGGCTAGAGCTGTTATTTGAGCAAAATAACCATTTTTTTCTGCTCACACTAAATGAATCACAAGATCCACGCATCCAGCTGTAGAGAAGTGCAGGCGTGCCGCCCAGTGCGTCTCCTCAGCCAGCTCCAAGGCAGGGCCATTGAAGGATCAAAAGAGTTAATAATTGGATCCTGCCCACAGCAACCGCACAATTAAGGGCAAGATTAGCAGAGATGAAAAATTTATTGTGAAAACGTAGTGATGGAGTAAGAAAACAAGTCAAGTGCTCTGTCGCCACAGTCCTAATGACCAACTCCGTTACACCAATAACAGAAGAAAAAACGAATTGCGATGGGGACAGGACAAATCTTTTTTAATCTGCATTGTCATCCCAACTAAGTCCCAACCCATTTGTATTAACCTCTGCTGACAGAGTCACATGACGGACATAATTTCTTATAATTTACCAGCTATGGATCTAACCTTTCCTCATCAAATATTCATAAAGGCAGGATTCTCAATGATTTTCTGTCTCTCCTCATATTTACAGCGTGTTGTCTTCTTCCCTTTTACAGTAATTTGGACACAATTGAAGTCAAATGGAATTAGAGTTAAATGCCTTTAGCAACAAAGGTGCCTAAAAGCAAAAGAGTTGGGGGAGGGGTCATGAAGTGCAGAAGTGAGGCTTGTAGCCCCAAGCCCCTGGGCATCTTAGAGGAGTCCACCTAGGAAAGGGCAAGGTAGAGTCAGCTAAGAGAGCTGACACTGGCCTTTTGGGGCGCCAGCTATGAGTGTGCCCACTTTGCTGTGTAAGGTGCTCCAGGCAGAGTATGGACGGAGAACTCCAGGCCTTGTTCTGTCCTCAGGGTATGAGGCAATTTAGGCCTCCATGGCCAGACCCTTTTGAGCATGCGTGCCCAGAGGAGCCTGAGAAGCATGTGAGGGGCTTCACAGAGGACAAGGAGAGGCAGCTGGTACAGTTAACCAGGAAAAGAAACAGGGCTAAAGCCAAAACCGTTCCTGAGAGCATTTTGGTAGAGGAAGAACATCTGTTTCCACTTGCCAGCTTTGTTTTGACAAGTTTTCTTAACAGGCATGAAGAGGGGAGAGAAGTCTTACCCAGCGTTCGGGATTAGAAACCGGTCCTTTCTACCCCTCTTAGCATTTCCTGTGCTGAGCCAGTCTCATCAAGAGCCACGAAGTTGTCTCTCAAACCTCCCCTCCAGCCCTTCAAGGAGCCTACACTAGGAATACATCTCCCACACCATGCACAAGACTTGTTTTACCTAGTTGACCTGTCTAGACCAGGAGTTTAGTTCTCACGAGGTCCCTAGAATTGGGTCTGAGAGTGAGAAAATGGGGACCATAGACATTACGACCTCAGAAAACTGCTGAGCATCTCCAGCTGAGGAGTGCCATTCATTCTCAGCCGTTTGCATCTTCTTCTGTCTCCAGTTACACAAGGATAATGCACAGATATATTCCTTTTATAAAAACATAGTCTTTTTAGATAAGGACAGAGTCCTCTTTGACCACAGCTCACCCGACTCGTGCCCTTTGCTCCCCTAGATGTTATTCTGTGCATCTGGAGATGTCTGTGGACCCAGAGGCAAATAACTGATTACTTTGCTAGTCAAATCAATGTCCAGCTTTTGGTTTTTTGTTTGTTTGTATTTTTGTTTGGTTTTTCTTTTCTTTTTTTATAAATTAGCAATTGTCTTGTGTTTGGAAATCTCTCTGTGGCAAAGCATTTCAATCTGCCCCCATTTCACTGTTGCCAAGGAGTTCATTCTGTGGGTATCCTGCAATTAATACTGTTCTCTCAACAAGTGGACACTGGTTTCTAAGTTTTCAAATTTTGCAGAATATTGGTATCTGTTTGGAGCTGAGACAGTTTGGTAAGACTATCTGCTTGGCGTGCAGACAGGTACAGATACAATTTCAAAGATGTTTGTACTAACCTAGTAGTTCAAAATGCTTTTTCCCCTGAGAATACTGGAAGCCTTGTGCGTACTAGGTGCTGAGCTGCAGTCATGAGATACTTTGTGTCTTAGTGCACTCAAATAGACACTCCAAAGGTGGCAGTGAATTAAATCTCCTCAGCAAGGGAAGGCGACAGTGTGCGGTCAGAAGTGCTCTCACCATTGTGGTCTCTGGTTAAGGGGACTGGTTGTGCACGTTGGACTGTGTCATCTGAAATGCAGCTGCCGACTGGGGATGCTTTTACAACAGCATCCCACATGCTGCTGGGTCCTCATTAGCCTTACCTGCCAGCACCCACGTTTTAGAACAGTGAAGGCAGCCATGGAAAGGACAGCTTTGCCAATCAGGATATGTATACGCGACCTAAAGAACCATGCCTCAGCCTCTTGCCAGAAGTTTGGAGAGTTAAATCCCAGGCACTGCTTTTTGTTCAAGGTCTTAAATATCATCCCTTAGATATGATTGGAGAGGTGCTAAGATGCCCCCCCACACACACACACACACGCACACCTCTGGCTTAGTTGAAGAGACAAAGCATACACGCACATATCCTCTGAGCTTATAGAAGTAGAGAATGGAAACTTCCAACCCATGTGAGTTCAAACCAAAGATTCTAGAATGCTTTTAAAAACAGCTCACACCAGTAACTTGTCATTTTAGGAAGCATCTCCAAGCCGGGTTTTAACAGTGCGACAGAGAGAGCTTTTGCTTTCCTGAAGGCCAGTGACTGTCAGTGGTGCAGTGTGGAAAGGGAACAAGCCGAGTATGGGAAGCTCTCTAGTCAACTTAATCAACAAAACAACAAAAAGTTAGTGAAGGAAAAAAAAAATGCAGATGAATTAGACTTCACCAAGGATTCTTTGCTGCGTCAGAGAGCTATAGCAAAAAAAGTTAATCTTGAGTGTCAGCTCCTGGGGATCTGTACTCAACTAAGAGACCTGTCTCTGGGTGGTACTCTGATGGCATATCCAGAAAGGACTGACTGAGGAGAGAAGACTTCCATGGGAAGCCCAGGCACAGAGGCCCAGGAGAAGCAAAAGCAAGAGTAGTGTAAGCATATTCCCTGAAGTTACAAAGACAGTAAATGAAGTGACTGAAAACCCCCTGCTAGCACTCCTCTGCAGCAGTCACCTTGAGATATAGATATATAGAGATATATACATTTACATGTAATAAATATTTTACTCATTATATATTGTGACTATATAATATATTTTACATCCTCACTGCAGTTCTCTTCCCAGTCCTTCCTCCCACCTCCCCTCTTCTCCCCTATCGCCCACCCATCCTACTCTTTTTCTCTTCAGAAAAGGGCAGGCCTCCCATGAATTTCCACCAGCCATGGCATAGCAAGTTGCAGTAAGACTAGGAATGTTCTCTCCCATTAAGGCTAGATGAGGCAACCCAGTGGGAGGAAAGGGTCCCAAAGACAGGCAACAGAGTCAGAGACAGCCCCTGCTCCCACTGTTTGGAGTCCCACATGAAGACTAAGCTACATAACGGTAACATATATGCAGAGGGCCTAGGTCAGTCCCGTGCAGGCTCCCTGTTGTTGGCTCAGTCTCTCTGAGCCCCTATGAGCCGGGTTAGTTGATTCTCTGGGTTTTCTTGTAATATCCTTGACCCCTCTGGCTCCTACAATCCTTCCTTCCCCTCTTTCCCCAAGCTTTGCCTAGTGTTTGACTGCTGTCACCAGTTCTTAGGAGCTAGTTACCATACCATTCATACCAGCATGGCCTAAGGGAGGAGCTTCATGCAATACTCATAGTTGGTCAATCAAGAAACAGAAGTCAGTGCATATGTGAGGTACAAGGTAGCCACCCAAGAACATAGATGGCCTAGAGAGGGACACTGATCTTCCTGTACTCTCTTCTTTATCATTAGATTTAGGACTTCGTTGTGACTCAATAGCGCCAGAGGGTAGTGGCTTGCAGAATGGGCTCTGCCTTAGGCAAGTTATGTACCCACTCAGTGTTCCTGTCTGTAAGGTGGAATGCCAACTGCACCAGTACCAGTGGGAGCCACTAACATGGTCACCTGGCACAGAGTAGACGCTCAGAAAATGTCACATGGAAACAGGAAGGCCAGCAGGATCCTGGTCTCTGACTGTGTCACAGCCAGTCTGTTAACATCACTTTAAGCCGAGGAAGCCACAGATGAGATTAGCTCCTAAGGACAGAGGTTCTATTAAATTTGAAGTCAGGAAGAGCAAGCATGGCTGTCAGAAATTACCTCACTGAAAAATGAGAAGTCCCTCCTATCTGGGGAGCGCCTCTTCAGATTCTTTGCAGTGGCAGGTTCCCCGTCCTCACTCTCTACCCACAACGGAGAAATAATTCACAGGCCTGCTGCCCAAAGACCTCTCTCCTGGAAACGAACTTTATAAATCATTTTAAAAGAGTTAGTGACTGTAGTTCCCAGGCACTTCCAGGAGACCAACTTAGAACCAATTAAATCCTGTGTAGTGTGTATCTGCTACTCTTCCAAACGAATCTCTCCCAAAAGGCCAGTCACATGGTCAGGCCTACGTACAACTGTCCAGAAGTTTGCCCCCTCTTCCCACCCTGGGGACAGCTCACCATCTTTCTCATCCCAGGGAACACTGCAACCTGCCTTATCTCCATACTAGCCATTGCACTTTAAAAATGCTGTTCTTTTTTTTCTTTTCTTTTCCTTTCTCCACAAAGTTGAAGAAAGAAAAAAAAGTGAATTAATGATAGGGTTTGTGGGACAGCTTGAAGGCCAGTGCAAAAGCCATTTTGGAAGGATTGTCTTCCTGGCTTCTCTTCATTCATGGTTCACAGGCAGGCCACTTGCTAGTGGCATGTCCAAAGCCTGGCCTTGGAACTTCCTGCAAGGCACCTCTGGGCACCAGGCATCTCTGAGGCAGTCGGCACACAGAAAGAGCAATTGAAATCAGCAAGCCAGCAGAGGATGCATAATGGGCCTCGGTGAGGCAGGCTGGGCGAACTCCCAGGTGTTCTCAACTGCAAACTGTTCTTCCAAAAAGTATAAATTGCAACTTAGCAGTCTGCAGAGAAGCCTGACTTCCCAACAGGTCAGGCTCTGGGCAGGAGGTCACATCAGCTAATCAGGCTGGCCCGACTCACCACCCAGCCCTGGCCATTCCCAGCTGCCCATCTCCTGCTCTGCTTGGAGAGAAGCAGAGCTTCTTCTCTGTTAATCGCCCCGTTTTCAGAAGCTGGAAGGTGGCTTGTAATGGGCCTCCTGTTCCCAGACTCCTCTCTAATGACACGCTGCTCCAGCAGATGTCATCCTTTGATTCCTTGTGACCTTCTGGATTTGGGCAAATGAGAAAGTGCCTGGGCTCCATAGTGAGAGCCTCTGGGTGTCTGTGCAAAGAGCCTCTGTCATCCACCTCACCCCTCATCACTACCAGACATCATGGCAAGGACATGGCCTTGCTCATTTGTCGTATGGGAAAAAAAACCTTCTTCCCGGAGCCAGAGGCTATGAGATAGAGGTGACCAATACTGGTCAGCCCTTCAGTATTTACCAGTTGTGACTCCAGGTCTCCCTGCTGTCTCAGCTTGACAGATGAGACAGTGCTGCTTAAGTGCCTTCCTTGGGGTCACCTCGCAAGCAGGCAAATGCTGGTCCTAGGAAAATGAGGTCACCCCTAAACAGTAAAGGAACTACAGGCTCGAGCTCCCAGGGCCCCAAAGAACACACCCTAGTCCCACCATTAGCCAGGGAACACGACTAGGAAAAAATAACTAATGCCTTGAATCCTTTGCCTTTCTCTCCCTGGAGCCAAACTAGAAGCAGGCATCTGCCCAGTTAGCCAAAAGGTTGAAGGCCCCAGTACTCCCCTAAGGCCATCTCTCTGGAAGTTTCCTGTTGTCCCAAGGTTCCAAGGAGCTCTGTTTGTAGACAGTGTCCCCAGAAACACACAGAAACGTCAGTTGGGGCTCTTAAAATCCAGTCTGCTCTCTCTTTGTAAAACTACCTTGCAAGCTGAGTCATTTTCTAGCTCTGGACTGGCTCTGGCATGTAGGGCTGAGCCTCTTCCTCAGCCTAGGTCCATAGCCCATTACTTGTCCTAGTTCGCCTTCTATTGCTGCGATAAGACATTCTGACCAAAACCAGCTTGGGAGAAAAGGAGGTTTATTTCACCTTACACTTCCATGTCACACTCCGTCTTTGTGAGAAGTCAGGATAGGACTTGATGCAGAGGCCATAGAAGAACACTGAGTTCAATCATGCTATGCTTTGGGCTTCTCTTCTTCATAAGAGATGCACCAACAATCAACAATCACAAAGGTCCCTGCAAAGGAGTAATTCTGTCCAGCCTGAAAATGCAATGACTTAGGGCCTGTAGACTCTGGCTAGTGGTAGAGTGGAGTCTTCTGAACACATACATTACCCCTGAGGGAGCAAATACAGCTTTCAAATCATGACAGTGGCTGGTGGTACTTCTAATTCTACCTTAAGAGGAAAATGCTGGAATGAGCAGTGACTGAACTAAGATTTCCAAAGATTTGCAAATCCTAAGGTTTGCAGGAACGAAAAAAATTTTTTTGAAACATTATAAGTGCATCTGAAAAACACACTGACTTGAATTTCTGGTCCTAAGTTATTCTAGAATCTTTCTGAAGTCGGAGACTTTTTCCATGCCATTTTGACTTAGCTTTCAAGCAACAGGGAAGTCATGAGATTGGAAAGGGTTATCTTTTGTCAATCATAGCCCTTTGTGGGGTGCTGCGCTGACAGAGGACAGTGGAGAGACCGTATTTTATGGCTGAAAGCAGGACTCGATCATACCCAGTGGGGATTTTGTTCCAGTAATTGCATCCAATTGGACCTTCTGCCACGGCACAGGTACGGCATTAATAACACTCATTAAGTCATATGCCCGTGTGCTTTCCCTCCCAATGGCTGAGTCACGGGCAGAATATATTTTCTTCCAAAGTGTTTGTTTTCATTGTTGCCCTTTAAAAATAATGAGTTCATTCTATTCCCTTGCAAGGAAAGCTACTCTAGCCTGCTTTGAAATTGTATATCTTTTGTCGAGCACATTTCTGCAGTGCGTCCATAGCTTTGTGTGCTGGGGAACCCAACCCGGCTGCTCTTAAAGCTTCCAACCAAGTTGCCTCAGACTTGATACATAGAACCGCCAACCCGTTTGACCTTTATATTGTTACCCTTGGGCAGGTAGAAGTCATGCAGGTTTCAGGTGACCCTATCATGTGACCAGAGATCAAAGGTCAGCAGCTCCTAAATGTTCTGCTGTCAAGGTAGCCCATTCATCACCATCATTATGCAACTGACAAGCCGACAAATGAACCTGGGATAAAATTATTCTCAACCTTCTGCCTCCTGGATTTACACCCGAGAGGTGGGCCAAGCAGTCTCACATATTAAGTGGTTCCATGAGCCTGCCAGCATCTCTGAAGTAGAGGGAAGGACCTCAGGATGCTCTGAACCCTAGAAGGTCACCAGTTGTCTGCTCACCAAGCCCAATTGGATATCTACAAAAGCTATCCTGTCTCTGGTTTCCTCTGTAATGAGATGAATTCACTGTTAGTTCTGTGTGAGCACAAAGACATCCTGTGTGCCCCCATCATATACCCTGTCTTGGTATCTTTGTGGTCCTTTGGGAAGGTTTACAAGGTGCAGTGTTTGTCCTAAATGGCCTGCTCCTAGAAGTCACTTATAAAGGTTCAGATTCTTGGGGCCCTCCTCTGGAGTCTGACTTGGGTCTTATGTCCTTGGAAAACTCCTTTCAATATCCTCAAGGGACTCTTTCCTTGTTTGCATTTTTGAATAGTACAAAGAGCTTAGGATTTGGAGTCAGACAATTGTATCTTTGAATCCATATTCCATCATATGTTCGGTTATAAAATCTTGGGTTGATTAGTTAATCTTCTGGGCTCTAGTTCCTTCTCAAGGACAAGAAACTTACATAGAAAATTTGCAAAGTGTATATATACCCGGTGTATTACTGGCGGTCCTTTATGTTTTTAGTACCTTTTTTCCCCCTGTTTTTTTGGTCTAAAGGTTGACACTGAAGGAGCAGTGGCACAATCTTGAATAACTCCCTTGGCAACAAAAACCCCAATAACCCTCTAAGGGCTCTTTTCAGAGCAATGGGAGTAAGAGTGAGCCAGGCCTAGACTGGGAGTGGGACAGAGCTCTGGCTGAGGCAGCTCGCACTAGTAAGGGAAAGAGGGCGTGCACTCTAGACCCCTGCAAAAAGAGTGGAGATGCCTTTGGGCCATATTGTGACTATAAAGTGTCCCTGGCTTTAAATGGCTGGAAGCTCTTAAAGCCCCATCTCTTTACCTGCTGACCTGTCCACACTGTGTGAGCACCCCACCCCACCCCCTCTCTACTTGAAGAACCTCTGTTCCAGTTCATGAGCTAGAAAGACCAGAAGCCCTTAACAAAAGAAGTCTCTTCTTAGAATCCCAATCTTATTGCTCTTTCTCCTTTAAAAAACAGAACAGAACAAAAACGTTTCTCTGAAAAACAACGTATAGTAAGGAGGATTCATTTGGGCTCGTGGCTTCAGAGTTTCTTGCCTATGGCTGGCTGGCCATGTTCCACCAGGCCTGTGGTGAGGCAGACATCATGGCAGCAGGAACATGATGTAACTGACTGCTCACCTCATGATAGACAGGAAGGTGAGAAACAAGAGCAAGGGGCTAGGGACAAGCCACAGCGTTCAGTGACATACCTTCAGTGATTCAGGGCTCATTCAGTTGGGGATTGATCAGGAGATTAATTTATTGATTGGGTCAGCACCTTTATGATCCAGCCACTTACTTCCCCAACACCACACTTCTGAAATCAGGCCTTCAAACACACACACCTTTGTGTGTGTGCTTCACATCCAAAGCATGCCACTTGTAGTTATTGGGTGATGTAGGGTTAATATTATCTTTTACACAAATTAGGAGTCACCTACATTCTGAAGGAAAGACTTGAGAGCTCTCAAAGCTACTTTACACAGGAAATGCCCTTTGAGCCTCAAGAAGGTATGGAGAATACAATCGGGTCCCCACAGCTGGCTCTGCCCAGCTGCTGCCTTTGCCCAGCCAACAGAACAGTACAGTCAGCACTCTACAAACTCATCCACACACTGACTATTTGGCAAGATCCGGACAGCAGACTGTCTGTGCGTGACAACCTAGCCATCTCTTTGGCAATGCCTGTGTGGCACTGGTGGCATCATCTTGATGTTCAAAAGTGGTTTTGGTATATTTGGCATCGGGAGCCTTTTTAAAGCAGCCTTTTGTTTATTAGCCTCCTCTTTCTCCCCATAGCGTGAAGCCCAAAAGTAGTCTGTGTACAACTAGAAGTTAAGCCCAGGTTGAAGTGGCCGTGTTTGAAAAGTTCTTTGCACTGGCTGCTACAAACACACATTGAGCTGGAAGAGAGAAAGATGGCTGGTGGGCGAAGGCTGGCTTTTTCTCCCGCTGACGTGTGCTGACTTTACTGATTTGAAAACACTAACGTGACACAGAGGCAGGAGAAAAGCCTTTCATAGGGAGAGTGGCCATGCCTCTTACTGAAATTTAGTTAGGAACTGCTTCTGTGTCAGATAAACCAATTCATGCAAAATTGGTGAGCTAATTTAGGAGACCATCTTTACAAACTAGACCGTCATGGTGGCTCTAAGATAGGGTGGCTCTTCATTTGTAGCATTTTCCGTGTGTCATAGTAGCAGTAACAAAAATCCACAAAGAGGGTTTAGAGTGCCAAGGCTAAGTGTATGTAAAAAAAAATAATGTATACATATATACATGTGTATGTGTGTGCGAGAGAGAGATAGAGAGATGGCATAGTAAGGCCACTAGAAACAGTCCAATGAGAATGGCCTGGGGTTTGATTTTAAAGAGTGGGTTTAAGGTGGATGTGGAGAAATCCCTTAAATTCCATGTGGCAGGGACTGTGCAGCCATGCTGGATAGAAAAAGCTGCATCACTCTCTGCAGCGGCTGTGCAGACTGTGGTTGCCCAGGGAAGCTGAGTCAGACAGCTTCTGATCTCCAAATCCTTGAAAGCTGTGTGGCCCTTTCAGCCAATATTTCCTGCTTTTCTCATGCTGCTACAGACACGGGCTTTGTGGGTTAGTGGGGCTCCTTCCAGGGTTTCCTCCCTGAGGCCTCATAAGCCTTGAGACTGATGTGTATTGGGAGAGAATGTATTTGGCTGTGGCTGAGATCCTAAAGCAGTCTCCCAACTAACTTCTGCACCATTATAGTAAAAATCCCAGGTGGAATTCTGACTTGAAAAATACACTTCATTGGTCAATTAGAGCTTTTCTAGTAAAGGTACTAACTTAAACTAGCCTTGCTTTTAGAAGCATCAGTTATTCCCTTTTTATTCCCAAGTCCTAAGAGCCTTCCTGGATAACATCGCATTGTCAGCTGCATTTTAAGACGAAGGTGTGCACTCTGTAGGAGGGGGGTATGTTGGCGTGACTACATTTGTGTGTACTTTACATACTTTAGAGGGTCTCATATGCATGACTTGATCTCATCTCCACATAACCCAGCAGAGCAGAGGACCGTGCACTTCATGTAACAGCTGAGAAACCTGAGAGCTCCAGATATTTTCTCAAGGTCACCCAGAGGCTATAATGAGAGAGGGCTTATGCACCCGAAGGCTGAGCAGGTATCATTTATTTCTGTAGATAACACCTATTAGAACTTCAAAGTCCCAAGGATAAAAAGAAAGAAAAGTAAGGTTGTTCGGTCATTTGTTATAGCAAGTGGTATGAAGTCTCCCGAATATATAAGTTTGGCAAGAATAGCTAAGTAGTTGATGGACAGGATCTATTTTGATCTAAATCCATAATAAAGATAGGCTGTAGGGCAGCTAGCTTCTGCGCAGGGTCTGGGCCCACCCAGCTTCCTGCCTACCTTTGGGCTAACCAAGGAATCTAGATGCAAGGGGAGAGGGTCCACAGCACTGAGTATTGGGCTTTTAGATGACAGACTGTAGTTATTTTCCTCTGTGTTTGCTTTCCCCTTTCCCAGTAAAGCACTCTCATCTAGTAGTTCATTTTTCTTGGCTCTTCTTGTCTTGTGCCTTACAGTACTTCTTCATGAAGTTTGTGTGTGTTTAGCTTGTCCATCCTCATGAGTCTATTAGCAGAAACTATTTGTCCTGAAACTGTATCATTGTCTGGAGAGTATCGGAAATGTTACCTGTCCTTCTTTATTTGTTGCAAAATTTAGGGACAAGAAAGAAGACCATATGTGTTTTCTTAAAATCAATGTCCAGCACATTACTGTAAAACCTATTGATTAAAAACACAAAGTATAATGTTAGTCATTTAGTCTGTGAAGTGACGCGATAAGGGAAGAAATTTATCCTCTGACTTTTGCATTAACCTTTATTGACTGCTTGCATACCCATAATTAACACACACTTTAGCTAAAGTGGTTAATTTTAGCATGGTGGCCAGTGTTCACTAATGTAGCTGCCATCTTGATCACCCAGATGTAAGCGAAGCCCTGGGGGAAATCAGTGAGTTACACCTCAAGGTGGGGGCTGCGAGGCCTCTGGACCAGCCAGCTTCCTGCACTCATACCGGGTCCTTCAGGAAGAACCATTCCTGAACAGCAAAGAGTTTGAGTGTGCCCCATGGAGTCGTTTGAATAGAAGCCAGGTGAATTTGGGAAAGAGTGATGAAGGGCTTATAGATTTTTGGGGTTTGGGGGTTTGTGTTTGGTTGGTTGGTTGAGTTTTGTTGTTGTTGTTGTTACTGTTGTTTTCTCCGTTGAAGTGTTTCAAGAGAGGGGCAGGATTTTGAAGTAGATCCATGTTTACTTGCTAACTCCAGAAGCATCTAAAAATGGAGTTTCCCCCTTAGGATATGAGAATGGACGTTGGAAGGGAAAGCTGTGGCTCTCATGCTGGGTAGCTAGGGACAGGAAGAGCACTAGTTGAATGGGGTCTTTTAGACCTTCTGGAAAGATCATTCGGCTCTGGCCATGAAAACTGGCTATTTCCTAGCAGAAGCCCTTGAGTTCATAAATTCACAGGCAGATGGTCTGCGTGCCTCCCGCACACAATCCGCAGCTGCGTGGATGCATAGTAGGACTAGGACATGGATCCTGTAAAATGTGAGCCGTGGCTGAGGTGGGAAGAGTGGCTGGTGTCATCAGGATTCTTTGGGTTGCAAGTAACAAAACAAAACAAAACAGAAACCACCTCAGACAATAAAAGCCTGAGGAAATGCCCTCTGCAGAGACTTAGCTCAAGTGAGCCTTCCCCAGCTGACAGTGGGGATTAGCACCCTGCCTCTGGTGGCAAGGAAGTAAAATAACCTTGGGAGGCCAGGCCTGCACAGACCTTGAGAGGAGGAAGTATTTTCCCTCAGCTCCTGCATCAAACCTCTTAGTCCAGTAGGAACTACATGCCTCTCCTAACCATCTCCTCTGACTGAGAGCAGCCGTGCTAACTGCACACTTTGCATTTCTAAATTACCTCTTAAGATACTTGGAGTCCCTCTATTATGAAGGGACTGAAGGGTAAAGGCTACACAAGCAAAAAAAAAAAAAAAAAAAAAAAAAACCAACCCCGCATGGGCTCCTGTGATTGGTAAGTCCACGTGAATCAGCCACCACCCAGAAGGCCTGATATAGAGACCTTTCTTGGTGTGGGTTGGTAGCTGCTGGTCTTTTTGAGTCTGCACATGATAGTCTGCCCCTGGAAAGTTGCAGCAGCTTGACTGGGTAAGCCTCATGTCTTAGGATGTCACTCATGATGAGATTCAGCCACAGGCTGTTCCATTCAAAGCAGAAAGAACTCTGTCAGAGCTACTGAGCTTCCCCTAGAGAACCCGTCCAGAGGCCCCCACTGAGGGACTTTGAAAAGAGAGAGCTACCACACAAAGGCAGGACTCGGGTGGCATCTCTTGTCTCTGGCTGGCACTCGGTGGTAGAAGTAATGATAGTGGTGAGAGTTAATAGTTACTGTGCACTGGGCGGTCTTCCAAACGCTTCCTCTGTTCAGTCAGTCAGTCACAGCAACCCAGAAATCAGAGTATTATTACTGCAGTATGCACATGCACATACACACACACTCACACACTACACACCCATAGGCCAACCTGAACGGAATATTTTCCCAGATTCCTCAGGCATGCTTGAAATAATGATTGATAATAGCACATATATATATATTTGCTGGGCATACATGCCTAGAATAAAGTTTAATTTAAAGATAGGCACACACATGCACAGACACACACACACACAAAGATGAACACCAGTAACTAATAGAACAGAACCATTTTAACAGTCTGCTGTAAAAGAAATTAGATGAATTTGAGTTGTACTTCTGGTCCGTTCACCCTGAGGCTGGTGCTGTGCGTGCCTGCAGTAAGGAGGAGAGCTGAGGTGGGTAACAATGACACGGGCGCTTTGATGCAGCCTCCGTCTGCTGTTGTCCTGACGTTACGTCAGGAGGACCATTTACCCTCCTGCCCCGCCCCCCGCCCCTCCGCGCCCCCCTGCCCCCGTGACTCCAGATCATGGTGATGTGGACCAGGTAGCTCATACAGTGTCCTTGCATGGTTACAAGGGACGGACACGGGTGACTCACGTCCCGGGTAGGACACAGATCCCATCACACAACTCAGAATCAAAACTTATGCACAATTCAAAACTTACAAATCGTCATCTCTGGAATTTTCTGTTGATTGACCGTGGGCAGCAGGAACTTAACCCTGTCGTCACCACTAGGCAGACGAGAACCCCCGGCTCCAGAAGACAAAGGACTGCCCAGATGATGTGCCCCCCCCCAGAACCAGCATCTCTGCAAAGATGCTGCACACGCCGTGACCCCCGCCATCCCCTTACTACCTCCTAAGGACACTGAGCCCCCTGCAGACAGGAGTAATGTGAGCAAGAAGTTCAGTAACAGCTGAGCATCCTCAGCCCTTGCTCACTGTGGCATAACACGGAACCAGACTGTGTGCTGGAGGTGGGGTTGGTGTCGCCTCTCAAACATGAAACTCTGCTTTGTCTCTCACTGGCATTTGGAAAGTAACAAGGAGCCCCGGCCATTGGGAAAAGACTATTACAGCAATCTTAAAATAGCAGAATTGGACCCCCAAGAAACTCAACAAAGGTGCGTGTCCCACCCCTCTGGAGTCAGTGGCTATGTATATACAGCTCCAAGCCAGGGTCCATATGAACCAGGTGGCTTCCTCACCAGCCATCCTTGGTGGAACAGTGGCAGCAAGCCACGGGGGGCTCTCCCAGAAGCACAGCCAGTGAGTGGTCTTGGGCCACTTGTGCACACAGCTCTGTCATGGGGCTGAACGTTTTTAATACTTTTCTCAAAGCGAAGAGGCAAAACCATTTGACAGCTGAGAAAGCATCTCTATTGACTTTTTACAAACCTCATGATATTCTAGGTGGATCGACACTTATCACAGCCCTTTAATCTGCCAACCAGGATAATATGTGCACGGATAATTTATCCACTGTGAGATTGAAATGCTCAATTTGGAATAACTTTCCCTACCCAGTAAATTGAGCATTACTCTGTGATTCTGGGGCCGAGAGAAAGCACAATTTAAAAAGCTTTGCTGGGTCCCTTTGTAATTAGTCGCAGCTTTCCTTGAATATTAATTTCCCCTTCGTCTTTTTCAAGTGATTTAGAGACTGTCACAGGAACTGCAGGGACGCACCCTGAAAAGGGCGACAGCAAGCCCGTGGGCTCCAGCACCTATTATGAAATAGGCTACCGAGCGCGCCCTCTGCCCCTCTATGATGGGTGTGCTTATCATCGCAAACAGTTGAATATTTATGCTAAGAGGATTGTCAGAATCTGCTTCTGTTACTTTAATTCTTGTTTTAAATAAATAATGAGAACATTTAAACACATTACTCTTCTTCGGGCCCCGAGGTCAGCTAAGCTTATTATTTATGAAGTGATGTGCTCCATAATAGTAGTTAGTGCGTGTTAACACACGCTATTATCAGGCTCTGATGCGGAGAGCCGAAGATATATTGGAATGTTACATGTAATGTACGACGGATTGAGTGCATAGGATGCCGGTATAGCAATTAACCACATGCGAAAATAGGTGTAAAGTTGAAGTATGCTTTCCCCTGGGATCCCCTCCCCATTAATAATCCCCCAGAGAAGAAATGTCTTTCCATGAGGATCTTACCCAGTCCTATGACTTGGAGTGGGCGTGGCCACTCAACTGACAGCAGAGGGGGAGGGGATCTTACACAGCTGTTGCAGACACAGGTTTGGTGCCTGTGCTCTGCCTATAAGAATTCATTCATTACCTATTACATCCATGCCCTTTTCTATGACTCTCATTCTTCAGATAACTAGAGCTGAAGCCAAAATGTTTCCCAAGCCCAATTTTTGATGAGCTCGGCTCTCTAAGAGGGTGGTGCCTCAGAGATGTGAGGATGTCACCCCAACTTTTTCTACCAGGCTATAATTTAGCTGCATATGATAATTAATTTCTCTACTATTGATGAATAATCCATTTAATAAAAACCGTGATTTAAGTGTTTTCCTTGGGGACTAACTCTTGCTAGCCTCTTAATTTAATTTTGTGGAAGTTTCCCCACCTATTCATCAGTGGAAATGATTATTAACCTCTATTTGCATATATCCTTATAAACCTCTCTCTCCTTGGAGTGCCTTTTCTCTGAGCCCAGCAAGCTGGGACACTTGTAAATCTCCAGGATCTCCAAAGTCAATCCTGGTCTGTAATATTGTTTAATCTATTCTTGGACGTTTTAATGCAGTAAATTCAATTTAATCTTTCCCAGTAATCTAGTAATACATCGAAATCCCACAAACATTTAAATCTGATAATGGCTTAATCACACACTTTAAATAACTGTTGAGATAATGAAAAAATAATTCACCATTTTAAAGGCAGAGTAACTCAATTTCCCTGGTGATTGGCTTTTCTGAGGCCATTGGAGATCATACAGATCTGGGAATTGGAAAAACCTGAAGCCCCAGCACTCAGGGGGACATTTTCCCTCGGAAGTGTGCTCTTCCCGCCCTGTAATGGCTCCCACTGCATCTTCACCTTCACAGCTGTTGTTGGAGCTTTTGCCAGTGCTGTTCCCCACGTTTCCTGGAGGCCTGGAACCTCCAGCGCTTTCCTCCAGTGGATTAACTGCCCGTTCTTCCTCCCCAGGTGCCAGTCCCGAGTCGTCCGGAACTTACCAGCAAATCAGAAACCAGACTGCCGTCCATACTGGGAGAAGGATGACCCTTGCATGCCTCTGCCCTTCGACCTCACAGACGTGGTTTCAGAGCTCAGAGGCCAGCTTCTGGACGCCAAACCCTAGAGGAAGCACAAGTCTTAGGTGGAGAAGGAAAACATCCTTGGCTTTCCTCCCGAAACCTTGGACAAGGGTAGTATAGAGTCCTTTCAGCCTGTAGGTTATAGGACCTGGGTTCCAGTTCAAGACAGCTAGAGAATAAAGCCCACAAATACTGAAATGTCAAAGAGTTACGGTGTTTTAGTCTGATTTGATGTTAAATTAAACTCCCCCCCCAACCCCCCCCCAAAATAGACCCCACTCATTTTTTTCTTGGGAGCACTTTTGTCCCCAAGGTGGCAACAGGGAAGCTTTCCTCTTTGGCTAGCCACCTCAGAGACTGGGAGTAGACCCAGCCATGGACCCCAGAACCGGAGACATCTCTCTCAGCTTCTCATCATGGCTTTCTAGCATTTGGATCATCCAAGATGGCAGCCACTGCTCACTGTGGCTGCACAGACCTAAATTCAGCTTGGATGTAGTTAAGAATCCATTCTTCAGTTACCCTGGCCGGTGCTGTTTCTGGTGTTTCAAGTTTATGAGCTGCCATTCCCTCTTCCGGTTTTCCAGTTTTCCGTAGTGGCTGTTGCCATGGAGGAAAGCAACAAAAAGGAATTGCTGGAGAGGAACCTCTTTCCCCCTCAGAGAAAAAAATTCAGTGAGAGCCCAACTATGAGCCCTGTGTACCACACAGAGGAAGAGGAAAGAGAGACAAAGGAAACAGCCGCGTCCTGTCTTGATGGGGCTTCCCTGATCCAATGACAGAGGCCAGTTGGTGTTTCTCCTAGAATTCCCCCGTTCCCAGATACTGACAGGTGGCGTGGGAGTTTGCAGGGCCCAGTTCCCCATCTCGATGATGCCAGAGCATCAGAGAGACCACAAAGAGATGTTAAACCCCAACTCTGATTTCAGAGTGCCAGGATTAAGATGCCCGCGCTGCCCCCCCCCAACTCTGTGACCTTTGCATGTCCCTGTGTCTTGGTTTTCTCATCTGTATGGTGGGAGATGTGAAAAGTACCAACTCCTAATGTGAAGATTAAGTGAGCTACAGGCCTAGAGCAATTTCCAGCACACACTAAGCATCCAGTATGTGTTAGTGTTGGTGTGTGAGCTGACCTGGCAGTAGCTGTGTTCATTCCCCTCTGCAGTCCTTTGCCATCTGTGTCTCACAGCCCACATCTTTCTCTGCTGACCTGAGGCCTTTTGGTGGCTCCAGAAATGCTGACAGCAGTTAGCCCCTTCCCTCGGCCCATGATTTTCTTGTATTGGTCGGGACCTTCTGTATCCCGAAGGGTATACAACAGTAGTGCTTTTCACTGCGGCCAGGATTCCATTTGAGGTGTCTTTCTGCCAAGGGCTAGCCACAGAGGCTACAAACTCACAAGCATCTAGAATGTCCTGGTACCGGGGACCCGGGCCTCTCAGACCTTGATCTGCTCCCTTTTTTCTCTGAGCCACAACTTCCTCATCAATAGAGACATGAGGCACATCCTCACAGGGTACTGACACAGCGGAAATGACCCCAGTGAGGGTGACGGTGCTTCAGGTGTCGCAGGCTGCCCACACGTACACACCCAGAACTCTGGTTTCTTAGGCTCCGTGATGTTTCTTCTTTGTTCTCGTTCATTAGGTGCCAAAATTAAAAATCAGAAGACCCCACATAAAATAAAGATGTCTGCATTCTGTCTTGAAGTCAGGACACCTGGGGGACCCTGGGTCTCCATACTCCTATGGCAGTGGCTTGGCAGTGTGTGTGACCTCTGCGCTCTGCTGTGACCCTTCTGCTCCCTGTCACCATTTTGTAAGCGTGCTCCCCAGCAGTGCTCTCTAAACCTGCTTGCTCACGCCCTACTGTAGAAGGCATTAGTGTTTCATTCTCAGTACGTGTTCCTCCTGTTGAGCTGTGTTCATGGTCTGCTCGTACTGCTGTGCCGTGTGCATCCATTCCTACACAATAAAGAACTGAAAGACCAGAACCCGTGGAGTGTCCATGCTTTCCTCCTTGCACACCGGCGGGGAGGGGGGGGGGAGCTGCTGTGTGTGGATGGGATGGTTCTCACATCCGGCAGTTGCTCCCAGCACTTTCCTACTGGCCCTTCCTGGCAGACAGGTTATAGTCCACTTGAGAAAAGTGGCCGAAGAGATGCATTACGCTTGGGGGTGCTGGCCTTCCTTTTCCCAGCCTCCAGCAGTGTGGGGAGCCCTGTGTGGTTGGAAGGATGCAAGCAGCCATGTCTGGTGTGCAGGGTCCAGGCCAAGTGGTGCCCACAGCAAACAGCCCATCCATTCCTGCTCTTACCAGCAGCCTCCTGCCTGATAGTTTTCTAGGCAGAAAAGAGCTGGGTCATGGCATGGCTTTGTGACACAATTTTAGTAATAAGCTTCTAGGTCCATCACTAAGTGAGTGGAGGGGTGCCAGAAGTGAGATTGCATGAGCCCCCCCTAATGCTGGGGCACAGGCGTTGTATGTTTCCAGGGAAGGTATTTTCCAGCGCAACTTTTTTTTCCTGCTCTAGTTAAGGCTGATTTTTACCACTGGGCAAATTGCATACATTTGGATCCATGCCACGCTAAATACTGTTTATTCTGTGGATCTGTCAGAGGCGAGTGCATGGAAGACAAGGGGATTCTGATTTGAAAAGGCAATTCTCATCCAAACAGGTTCAGATGGAGCGAAGCGGCGCGGATTAAAAGGCGCTGAAGTGGTAATGCCGTTTATCCAGTTTGCCTTTGTTACTCTGTGATTAAATGGTATTTTTAATTAAGTTTCATTGGGAGCCATAGGTATCGAGGTGGTGAAATCAATTTGACAACCATAAAGAGGGAGGAAGGTGCGGGTGGGTTCTAATGACTGCCACGGAGGCTGCCGGGAGAGCCACAGAGAGTCAGGCGCTCTGAGAGGATGGCGAAGGCAGGCGGCTATTAATGACTTCTGAAAGGAGATGAGGGCACCCAGGGCTCCTGCTGTTGTTCGGGAGGCTGTTCTCGGTGGTTGTCAGCAAAAGGAGTACTCTTGCTGCCCTGAGACACCCGGATAGATTCCGGCAGCCTCCAGAGCGTGCTGTCAAGTCCAGGAAAGGGGCTGAAAGGGCCCATTTCTAGCTCTGTCATGTGTACAATAACAAGGTAGAATGTCCTCCCGAGACCCCAGGTAGCCACGTCCATCATCCTCTACTCTCACATCCTCCTTTCTTACTGCGTGGTTCGCTCTCCCTCCAGAACCTTGCCGACACAGGTTCGTTCCGATAGATACCTAGCTGAAACCTTCCAACGATGGAAGCTGGTTTCCTTTGCACATATCCCCGTCTATCCAGTCGGCATCTGATTTCCCAAAGCCTCTGAGTCCTGAGCAGCAGCAGAGTCTTCTGGGCACAAACTTCCTGGGTCTGCGCCAGTTGCGCGCGTGTGACCCCACGGCTACCCACCCTTTCAACATAGTAATGTGACTACTGCCTGAGCAGGTCAGGAAGATTCGGCAAGTTCACATGCTTGTAAAGTGCCACATGCGGTACTGGGCGTGCACAAGTCTCCAGGAAGTGCCAGCTGTTATGAACGCAGCTTACTGGCCTCACAGTTAGAGCTTCATGACTCAGGCAAATGGATAACCGCTCTGAGATCCAGTCTTCGTTGACATAGTGCGGGAAGATGGGAGAAGTGAGCTAGCACGTGGCTGGGCCACACCCCTACATTCTTACATGGTCAGAGGGTCCCATCACATCCCAGTAATCACTCAGTGCTTGTCAGTTATTATAACCAATGATGCCCCAACCAAAACATCCAGTAGTCACCAAGAAAGAGCGCACAACTAGCTACAGTTTGCTTAAGAGGCAGAGAATGACCAGCACATATTTATCCCAATTGCTCTTCAAGGCTTCCTTTTTTTTTTTTTTTTTTTTTTTGTTCCTCCTCAGCAGATAGCCTGGAACTTCTTATAAATGAGATAGTATGAAAAATGATTCCTTCACACTGCCATTACTGCAGTGGGATTAGGTCACCCCTGGCAATTTCAGATTTGTTTAAAAACATTTCTGCCTCACCTTCTGAAATGGATGGCCTGTGTACAACAATTGTTTATTGACTCAGATGGCTAAGGACGAGGGTCAGCCCACTTCGGGGGAGGGAGGCATTAATTAACTCCCACCATAAGACTCGGTGATTCTTTTCCAATGATGCAGCGCATGACTTTGTTCACATTTACTTTTCATCAGTCCTGAAAGAATCGAGGCGAAGCAGCTAACCCCCAACACACGTGTCGGCTAAAATGGATCACAGCAGATACATATCTGTTTGCCTGTCTGCACTTGCCTTTAGACAAAATTCATCAATTTTACAAAAGCTACCGGGTAACCCGGCACCAATACAAATGAAGGGCTTTCAGCCTGGGCTTCTTGTCTGTTTTTAACCCGAGGAAATGGCAGTGTGCTGGCCTTAGACCAGTACAAGGCCGCTGCATGGGGTCTATGTTTTCAAGAGTGAACGGGTACTGAACCAAGCCCTTGGGTCATCTTGCTCCCTTGGTTGGTAACCACGTGATGCACAGCCTTACTTGGTGGCACATTAAGATTGCCCGTGGAGCTGGAGAGGTAGCTCAATGGCAGAGAACTCGCCCAGCGTATGGGGACCCTGGGTTTCATTCACAGCTCTGCAAAAATGTGAAGGGGGAAACGTCAACAGCTACCACTCCCTTCATGATACCAGTATTGAAGTGACCTTCTGGCCCTTCTAAGCCTAAGAATACACTCAAGGGTAAACCCAAGGGTTCTGTGCCCTTTTTATGAGTACCGAAGCCTGTGCAAATCCATGGAGGGTGTTGCTAATTGCCCAGGAACATTTCTCACTTCTGACCAGGCAATGCATTGGCATGTGGCTCACTCTGGAGACAGCAGTGGTGGCGGCGGAGGCGGCAGGCGGAGGCGGCAGCAAGCCCACTTCTCCGAACAGCCATGAGGAGTGTGCTAAGGGCTACTCTTGTGTTTTTTTGTTGTTTTTTTTTTTTTCAGACGCCTTACAATAATACCAAAGCCAAGCACAGACATGTTCCATTCTTCATCAAATCATCCTAGAGCCTCCGATATTGCAGGGAAAGCGAAAATGCTTCCATTTGCCTCTTGGCAAAATGGCTGATCCCCCACTGATGATCCCAGTTTTTCTTTCCAGTGAAGGATGGGGAGCATGCCACCCCAAGCCTCTCGGGAGTTGAATCCGTTTCTCAGAGCAGCAAAGACTACCTCTGGTAATCCACCCATCATAGGCACTGGGCCCTGGTTCCCTCCTTCCCTCTCCCTACCCCCCAGGTCTTCTGACAGTGAGGTTGCCCTTGATTACAGTGATTAGAGCAGGGAAAGGGGGGGAGCCAGTTGTATAGGATTCCCACTGTCCCCCTCTTCTGCCCCCAGCCAGGGTTGGCCTGAGAGGCATCCCAGCAACTACGTGAACAATCAAGCCCTGTTTACCATGGACGCTTAGTTTTCTTCTTACAAAATCAAAACAGAGTTTAGTAGGCAGAGTATTTCATACATGGCCCTTGATCAATGCAATGATCTGTCAGAAGCCATTAAAGCCCCCATTAGCTCGAATGCATTCAAAGCCAAACTATCGGATCATTTGAGGGCCTCGGTGATTGTTTTTAATATACTGTACATTGATTTCTCCCCATGAGCAGCAGCATAAGTTTGAAACTAACTGTGTATGACTCCGGCCCCATTTACTGTCTCCAGCCCTCTGTGAGAAGCTTGCTTTCATTTGACCAGAAAGCACTGGGTTAGTTTTCAAAGCCATGTGGCCCCTGGTGGAGTTCCCAATGGTTAGCCTGGGTGGGGTTGTTACTTTTTTTCTTTTCTCAAGAACTTTCTCCCATTTCTTTGTTCCCGTTGAGTGAGCTGTGCATGCAGAAGGGAGGAGCATTTCTGCCTTGTCAAGGACCTCGAGTGAAAGGCAAGGGAGGAAGTCTCTCCGAGAGCATGAAGCCTGGCAGAGGCCAGCATGGAAGTAAGTCTGACACTGTATACAGCCAGCTCTGCCCAGATCATGTGGGACTCGTGTGGCTGTGTTGAGGACACTCTCGTTCAGCCTGCCTGTGGAGCCGGAAGGTGGAAGAAGATAAGAGAGCCGCCGTGGCCGCCTTGTTAGCACGGTGTCGCCAGCGCTGATGATTCTTTCTGCTTCAGAACCACAGATCCAGCTAACAGATACCTGTTGGCTCCTCCAGAAACACAAGAGCAGCGGGGGCTCTGAGATGCCCCCAACAGCCTTTCTGCTTCCTGCCCTTCGCATGGGGGAGCAGCTTAGTTGAAGAGAATCCTCACCCTATTTGCTAAGGCATGTATCCCAGGCAGAAGTATTTCTGCACCATGCCCATTTTACAGATAGGAAAAGTGAAGCCCAGATAGAGGCAATTAGGTTATGTAAGGTGAATGATGTAAATTGGGCTTCTACTTTCTGATGTTTAGTGGAATTTGGAAAGAGTACTTGTGACCTCAACCTCCCAAATAAACCTGTGTTTTACTGAAGACAACCATTCTGGGTCCCTGGCTGGAAGGCGTCCTTTTCCTCCCAGTCCTGGCTCAGAAAGGAGCCGTTTTGTCAGTCTGGAAAATAATTTGTTATGGCATTAACCGATTTTTCCTTAGCCACAAATACCCGTGGGACTTGGGTAAGATTCACTGCCTGAGTGAGCCACTGAGATGGGCATTCATTGATTCAGGATATAAGATCCAGGGAAGCCAAGTCGATCATTCCGAATGACAGAGCTGAGTCTCGTGACTCAGGCCTGCCATCCCTGCTACTCAGGACAAACATACAAGGCCTACCTAAACCACAGAGCAAGTTCAAGGCCCACCTCAGAAACTACCGAGAGAGACCCTGTCTCAAAATGCTAACTTAAAATATAAAGAAGAGACAAGAAGAAGAGGCTGGAAGTGAGGCTCACTGCTAGAGTGCCACACGGCAGAGCCCTAGATTTGATGCTGAGTACCACACAATGAGGGGCGACAGAGCAAGCAAAGGGGACAACAGTAAAAATCTCCAGCAGGGGTCAGAAAGGCACAGTCCTCAGCTTTGCCCAGCTCAGGGGTGTTCGGATCAAATAAAACTTTAGTAAGACTCAGCTGCATTGTGTGTTTACATTCTGTCTGTGACTGCCTTCTCTCCACTGCAGCAGAGATGAACGGGTAGGACCCAAGAGCCCCTACGTGTTTAGTACAAGTCTAGAACAGGCCGCACTGACCAAGGCCCAGGTCGGTAGACTGTTGGGTCATCGAGACCACGTGTCTTAAGTGATTAACATTATGCCCAGCTCTTAGGCACTGTTCAGGGCATGTAAATTATGATGATATATTCATAGTAGCTGCACGGAAATGCTCACCCCAAGAAACAGGGGAGGGCAACGAAGAGCAGTCAAGGAGTGGAACAGACAGAAGGCTGCATCACCATTGAAGTGAACAGAGCTAGGAAGAGGGTCACAAGGAGAAGTCATGCCAAGAGGGCAGAGAGTCACCCTGGCTTTCTGCACTACACGGCTCGCTCCCACCTCGGGGAATGGCAGACAGGCCAGGACCACACTGAGCGGACCAGCAAAGACTGTTCTCCGTGCTCCTGAGCCCTCTGGATTCAGAGCCCCAGAGACTGTAATGGTTCCTTGGGAGAGGCGGTTTTCTCATTCTGGAATGTTCTGGGTGTACCTGTGTTTTGTGGCATCTTGGTCTGACTGTGCCTTCTTATAAAGGGTGAGTAATACAGAGCAGCTACCTTTTCATGTTATTTTGATTCTGTTATGTGTTTCTTTGTTTTCATATGAGACAGGGACTTGCTCTGTAGCCCAGGCTAGCTTTTAACTCAGGTGCCTCCTGACTGGGCCAGCTGAATGCTGAGATACCGTCATGGCACACTGTATCTGATGTAAACCTGCTTTTAATTCTGGGCTAGACTTTCTACTCAGAATTCCCCATAGTTGTTTCTTCTTCTCCTCCTCCTTCCTCTTCTTCTTTTATTTTTGATATTATAATTACATCATTTCCCCTCCACTTTGCTCCTTCCAAAAGCTCATATACACCCCTCCTTGCTCTCTTTCAAATACACGGCCTCTCTTTTTCCATTAATTATTATTGTATCCGTATACGTATCCGTATATGCATTTGTGTTCCTACGTACAGCACACACATATATATTCACCAACATGACTGCATAAACATGAACTGCACAAGGACCACAATAGATAGTTAAAATGGATGGGGAAAGCCCAGGAAGCCTTGGCCCTACAGCAAGAGCTACAGGCCACCAAGGAATACGGAGAGTGGGAGAAATAGTCTTCCCCAGAGAAGCACAGGCCGATTGGCTATCCATACCAAGCAGCCAGCCCTGAAAGCTCCAGTTTTAGAGTTAGCATTAGAAATTACAAACTGCTCACCAGCACCCAGAACTGTAATGCGCCTATTCTTGGCGCATGGTATTCTGTGTTGTCCCTCAGTCTTCCTGGAGCCTCACACTTTCCAAGGTTGCCCCATCGGCCTTCTGTCTTTCCACTGCAACTTTTGAGCCACGAGAAAGTCACCATGTTAATCCTTATCATTTGCTGTTATTTATGACTACATGGCATGACAAATGTGATTTTATATTAAATGACCAAATGCTAGAGGTCAAGTTTACAGAACCAATTTTTTGCTTCCATTTGGTCCCATTCCACACTAACACCTCAACTCAAAACCCCAAGGCCATTCAACAGAATTTCTAGTCCCAGGAGACCTTTATCTGGTAGGTAACAGGAGCTCACTAAATACTTGTTGGATAATTAGTCGATGGTACAAAACTAACCCAGCCATTCCCTGCTTTAAAAAGCCGCTGAGCCAAAACAGGAAACAAGTTAGGAGCCTGTCACAGAGGGCCTCTGAAAGGCTCTGCCCTGCAGAATATCAAAGCAGATGCTGAGACTTATGGCCAACTGTTGGGCAGAGAGCATGGAATCTTATGAAAGATGTGGGAAATAGTAAGATCTGGACAGGAGCTTGACAAGGAGAGCAACAGAACCAAAAAATCTGAGCACAGGGTTCTTTCCTGAGACTGATACTCCAACCAAGTACCATGCATGGAGATAATCTAGAACCCCTGCACAGACGTAGCCCATGGCAGTTCAGTGTCCAAGTGGGTTCCATAGTAATGGGAACAGGGACTGTCTCTGACATGAACCGATTGGCCTGCTCTTTGATCACCTCACTCAGATGGGGTGAGGCCACAGAGGAAGACAATGCAGCCACTCCTGATGAGAGCTGATAGACTAGGATCAGAAGGAAGGAGAGGAAGACCTCCCCTATCAGTGGACTTGGGGAGGGGCATGCGTGGAGAAGGGTGAAGGAAGGGGACATTGGGAGGGGAGGAGGGAAGGGTTTATGGGGGGGATACAAAAGTGAATAAAGTGTAATTAATAAAAAAATTAAAAAATATTAGTATAAAAAAGATTCAGTGAGAGAGAGAGAAAGAGAGAGAGAGAGAGAGAGAAGCCACTGAGCCCTACCTTCCCCTTGACTTTCTATCTGTGGACCACAGGGCTGTGGGAATCACCCCCATCTTTTCTGCACCAGTAAAACATACCCCTCACCTTGACCCCCACAGCACCTGCTTTGACCCATATTCCACATGGCCCCGTAGCTCTGGCATCAGGCCAGGTAAGGTGGCCACGATTGTGGCAGACCCTTGGCAGTGGGTAAGGAAATAAGGTTAGGAGTGGGTGGGGCTGGGGCGTATTGGTCAACATAGTTATGAACGGCTGCTAAGGATGTACCAGGAGGAAAGCCCTGGTGAGTGAGCCGATGGTGAGGGCAGAGAGGGCTACAGAAGGATCTAGAATGAAAGGGACGGAGGAAGCACCACAGGTGGGAATGTGCAAGGCCCTGTTGTGGGGCAGAGGCTCAGCCATGTCACTGTGGACCTGCCCTGGGCCCATGTGGCTTTCTCCAAAGCTTCGTAGATCTGCCCAGTGGTACTCATGTTACATGGACCATGGTATTCAGTATATGGACCCACACCCAGCAAAGCTCCAGAGATGAAAACCCCCAAAGACAAACTGCTTCAGCCATGGGAGGCAGACACAGGAGTGGCAAAGCCCCACTGAGGGGAATGTTGGGCTTAGATCGCCAAGACTGACTTTGGCCCAGACCCTATCCATGAGCCAGCAGGCCACTAGGGCCATGGAACCACACCAGGAATCTCTAACTGTAGAGTTAGGATGCCAGTGCTCAGCATGCGCACACACAAGCGGCAGACAGCACAAGGAAGCCATCCCCGTGTCACGCAGCTTGGGGAGCACGGAGTGGAGCTCAGGGACTTGGGAGAGGGCACACACCCACAGTGCCACAGGTAGGAGAGTCACAGCGCCACGGAGGCAGAGGCACCGGGCAGTTCTTCGGTGCTGTGGAGACAGACACATTGGCACAGGGCAGGCCCACGGCACCGCGTGTCTTTTAAACGCAGGCAGGCACGGCGTCATCTGTTCCGCACCATCTGCTCTGCGCTGGGTGAGCAGCTACCCAGACATCCTGCCAAAGAGGATCAGCAGGGAGCCCGTAAACAGAAGGAAAGCCTCACGCATGTTAGCCATTGGCACAGACACACTATCTTGAGAGATGGCTCGGGGGTTGGGAGTGCTGGCTGCTTTTCTAGAGGACCTGGGTTCAATTCCCAGCACCCACACGATAGTCCACAACTGTTCGTAACTCCAGTTTCAGGGGATCGGATACCCTCTTCTGGCTTTGGTAGGCACCAGGCACAGACATACATGCAGCCAAAACGCCCATTCGCCTGAAATAACAATTGAAAAGAAGTAAACTATCCAAGATGTCACCACACACCGACAACGGTGGCTGTCATCTTAGCCACAGCGACAACAGCGCATGTGATAGCTTACAGGATGTTGGTCCTTCCGCGTGACTGATGAGAAGACTCGGTTACACAGCTGCTCTCACAAGGAGGGGGTGGACTGTTTTTTTTAATTAATTCATTTATTTGCAACGCTGGGGCTCATACCCTGCCTTCTGTGCACTAGGCCGACACGTGACCTCAGCTGTATCCCTAGCCCTGTGGCTTCCTATAGCTTTTGGCATCGTGCCCTGGCAAGCGCCCTGCTGCGCAGCGGGGAGATTGCTGCATGTGGGGCGCAACACACCATATCCCAGGGCCCTGCTCTAAACCCATGCGCAGCAGCAGGCTGCGGGCAAGCTGACCAGTCTCTCGGTGCCCCTGTTTCCCTTCTTCAAAATGAGGCTGTGCTCACAGCACCAACAGCACAGAGTTGCTTGAGGGGAAAATCACAAAAGTCAGCAAGACCCATGGCGATCGCCCAGGAGTGTTGAAGGGTCTGTGGGACAGGACCCTGGCCTTTTGATGCTGTTGTTTCTTTGGTGCTCGCTCAGAGTGAGGACAGCATCTGTCTCTGTGTTATTGCATAAAAGAAGATTTTGGGGCCCCAGACAAAAAAAAATCGAAGGTCCCAGCTCAAAAGCCCTGCTATCTGAAAGCTTCCGGTGTCTTACCAGCTGGGAGGCTTCGGTTGCCTCCGTTCCCCTCAGAACTGAGGGAGAATGGCCCTGGAAGAGCAACTGCATCACGTACCATTCAAAACATAGCAGACACGAGAAGAGACACTGCTTCATTTTTTTTAAAGATTTATTTATTTGCTTCGTGTGTAAGAATGTTTTGCTCGCATGCATGTATGTGTATCATGTGTGTGCTTGTCGGAGCCCTTGGGACTGGGGTTATCAATGGTCGCCAGTCGTTATGTGCATGCTGGGAATCGAACCTAGGCCTTTGCAAGAACAAGAAGTGCTCTTAACTGCTAAACCATCTCTCCAGTCCTGGGAGGCTGATTCTTAAGCATCCTAGAAGCTACCGAAGTTGGTTTTTGAGTAAAGTGGATGGATAAACTCACTCCCAAATTTAAGGAGTGTTTTCCGACTGCATAGAAGACCAGAGGAAAAGGTTGCTTTTGCTCTGGCGTCTGACTTCTCTGACTTCTCCCCTAACTCAGCTCACTGGGGCTCCTTATGCCCGGTGCTCCCCTACTGCGCGGCCTGTGCTCCAATCTCCTGCTGGCGTTCACCCCTTCCCACCCATGCGGAGGGCTGGCTGCTGGCCTCTTTTCATTACTCTCTCTAGTAACACCTCAGAACTTTTTTTCACCCCTCTCTTCACCACCCTCTATAAAACTGAAATTTAGAGTTCAACATTAACCCCCAAATAACATTTGCGATGGCAACTTCATTGGGACATTATTCATATGCCCAAACCACCAACATGAGAGTTTTCAGGTTGTCTTTAGCTGTTGCCTCGTGGTTTTGTTTGTTTGTTTATTGGTGTTTGTTTTTGTTTTGAATTGTGTCTTCTGTCTTCTAGAGATCTTGTTATGGTTTTCCATTCTTATATGTCTGATATCAGGGCACATCTTAAGACAGCCTGTGCCTGGCCACTTTAGGTTGTAATGACATACCTTAAAATCAAAGGAATCTTGGAGTCGATGAAATACAGCTTCTGAAGTTCCTATAATCATTTATTCTAAAGAGTGTCAAGCCCATGTCTGTCCCACAGCTGGCAAAGATGGTAGATGTGCCGTGATCAACTTCCTCCTGGGAACCTTCTATTAGTCAAGCTGGGGTACAGCCTGGGATGGGGATAGGGGTGGGGGCTCATCACAATTTTAAATTGTTAACTGTCCTTCATAGGATCTCTCCCTCTCTTCTTGTTTCTGTTTTTCAGATGCCTACTGGGGGAGTTCTGTCTTTTGAGAAGGTTAAAACCAGTAGCACTGAAGTGTCTTTGAAAGCCGCTATTAAGCAAATGTGGGGTAAGTTTGGGCCTTGCTGGCTGCCACCAGCAGTTTGCATTTAAGCAAGCATGACTTTGATTTAAGAATCTGACTCAATGGGTAATCTATCCACGGCAGGAGGTGATGTATACACTGTTTCCACCAGACACACCAAGTTCTTCTGTGATGTGTTTATTTCTGAGTGGTTATGTGCTTAATAAATAATGGGTTTCAGTGGGTATTATTTTCATTTTGGTGTTTAATACCTCCGCAGTCTGTCTCGGATTCAGGGTTGAATGGCACCTCGTAAATTACTAGCCGATATTAGCCGCTCCCTCCTTGCATCTTAATTATTGGGTTGAAAAGAAAGAACAGGCTTTTATAAGCATTCATATTTTCTGTTTACAAGGCTTTTACTGACGTCTAATAAATTTAATTACCTCTAATAAGAAGAGGAAATGAAGTTCTATTTAGCAAATTCATAGCTTTGAAAAGCATCTTGGAGCTTTAAGAGGCCCACGAGCTCCAGGAAGGTGAAAGCTATTTAGGGACTGCGCCAGGTTCAGCTAACTGCAAAACTGGTCAATTATTTTTGTTTCCATTTTATTGCTCAACCTCCAGGGTAAGCTGGGGGCTCCCCGAGAAAGCCACCTCTCAGGAACTTTATGCTTTGCATTCATACCCTACGGGGGCTGGAGCACAGTCCTGTATTAAAAGGGACAATTCTCAGAGATCATTTTAAACTCGGAGAGTGACTGTGTCTTGCCCTACTTCCTTTCAAGAGCTGGCCCTTCAGCTTGCTTGGTTTTCTTCCTGTGATGGGCCCACGGCTCCTTCAGCAGTAGTTGGGCCGGGGTGGAGGAGGAATCCTGGAGCAGGTGCCAATCACGGACTCAGAATGAGACCAGGCTGCAGAGGAAACCGTTGTTCCACACAGCTGCTTCAGGAACCGCAGCAGAGGTGGTCCGCCGGCTTCCAGAGACTAGTTTGGGAGCTGCAGTAGGAAGCCTGTAAATGTTGAGTGATTTGTTTTATAGGGCATCAGATAGTTCATTTGGATTTATTTAGGGGTCTAATGTCTTCCCAAACAGTACTCCACAGGCTTCTAGATTTCTTTTTATTGGAGTGTCTCCTACACAGGAAAACATATAGGGAATCACACTACCTAGAAGGGCTCTTTCTTCAAAACTGAAAAATTCCTAGACATGGCACACCTGTGATCCCAGTACTAGAAAGGCCAAGGCAAGAAGATCACAAATCTTATCCATCCTGGGCTATACAGAGAGTTCCAGGCCAGCCTGGGCTACAGGGTAATTCTCTGTGTTATGGTTGTGGTTGTCTCTGGAGTGGTTTTGCTCTCTGGGTGCTAATGAGGGGATGTGGGTGGATGGTCATCTCTTCAGTGGACAGCAGTCTGGGAATGCCTCTCACAGTCAGCCAGTGGCTGTCACGCTGTTGCTTGGGGTTGAGCTCACCTCGCTCTCATGCTTGCAGTCAAAGAGCTCCCTGTCCTTGTAGCTGGCTCAGACCCTGCCTCTCCTTGACTTGCCACCGTTTCATCTGTGCTCTGTGTGGCTTCTACTAGGACATCAATACCCTGATGCCCTCAGTCTTGGTCCTTGTACCCCTTATCTACAGCAGTGACCAAAATTAGGTTCTCAGCCGAGGATCAACTGCAAAACTGTCTCTCATCTCACATCTGTATCTGTCAGCATTCCTAACTCTTGGTCAGGTGAGGAAGCACTTCAACTTCCCCAAATAAATCTGTTGCTTGCAGTGCCCTGAGTCATCCTCTATGGCAGCTGGAGAAGGGCCGGGTTCCTGGGTCAGAGTGATGATGGATAGACCGTCACTGCATTACATGATCTGCACTGGAAAGCAAGAAAGGCTAAGAAAGACAGTCTTTGAGCATATTTTATGACCATTTCAGTTTCTGCTTTTTTGTGAATTCTTGTTTATACCCCTTTTCATTAAAAAAAAATCATTTTCACTGATTTGTGGAGATCTTTGCATATTTGCTCATCATTCCTCTGTTTGTTAAATACTGTCCTTCCATGTTGCTTGCACTGTTTTTCATCATACAGGTGGTATTTCTTATCACATGCAAGCATTTGATTTTCAATGTCAAGTTCCTTCATATTTTCTTATTGCTTCTCATTTCTATCTTACATGCTCGCCATACAAATAGTTTTTTTGTGTGGAGGAAAAAAACTCCTTGTTTTCTTCTGATGCGTCTTGCTTTATGCTTTGACCTTCACATTTCTAACTCTCAGACATTTTTGTGAGTGAGGTGAGGAAACAGTTCTACATCCACCACTAATCCCATTGCCTTAACACCAGTCAAAGTCAAGCCAAGCCTCCCAAATCCGCTTGAGAATTCATCTTTTGGTTTTTTTTTAGGTCAAATTTCAATTTTTAAAAGTATTTTTTATTTTTATGTGCATTGGTATTTTGTCTGCACAGACGTCTGTGAGAGGGTGTCAGATCCCCTGGAACTGGAGTTACAGACAGTTGTAAGCTGCCTTGTGGGTGCTGGGAATTGAACCCTGGTCCTCTGGAAGAGCAGCCAGTGCTCTCAATCACTGAACCAACCTTCCAGCCCAAGAGTCCATCTTTTTAAAAGAGTCCATCTTTTAAACTCTACTTTTTATGGGAGTAGAGGGTTTGCACTGAGTGCCTGCATTTTCTCAGTGAG
Organism: Pachyuromys duprasi; assembly: GCA_028658305.1. NCBI lineage: Eukaryota > Metazoa > Chordata > Mammalia > Rodentia > Muridae > Pachyuromys > Pachyuromys duprasi. The sequence goes on from CM053744.1 coordinate 29,463,550, forward strand.
CACAGACGACCATGTGAAGAGAACAGCAAGCAAGAAGGATGTCTACGGACAGCAGCGCCTCACGAAACTTTGGCCAAAGCAGGGTGAGAGTGTGCAGAAGGGGTAGAGCCTATCACTGGGACACAGCATCTGAGAAGCTGCACTCCAACTCCATTACACTCTAGCACATGATGCCGACTGCAGCAGTTCTGCATAGACCAGGATTTCTATCTGTAATGTCTGCCGTCTCTGCCATCTAGAACACCACGTGGCATGCAGGAAACATTCATTGAGTGCTTTCTGGATGAGTGAAGGAATCCTCGGGAGAATTCTAAAAACAAATGATGTCCCTGGGGGGAGAAGTGGAATGAGCTGAGAGACAGAAAGGCATGGGTGGAGGTGGGGGAGAGTGGAGGAGGGGAAGAGTAGGAAATAGAAGGCTGCCGGACACACTGGCCAGACACAGCAGGCATCATCTTTGGGAGCTGTAAATATGTTACACCCAACTAGCATTTGCTTAAGATGCCAGAGACAAAGCTGCTGGGAGAGTTTCCTCTCTCAATGGGGCAGGCAAGGGACTTGCTGGCTTCAGGACAGTCATCTGTCCTGGGTTACTGGTGGATCCCTAGCATTTGCCTGCCTTGGCCATCATGCAAGGTAGCTTAGGGGGCAAGAAGTGACGAGAGCCTGCAATAATCAAAGCTGCTGTTTACCAGGACTTACAGCTCCCTGCCGCCTGAGCACAAAATAGGCATGTGTTTTGAGCAGGGTCAAGGACACTTGAGGATAAATGTTGCATGTTTGTATCAAAACCAAGGTGCTGGGGTTGCTGGTGCAAGACCTCAGGAACCATGTTCCCTCTGACACATGCTGTTCTGTCTACAGGAGCTCCTGAGGGATTTGGATGAGCCCTGCAAACAGGCCCTGACAGCCATGGAGCCTGGGTCAGAAATTCTGGGCATGCTGGCTATGCATCATGGCCTAGCCCATTCCAACATGCTTTCTATTCTAACCTGAGCCCTGGGTATGACCAGATTCCTAGAGAAAAGAGAAAGAAAGCCAGGCTTTCAACTGCAAACTATCTTCTGTCCTTGAAACATTTTTCTTTTTACATTTATTTGACGGGAAGGTTGGGGGAGGTATACGCCGTGGCACAGGTATGGATGTCAGAGGACAACTTGTGGAAGTCTGTTCTCTCCTTCCTGGGTACGGGCTCCAGGGCTTGGGCTTGCGTCCCCAGGCTTGGCAGCAGCAACTTTGCCTGCTAAGCCAGCTCCCAGGTCGTCCTTTTTACCTTTTTTAAAGTATACATATGCAGTAGAATTAAATACATCCAAAAAAGCTATGCAATCTTCTTCGCTGACTATCTCCAGAACATTCTACATCCTGAGACAGAAACTTTGTACCCATGAAACAGTGACTTCCTTCTCCTCTGCCTGGAGGCCCTGGCGATCATGGCTCTGCTCTTTTGTCTCTAAGCCTTTGAGATGAACCACTCAGTATTTTTCCTCTTGTGTTTGACACAGTTCACTTAGCATCATCTCTTTGCCCACATAGCATGTTATCAGATTCCATTTCTTTTAAAGGCTGAATACTATTCCACAGGGGTTGGGGGGGGGTTGTTATGCTTTGCTCATTCTGTTATCTGCTGATGAACACTTAGAGTAACATCTTCCATCTGGCTGCTGTCAAGAATGGCGCCCTAAGCGCAGGGTGCAAGCTCTGGAGTCCCTACTTTCAATTCTTTTGTGTGTATAGCCAGACGTATAGTTGCGGGGTAACTTGGCGATTCTGTGGCTGTGGAGGTTCGAGCAGAATGCTGTTCCCTCTGCAGCACGAGGGCTTCTGGCATGTCTGCACCCTCCCAGCACTTGCTTCCTGGCACTTGTTTCCTTCCTGCTGTTGTGAAGGGGAACAGCATTTTGGTCCCAGTTTCCCTTCAGTTTTTTTGTTTGTTTTTCTAATTTATTTTTGTTTGTTTGGTACTTGTTGGTTTTCTGTTTGTTTGTTTTTCATTGATTAATTTATTTAATCACTTTACAGCCTGTTCAAAGCCCCCTCCTGCCTCTCTCCCCAGTCCCTCCCTCAATCCCCCTCTTTCCCCCCCTTCCCTTGTTCTCAGAGAAGGAGAGGCCTCCCGTGGGTACCGGGTACCAATGACTCTGCCACATCAAGTCACAGCAGTACTAAGCGCATACTCTCCCACTGAGGCCAGAAAAGGCAGCCTACTTATAAGAACGGCATCCAAAGGCAGGCAACAGAGTCAGAGAAAATCCCCACTTCGGTTGTTAAGGCACCTACATGAAGAACAAGCTGCACACATGCTACATATGCCTACACCTACCAAAGGTCCAACCCATGCATGCTCTTTGGTTGGTGGTTCAGTCTCTGTGAGCCCCCATGCGCTCTGATGACTTTACTCTGTAGGTCTTTTTGTGACCTTGACCCCTCCAGCTCCCTCTATCCTTCCTCCCAATCTTCCACAAGCCTTTCCACCAATTGTTTAGCTGTGGGTCTGTGTGTGTCTGCATCTGTTTCAATCAGCTGCTGGATGAAGCTTCTCGGATGAGTTATGCCAGGACCCTGTCTGCAAGCATAGCAGAGTATCATTAATAGTGTCAGGGGTTGGTTCTCGCCCATGGTCTCAAGTTGGGCTAGTCATTGGTTAGCCATTCCCTCAATCTCAGTTCCTTTTATTTTTCTAAATGATATTTTTAATTTATTATTTATTACAATTTATTCACTTTGCATCCCAGCTATATCCCCCTCCCTCATCACTTCCCAGCCCTACCTTTCCTCCCTCTTCTCTCCCTATGCCCCTCCCCTAATCCACTGATAGGGGAGGTCCTCCTACCCTACTATTTGACCCTAACATATCAGGTCTCATTAGGACTGACTGCATTGTCTTCCTCTGTGACCCGGTAAGGCTGCACCTCATGGGGAAGTGATCAAAGAGGCAGCCACTGAGTTCATGTCAGAGACAGCCCCTGTTCCCCTTATTAGGGAATGCACATTGAGACTGAGCTACCATGGGCTATATCTGGGTAGGGGGTCTAGATTTTATCTATGCATGGTTTTTGGTTGGAGCACCAATCTCTGCAGCCCCTCTGGGCCCCGATTTTTTGGCTTTGCTGGTCTCCTTGTGAAGCTCCTGTCCCCTCCAGGTCTTTTTGTCCCCCCTTCTTTCATAAGATTCCCTGCTCTCTGCCCAGGGTTTAGCTATGAGACTCAGCATCTACTTCAATACTCTGTGGGGTAGATTCTTTCAGAGGCCCTCTGTGGTAGGTTCCTGCCCTGTTCCCTGTCTTCACCTGCTTCCGATATCTACAGTTTGCCCTTCTGAATGAGGATTAAGCACCTTCCCTAGGGTCCTTTTTGTTGTTTAGCTTCTTTAGGACTATAGATTTAGCATGTTTATCCTATGTTATATGGCTAATAGTCACTTATAAGTGAGTACATACTCTGTGTGTCTTTCTGCTTCTGGGTTACCTCACTCAGGATGATCTTTTCTAGTTCCATCCATTTACCTGCAAATTTCATGATTTCTTTGTTTTTAATTGCTGAGTAGTATTCCAACGTGTAAATGTGCCACAATTTTGTATCCATTCCTCAGCTGAGGGACATTTAAGTTATTTCCAGCTTCTGGCTATTATAAATAAAACTGCTATGTCCTTGTTGTATGGTTGAGCATTTTTCGGATATATGCCTAGGAGTGGAATAGCTGGATCTTGAGGTAGCACTATTCCTAATTTTCCAAGAAAGTTCCAGATTGATTTCCAAAGTGGTTGTGCAAGTTTACATTCCCACCAGCAATGGAGGAGGGTTCCTCTTTCTCTGCATCATCTCCAGCATGTGTTGTCACTTGAGTTTTTGATCTTAGCCATTCTGACCAGTGTAAGGTGAAATCTCAGGGTTGTTTTGATTTACATTTTCCTGGTGGCTAAGGACCTGGGGCATTTCTTTAAGTGTTTCTGCTGTTTGATATTCCTCTGTTGAGAATTCTCTGTTTACCTCTGTACCCCATTTTTAATTGGATTACTTGTTGCTGTTTAACTTCTTGAGTTTTTAATATATATTGGATATTAGCCCTCTGTCAGATATAGGGTTGGTGAAGATCTTTTCCCAGTCTGTAGGTTGTCATTTTGTTCTGTTGACAGTGTCCTTTGCTTTATGGAAGCTTTTTAGTTTCATGAGATCTCATTTATTCATTGTTGATCTTAGAGCCTGTGCTGTTGGTGTTCTGTTCAGGAAGTTGTCTCCTGTGCCAATGAGTTCAAGGCTCTTCCCCACTTTTTCTTCTAACAGGTTTAGTGTGTCTGGTTTTACATTGAGGTCTTTAATCTACTTGAACTTTAGTTTTGTGCAGAGTGATAAATATGGATCTATTTGCATTTTTCTACATGTGGACATCCAGTTAGACAAGCACTATTTGTAGAAGATTCTGTTCCATTTTTATTCCTACATTTCTTGTAGGCAGGACAAATTTTGGGTTGAAGATTTTTTGTTTGCTTGTTTGTTTTGTTGTGTTTATTTGTTTGTTTTGGGGTGTGTGTGCAGTGATCTTTATTGATGGCTTGGAATTTTGCTTGACTCCATTTCTGGGTGCAGGGGAGAGGGGGCTTTGCTCACTTTCAGGATGAATGCCAAATGCCTCCTCCCAAAGTAGGCTTGGTCCCCAAATGCCACTCACATAGCTACCAAGAGTCCAGAAATGCTGGACCCTGGTCCCCTGTGGCTCCTTCTATCCTCAGGGTGCAGAGGGGGCTGTCTCCCACATAGCTGTCCAGAGATGATAGCCAGGGACATCAGATTGCATACAAGGACCTCCCCTCAGGAGTTCATTGAGCATTGGCTAGGAACCCAAAGGCCTTTAGAAGTTCAACTCTGGGTTCAAGCCTAAGCAGAAAGAGGAGAGGTAGTGAAAAGCATACTGTACATTGTCTCTGAACAGTGACTCTGCAAAGGGGACCAGAGGAATTGGAAAAGTACCACCAAGCCACATCCCAGAGAACATTTGCTCTGGAAAATTGGGAAAGAAAACCCCTGGAACCTGGAGCTGGAAGGGTCTAGAAGATGAACTGTCCAGTACATTCACTCAAACAGGCCTCTGACTGGCCCAAGGTCTTCCGGAGAGTGAAGTACAAATGGGGCTTCACATCCTGAGACCTTAGTGTGTGTCACTTCTTAAATTGTGGAGACAGTTAGGGCCTGAGCCTTTAGAGGAATCAGGATGGTTCTTGTCCCTTGAGCCCTACAGTTGTTGGAAGTATATGGATTCTCCTGGGCCCCTGAAGACCTAGGACTGGATCACTTCAACAGGACACATGCCTCACTTGGAATCTAGGCCTCTGGCTTTATTATCCACCGCCATCTCTGCCCTTCAATTTTCCTGACAGCCAGCTCTGGTCTGTGCCAGGTCTTGCATCCAGGTCTAGACCAGCTTCCAGAACCTTCTGGGACCTTTGAGGCTAGAGTGTCCTTTTCTGCACTGTCTTGCCTTCCATCAAAATGAGGATTTGGATTTTGCTTTGGATTCATGAGGGAGTATGCTCCTTGGTGAGTTTCTCCCAAATGATGCACCTTAGCCTTTGCCTTCCTTTTTGCTTGGGAGATCATTGGGCTGTGTAGGGGATTCTTTCTCCCCTGCCAGCTTCCAGCCTGCAGGCTAGGCATAGCCGATGCTGAAATGGATTTGCCATAGATAAAGAAGAGGAGAACTCTAGCATTTTTATAAGCAAAGCCTTCCAGTCTGTGCCATCAAGAAGAGGAGATGGACACAGGAAGGAATGGACATGGCAGATCTGATAAGCTCAGTGCCTGAGGTGGTCAGTCACGATCCCGGCCTCACCACCACATCCCCAAGATGGATCACACAATTGAAAAGTGAACAGAGAAACACCCTGCCTCCTTCTCATTTATTAGGACCTAGAGAAAAATGAATCGGGTTTGGAGCTCTTGGGGGTCAGCACCGAGCGCCAATCCTTTTTAGCTGGGAGGGGGAAGGCCTGGAAAGGCTAACATCCTGTCCCCAAGCTGTTAACTAGCACACCGCCAGGCTGAGGAAGCAGAGGGGGGAGGACACGCATTAGGGAATGAAGTTTGCTGTCTGACACCAGTGGCCTCGGAGGTGAAGGAGCAGTGACAACAGCTGATTTCTCAAGGGCGTTTTGTTTGCAGACGGCTTTCAAGTGATTTAGGCGGGTCGTTGGTGGGTCGATACTCTTCTCCAGCGTCCCTGAAATCCACATCTGCTTAATAGTTGAACCCAGAGGTATACCCAGAAAACAGGTTTGCCTAGGGGTGGGCCACCTTGCAATGGTAGCTGCCATCTGATAACCTACTAGGTGCCTGATGCTGCTCAGCCATCCTGTGTGCTTCTAAATACCTGTCTGCATCAGATTCAGAGGGATCAAATGTCTCGACTCATGTCTTTAAATCCAGCTGTCCAAATTGTCACATTCTCTCTCCTTCAAGATTCATTCTGCAACGGACTTCATCTTCCAAAGCTTGTTTCCTTATCCATTAAATGAGACAGCACATGCTAAATCCTTGGCCCTGTACCTGGTACACAGTCAGTGCTCAATAATGACAGCTGATGTTTGGATCCCAAGCCCAGTTAGCTCCAGAGCCCATCTTCTTTTCCTAAGGCCATAGGAACCTTGATAAAATGAGGAAGTGATATTGTTCTGATTTTGAAAATGTAGATGTTTCCTTCCAAGGTACTGGCAGATGCTATTTCTAGTTGAATAACTGTGTGCTCTTGGTGGGGAATTCCACTAGGCTACTGCCCAGGCTAGCAGAAGTGCCCAGGGTCCAGAGCCAGGCTGCCTGGTCCACCTCCCAGCTACAGCATTACCATAACTACCATCAGGCTGCAGTCTTGGGTAGGTTAGTCACTGTGATGTCTGAATCTGAAATGCCCACCCAGGTTCACATTCTGAGGTCTTGGTCCCCAGCTATTGGCGCTACCCGAGGAGGCCCTGGAAACCGTGATAATCAGGCCAAGGTCACTAGGAACAGGCCTTTGAAACTTACCTTCTGCCCTGGTGAACTGATCAGATCTCTCACCATGGAGGACAGAAACATCAGAAACTGTGAACAGAAAGAAGCCCTTCCATCCTTAAATTGCTTCACCCTTCAACTGGCATTTTGGTGACAGGGATACAAACGCCACTACTCTGGCCAGCTGCTCTGTGCCTTCAGTTGTATATAAAAAGTGATGGTAACGGGTGCCTGCCTGCTGTGTGGCTGAGATTAATGAGTTCACACATGCAAATACTCCGTGAATGCTGGCTCTTTTCTGTTTTTAAGCTGTGTGTGTATGTGTGTGTGAGAGAGACAGAGACAGAGAGATGGAGAGACAGAGAGAATGTGCACATGTGTGATCTATGCTGGTGCTCACAGAGGCCAGAGAGCGCATCAGATCCCCTCAAGCTAGAGTTGCAAGTGGTTGTGAATCATCACAGGGAGGAGGGGAGGGGCGCTGGGAAAAAAAATCTGGGTCTCTGCAAGAGCTGTGTGTGTGTGTATGCGCACGTGCGCGCACTTGACCATTGAGCCACTCTCCAGCCCCTCCGAATGCTGGCTTTTATTATCACCATCTTTTTATAGGCAGGGAATGGAAACATGGCCAGAATTTCACTGGCCAAAGGTTGAGTTAATGGGGTCCTAGGCTATGCTGAGGGGCTGTGCAGTACGCATCACCAGGAAGAAGTTTCTGGTATCACTGGATGTTAAATACAGGTACAAGGAATAAGAGGAGATGAACTGTCTGGAGGTAGAATAAGAAGAGGCGTGTTGTAATCAAGAAAAGCACTGGAATGAGGTCAACAGACCTGAGTTCCCCTCCAGGCTTAGCCACCAGCTCCTTTCAGGACCTGGCCAGGCACAAACTTCTTGGGAATCAGTCCTTTCAACCATAAAATAAGAAGGTTGACTCAAGTCCATTCATGTATAAGGACTTTAAAAAAAAATGTCCATCTAGCATTCGTGGACAAGGCCCTGGGGACACATAAAAGATAAAGCAACTATCATTCATTCTGTGAGAAGGACACAGACAGGAAGTAACTCAACAGAGAAGTAATCACCGGTGGTGGCCAGAGCCCCCGGGGCACTGAAATGGAGGGCGTTGGGAAGGCAGGAGAGAAGCAGAGACCTCTCTGAGGAAGCAGCCTTTGCACTGATTCTGGGGAAGGTCAGATCTGTGTGAGAGTGTTCTAGGTAGAACTCTGGCACAAGACAAGAGTGTGACAGCCTAGGTGGCGAGTGGGCATATCACAGCAGAGAGGAAAAAAAAAGCTACAGAGATGGGAAGAGATGGCCACCCAAGGCTAGTGTGCAGGACAACGTGTGGGCTTCTGTCAGCAATGGTAAGAATGCGGAGCGGGCAGCTGAAGAACGAAGTGGCCTCATCTGTGCTAGTCGGCTTTCTGTTGCTGTGACAGAAGAGCCGACAGATATCAGCTTGAAGGAGGAAGGGTTTATTTTGGCTCACGGTTTCGGACAGTGTGGACCAGCGCCATTGTTCCTGGACCTGCAGTGGAACTAAGCTGCTCACCTCCTGGAGTGATTATGGTGGAAACAAGATTTCTCTTCAAAGGAATGTGTAGGGTATCACTTCCTCCTGGCAGGCTCCACCTCCCCGAGTTTTCATCATTTCTCAATGGTCCATTCAGGCAAAACTCCAATGGATTCAACTATTAACAGCTTCAAGCCTCCAGAATCCAGTCTTTTGCTCCCCGCACCCCAAAGCCACCCCTGTGGACAGTATGGCCCTGGGGACCCAGCTTTCGGCAAGAGTCTTTGAAGGACATCTACAAAAAGTTAACTACAGCGATTTCGTTTCACAGTTGGACGCACAGTCCAGCTGTGGGTGAAGACCAGCAGACTATTGCCAAAAAACCACAGCTGCTCGGGTACAGTTCTCAAATGGGGACCACAGGCGGGACAGAGATGCATGGGAATCAAATTACCATCCGTGGAGAAGGTCCAGAGCATGGACGCATCAGCCAAGGAAGGCCATAGCGACCTTCTCAACTCTTCGGGTGTCACCCCGAGAATCTCAGCAGCTTATAACGTAGCGTAGCGTGCACTCGCTTCCACCAGAGCCAGCTGTGCGTCACTGTGACTTGCTTGGGAGTCTTTAATGTTAGGATCTACGCCAAGGAAAGAGCCTCTAAGGCAACGATCAAATGCAGAGTGAAAACCAGCAGAATCCTGGGAGGGTACGTGAAGCATGGCCTCTTGCCACATGCCATTGGCTAAATGAAGTCATGTGGCCATGTGTCAATCAAGGGGTGGGGCTACACACTTTGCCAATGGTGTAGGGAGCAGAAATCCCACAAACAAGAAAAAAAAAGAAAAGACACCTCAGCAGGGGCTGGAGCCTAGCAGGCAAGGGGCAGTCCACAAATGCAACTAGTATAGCCTGGGATAGGGTGGACGGTGGGCAGGAGGGAGCAGCTCGCTGGCCTGGTGCTGCCGGAACTGTCCTTTTCCCAGCAGGGCCTAGGATCAAATGCTGCCTGAAGGCTGGGAACAGGACCCCAAGGGGGTGTCGTGTCTCAGGCTTGGATTCATCGGCAGTTCAGCTGCTTAGAGGTACCGGGTATGCTAGGTACCAGAGAGTATCCAGGTTAACTTTCCGCAAGGAAGAGGCCCGTCACCTGAGTCTATCCTCTTTGTCCACACCTTTTAGTCCTACTTCCAAGTTCTCGTAGAGGACAGACCTCCCCCTCCTTTCTTTGTTCTTTCTTCTCTGCTCCAGGCTCGGGTCTCCAGGGCCTCAGGGAAGGTCAAGTGCTGGTTGCCTGCTTTGGTTTTCAGACATCAAAAAATGGTTCCCCGGGTGAACAATGGCCTGACCATCTGCGAGATGTTAACTGCATAATGGAATGTAATGCGGAGGGCTTTTAAAAACACGAAGAGAGATTTTATTGTAACTAATCGTGATGGATGGTGAGTGTGGTCACACTTGGATCGTAAATCTTTGTGCCAAGCCTGGGACTTAAAAAAAGCCAAGGAACACTGGAGTTCAGAGAGCCTTGTACTCAGCCATGGGCAAATCACATGGGAAAGGTCTTGGGACCTCATTTGCATCTGTGCCCTTTTGCGGTGAAGTCATTGGCCGCTTCTGCTTGAGTGATAGGCTGCCAGGGTGATAGCCCATCTCGCCTTGGTTCCCAGGGGTGGGAAGACTGAAGGGGAACGGGGCTGGGCAGAGCCAAGGAATCACACACACACATCCCGTCACCCCTCCCGCCAGCGCCCCCCACCCAACTCTTCTCCCATTTAATTAAAGAGAAAAACCAGTCACAGATCAGGGCAGGCTCTCAACGGCAAAGTTCACGGGTAATAGCTGCTTCTATTAGTCACATTGGTTGTTTTAGAAGCATCTGAGCACTTGTGAAGTTGGCCAAGGCGCTTTTCTCATGAAGTTTGATGAATCAGCCAAGGTTTTACTGCTATGTCTGGGGGAGCAGGAAGGCTGGACAGAAGTCAGCGCCTTCTGATACTCCAAGGCCCTGGGAAAGACACCTAACCTCCGTGCCTCGGTTTTCTCCTCTGTCTTCTGTTAAGTGGGCTTAATAGTAACCAGGCTACATAAGTAAATGTGTTTGTGCGGTGTCATTCATATCTCAAAGCACTCAGTAGGACATTAGGATATACTATGTTTTTAAAACTCAAATTGGAATTTGAAAAACAATTCAAACAAGATAACAGATATCAATATTTTTCCCCTGGGAAGACAGCAGTGAGAACAAGTGGGGAGGGGGACAAAGAAATGAGAAGACCGTGTGGGGCTCACTCTGAAGATACAGGTATGGCTTGGCTCCCGGGAGGTTCAGACCCTTAGATATTCAGGTGCTATCACTTGAATGGGTCCCTCTAAAAGTCATGTACTAAAATCCACAGCACCACAAAGCCATCCCAAAGTGACCTTGGACATGATTAAATCAGGAGGATGGAACCCTCCTGAATGGGATTAGCATCCATACAGTGGCGGTTCCAGTTAACTGCCTGCCTCTTTGTGGTCTGGGGACCAGGAAGAAGTTGACACCAAGTCTGCCAGTGCCCTGAGCCTTCCATGCTTCAGAGCAGCGAACAGCAAGCCTGTGGTTTGTAAGCCCTGAGGGTGGTGGGGCTGCAGTAAATGCTCGCTTTGCAAATATGTCCAGAGAGAACTTTCCTGTTGGTCTTTATCTTTTCCTTTGCAAAGAACCCCCAACTCAGAACTTTACTGATACTAAGCAATTCGTCATCTTCAAGGGAAAGGGTGTCAGAGTCCCAAGGTCACAGAAAGTACCATAGAGCAGGATGGAGTGCCTTGGGTTCTCCAGGTGTCTGTTCCGATCTGTTTTTCTGTCATGCCCTCTGAAAGTCACAGAGAAACGCACTGAGCATTGTTGGTTCCCGTGGGCCATACCTGCTGAGCCCTTATTTTCTTCTCTTCTTCCTTTTCCTCCTCCTTTTTGGGTTTCTGAGACAAGGTTTCTCTGTGTAGTCCTGGCTGTCCCTGGAACTAGCTCTGTAGACCAGGCTGGCCTCGAACTCAGAGATCCTCTTGCTTCTGTCTCCCAAGTGCGGAGATTAAAGACGTGTTCCACCACTGCCCAGCAAGCCCTTATTTTCTAATATTGAGGTATTTCCCTATTTTTCTCATGCTGACCTGGGTAAGGGTCCAACACTCTGGGATTGCTTTCACTTTGATTTCCTCCGTTTCCAGAAATACCTTACAGTTTGGGGCCATTCCCTGAAGTGTTTTAAGATTCCTAACGTAACTTCAGATTGCTTCTTAGATTGTTTTATTCTTCATAAAATTCTATAGAATTCCTCAAACTTGGGAGGGGATAATTGGCCTCTACTCTCAATTTTAAAGTTATTTTAAAGCTGTTTGATTCTTTTTGAAGTTGTTAAGGCCAAGTTTTAGACTAAAATAAAATACTTTGTGTAAATATTTTGTGTGGATTAAAAAAAAATCTTCAACAAGTGTTTCTGAACAGGGAATCGAATTTGCCATGTATAAGTCAACCCTATATTACTCACATTTAACACTCTGGAATACTTTTTGTGTTGGGGACATTTAAATAGCAACAACTTGTTTTCATTTTCTGACACAGCATCTTGATATGTAGCCCAGGCTGGCCTGAACTCATGGTCTTCCTGCCTCAGCATCCCACATTCTGGGTACTTAGGTCAGAGCCAGCACACCTAGACCTATCTTTTGACCTTGTCTGAAAACTCAGTAGTGCCAGCCCATCTGAATGGCTCTTTATTTAGGAGCTGGTCTATTGATGAGTGATGTCAGTAATGTCTGTTTTTTTTTTTATTCTTTTGTGCTTTAGGCTTTTTTTTTTAATTCTCCTTCATTCCCTTCTGTTGTATGAGTTATGTTTACTGCCTTGCTTTCATTAAAAATAATTAGGACATTGCCTACTTTTGTGGCAACTGTTAAGTTTTTCAGATGTTTCTTGGATCGTTTTTCCCTGATACCATAAATCAGTATCTATCAAACTTTCCCATGTGTATAATGGAAAATGTCTTGAATTTGTCTCTTTACCTCATTAAATTGATTTTCTGCAGTATCTACCCTGCTGCTCATATGAGTTTTTAATTAATCAATTGTGTTTTCTCTCCACTCACTCTCGCCTTATCTCAGTTGCTTCCTTTCTCACGCTGCTCACTTCAGCTTCTGAATTCAATGGCCCCTTCGATGTTATTGAAAAAGCAAATCAGAAATTGCCTCCAGCTGCCATTTCTTGCAGAAAATTCTGTATGGTGAGAGTGTTTTCTATGGTCTCCCAATATCCTCTCCTCTGACCTGCAGGGGCTCCTTACATGCCCGGGGTCCCACCTGCAAATCTTCTAGCTCCTTCCGAATAGGGTTGCTTTTAGGGGATTCTCTCAGCATCACCCCTTAATTCCTGGGTGAGGGTTCATGAACTGGTCCTTTGGCCCCTCCCCAGTACCCACAGATCATGCTGTGAGGAGTAGCATTTGTTCTACGAGACAGCATCTAACACTGCGCTGAGTTTTTATTGCCTGACAGGGGAAAAAATACCATATAATGTTGCTCAGTCAGCACATAGACACTAACACCAGGTTTTGCTGATGAGTTGATGCTTTTGTTGTTGTTGTTGTTTTGTTTTGTTTTAAACAAAGAGTATTAGCAGAACCTGCAACTCCCTGTCTTACCATGGCTTCATCAGCAGTGACTGGCTAAAGTGAGTCTGTGGTGCAACCGTCTTTCATTGACCCCAAACAGTCTAGAGTCCAAAACTAAAGTATTGATAGATTGATTGACATGTGGTTATGCAGCCCTCAAAAACAATGCAGGTATACTAGATGGTGTGATAACATTTTTATTGCTTAAAAAATTATAAAACCTTGCTTGATCTATTTTTATGAAAATAATAGAGAGCTTGAGATAGATCTCAGTGATAGAGTACTTGTCTGGCATGCCCAGAGCCCTGGATTTAACCCCACAAAAAAAAATTACTCAAATGCACAGAGTTTTGAGTGTGTGTAAGAAAGGAGAGATAGACAGTACATAGCAATGCTCATCCGGGATGAAGTGACTATTGAGATTCAAAATTTTTTCCCACACCTGGATTTTTCTTTATTATTTCAACACACATGCTCTACTCAGTTTTTACACTAAGGGCAGGAGCTTGGTTTTTCTTTTTCTGTAAGTTCACTAGAGGATTTCTGGAAACCAGAAACCGCTGGAAACCTCCCCTCATGACTCTCTGTTGCCTTGTATCCCCAGGTCCATGAAGATTAAAAGGAGAAACAGCTGGGCATTCTGGTCATGTTATTAATGAGAAAATCATAATGATACCCACTATTACAACCCTACTAACCGGGCTGGAGAGATAGCTCAGTAGTTAAGAATGCTTGTTTTTTGCAGAGGACGGAGTTTGATTCCCAGAACCCACAGGACAGCTCAGAACTGTTCATAATTGCAGTCTCAGGGAATCCAACACTTTCCAGGCACCAGGTATTCACGCACACACACACACACACACACACACACTACTCATACATATAAAATAAATATACAAAAATATTTTTTGTAACAAAACAAGACAAACAACTCTGACATCATGGAAGTTCTGAAATAACTTCTGAATTAACAGAAAGGAACACTCTTCCTGTCTGTGTGTGTTTACATTTTAATCCTGGTAAGGACTTATCCACGCTACATTCCTGGACTTGTGGGATTCTGGGACTGTAAAAGGGTTGAGGTCTGGGATGCTGGGCAGAGGTGGCTCAAGGCATTTCTTCTAGCAGTCTGGAGGGTCAAACTGCTAGCTTGAAACCAGATGTGGTAGGAGTAGTTACTTTTTAGTTAATTTTGGGCTTTTTGTTTTTGTTTTGTTTTGTTTTTGAGACTGGGTTCTTATGTGTAACAGTCCTGCATGTCCTGGAACTCATTCTGTAGACCAGACCGGCCTTGAGCTCACAGAGATCTACTTGCCCCTGCCTCCTAGGTGCTGGGACTAAAGGTGTGTGCCACCACCGCTGGTCTGTAAGAAAGGGAATGGGAGCGGCGAAGCCATCTTGCACAAGGTCATGTGATGTCGAGAAGCCAGAGCTGCCTTGACAGATAGGTCTCTCCAGAACTGTTTCCAACTGTCTCTCAAGGACTCTGATCAGAACGGCTCAGCTCAGTCTCCAGCGGTGGGCAGTTGTTTATTTCAGTTAGGAATGAGGCCCTCATTCCCAGAGCCTGAAGAAAACTGAACAGGTGCCCACAAACAGACTGCTTTCTGTGAAGTCACACAGAGACTTCTAGTAATAAAGGTAATTAATCTACATGTGAAACGGAACATTTCTCAGATAATTGTTTTTTTTAAAGCTTAAATCCCTGTATTAGACAACACAATATTCTTACCATGTGTGCAATGATTTTGTTAATTAAATTGCTGCTAAAACAATATTTATTTTTCACCTTAAAATCAGCTGAATATCAATGCCCAATCAATATGATGTTGCCGGGAGGCGTGCTTGCTTCGAATTTGCTTCACAAATCCGCTGCAGGTAATTTACACCCAGTCAATAAGACATGTTTCAAAAGCTACTTTTCCCTCCCAACAGGCAACCCTGGTCTAATTTACAATTGGATAAAGACTGGCAAACTATACACACCTGAGTTAAATGTAATTTGTAATTGGATTTATTTTTTTTTTTAAGCAGCAGGGAAAGATTTGATTTCGTGTGCTCTCTATGCAAGCAATCCTGGGCTGTTTCTGAGAAGATCACTGGGAAACATAAATTGCTTTGTTTTTCCTTTCAGGCATAATTTTTAGTTGTTCTTTGGGTGTGTGGGGGGAGAGGACCATCAGGGACTGTGAACAAAATGATTGCTGTCTCTGATACATGCTTGCAGAGTCCGTTGGTAATAAGTTGAGAGGCATTCTTATTGTCTGGGCTCATTTTTTAAGAAAAAATAATTTTTTATTCCAAGACAGATTTTTCCCCTGTTTCCTTCTATTTTGGAAGATGCTGAGAGGAAACTGGAACTGTCAGGGTTTGGCTGAGTGAAAGATTTACAAATTAATCCCAGGGCTGGAAATCACAACAAAGGTTGAAATCTGTAATTAGTGATAGAAGCTGTAATTAACTTATTGGGAAGCGTGTGCGGCGTGGGCAGGCTTCCTCGGTGGGTAGGTACCATTATTAGAAAATTCTCTAGGAAGCGGGTCTTTCTCTGCCCTCACCCTTCCATCTCATCCCCCTGGCTGCCAATTTGATTGGTTAAGTAGTTTGGACTGTGCAATCCTCTTTTTTCTTTTGGATTGATGTGTTTATTACTTTTTGTGACAGTGGCTCCCAAGGCAGATGTTCAATAAAGGGGGAAAAAAATCTGATACGGACCCAAGTCAGGAGAGAAGCAGCGGAGACTGGAGAAAATTGGGGAAGTTCTCATAAGCATAGCGCTGTTATTGGAGATTTTGCTCCCAGCATTTGTTTGTAGCACTTGGCTTGCGTTATTTACTCTTCCGCAGACGGAAACCTAGCGGGGGAATTATTGGAAGCGGGAGTTTCCCCAAGTTCTAAATTGCACTTGTTTGGTGCGCATCGCGGCAGCCTCACGTCGAAGGGAAAGCTAAATTGAAGCTCGGAGCAATGGGAGCCGCTGCTTCTCTCATTCTCTCTCTGTCTCTGTTTTGTCTGGGATGAGAACCGACGATGTAGCTGCCAGATAATTAGCTCATGTGCATTGGTGCCACCACAGAAGCAGGGTCAGCTTGAGGAAGCTGTGACTATGTCACCTGTCCTCAGGACGTTCCAATCTCTACACGCCTGCTTACCCGTGCAGCTCTCGGAAGCTCTCCTGGCTTCTCCTCTTCCTGGCCCCCCTCCATCTGCTGCTTGATCATGCCCCATAAATATGGGTCTGCCTGAGACATCTACGTCTATACTGTGGACTTGGCGACAAACCCATACAGGTCGCTTTCTTCCAAAACCTCAAGGTTTTTGTTTGTTTGTTTTCATCTTTATTTTTTTAATGACCTTGTCTATTCCATGTCACTGCAGCACAGTGAATCAGGAACCTTCTAGAGATGGCACATTCAACCAGCATTTCCTTCAAAGGGGCTTCAAGGACTCACTCTCAAAGATCCCACCCTTTCCCAGAGGCACTGCATCTCAAGGTGCCCCAAATGCCATCCACCTCTGACTGGTGTCTTCCCCTCCTGCTCTGTGTCCTGCTCAGCAGAGGACACTCTTAAAGGCATAAAACTGCTCTGCAGCAGCCTGGCCAATTGCCTGCTGGGTGACTACAGTTCCCTCCTAGGCACTGCTCCTTGACATGCTAGCTTACCAGTTTCCAAAAGAGTCCAAATGAGAAAACCCTGAGTTTGGCTTTTATTTGGTATTCTTCAAATGTATATCACCTCTGAAACAGTCATTCTGCATGTATTTAATGAAAACTCTGTGTGTGTGTGTGTGTGTGTGTGTGAGTGTGTGGTATGTATGTGTGAGCTGTGTTATATTAATTAATTAATTAATTTCCCTTTTTTTGAGATAAGATCTTACCACATAACCCAGGCTGGCCCTGAGCTATGAGTTCTCACATCAGCTTCCTGAGAGCTAAGACTTCAGGCATGTGCCAGCACACCCAGGTTGGTGTCGTTCGGGGCCTTAAATTCCGTTAGTCTGAGAGCAGCTTCTTTGGTTCACAAAACAGTCCTAAAACAAGGGATGCTGGCAAAGGGTAGACCAATGAAGCATTTTGTGGCCCACGTCAAATGAAATTCTCCTAGGCCACTTGTCCTGTGTACTGCAACCTCACTGTATCTTCTAAGGGGACAGGAGCTGCAGCTGACATGCAGGGAAGTTGTCTGCTGCCTGAGTGGCCCTCATTCCCTCCCCCTGAGAAAGGACACAGATAACTCAGAGAGATCAGCCTGGCTGTGGTAGGTATCTGTCACCCACTGGAAAGCAGCCCTGGACACTCCGGGGCAGACTAATAGCTTTTTAAGAACATGCAATGAGAGGGCAAAACAGTAAAACAGAGGGATCATTAACATTCCCACCAGGAATAGCAGTAGATTGAAGTAACCACCCATCTCATTCCTTCTTTTCCTGCCCAACATGCAAAGGAAAGGTAGCCTGAGAGATGCCCACAGGAAGAGCACGTGAAACACAGCTAAGCACGGAGAACGCCAGGCACTTGACAACTACACCCTTTCAGGTAGCTCCCCTGTGTCACATTGCTAGCCCTCTCTTTGGGAAAAGCTAAGGATGCAAATCTTTGCAGACCTCCTTCTAGACCAAGTAGCCTCAGTGCTCTGGAGAGGCAGGAGAGCAGTGAGAGTTAGGCCCTCCTTCTTAGTAGGACTGGCGTCTAACCTGGAGAGTAATGGACTGAGTTGTGTCCTTCCGATTCACGTATTGGAGTCCTAACCCCAAGCACCTCGCTGTAACCATAACTGGAGATGAAGTCTGTACCAAAGTTTAGTTGTACCTGTCCAGTGTCACTAATGTCTATCCCAAGAAGGGGACATCTATACACCAGATACGGAGGCACCAACAGATCATGTGAGGACTCTTTGGGAAGACATGAGTAGAGAGGCTTTTGTTGTAGTCTGGACCTCAAATGTACTCCAAAGGCCCACGTGCTAAAGGCCTGGTTCCCAGCCCATGACAGTATTGTAATGTGAGAGAATTCTGAAGAGAAAGGACACAGTGGAAGGTTTTAGATCACTGAGGACAAGCCCTTGAAGGGAATTGTGGGGATTCCCCACCCCTGCCTTCTGAGTGTTGGGTAACCAGCTTGCTGACCAGGAGCTAACTCTCTCCCTGCCGGGAGAGCCTGAAAGCACCATCCATGGGCAAATGTCCTTGCTCTGTTAGGCTGTTGTCCACTTTTGGCATTGACCATCTCAGGTATTTCTAAGTGACAGAAAAAGATTACTGCAGCCTCGGAAGCCAACCCTGATGACACCTTGATCTTGGGCCTGCAATCTGCAGATTCGTGAGAAAATAATTCCCTGCTGTTTGAGGCGCTTGTCTATGACATTTACCGTGGAGGCTGGAGCAATCTCCCACAGAAGGGCAAACACCAAGTATAGTTAAGCACCATCCTGCTGAGGGAGAACTTGCAAGCACAGAGCACCAGGAAGGAGAGGAGGCGGAGCAGGCTTTAGCGGGGGGAGGGGGGCTCTCACCATCTCCTGCCAGTTTCTCTCTCAATCCCTTGTGCCTCCCATGCCCATTCTCATCAAGAGATGCTGACGAGGAGGCTTGGTCTAAAGAACTTGGGACAGAGCCTGGGAAGCATATTTTGCTTCCTGGACGGTAACAATAGAAACACTTGATTCCACACCACAGTGTTCCTCCCCCAGATGTTTTGTTTTGAGGCAGGGTCTCTCTGTGTATCTCAGGCTGGCCGGGAACTCCTGATCCTCATACTTCTGCTTCATGGGTACTAGGGTCATAGAGCTGGCTTGAACTTTTGACCTGTCAACAGTATCACCTGTTAAATGTTCTCAGCTATTTCCAGCTTCCATGTTTGGCCTCAGCCCCATACAGACTGGTGTTGATTCCAGTTGAGGGAAAACGATGGACAGGAGGTATGAGGACTCCTGGATATGTGTTTCAAAAAAAATGAACAAAATTCAAGAAAACACCTTGGGGCCACATGATCATGATGGCAGGAGTGTGGGGTTGAGGCTGGGAAGGAAGGCTCTAAAAAGCACTAAAAATGACTATTAAAAAAATAAGAAGAAAATCCTCTTGGATGTCTGCATCAAATAAATCTAATAAGACAGAGTGAAAAATATTGGATTTATTTTTACAAGTTAGCTGTGACCTTCTCAACCTTCTGATGGATTCACTTCGCACAGTTCCTCTTAAGGGCCTTAGGGTTATGACTAACTCATAAAAATAAATCCAATATTTCCCCCTTAGCCATGTCATAGCCAATGTAGGAATTCAGATGATGGGGCAGAGGGGGAGGGCTTTCATTTTGTTTGACCTCCGTTATGAGAGGCATGGGCCCTCAGCCCTGCCAGAGCCTCCAGCTTCCCAGCCCTCCCCAACCTATGTACAAATCAAGAAAAACAATGGACCCATGTTGAGGCCAAGCCCAGGGCATGACACGGAGGAACAGGGTGGCCGGACAAGGGCCCTGGCATGCCAGGAGAGACACCTGGGCTTCCCAGCCTTGGAGGAGCCTAGCAGTGGGAGGCTTACTCTGCCAATGAAGAAAGACTTCCCAGCTGAGGGAATCGGTCCCCATGGGCTCTTTTGGGCGTGCTTTCATTAGCTAAGATCGCCAGATGCTTGGGCCGGAGAGACCCCATTCTTGTCACTCTCGGGGACACAGGCGTCATTAAACCCAATGTCCTCTGACCATTGGTGGTGTCCCAGGCATAAGAGGGCACTGATCTAACAGGGATATACAAACCAGACACAGTCTCTGTCCCCAGGTGCCTGTGGGCCAGCACGAGAATCAGACACTGAGCAAATAGTCAGAGTCCCCATGCTATCGCAGTAAGCTAAGACCCACAGAGAACACCCCAGTTCCTGAGATGCACACCTGGCAAGTCCCTGGGGAGAGAGTCCCACAGGACTTCCTGGAGGAGGTAATGAGGTGCTGTCAGTAGTTGGAGACCATCTCAAAAAGGACCTTCTCCATTTCTTTCTCTCTGCTGCCTGAGTGTCTGTAAGTCATGTTGCCTTATTCCTCAGGTGTGCTCCCTGGCCAGTCGTTTCTCAGAACGTCTTCACTGAACCCACGGAGACCTCACACCTTCAGAACCAGTAACCACAGAGGCCTTAGGCTGAGGCTCCTGACACCCTCCTCTGCCCTTCTCCTCATAGTCTCTTCTTAACAGGACAACAGATCCTGGCTCTCAGCTGAGAGCTTCTGGGATGGGAGCTCCGGTTGGATGGGCCTGGCGTGACCTACCGGCTCCTGTTTCTTTTCGTCTCTAAGCATGCTGAGAACATGGGCCTATGACACGGGTCTCCTCTGTTCCTGGTGTCAGCTGAGGGCCCTTTGCACCTGCCTTTACTCTGGGCAGACTTTTTTCCTCGCCTTGCCTCTTGGATAATGCTCCTGTCTTCTTCAAGTTTTGCTTCCCATAACACATTGCTGTCCACTCTGAAGCTGACTTAAGTACTTTCCTGACGTAGGAGGCTTCCTCTCCTCACCATACTAACCACTACAGCCTCCGTCTTTTCCAAGCACCTCTGACCTCACTTCTGTTCGATGTCTTGTTTTCAGAGTACATGCTGTCCTCTGCCCTTAGGCTCCACAGGGCAGGAATCAGCATCCTCTGATGTGTCCAGAAGCCCAGAACACCTCTTTGCACACAGCAGGTACTCAATAGATGTTTATTATGGGTAGCCTCTAAGATTCCCAGAGCCTCGGCCTATAGGTTTTTGATGCCTTAGAATCATTCCTTTAGGGCCTCTAGGGGATCTTTAAAAAGTTTATAACAAAATAAGTGTAAGACAAAATTGACCTCTTTAGCCATTTTTTGAGGGGTGTTAGGTGCATCTGCAGTATTTTGTACCAGAACTCTTCATCTAATGGAGGGGTAGAATATGGTAATAGGCAGGATGTCACTTCTGATGTTAGATCATGGTTTTTTTCTGGTTGTTGCTCTTTCCTGGTCTTGAGGGCTTCTCCTTACTCATGGCCAGCTGCCCCTGTTAGAGGCCCAGAGCCCAGGAACAGCAACTGCCGGTGGAGAAGGCCTGAGAGTGACCCATAGCTACCTGGGAGACTTTGGTAGTGGTTCTGATGGGGAGGTTGAACCATAGGACCCACCGGATCCAACCCGGAACATCAGACAGCAACTGGGGTGGCTTATGGCTTTGTGGTCAGTTTCAGGGGGACTCTGACTGCTGTGATGCTGAGCTGTAGAAGAATTTATAACACAGCACATGAGACAAAGGCTTTGTGCCTAAGCATCTGAATCTTCCACTTCAGAGAATCAGAAGGCTCAAAGTCTGTGACTCAAGCTCTTAGCACCCCACACAGGGTGGACAAAGCAGAGTGCCACACGATGCTGACTCTGTCCCTTAGGATCACGCCACCTCCTTCTGGTGCTCCTTCATTCATTCTACTGATGGCACTCTAGACTGGGGAGTCAGTGGCAGTTTCTTTGCTACCTTCTACTAGAAAGGTTCTTCCCCCTTGACTAATCCTTTCTCATTCCCAAGAACCTTTTGACCTGAGAGACTTTGCACAGTCGGTCCTGCTGTGTCTCTTTAGTAAGCTCCTGTTTCTTTCCCTCTCCTCTTTCCTGATAGTGTTGTGATGGTCCATATGTCACAGTCACTTTCCACACCCTGGAGAGAGACATCAGCCATGTTCACTCAAAATGAGTACACATTCAATGGGGTTCCCCTAAAGCACCCATGGGAAGTCTGGGTCCCTTTCGTCCATAGGGGCACTACCTGCCTACCCAGCAGGGAAGCAAGACCCCAGGAAACTCTGGGTCCTTCCCATCCCTAATGATATCTTCAAGCCAGACACATACCTGCACCTTCCCCAAGGGTGGTGTGGCTAAAGACCCCAGTACTGTTCTCAGCATTACTGTTTACTTTTATTTGTCCCCAACCCACCTCTCTTCAGCTTTTGGGAGGTGAGGATGGGGATGTACTAAGCTGAGTCACCTATCATCCACCTGCCATGAGTTTTGGGGTATGACATCATTTTATCTTGTCTGATCCTCACCCCTACCACCCTTGACTAGTGCACAGCTGGTTGAGTCTCTTAGCTTGCAGAAGTCCACAAGCCCCAGGTCATCCTATTTGGTTGATTCTTTTACTGTTGCCTGCCTGCCTTCCTCCTTGCCTCCCTTCCTTCCGCCCTCATTTCCTCCCTCCTTCCCTCCTTCCTCTTCTTTCTTTTCTTCCTTTCTTCCCTTTAGCATCAAATCTTTCTCAAATTATAAAAATGAACACTTGTTTTAGTAGATCTTTAAATAACTTGCAATTGTACGAACAATAGAAATGAAAGCTGCATTGCCCCTTAAGGCAAAAGGTGATGGTCATAGGCAGCGCCCTCCTGGAGTGGAGACCAGGAATGGGTTCTGGAGGGCCACAGTCAAATGGGGGGGGCACGGGTCTCCTGTCCCTGATGTCTGTGCTCAAATCCTAAATGGATCATATGCCCGTTTGCAAGACAGGGGGAAATAACTGGTCTCCATGAATACTATTCCACAGATTGGTGAGGACAAATGAGACAATGAAGTTGACCTTAGAGGCCAGAGTTTCAGACAGGGTGAACAGTCCATAAAGATCAACATGCCCCAGACCTAGCTAGCTCCTGTCATGTCAGCTCATACTGCCACGTTCAGACTACCCATGGCAGTGAACGGCACCATTCATTATCCAGAAGCCCAGGGACCATCTCTGGGGCCTCTTTGTCTGTTGCTGTCCATTATATGTGTCACGTTGGTCACATTACTTAACTGCCTTCTGTATATATTTTCTGTTTGACTATAGCTATATAAGCTATAACATTGCTACATAAGATTGCTTATATAGCATTGCTATATAAGATCTGCAAACCTTCAAGCATTTGGGACCTTTTGTAAGAAGATCAAATGATATGACTCCTGAGGAGAACAACTTGGTAAGTCCTTGAGAAACTGACCGTGGGATTATCATGAGAACCATCAGTTCCACTCCTGGGTATATACTCAGAGGTATTGAATGTAGGTTTCCAAGCAAAACTGTGAGCACTCATTTCAGCCCAGCTCAATTCACAGAGGTCAGTGGATTACAAGAACTCAAGCGCCCACCATCAGTAGATAAATGGATAAATAAAATTTGGTATACAGATGTGATAGAAAACTATCGAGTCATGACAGTAGCATATTTAAACGGATGTCACATTTTTCATCTAGTGAACCTGTCCCCCGCCCATCAGGGGTTACAAGGCTGTTTGTTGGGACTCTGCTGTCGTTTGACAGCCACACAGGTGCTGTCTCTGTCTTCTGGAGTAGCCCTGCCTCATGCCCACCACAGGAAAAGGTTTCTTTTCTTTCCTTCTACCCTCAAGTTGCAGACAGGCTGGACAGCAGGGCTGGGGACTGCCTAATGCTCTGCTCAGCACTTCGCTTGGTCCATTGCCACTTGGTTAGCATTGACCTTGTGCCCAGTGTCCTGGGCTTTGCCTGCGAGGAGAATGCATAGTTGCCGACAACCTTGTACAAGTCTTGTGGACTATTTAAGCGATTCATCTTGTCAGTGGGGTTAAGGAAATGTCACAGCCCCTCCCCCCTATCTTTTTCTAGATGCTCAATCTCAGGCTGGTGTTCCTGGAACTCTCTGCTGCAGGGCAGCCATCTCTGGCGGTGCTCCTGTAAGTTAGGCTGCTATTTCTTCATCCTAATCTTTAATATAAGCAATATCCTCCCACTGGGGCTCCAATGACAGCGGTTTGCTTCAAGAGCACAAATTAAAGTGATGACACCAAGGGCATTAATGGTGTTAGCAGAGTCAACATGGAAAGCATCGCAGGCTCCCTACTTAATATGAAGAGTGACTAGGCAAGGCACTGGCCTCCCAGCCAAGCCTTCATACCAAAGAGACTGGTGGGGAGAAAGGAGGAGGGGAAGAGCCTTGACCTGCCATTCAACTGCCACTGCCCAGCTCATCTGGTATCCCTGTGGGGCTGCGGGAGGGAAGGTAAAGGTTAGGGACTCTCAGCAAATATTTGGCAGGCAGTTCCCAGTGCTGATGGCTTTGGACACAAGGTAATTCTGTACTGAAGGGCTCATGATCCCTGAGCAAATGCCTGGCCTAACTGGTAACTCTACCATCTCCCCTGGGACAGGCAGCTTGAAGGGAGAAGATGGCTCCAGCACATGGTGGAAGTTTGGGTGAAAAAACCCACCTGCTGGAGGGTACTTTCATGTGTGTTTGTGTGTGTGTGTATGTGTGTGTGTGTGTGTGTGACTTGCAACATTGGGGAGCAGAGAGATTGCTTATTATTGAATCTCATGATTGGATGGACGGCTCAGTGAATGAGTGAGCAAGTGACCCACAATTCAATTGGTCCCCTGAGTCCATCCTGTGGGACTCGGCACGGCTTCCTGGAGAAGAGCTTAAATAGAAGTCAGAGAGCCCAGAGGCGAGGGAAGGGTAGATCCAGCCGGAAGAAGCAAGAAGACACGAAGGTGAAGAGGTTGTGACACAGCTGAGAAGCAGCAGCACTTCCAAATGACCAGTGCAGAGGGCTCAGTAACTGACAAAGACAGATAGAGCCGGCAGCGGAACCCAGAGCTGGAGAAAGACCTTGGGCCCTCCCGGAAGCTTCTGAAGGGTCTTTCAAACAGCAGAGAAACAAGACCTGATTTGTATTTCAGACCCTCTCAGCCGAAGCGAGTTGGTTTATTCTCATTGTTAATGTATTGTAAACACATCAGTGTCTACCATAACATAGTTCTAAATAGGCACAGTTCCTAACACACATAATGTGGCCACACATATGTAGCTAAACAATTTCATTGTTGCAACATATTCTCATTTCATTTCTGTTGCGGTGATAAGCTTGATCAAAAACAAAACAAAACACCAAAAACAAAAACAGGCACAGGTGAGGTTTCCTTGGCTCACAATTTCAAGTCATAGTCCATCACTTCAGGGAAGTCAGGGCAGGAGTTCAAGCAGCCAGCCTTGAAGATTTCTTCCTCAGTGAGATTTCTTCACTTTTAAACTCTTCAGGGCTCAGCCTAGGAAATGGTGCTGCCCATAGCAGGTGTCAGCTAACAGTGAGGAGAAGACAGTCTCCACATAGAGCCAGGTAAGGTAGCACAGTTCTATAATCCCAGCGTTCCTACGTCAAAGACGGAAGGCAGAGAGAGGGCAGTCCTTGGAAGAACAGCCAAACTGGCATATGCAAACAGAGACCTTGTCCATCCCCACCCGACCCTCAGGCTGTCCTCTGACCATCTCCACATACCAGTCTTCCCTTCCAAAGCGTTTGAAGATAATTTTGATTTTACTTTTTCAGTTTGGAGGATTTTTCTAAATAGAACTTTGGTAGCAAAACATGCTTCCAATGTGTTTGGGGCATCTGTGGGAGATGTGTGCTGCGATTTATGTTTGGCGAGTCTCTGGCTCTCATGGGTATGAAAGCCAGAGATATTTGTTTGCTTACCGCCCAGTCATTCATCATCAACACCCCCCCAAGATAGCAGCCGCAGCCAAGCAAACTGCCCCTCACAGCTTCCCATGAATGATGCTCAGAGAAACAGAATGTTGAAGAAGACAACGTCCCATTCTTTGTCTCTTGAGGAAGAAGTTCCCCCTGAGATGCCCACAGATGAAGTCTATTCTTGTCTGACAGATCAAGTTAACCTGGAGATTCCAAACAGGGATGCAACCATCCTTGGACAAACTAACCTGCTTAGGTTTTGCTTATCTGAACAAAATGGCTCAGAATTTGCATAATTAAAATTCGAATGTCTTTTCAGATCATAACAATGGGTAATTAACATTGTTATTTGTCAGCTGGGAAATATGTAAGGAAGAGGCTATCAGAGCCAGCCGTTTCATTTTGGGCTGCAGCTCGTGGACAATCAGGGCTAATTGAATCAACCCCAACTCAGTGGAAATGAATGAAAAGGATTGTCACTGTCGGCAGTGCCAGGCAGCTCACAGGCAAACCAGGAAAGGCTGCTTGCTCCGGCAACCCTGCTCAGGATCAGAACCCCAAGCCAGCCTTGAGGACAGCAGCCTGACAGTCTAATTTAGAAGCGTTGCTTAAAATCTTAATCAGTGCGTTGAAATTAACAGAGGCGAGTTTTGACACCATGTTTGTTGTTTATGGTTATCATTTTTAATAAACGTTGAAATGTTTCCTCAGGTGTGGAAAGGCACCGTCCCTGAGACAGGCTCTCTTAGCTCTTTCAGGAAAAGAAAAATGTCATTGTGGGGAATGAAGATGTAACGCATTCATCGGAGCCTGCCTTCCTTTTATTTTGATCTTCCCTGAAAGCTATCGGCTCTCCTAAGTCCATCTTCTCTGCACAAGTGCTATCTTGATTGACACGTCTCCAAATAAGCTTGTGAATAGCTTTCCGTATTAACCTCAGAATAATTCAGATGTCAAATTACAGCTCGCAGACTCTCTGACTCCTCGTGAGTCCCAGAATGAATTTTTTAAATATTTGGGAGAAAAATATTAAATTTTGTTCAGGTTGGGTCAAAGTTCATATCATTTGGTAATAAAGAGCCACAGAGGGTGTTTGCCCAGAGTGGGTCGCACTGATTTTATTTTGTGCAACAGCTGCAGATCTGGGTGACCCCCGGTGGGCTATTTGGAGGTTGCTTGCTTGTGCTGCGGGCAGCTTTCGGCATTTTTGCAGTTTGCTGTGGGTTTCCTTTGGGTAGAAAAGGAAACAAAGAGAGAGAGAGGGAGGCAAGTTTTGTCGCTGCCCAAGTGCAGGACTCTTGGCTGATGTCATCTCCAAATCTCTAAATATGCAGCTTTAATTGTGGCTCTCTGCAGAAGAAGAGCGCTTCCATACTTGTTTTCATTACCATTGCAAGGCAGCACGCACGTCAGCCTGGGTTCCTGTCTTGCAGACTCTGCAGAAGCACCCTCGCAGACAAGAAAGGCAAAGCAGAGCTTGCTGGAGTGGTAATGACCACTTGGTGGGATATTTGTTGGATGCTCCGTAATGCGTGGCTGAGAAAACTCATTATTACTGGCTGTTTGTGTATCTGTAAATATTTAACCAGGATGCTACCTGCTTTGTGGCAAGGCTTGCTAATTATACCTGCTTCTCTATATAATTACATATTGTTGTAAAATTCTATGATAATGACACAACTGTGTCTTTCTCGTGAGGGGTAAATTTATATCAGCCATGGTCCCTGAATTTCCATAAGCAATTAGCCTGCACGTTTACATCCCTGTGTTTTCCTGTGATTTTATTGAAAGGAAAGATAATGAATTAAATCCAATTATAGCAAGAAGACATCTAGGAAGTTGATGCATGTTTTCATAAACAAAGCAAGGAGGAAAGGTAGGCTACTGCTCACTACAGTGGAAGTGGCTGGATGAATCAGAGACATCAGACTGATGACAGGGACCCTGGGAAGTAGCTCCTGATGGAGATTAGGATTCTCAGGACAGGACAGGATGCATCTATAAGGTACTTATTTCTAGTGATATGAACATGAAGAGTTACCTCTGGCTTGCAGCCTGATTACAGGCAGAACATCTCCATAAGAAAATAACTTTCCACAGAGACCACAGCAAACCCACGGCAACCACTCGTTGTTCCCAAGATATTTTGAGGAGGTTTGAAGTAGAACCCGGAGCTCTGAGAAGAGGAGACAGACATTCTGGATTTACCGCTATGGAGTGCAAGTATTCCTCCTCCTTGGGAATGTGGGTTCTCTAGGCAGTATAGAATCTGCAGCATTCCACTAACCTGTGTCTGTGTCACCCCAAGGCTCATTCATGTGCTTTAATCAGGAGACTGTTTATTCCAAAGACACAGAGCCAAAATGCTTGAGAAACCGAACAAAACAAGTGTCGCTTCCTACCAACAGCACCTTTATTGTCTTCTCCTTTTTGCGTCCTCAAAAATATTTTCCATCCTGTCCCCTCCCCGCCCCCATATAAATGCAAACATCTTGAAATGTCAAGTTCAGGGAGGTGACCCTTCCTTTAGAAGCACAGGGGAAGATCAGGCCCCCATTTCTTGTCATTTCAGACACACAAGAAACTCCCAGGTTACAGGCTTTTCTGGAACAGTTTGAACCTGGTGATGAATCTGCTTATGGGTTCCATGATCTCGGCTCTTCCTCCTAACCCTTCAGCAAGCAGGAGGATGGCGACATTACTGCATCAAAGGATAAGATCACTGGTCTGGGCCAGGCTGGCCAGTGAACGCCAAGCTGGCTGAGGACCCCAGACTGATAGGCTGTCCTGCCGGGCCCTGCCAAGGGACTGCATTCACTTCGATTTCCTCTCAAGGGCCAGGCTGGAGTGTGGCTGTCTAACAGTCTGCTGTCGATACAGTAAAAATGCTAACCCTCTCCATCTAATCCATTCCAAGCGAGAGCTCTTTACATAAACACCCTGCTCCATTTCTTCATTTTCAGAAAAGGCAATCAAATAAGATTGAACCGTACGGGCTGCTGTACAGTGCATTTGTGTGTGTTTTAAAAAGCACAGTGATTAATTTTGAGACAGCATTTTGTGTTGTCTTTGACTATTTTCTTCCTTGCCATTTTTTAAGAGCTCTGAAAATCAATGATATGCTTCACCGCCATCCATCTTTATATAGTAATAAATTAAGTGGGAGGTATTGATATTTTTGACTGAGCTTTTAAAATTTACATACTAATGACAACTATACTCCTGTGACTCCTGGTTTTTGCTGTGATGTACTGTTCCTGGAGTGGGGAAGAGTCTCTGAGGCTCCCAGGTAGCACAGACCCTAGGTCAGGGGAAACAGAATCTCAGCCTTATGCCTGAACCACTAAGCTTTCCACTCATTAACCCTTCGGAGCTGGAAGACAGGAAAAGGTGTTCTTGGGGGGATGGGCACAGCACTTGGCAGCAGAAGGCTGTGGGTGAAGGTAGTATTCACCATACAGTATGACAGTATGAAGGTTTAATATTGGTGTAGGCAAGGTACAAGCACTTTCCCTTGGTCTCCTTTTATACAACTTTTGGGATTTGGGGGAAGTCACAAAAATATCCTGTGCCCTTTCTATTCCTTAAAGGAAAATGAGCCAGAATTTTGACTTTGAGAGCCTTGCTGAAGCTGATCTTCCAGTGTTTCTGAGTTTGGGCACTTAAGACAACCACTGCCTGCTCTCTTAGCTGCCCTAACATTGGGAGTCTTAAGCAAGGGTACAGACAAGGTCAAGGCCACTGGGGGACTGGACTCACTGAGCCTTATCCTTTTAGGCAGTGAGTGCAGCTGTTGCCTCTGCCCAGAAAAAAAAAAAAGGCCAAGAAATTGGTACAAAGACCTCAACTTCCTTGACACAATTATTCTGGGGACTTGGAGCAGTCTTGACGCGCACAACAGTTTATTTGCAGAGATTAATTTGTCAGTAATATTGATTGTTGGGGGCCTGTTTCATTCTATTTAAGATTCCACAAGGCACAGACAGCAGCAGCTCATGCGTGCTGTCCCTCTAGAATTTCCAGGATTGTGGCAGAGGCAGTCAGAAGAACCACAGCCAGAAACTTCTGTCAAACCAGATACAGCCATGCCAGTCACAGGGGGGAAAGGGGTGGGGGTGGGGATTTTGTTTACAATTTGCCAAAACAACAACATATTCTTCACATGGGAGTTTCTCTTCTGCCTTGCAGGACCTTTCCAAAGCGGAAAGGTACCCAACAACTGGAGTATTCTTCGACTCATCCCGTAAGTCATTACTAGGATCATCACTAACTATTAAGACTGCTGAAGGCTTGCGCCTAGGGTTGCCTGCTGCATGAAGCCTGCTCAGTTCCACTCCACCGTCCAGGAAGTGCCTCAGCAAGAGTGTCTGGAAAGAAAGGAAAGAACACAGGAGAGGTGTGGCTGAGAGCCACTTTCATCTGCCCGGCTTTCAGGATGGTTGGGAGCCCCCGGGAGGGAGAGCGATCATGTTACATACCCCTCAAACGCGCCTTGTTCGCTTCTTTCCACCTCCCCCTTCTTTCTTTTCTTTGAGCGTTTTTGAAATAAAGAGGTTTTTTCCCCCCTCCAAATTGTGCTGGGAGGCAAATTCTTGAATGGTGTAATAGAAAATGTTAGACACTATTCCTTACCGGAGCTATTGACATTTTGGATAGTTCTGACACTTTGATTTTTCTCAAAACATCTGGATCAAGCCTGGTTGCCTTATTGGACAGGAAGTCCTGATGAAAGCTCCTCCCTTATCTTCCTTTGTGTTTCCCTCGCTCTGTTTGCTCATGGCTTTCTCTCTGAATACAATCGTGCTTTTCTTAAGCTGTCCAGGGAGTCGTTATTGCCTTACTAAATATTTCATGGAACAGAGCACACGGTACCTGCCAGCCATCTCGTATTTGTTGTCAAAAATAAAGGGTTCATCCTTGGGAGGGGCAGGGGAAGAAAGGAAAGGTTTATTCTGTTGTTTTTATTTTAAAGTTTCTCACATGCTGCAAATGCACAAAGCCCCTGGAAGCCTAGGAGGGTGTCTTTTATTTGTCAGGGACAAGGATGGCCACTTATTTATTTATTTACTTATTTATTTACAGCTTATTCAGCCTCCGAGTGCTCTTTTCTTAGGTTTTCAGCACTTGTTTCCTAGCGGTTCTCTTTCCTATTTGTTCAGAAGGGAAAAGTTCAAAGCGTCTCTGTCAGCAGAGGGAAAAGCTTGCTGCATACTAACCCTCCAGTGCCAGCCTGCGATGACCTTGAGAGAGAAGCACTAAATGGCCCCCCTTGCAAACCTGCATGTGTGTTTTGTTAGGCCAGGTCGGCAGGGGTCAGGGCTCACCTGAGGCCAGCAGCCAGCCTGCCTGCCTGAGCAGCGGGGTAATGCATTTTTAAAAGGGACATTCTCGCCTTTGAATGGGCTTAATATGGTCTCTGTTTAAAAACCTGTCAGAATCCCAAGCACACACTCCATAAAATATAAATAAGTACTTACTGTTTGCAGATGTTGCTTGTTTTTCATAATGTTTGTGTTTGAAGTCTCGAATCCTCACTTCCTGTCAGACTCCCTCTTGCCACTCTCCTCTTGGTTTCTGAAGGAACGAGTGAACTTCAGATGGCAATTTCCCAATGAAGACACTTTCTGTTACATCTGTCAGTGTCCCTGGCTCAATTAGCATTTCCTTTTTCCTCTCTCGCTGTCTCTCTTACATTAACTGGAAGGAATTAAGGAAGTGGCTGAGGGACCCTCTGCCATCTTTGCCCTCTTTCCTGGAGAAATTCCTATATGGGGCCTGGTATTCTCTTGCTGCCCTCCACCCCTCTGAAGTCCTCTTTGGCAGTACAGGTGTCTGGTTGATTTCTCCCTGCCTTTGGCTGAAAAGTCCATCTCTGACCTATGATCACCACTGTATGCTCTTCCTCTTGTCTCCTGCTTAGAGCAGGCAGCTCCCACCTGCTCCAAAGGGAGGTGATATTGGCTCAGGAGTTCCTCTGGGTTAATCTCTTCTCCAACTCATTGTCCACATTCCTGCTTACTGCCAGGCGCCCTGGTGAGGGTGATAGATGGATGGTGTTTTTTTTTTTTTTAAACTTAACCAAGCCTCTGGGTGATATAGTCCAGAGTCTTTGAGGGGTGGGCATGAAGACAGTCATTCAAGTTACTATTGCTTCCACAGGCTTTCCTTTGCTTCGCCTGAACATTGTACTATCTTACTCTCTTGAGCAACCACTGAGTCCTTAGAGCATGAACTCTCCCTCACATTCCATGTCCCCGCTAAAGCCCCATGAGTGTGTGTCCATTTAATACACTCCTTTTCACTGTCGTTGCTTGGGTGTAAAAGGTCAACACAACTTGTTTCCCAGCCGTTTCCATACTCTGCTTGGCAGGTGTCTGTTCTACATAATGCAAGGTCATGGCACTTTGAAGGCCGAGGCAGGACTGTGAACTTAAGACCAGCCTGGGAAGTATGGTGAGAACAGGTCTCAAACAATAAGCAAAGTAAAACACAGAAGTGTTTGTCTGGAAGGGCCCAAGTGAAGCGTGCACACCTGGTTTCTCTGTTCTCCAGGCCTGAGGTCACCAATAAACTCAAGAGCTTAGAGTCTGCTGACCTGGTCCTCTATGTGGGGACATAGGATAAGACTCCCCTCTACCGACTTTAGAAGAAGCTCTGTAACAAGTATTATTTGCTTTTGATTTGCTTTATTATCCATCATTTAGAGGGAAGGAGAAAAAAAAAAGAAAGACCCACCCAAGCTCTGCCTAATTCCTAGGCAGTTCAGGGGTGGGGGTGGGATCTAGAGGCGTGCTCAGGACAGCATATCCAGATCCTTGAATCAGATCGGGGGAGTCTGCTTTATCTTTAAAGCCTAGAGACCAGAAATCAAGATGAAAATCCCTCAGCCCGAAAGCCTTACCAATTGATACAATTTGAAAATGGGCAGCTGGAGAGGCTGGGAGAAAGCTGACTTGGTGACTCCGACAATAGCAGAACATTTAAGGTTATAGAAATAAAGGGAAGAGGGTGAAATCAGGCCCGTTGATCTTCGCCTGCAGGCTCTCTCTGCTCACTGGAAGCTCCAGCAATTATTTCTGCTCTGGCTTTCCCCTCCTTTCTGTAGCAGTCGGTTTGAAATGAAGCAGAACCAGGCACGGCAGGCTTATCAGTGTTGTTAGCTGACAGGGCGCCCAGCACACCTGCTTTTACTTGCTGCTGTTTCAGGCCCTAATGCCACAGAAAGTGTTGCTTGGGCCCTTATAATGTGTAAAGATTCATTTATTTCACCTTTTGAACCTGCCTGACCCCCTGGGCCTGTGCTGGGGAGGGGGCAGGGCTGGTGAAGGATTATTTTTTTTTCCCTGGCACTTAGAAGAAGCTGGTAATTAGGGGTCTGGCCCTGGGGCGGTTGCCATGATAGAGGCTTAAAAGAGGGGTGAGGGCTCAGGCAGGGAGGCGCTGGGAAGAAGGTGGGGGGGGGAGGATGGTGGCCTGTGACTGTGGCCTTCCTGGCTCCAACATGTCCCACAGGCAGGGAGACCCAGGTACCAATCATTAACTCTCGAAACACCTTCTTCGCTCAACATCACATCATACAATTCTTGTTTTCAATATGATGCTTGGGAAGGTTTTAAGGAATCCTTTTGCCTTTGATCTGGCTATGGGTGGATCCACATACAATGCTAGAGATTTCCCTGCGACCATTGCTTGAACTTCAGAAGCCTGCTATTTACCGTTACAATTACTTTCCAACATAATGGGATCTAGGAGGAATAGCAAACATAGCCATCAATGAGCTTGATAAAATATGAAGATCTGCAGGCATTCTGACATTTAATTAAACACTATCAGCTTCTATGTTGTGCTTTCCCCATAGTTCAGAGCCAATAAATACGTCTTGTTTTAGGTCTCAAACATTTCAATAAGCATTTAAGAAGGAAGGGCTAGCTCTCCAATACCCGATCCCTCAGGTGTCCAAAGCCCGCCATTTCTTCCTCTTGCTTGCTTTTCCTGTGGATTTCAGTTAGACATTTTCCCTTCTGGAAGTCTTAAGATTTAAGTTTCCTAGGAGTAAACAAACAAACAAACAAATAACAAACCAAAAAAAAAAAACAGAAAAATCTTCAAATGATCTTAAACTCTTTGTGAGCTTTGATTCTGGATCCTTCCATTTCATTTCTCCAGGCTAGCATTGCAGGGAGGAGGGTGACCTCGGTCTCTGCCCAGATATCTGGGGCTCCCTTTACTCTAGATTTTCCTTCTTTCAAAGAGGTAAATGTGTGCAGCATCTGTTGTTTGTGTCTGCTTAGCATTTCTCTCCTGCTGCAAAGAGAATTCCTGTCTCCCTTGGAGAACCTCCTTACTGATGTAGTCCACTTGTCTCCAGGAATGGGCTGTCATACCATCACTCTGACCACAGTCATTGGTTCTGGACTTCGGTAACTGTGTGGGGAAAGACACTTTCCTTTTGGGTAGATGCTCCTAGCTTTTAGAGCACCCAAGGAGCATCACTGGGAAAAATTAAAATTGGTGTAGAGAAAATAGGGTTAAGGGGTTGAGAAGAATAGGGGCTGAGAGTCCCTGATCCGCCTGCGAAGCCATAAAGGGATATACCTCTAACATATTCAGCTACGCGAGCTGGTTTATTTCTTATGTCAACTTGAGGTGCTTTCACATGCAACCCAAAGAACCCTGATAAGTTCACAGTCTGACTTCTTCAAGAAGCGAGTCCTCTCTGAGAGAGTCGATTTCAGTCACTCTTTTTGAAATGATTTATATTAGGAAGTTGGGGTGGTGAGTGTAGACATGGTGGGAAGGAAAGTGACAGTAAGGAGACTAATGTCACAGAGAGCTTTCCAGGCTTGCTTCCTGACACCCGAAGCCCCACTGTCCCATTTTACAGACAGGGAAGCAAAGGCTCAAAGCTGCCCTGTTAAAGAGCTCACAGCTTGGTTTCAGGCCAGTCCCACTTCCGAGTGTGTGCAGCCAACACCTAGAACAAAGGTTTGGAGAGCAAACCTAAGGAGGGCACCAGGGCTCGGAAACGCTTCTCCCAGAAGAGGTTCCTGTGGCTCCGCACCACACCTTCTAGAATGTTCTTACGTCCATTACCCACTTCCTTTTCTGCAACCTGTACAGAGCTCCAAGTATTTGCGTCCTGAGAAAGCTTTTACGGCAGTTAGAATCTTACCAAAATGCGTATTTCTGTTAATATTTAAGTAATCCGACTGTCTAGAATGTGTATTGGAGAGGAGTTTGGACAGGGTGGGGGACGGAAGTCGGTATCACAGAGAAGAAGAGCTTGCCTTATACCACGGTGGAGTCCAGTGTCCTTACGTCACACTGGCGTCTGAGGTTATTATTTATTTCTCTGGTTTCACCTTTGTGTGTGACAACATTCTGCCCCTATTTCCTCACCCCCAGTGCCTTTGTGCTGCTGGGTTGGCTATAGGTCTACATCTTGGCTTTTTGCTTCCTGTAGGATGAGCTATTTCCTCAGAGCCAGGGCAAATCCTTTCCCTGCTGTGCTGGGCTTTCTTCACTATGGGAAGCTACTGGGGCCTCTTGAAAATTTAGAATCTATGGTAGAAAAGGACTTGAACTCCATGAATGTTACCTGATCCCTGTGTCTTCCCCAAGTTAACCGTTTCCTTGATGTAGTGTCTTTTGTATATGTGTGGCTTTCCAATGGACTTGCATTTTGATCCTTGATGACAAAGCATTCTGGGATTTGTGATAAGATTTACTTATGATTTTTCATTGCACTGGGGATCAAATCCTGGGCCTCACATCTACTAGGCAAACACTATTACTGAGCTGTATCTACTGCCCAAGACTTGTTCTGTTTTTAATAGCAGGAAGTGCCCAATGGACCAAGTTGGCATCTATCTGAAACCCTTCCTTGTCAAAAATTTCATCCTTGCACATTTGCTGAGGTCAAAGGCCATAGGCTGGGCTTCTGCAGATTCTCTAGGGTGGAAACAGCTTAGCCTGCAGCCTTGAGACGTGAACTTAGCTTTATAGGTATCTGGCTGCATCAGAACCTTGACCTTGTGAAGCAGCCAGGGCGCGTTAATGAGCACCTTTCATTTTATCTTATGGCTTTTACATTTTAATTTCATCTTGGATTTTGCAAAACTGAGGGGGATGTCTTACATATCCTGCTTGTATTTAAGTTCTAAAAGCTCTTTGGGGGATATGTTGCAAGATAAAATTTCATAAATTAAGGAATCACCAAGACACCTTGAAAAATTCAGAAGAAAGCCAAGCTTTCTTGATCTGATTGATGTGTGTGTGTGTGTATGTGTGTGTGTGTGTGTGTGTGTGTGTGTGTACCACAGTGCACACGTGGAGGTCACAGCATAACTTGAGGAGGTGCTCTTCTTCCATGTAGGTTCCCAGGATTGAACTCCGGACATCAGGTTCAGCAGCAGATGCCCTTGCACACTGAGCCGTTTCATCAGCCCAGAAAGTCGAGTTTTCTATAGATCTTTGGTCATCCTGATACTTGGCTCCGCACTTTGTGAGAAGTGAAGGAAATGCTGACTGAGCAAGGAGTGTCTTCATTTGCAGGTGAGATGTTGGTGGTGGTTTAGTGTCGAAGCAGAAACACTCAGTGTGGCTTGGCAGAAAGTGTGAGTAAGGAGCCAACAGAATGATGAAATTTCCCCTCAGCCTAGAAACTATCCCTAGATCTGTTAACAGACCTGAAATAACAACACCCTGAAACTCAAACAAGGTCTGTGGCGGACGAGAGACCAAGACCCCTGCGTGAAGAGACAGTGAGAGCCACTGAAAGCTGGCAGGAGTCAGAACTGCTTAAAGGCCCTCAATGTCAGTTCAAGCCTTGTCTCTGATGCTTACTTGGAATGTGGCTATTTTCCAAATGTATTTTAATATCTTATTACAGAAGTCATACTTTTACACAGGAGCAAAAAGAATTGAGAAAAGTCTTAATCTCATTTATTAAGAAGAAGTTAGTTCTTTATTTGCTCTTGCTTTGCGTCCCAGGTTTGTTTCTACCTGTTCCCGCACACCCACCTCTGTTATGAGGCTAAGGCCGCATGTGGTATTTATGACCTTCCTTTCATATTATGTTCCAAACACTGCTGATGTCCTTAGAAAGGTGGCACGGTGTTCCGTCTCACAGAAACACTTCAGCTAAGCAGATTCTCTTCTATTGCACACAACCGTTCCTCGGTCCAAGATAAATACGTGTAGCTAATTGCTTAGCCAAGTTCAAGACGTCTCTAGATCCAAGTATGTCCTTAGAGGGGAAAAAAAAGTCCTCATGAGTCTTATTTTTGGATGAATGTGCAATCTGTTTGGATATCTGTTAAGATTTTGGATGTTTAGGTTCATATTTTCCTCAAATTTGGGGTAATTTGACCATTATTCTTTTAGATCATATCTCTGCTCATTTCCCTTTCTCTTCCTAGAACTCCCATGATGCATAGTTTATTCAATAGTAGCTGTTAGTACACTGTATCTTTATTTTTTTTTGTTTCCTCCCCCCTCAGATATGGTCATTTAAAATGCATTCTCTTCACTTTTGTTGCTTCTCCTGCCTGCCTGAGTCAGCTGTTGAATTACTCCAGTGACTGTTCCAATTGGTTTACTTTTTTGACTGCAAGTTTCATTCATTTGAAAAATAAACTGTGGGTTGGAGAGATGGCTCAGTGCTTAGGAGCAGTGGCTGCTCTTCTGGAAGACCCAGGTTTGATTCCCAGCACCCACATGGTGGCTTACAGTCATCTGTAACACCAGTTCCCTGGCATCCAATGCCCTCTTCTGGCTCTCATGGGCACCAGACAGGCAAGGGGTGCACAGACATGTAGCAAAACAGCTCCATACACAAAATGATAGTAAAATAATATCAAATCATTGTCACACTGTCACTGTTTAAAAAACTTGCATCTCTTTGTTAGCATTAAAATGTATGTGTGTATTATTTTCCTGATTTTGTCTACTTCTTGTTTGAATTTTCCACTGGTGTTTTGAGCATTTTTAAGAGGTGCTTTAACATCTTCATTTAGTAAGTCGGATGTGTGTTTCTTCAGAGCCAGAGTCTGAAGATTAGTTTTGTTCCAGTGGATGGGCCATGTTTTCCTGTTTGTTTGTGTGCCTTCTGAAAACTAGGCATTCGAAATCTCCCAGCTTCAAAGATTGGAGGAAAAGACAGTCAGTAATTCTGGGTAGGTGTCCGGCTTTTTACTAGTCCCCACACATTTAGCTGCTTTTAAATGTTTTAAGTTTCCCAGCAGTATCCTCTCTGTTTCTTCTTGGGACCTTAGTTGTTCTAGCATGCTCTATTCAACCAGTAATTTCTGTCTCTGAGGTCTTCTTTCAATTTTTGTGACCATACCCACTGCCCACTGGGCTTCAGTGAGACCGAGTGTCACATTTTTGGCTCTCTAAGCTCCAGGTTACATGACAGAGACTGGACTCTCAGGAAGTGTCTGGACATGGTTATCTATTGCAAATTAGGTCCACTGTATCTTCTTTGGCTTGAGAAAGGGGATTTGAGGCTGAGATGCCTCTTCCCTCACAACATGCCATACCACATCAAGGAGATCAATAAGGCCAAGCAAGAACAGCCTGGCATTTCCTTCTAGTTAGTGCAGATTGTGTTTATTTGGGCATTTGCCTGGTTGCTCCAGGCTTTTGACAAATCTTCAGAGCATATACAAAGTTATTTCACCCAGTTCCTAGCTGTGTATTTAATGTTTTCATGGGGGTAGTGAGAGTCTTCCATCTTACTGATGCCACTCCTGGCCTTTTCTTTTTTTAAGGTTATTGGTAAACTAAGCGGTTTCAAGAACTGCATACTGTGAAATGGCACTGAATTTCTCAAGATGCTCTAGAAAAGAGAAGGCCAGTATTTAAGACTTAAGGGACCATAGGATTAATATATCTTACACACAGATACAAACACAGACATGTTGGGAAGATGCTCAGTGGTTAAAGCACTTGCCCCCGAATACGAAATCTCTAGAAACTGATAGAAATGCCAGTTAGGCACCGTAGTCTTCCTGTGATTCCAGCCTGGAGAAAAGGAGACATTGGAGTCCTCAGAGCAAGCTGGCTAGCAAGACTGGCCATATGATATACTCCACACTGCATTTGATTAAGAGGAGCCTGCCTCAATGAATAATTGGAAGAATGATAGAAAATGATTCTAGACATCAACCTCAGGCCTCCATATGTATGGGGATGTGTGTGTGTGTGCATGTTTACACGTGCACATATGCACACACACATGAAAACATGCATGTGAACACATGTAAGCATTCCATACACATATGCACAGAAATTGCAAAAGATAATAATTAAAAAATGAATCTTAAAAGTTCACATTCTTGAACAAACTGTGGGAACTGCTGCTTTGAGCTTTCTGAGGGTTCACTAGGGCTCCTGGTTTACATTTAACCAAATGAGACTTCTGAACTAGTCAAGGAATCGTAGCAAAACCCCATTGAGACCCAGGTCTAAAACCTCAAAGACAGGTTACAGACCTATTTTTGTCATATGCCTGCTCCTAGAAGCTTCAAACGCTCAGTCTCCAAGAAAGAAAGACCAGGAAAGGTTAGACAAAACTACATTTATATCACTGGCTTCTTCTGGAAAATGGAAAGAGTTCTTCCGAAGACCAGGTGGGGTTTTTGTCTTCTTTGAAAATATGCACTACTTTTCCCATTGATTTGTGGTGGTTAATTTAAAAGCATTGTCTAATAATATGCATTATTAACCCTATAATTATCATGGTGGTATTATCTAACCTGCTACCACAATCAAGAAAAGACACAGAGACCTGACAGATTTTGGAATAGCCTTGTTTCACGTGGGACATGGCAGATATTACCACCTAAGCTATCTTTACATGCCAAGCCCCCATACCATGCCATCTGTTCTAATAATTTCTATCTGAGCTACCTCCCATCCATAATTCCATAAATAATTGCTTAGTCTCTCATTTGGACCACTTTCTTCCATCCAGGCCATCCGGCCATGGGCTCCTCTCCATCCTAACCTATGACGGCTCTCTCCTTCATTCTTCCAGTACCTGTCTCCTCTCCAGTGATCCTTCTGTCCCCACAAACTTTTCACCATGCCTACCTTCCTTGGGCCCTGCCAAGGTATAGGCTTTTTATTGGTCAAACAGGAATAATTTCTTAGGCAAGGTTTACACAACAAGGACAGGTGTGCCAGAGAATGTGCTTGTCTGGGCAGCAGGCAGGTCTTGGGAGTCAGTAATTAGCATCAGAATACACAGCACCAGACCAACCCCCAAAATTGGCTTTTATGTTTAGGCACCAGAAAAAGTATTTTAGAGTTAAGCACTGGATTGTCTCATGGCCTTTATAAATTAGATCGAGTGGGTCATTTCAAGTCCCCTAAGCAGACTCAGCACCACTAACACCGCCACCAAGGACTAACAATCTTTTTCACTCTAGGTTCTTGTGGGACCTGGCATATTAAATTAATTTTGCTTTCTTTAAAATTTAAAAAATGTACTGTGTGCGAGTTACACAGTATGCGTGTGCTCAGTGTGGCTTGGGCTGGGGAGATGGCTCAGTGGTTAAGGGCACTTGCTGCTCTTGCAGAGAACTCAGGTTAAATTCCCAGCATCTACACAGCATTTTAAAACATCTGTAACTGTGGTCCCAGAGGATATCTTATACCCTCTTCTGGCCTCTGTGGGCACCAGGCATGTATACAGTGCACATACATACATGCACACAAAATACTCATATACATGAGTTAATTAAATGAATCTTTAGGAAAAGAAAACCTCATGGGGGAGGAAGCAGATACTTGATCATTCACAGCTTATAGCAGAGGAATGATAATCTCAGTGAGGTTCAGGAAGCTCTCAAAAGGCACACATCTAGTTTTAAAAACGGGCAGCTCGGGAGGTAGCTGCTGCACTTGGGGATTTTTATGTCACTGGGTTTAGGAGTAACATAGTGGTAGAGAGTCAGACATAATACAGCAGAGGACACAGTCCAGTTCCCTTAAGCCTTCAGTGCAGGAGAATAGGCTGTGTGCTGCTCCAGTAACTGAGCACAGCTATGAATACTGTCAAGAGGAACCTCGGAGATGCTGGAAGGTGGGAAATCTGTGGCACAGGTGAAGAGACGGAGGCCACAGAGAGCTGGGGTGGAGTCACAGAAAGTGCACGATGCCTTTGATTTACAATATTAGTTACTGAGGTAGCAACCTTCAGTTGACCTCCAATGACCCCTACCTCCTCATAGGCATATCCTCGAAGAGCCTGTCTCACATCAAACAGAGCTGACCAACTGGGTTTGGAGACATAGCTCATCACTTACCCAACACTCAAGAGGGCTGGGCTATTTGAGTTCTGGCACCAGATAAAGGAAAAAGAAAGGCTATTGACTGAATGATTCTGTGGGACTTCTAAGGCCCTGTGGCTTCCAGGTTATTTCTTGTTGGGTCACTTGGTCTGGAGAAGCCAGCCAACATGCTGTGAGGACACTCAAGCTCCCTCTGGGCGAGGAGCTAGGAGCTGAGGTCTCTTTCTAATAGTCATATGAACAAATCGCCCTGGCAATGAATCCTCTGACT
This sequence comes from Pachyuromys duprasi, assembly GCA_028658305.1. Taxonomy (NCBI): domain Eukaryota; kingdom Metazoa; phylum Chordata; class Mammalia; order Rodentia; family Muridae; genus Pachyuromys; species Pachyuromys duprasi. The sequence goes on from CM053744.1 coordinate 29,504,732, forward strand.
TAGCCAAGTGGTCACATGATTGGCTGACATGTATTCTATTGCTTGAAGAGACACCATGACTACGGCAGCTCTTTCAATGGAAAACATTTACTTGGGGCTGGCTTATTCTTTCAAGAGAATCCTGGACCAATACTACACTATTTTTGTACAACCAAATTTCTGACCTAAAGAGTCGGTGACGTTATAAATATTAATTATAAGTAACTAATGCAACAGCCAAAACAACAGTTTTTCAGAATGGAGAAAGGGCATGTGTGATGGTAGCTGAGCTTTGACTGTAAGGTGCATTTCAAAACGTGAAAAAAAAAAAGATGGCTGCTGATGTTGTGCGTTTTCCCTGAAGGCTGTCCCTGGACACTCATCTCTTGGGGCCAGCAGTTTCTCAGGCACGTGGCTATGTGTGGGAAGGGGACTTTCAGGAGCTGTATTCAGTGGGAAAAGAATGTTGCAACACCCAGATGGACATGCAACAGTGTGCTGGTTTGAATAGCAATGACCCTCATAGGCTCATAGATTTTAATGCTTGGTCACCAGGGAGTGGCGCTATTAGGAGGTGTGGCCTGTTGGAGTAGGTGTGGTCTTGTTGGAAGAAGTACTGGATGGTGGTCTTCAAGGTTTCAGAAGCCCAATCTATAGCTCAGTGCCCCCCTCGTTTTCTGCTGCCTGCCCATCCAGAAGTAGAACTCTTGGCTACTTCTCCAGCACCAGGTCTGCCTGCCCAGTGCCATGCTTCCGGCCAAGATGATAATGGACTAAACCTCTGAAAGAATAAGCCAGCCCCAAGTAAATGTTTTCCATTGAAAGTTGGTGTGGTCATGGTGTCTCTTCAAGTAATAGAACACTGACTAAAGCAGGCAGCCAGGAAGTCCTTCTAAAACTATAAGCTCATCCTCCTTATCTCTCAGGCACCCTCTGCCTGGCTGGTATCTCTCACTGGACTTCAAGCTCCTTGTCACGGGGTCTTAGTCTCACTGTCTCCAGGGTCCACATCTCTGATGCATGGCCATGGACTCAGGCAGACCCTGATGGTGGATGATGTAGTTGTTTCCATGTGTGTTTCTGTTATAATCAGTACATTTCAAAGACTGTTATCTGCTATCTCTTTAGGGTAAGTGCCTGACAATGGTTTCTTAACCTTCTGAATCTGGAGATCCCTTTTATGGTGAGGGACACCAGGGTTGTAAAAGGAGCAGGAGCTGGTAAGTAAATACCTTGTGTCTTAAGGGTCAGCCATCCTCTGAGGAAGTGGGGTTAGAAGAATGGAGGGAAGGATTTCTGCAGTCCCTTTCCTATTTCTACTGGCAAAGTGGGTCATGTGTTTTAAAAAAGTGCTTTATTTATTTTTTTATGTATATGAATGGCCTATCTTCATTTACATCCACATACCAGAAGAGGGTATTAAAGGGTTGTGAGCCACCATGTGGTTGCTGGGAATTGAACTCAGGACCTCCGGAAGAGCAGACAGTGCTCTTAACCGCTGTGCCATCTCGCCAGCCTTAGTGGGTCATGTTTTAAGTGAACAAAGCCTGGGAAGAGGCTTAGCCATGCTAGCTTGTCAAGCTTGTGTGTATGTACGCATATGCCCACATGTGTGTATATGAACATGTTTATGTGCACACATGTGGCGTATGGATGCTTTTTGAGCTTTCCTTTTTGCATATTTTCAGGTGTCTGCATTTCTATGAGCTGCAGTGTCACCAAAGCACACCTCTTTTGGAAGAAAAGAGGAAGGAAGAAGAGAAGGAGGGAGAGGAGGGAAGGATGGAGGAAAGAAGGAAAGGAGGAGGAAGGAAAGGAGGGAGGTAGGGAAGGAGGAAGAGAGGAAAGGATGTATGTCATTCCTTAGGCACTGTCCACCTTGTTATTATTTTTTTTATTTATCTTTTCAAGACAGGGTTTCTCTGTGTAGCCCTGGCTGTCCTGCAACTTGCTCTGTAGACCAGACTGGCATAGAACTCACAGAGATCCGTCTGCCTCTGCCTCCTGAGTGCCAAGATTAAAGGTGTGCACCACCACTGCTTGCCTATTTTTACTTTTCTTTAAGGAGGAGTGAGGGAGGGAAGAAGGAAGGATGGGAAAAGGGAAAGGAGGAAGGCATGAAAAGGCCTTGGTTTTCACAGGGAACCTGTGGGTCTTTCTGGGGAGTAGCGATAGAAGGCCTGGATGGACAGAGCTTCCTCATCACCCAGAAAGAAATGGCAGGGTTCCTCATGGCATGAGTGTTCTGAACCCCAGGACACAGGAGGAAGTGCTGGCTCAGGCTTAGGAGATGTCACATCTCCTGCTGGGCTGTTTGGTGAGGCCATTTGCTGGCAGCAGTGAGTAACACTGGCTGTGTCAGGCGACTCATGAAGGCTGTACCTGAGACCCTGTGGCTGAACATGAACATACTGAAGCACTGAGATGTCTCTCTCCATCTTATTGTCTGTTTATATTCCTCCTTCTTCACCCTAAGGCATCTGGGCCCTGGAGGGCCTCACACTGGATGCCATTCTACAGAGAAACAGCCATACAACTACCATTCCCTATGCACACTGTGAGAATGAGAGTCTGCAATTTGTACAGCTTGCTGCCAAGCCCTGCAAACATACCCAGAGAGGCGTGATTATGGACAGTCACCATGTCCACAGGGCTGTGTTCTCCCAGTGGGACTACTGCCCCTCCCTAACCCGAAATGAAGCTAGTGCAGGCTGCTGCTGTGAGAGAGAGTCAGAGCTCGGCAAATGCGCGTGCAGGTGGAGGTCAGAAGATAATTTGTGGAAGTCACTTCTCTCATTCCACCAAATGGATGCCTGGGATTGAACTCAGGTCATCAGGCTTGGCAGCAAGTACCTTTCCCTAAGACCACATTCTTTTGTGTAGTGCAGATCTTTGTGCATGTATGGAGGTATTTGTAGAAGACAACCTCAGGTGTCATTCCTTAGGCACGGTCTACCTTGTTGTTGTTATTATTATGATTTATCTTTTCAAGACAGGGTTTCTCTGTATAGCCTTGGCTGTCCTGCAACTTGCTCTGTAGACCAGGCTGGCATAGAACTCACAGAGATTCGTCTGTCTCTGCCTCCTGAGATTAAAGGCATGCACCACCACTGCTTGGCTATTTTTATTTTCTTTAAGGAAGAGTCTCTCAGTGACCTCGAACTTGCCAAGTAGGCTGGGCTGGCAGGCCAGCAAGCTGCAAGGATCTGCTCTTTTTGCCTTCTCAGCAATGGATCTACAAGCATGCCCTATCATACCCATTTTTTTAAAACCTGGGATCCAGGGCTCAAACTTAGGTTCTCATGTTCAAAAAGCAAACATTTTGACTGAGCTATCTTCCCAGCAAGAGACCATATTCTTTAAAACCCAAGCTGTTCCCAGGCAGGGTTGCCCACCTCCTCCTGGTGTAGAGGAGACCTGAGGTCTCTGACAGACCTGGAGATAAACTCATCCATGACCACAGCCCTGGGCGAGAAGGGCCTTCAGGGCGCTGGGTGAGCTGAATCCCAGCAGAGCCCCAGTCAGAGCTCAGCACTGTCATGACCTCCTTCCCATGCCTTTTGTGTCTTCCTCTTGGGAAACAGGATCCCTGGAGAACTGTGTGTTTTCAGACTTAGTGACAAGGAGAGGGAAAAAGAGTAAGAGGGGAGGGTGAGGAGGAGGGAAAGAAGACCAAAAGGAGAGAAGCTTGGGCACTGAAAGTTAACATTGAGAGTTAACATGAGAAGTTAGCAGAGAAAGTGACCTACAAAAACTTACGGTCACCCTAAACTGCAAAGTACCAGTGCAGGGCTCTTGGGAAAAGAACAAAGGGCTGTGGTGGGGAGAAGGAGCTGCTGCTGGGACAGGCCAAAGGAAGCTTTGCTTTTGGTCCCCAATCTGTGCCTGGGAATGCTCCACAGAGGGAAAATGGAAGAGAGGCCAAATGATGTGCCATTTGACTCCAGCGTGCTGTGAATTTGCAGTACCACAGTGCAGTCCACATTCAAAGTGATTCTGACAAGGTCCAACTCCCATCCAGGTGCCCTGTCTAAGTCAGCATCCTCACCACACAGGGGCCTCTAGGGACCTGACAACACAGCAGCCAGCATCAGAGGCCCTGTGTGCTCTTGAATGGGAAAGCCTCTTGTGATGCTTAGAGAAAGAAATTTGTCCCTTTAATCGATAATGAAAATCAGAAAGGTCATGTTTACATTATGAGCGGGCTAGAAAGAAACCGTGTGTATTAAATGGTGAAGGAAATCACAAGAATAATGGCATCTGGCCGGCTCTCTGTGTTTGTGTCAGAGAAGGTGATGGGAGAAATGAAAAATGGCAGACATGAAGAAAAAGAGGTTAGCAGGGTAGGGGGCAAGAGAGGAAGAGGAGGAGGTAAGGAAGACAGAATGAGACCGCAGAGTAGGAGGCACGGAGAGGAAAGGGAGGATGAGGAGAGGGCAGATGGAGGACAGAGGGCGGCCTGTGGCCAGTAGAAGGTGCCAGGAACAGGTGCTGGGCTGTTTGTCAGGCAAGAATGTGGGTCATCCCGGGGGTCCTTTCTCAATACCCACAAGTGGCCAAAGTGATACGCAAATGGGATTGGGTTGTTCTCTTCCTTGGAGCTGGTAGGGGCTGGCCACTGACCCCCAATCTATGGCCACGGAGACCCCCACCTCCTCCACATGGTTCATGGACTCAGAGGTGAGTACCTCTGTCTTTGCACTTCCTGTGTGTCCCTAACCAAGTGTTGATCCTCTGGCCAGCATCTCCCTAGTACTGGGATTACTGGATTGAACCCACGGCCTCACGCATACTCTGCCAGCCCTCTACAGGCTACAGGCCCCGCCCCCTGCTTACCAGACTCACCTGTATTGTGGTAGCTTGCATAGTTGTCTGTTCCTTACAGGTGACTTCCAAGTTCTCTGGGGTTAGGAACTTGTCTCAGTCACCATGGCATGCACATACACAATCACTTTTGTGTGTTTATTTGTTGAATTGTGTGAACCACCTTATTTCTTCTGGCAGTTTCCCAAAGGGGACTTTCAGTTTTCTTATTCAAGGGTTTTGGGCTCTTTCTCTGACTGGAAGGATCTAATATTATTAATAACGTTATTAATAATATTCCTACTTAATAACAGTTTGTCCAAGTCACTTGATTTAATTCTCACAATAGCCTTTATGAGACTATTGAGCATCCCCGCTTTACATACAAGGAAGTTGAGGCACTTCTAAATTAATCGACTGGGAGTAGGCTAAAGGGTGCAGCCGGGCTTTGAATCCGCAGCCTCAAAGCAGCCATTGTGCTTATTTTGCATAACGTGTGTATAATGTGTTAGAAGACACGCAGAGGACAACGCTGAGAGAATTCCTCCTACAGCCTGGCACTCTCAGCACTGCCCCTCTGGAATGCTGGGAGAACCAAGACCATGACAGGGAAGCCCGAGTCCACCAGAGGCGCTCTGCAATTAGTCAGCGCCCTGCTTTTTTGATTTAATTCTTCCCCTAATGTGTGTCCGTCATGTAGCTCTGGAAAGATTGGTATTCAGGGAAGGAGCATCAAAGACGGTAATTAAAGTGTCTCTGCTGACAGGCTGTGGCTGCAAACAGACCTGTTTGATTCCGCAAAGGAAATCATTGGTGTTCTAACGGGAGGCAGGAAACTTTTGATTAGCGGGTGATAGATAAACAGATCAATGCCTTTTCTGGCAACATTTCAGCTTCATTATTGTCACTGGGAAAGAGACAGGCACGGCTGCAGAGGAGAGGAGGTCCTGCTGGGTCCTTCAGGGCTTGAAAGCAGGCAGGGGCTGGGGAAGGTCAAAGCCAGGCTGGGCAACAGGGCTGTGGCTGGCTGGCTCTGTGTCTTAGGGAAATAAGGCCGCATCTTCAGTGACATCTCCATGAGACCTCAGACAAGGGCTGATGGGAATCTCCTGGTCACCAAGCCTTTTGGTGATCAGCTAAGTCTGTGTTCCTAGCCGTCTCAGCCCCTCTGCGTTATTGCTGCTCTCTCAAGGTCAGGGGGAGTTAAAACCAGAGATTATACTGTGTCAGTGGGGCCTTTTTGAAATATGACTCTGTAATCTCTTTCCACACCAGAGGAGAGATGCCAAAATCGCACTTCAATCTCCAGCTCGCAATGGGCTTATTGGGATTTTAGCAGAGCTCTTCCTGGATAAGACTGTTTCTTCTCCTGGGGTAACCTTTTACAAACTTTGGTTAAGTAAGGCTGCAACTTAGCAAGGGTGGCTTTGCAGGTGTCGGGGACTGTGATTCAGGCAGCCAGGGCAGGGAACGGGCCACACAGCACTGTCTGTCCTGATGTAAGTGCCCAATGGGAAGATGAGCTTTAAGTGGGTGTCCCTGGCCCGAGTGCATGCATGTGTCCACGTATGCACACTCACATCCCAGACTAACCCAGAGGTTGGAGACAGTGCAGGAAGAACACCTGCTCCTGGGACTTAGTAGGCACTCAATCGGAGTGTGTGCCTGTGTATGTGTGCGCGCATGTGTGTGTTGTGTGTAGGCATGCATGTGCATATGTGCATATGTAGATGTGTGTGTGCATGAGTGTATGCGCATGGGGGGGCAGAGGCTGATGAGGAGTGTCTTCATCTATCACTCTATTCAAATTTTTGAGACACTGTCTCTCACTGAACCTAGAGCTTGATGCTTCAACTAGACTGGCTAGCCAGCAAGCTACCCCCCACTCCCCCCCCCCCCCGTTTACCTGTTTCCCCCTCTGTCCCCAGACTGGAGTTACACTCATATGCTGCTGTACCTGTCTCTTATGGGGGTTCCAGGCACCTGAATTAAGGTCCTCATGGTTTTTCAGCAAGCACTTTGTGGGCGGAGCTACTTCCCCAAGCCCTCCTTTGAGTTTTTTTTTTAACATCTCTATACCCAGTGATTTAATTTTTCTTTTCTTTTTTAATTAATTTTTATTTTTTTATATTAATCACAGGTTATTCACTTTGTATCCAAGCCATAGCCTCCTCCCTAATTCCTCCCAATTCCACCCTCCCTCCCTCATCTCCTCCCTGCCCCTTTCCAAGTCCACACTGCTAGGGGAGGTCCTCCTCCCCTTCCATCTGACCCTAGCTTATCAGGTCTCTTCAGGACTGGCTGCCATGTCCTCCTCTGTGGCCTGGCAAGGCCGTTCCTCCCTTGGAGGGGGGTGAGGGAAGGTAAAGGAGCCAGTCATTCAGTTCATGTCAGAAATAGTTCCTGTTCCCCTTACTAGGGTACCCACTTGGTTACTGAGCTACCATGAGCTACATCTGAGCAGGGGTTCTAGGTTATATCCATAGATAGTCCTTGGTTGGAGAAACAGTCTCATAGAGGGCTCCTGTGCCCTGATATATTTTGTCCTTGTGGAGCTCCTGTCCTTTCCCAGTCATATTAACTCCCCCTTTTATCATATGATTCCCTGCACTCTGCTGAAGGTTTGGTTATGAGTCTCAGCATCTGCTTTGATACACTGCTAGTTTGGAAATCAATCTGGTGCTTTCTTAGACAATTAGGAATAATGCTTCCTCAAGATCCAGCTATACCACTCCTAGGCATATATCCAAAAGAAACTCAAGTACACAAAAAGGACATTTGCTCAACCATGTTTGTAGCAGCTTTATTCGTAATAGCCAGAAACTGGAAACTACCCAGATGTCCATCAATGGAGTAATGGATACAGAAATTGTGGTACTTTTACACAATGGAATACTACTCAGCAATTAAAAACAAGGAAATCATGAAATTTGCAGGCAAATGCTGGTATCTAGAAAAGATCATCCTGAGTGAGACATTCCAGGAGCAGAGAGACACACACGGTATATACTCACTTATATAGATCTATAAGATAGGATAAACATACTAAAATATGTGTACGTAAAGAAGATAAACAAGAGAGAGGACCTGGAGTAAGATGATCAATCCTTACTTAGAAAGACAAATGGGATGGACATTGGAAGTAGGAGAAACCCAGTAACAGGACAGGAGCCTACCACAGAGGGCCTCTGAAAGACTCTACCTCGTTTGAGTTTTAAGAGATCTAGTGGAGAGTCACGGCAGCCAGACAACTCTATTATATTCTGACTTAACAGAGACTTAGGTAGCTCTGAGCCCACCAGCCCCTTTCTGTTCTAAGCCCACTGGCGGCGGCCACCTGGGATATAGGCATACAATGACGATGATCTCTGTGGCTTGGCCCCTACATGATACGGCATCTGCTGTCCTGTGGCAAAAGGAAATAGACTGAGAAGAGTCTAACAGTGAGAAGGGAAGGGATGGGAACAGAAAGCACAGGCCTGTGGCTCAGGCCACGCTCCATGTTATATTTCCTGTTTCCCCTTGAGTTCCCTTGCGCTCTCCCTCCAGTTCCCTTCCTGATTTTCTTCATCTTCGAGTTACTCACCCCTCACCACTGTGACAAAATACTCCAGTGAATCAACATGGTTCCCTTTGGCTCATGGTTTCAGAACTCTCAGCCTGTGTCTGACTTAGGCTTCTACGGCTGTGATAGAACTGTGACCAAAAGCAACTTGGGGAAGAAAGAGTTTATTTCCTACTAACAAGCCTCAAGACACACTCCATTGCTGAAGGAAGTCAGAACAAGAACTCAAGGCAGGAACTGAAATAGAGCTGACGGAGGCCCACTTCCATTGCTTTCCGGCCTCTTCCTCTTGACTAGCTCATCCTGCTTTAGCTAGCTCCATCGAGAAGTGTCTGTGATGAGACATAGACTATGGTGGCAAGAACATGGCAGAGAAGAGAGCTTACCTCCCAGTGGATGGCAGAGACAGAGAAAGGAGGAGCCTGGCGCTCCTTCTGAAAGAAGCTCCTTTCAGAGGCATGCCTCTGTGGCTGACTCTTTCTACTAGATCCTGCTTCCATGTTCCCGCAATTTCTCCGCAATACCATGACATGTTGAATCCACCCATGAATTAATCCACTACCTGAGCCCTCACGAACCAGTCTCTGCCCCAAAGTCCTTCTTTGGAGCATGTTTTGGGGACCAGCACATCCAACCCACAGTGTTCCTGCTCCTCTTCCTCCTTGTCATCTTCCTGACTTCTTCCCTCCTCTGTCTCCAGACACTCCTTGAGGCATAGTGATTTACTGCCCAGGTTTTAGAGTAATATCTGAATTTACAAATCCTGGCTCCAGGCAAGCCCCATTTGTTGACCATAGGTTGCCTCACCTACAAGGTCCCTCCCTTGTGTGGTTGTTACAAGGCTCATTTTTTGCTCATGGGCACAACATGTGTAGCTCACTGCCCGGGCAAGGATTTCACAAACATGGCCTAGCAGCAGTGCTTGTTCTTTGTGCTTGGGTCAAGACTCAGAGCAACACTTGGTAATGACTTGGCTGGTTGCAAGTAGATACCGCAAATCAGGATTTTTGGTAAAGTTGTCTTTCTCATAGTGGGTTACTGTGTGTGGTCCTTCCTGCTATCCCTGGTGTTCTATGAGTCTTATTTTCATTGAATAAACTGTCCACCCCTTTCCTAGGTAGGACAGTCAGTGGGATGCTGTCCCACCTGAGAGTGATTTGAGCTTAGAACCAATATGTTTCTCCTGTTGTATGAGCCTCTGTCCAGGGGTAGGCATGGTGAGCAGAGCCAGCTGCAGCTTTTCCAATCTGAGGAGCCTTTGCTCCCACATAGGCGCATCTTCTCTCTCTTCCCTTTCTTGCCTGTGGCTTCTCAGGTTCGGAGAGCTGCCATGACTTACCTCAGTTTCCTTTGAACCTTTACCAGCCAGGCTTGGTTTCCATGACTTGTCTTCAGAAAAACAAAACAAACAAACAAAAAAACAAAAAAAACCCAACAACTTTGCGAGTCAGTTCTGTTTTTCTCAGGGGTTGAACAGAGGAAAGGAAAATGCACACAGAACAGCTCCGCTCAGGGCGGAGAGTTCACGTGTCGCCATCATCTATCTCTCCTCAGTGACCTTATTCTACCCTAGAGGGATGTTCTGACATGAAGGCCGTCATGAGGAGACTGTGAAGGAACTGTATGAGCACCATCGGCCTCCCTGACTCTTGAACAGCTCTTCTGAGAGGCTTCCTTAGGGTGTGCCTGGTAAACAATCCCCAACCACCTCTGAGTGAGGGCCGAGGCCTGCCTCATCCTCCCGCCTCTCCTGTCTGAGCTCCGCCATCTACTCCTAAGGTTCATCTGATCCAGCTATGGGTGGGAGGGGCCTCCTGTGGAGGCGGCCTGGGATTTCCAATAAGGGAGGGGGACCCACCACACTGTAGGGAGGGGGAGGTTGCTGTGCTTCCTTCTTCCCTGAAGTCCTGGGGGACAGGAGGAGTATTCTGTGGTGGAGGCACTCCTCCAGTTCCTCAGGCCACACTGCCTCTCAGCTTTGGATTCTTTTTTTCTCGGTTGTGTGAAGGCATCTAGAGCCTCCAAGGCACCCGGGCAGACTGTGGACAGCTGTTCTAAGGCACCCCATCTCAGTTCTGATTTCCAAAAGATCGCTGATTCCTAGGCTGGTTAAGACCAAATGTCTCCAAACAACCAGCTTTGGCTGACACACAGCAGCGACATCAGTCAAGCCTGCTTGATATATCTATCCGAGGCTGGCTCGCCCAAATCAATGCCATGGTCCTTTGAAGTGGAGGCTTGATAGGAGGCACATAGGTTCCTGGGTCATGGAGAAGCCAACATCTCCATGCTGCAGTTGAACTTTCCCTCTTTTTGGGGGGCCCAAATGTCACATCTGTCCCCACCTGTTGGGAGAATGCCCTGTTGTTTCTGGAAGACAGCTCAGGCTAACTCTTGAGTGGTTAATATATATATATACCAGGAAGGCTGTGGCTTTTGTGTACAGCGCATGGGACAGGCCGGGGATCCTATGCTCCTCTGTTCCCACTTCAGTCTCTTCTGTTCTTCAAACCACTTTGCAAGTCAGCAAGCCCAAGTCACGCTAGCAAGGAATGTCAGACCTGTACTGAGAAAACAAAAATGTGTTGAAATTCTGGCTTCAGGCAGAGCTGCAACCAGAAACTAACAAATGCAGTGCTATTGGGACTGTCTCGCAACCTCTCCTCAGCTTCCTGGACTCCGCTCTCGTGGTATCTGGAAGACGCAGCTGGTTGCTTCAGGCTCATCCCCTGATCCCGAATTTCAGCTTCACTGAAGAGAATGCCTCTTTTCTGCTCATGCTAACAACAGTGTTAGAGTTGAGTCTTTTTTTGTTCCATTTTGCCTATATTGGGATATGTACCCTTCCTTGGGTCAATAGATGTGATATCCTGATTGGTCAGAGCAAGGTCACATGGCTGCTAAGGGTGAGTCCAGTCAAGCCACCTGGACACACTGGTAGCTATTTCTAGAACAACCAAGAATAGGACAGGGGATTGGCAGGGTGTTGCCTCCCTTATCATCAAAGCTGAGTTGTGAGTGGCAGGGAAGATATGTGGCCATTTCTATCCACCTGGGACAGGAAGAGTCTGGACCTGGGCAGGTGGAGGCTGCTAATGAGGAGCAGGGGCTGCGCCACAGACACGCTGGCTGTGTGCTTGTCCCCTCTCCCCACCTGACCCTCTAAGCCTGGCTTCCATTGCCAGCAGCTAACATAGGCTTTGGACGGGGGCTCAGGGTGCGACACAAAATGGAGGAAGACCTATACCATCTCCCTGTGCAAGAACTTCCATGCCTGGCACCCAGACCCTGCCTACTGCCTGACCTGCCCCACAGGCCACAAATTTCAGCAGGTTCTCTCTTGCGCATACCTGTGTGGTTACTGGCCAACAGAGCACTCAAGAAGGCCTGGCAAGGGACGGGACGCACCTCAGGTTTGGTACGGAAAGTTTAACCTTCAGCTTCAGTTTAAAACCAAGTTAGTTCACGGCAGGGTTGCCATGTATCTGTGTTCCAGCACTGCTACCCAGAAGGAGACCATGATGGAGATGACGATAGTGGGTGACAGAGCTGTGTGATCCAAGAAAGGGTAATCAGTTTCCCCAAAGTCACATAGTAAGTGACAGAGTTGAGAATTTTTTTTTTAACCCAGACACCAGCTCTAAAACCCAAGGCTTAGCCACGAAATTATGCCCACTATACAGACTTGGTATGCAGAATAAGTGAGATCCTGTCAGGAATTGTTATGGGAACCTGCTGTATGGCGAGTGCCCAGAAGATGCCTGAAATCTCCATCTCCCTGCTGTCTTTGAGCAAGACCGGCATCCTGCTCACGCCTTCTGAAGTAAATGGCCTGAGTTTCAGGGTTTCCATAGTAGGCTGTGCTGAGCTGCCCATAGCTCCTCAATAGTGCACATCAGGGCTTGCTGCTTCAGAGTCTGTTTGGCTAGGTCACCCAACACTGAGCAACCCAGGGGCAGAGGAAGGGTGTGCTGGCTAATAGAAAGGCAGAATGGCCTAGGAAGCCAAGAGCCCTTTGGAGAGCTGTTTGCTAATAGAACTACATTGCATGCATTGTATGCGTTGGGCAGTGTGACAGTGGGTGGCTATAGAAATGGGTGTTGGGGCCTTGGAGGCAGTTTTGGGGAGTCAGAGATGATGGTTGCCAACTGGCTTATGGCAGCTTCAGCCCAAGTGTGATGCTACTCTTCTGACAACTTTGTGGCTGGTGATGAGGAAGCAGGGCATGAGACTGAAGACACTGAGCAAAAGCAAAGCATGGAGAGCAGTTCTGGCCACTCAGTGTGGATAGGATGGGAGCTCCCCACTCCCTAGGAGTCCTTCTGAGCACTTTTCAGTCCATAGAGGTGCTCTTTGAGGATGAATGCCTGTTACCTCAGCACTGTGAAGCCTAGAACAGGAGGATCATGAGTTCAAGGCCAGCCTGGACTGCAATAATGAGAGCCTCTCAAAAACTAAAACCTAAAGCTCAACAGCGACAGCCCTTTTTCTGAGGCTGTGTCTAGCCTTGAGGTGGGGAGGCTCCTACAGAGACCCTTCAAAGCTCCCACCTTCTTCCCCAAGGTGACCTTGGCCTTGAGTGGACACTCTGTCTCGGTCTCTCTGTGATGGAGGGTAGTTATTAATAAAAGTGGGACTTGCTGATGATTCCTTCCCCACCCCATTAATTTTCATTTTCTCTGAACACTTTGTGGCAGGCAGCAGACCAAGGCTGTGAGGAACTGAATTCTGTATGCCACACTGAGGTGCCCCAGGCAAGTTGCTTCTGATTTCGGATTGATGTCAGCCCTGGAACAGGTGTTTCTCTGTTTGCTGCTCTGGCCACATGTCCTTTCCCATTCGCAGCTCATAATATTAGCTACTGTTCCTGTTCCCCCAGAGAGCCCCAGGCATATGGCCCCAGTCCCTCTGCCAGGAGCAGGTTGGTTAGGGGCTCTGTTGCACTCTTGATTTAGGATGCAACAGCCAGGACACAGCACAGCTCTGGACTTCTCTGCAGACCTTTGCTGGGTAGTTGTGACCAGCATTGATGATGTCTCCTGGAACAGCACCGAAGCAGGGCGATCACTGCAGGTGACTTCATTTCCACTGTTCTAAAGGGTGGCAGCTGGGTGGTTTAAAACGTGTCTCAGATGACCTGGTACTCAGCTGGGCTGGGAGCATTGTTCTGTGGCCTCCAGTCTTCCAGTGACTGAATACAGGTCGGGTAGTAGCAACCCCCCCCCCCCAAGAGAGTTGTTTTTAAATACTGCACTTGGAAACTGAAGGTGTAAATTCCTAATGGTGAAACAAGCAAGTTGAAGTGGTTGAAGTGTTTGTGGCATAGTGGTGTCAGTATGTTTTTACCCCCAAGTGCTCTAGCCTGTTCTGCACCTGGCCAGATAATCCACACTGAGCAATTCCTGTTGCTGTCTTTCTTTAGAAAGGGATCCTGTTAGGGACTGAAATGCCTCCTCCTCCTCCTCTTCCTTCTCCTGCTCCTCCTTTTCCTTCTTCTTCTCCTCCTCCTTCCCCTCCTCCTCCTTCATTTAGACAGAGACACCTGAACAAGAGCCCAGTGTGTGTTATGATGCCCTTTCAGTGCCTCTCACTTGATTTGCCTGTCTGAAACTCTTTCCTCCCTTTTGGCTTGGCTTAGCTGCTACCCTTCATAGGTCCATCTGTGGTGGCTCACCTCGGTGTGCCCCCTCCTGCCTGTGGCCCACTTTCTTCTCTCTTTACTCTGTGTTTCCTTCATGACACGTGTCCTGTTTGTATGTACACATGTGCCTGTCTGTCTCCTTCTCTAGTGGCATGCTCCAGGCACTTGGTTTGATCCTCAGCTTCATAAAGGAAAAAAAAGAAAAGAAAAAAGAAAAAAAGAAAACAACACCCCCCCCCCAAACACACACACACACACAAACAAACAAAATAACCAAACCAATTTATCTGAGGAAGGAAGCAGCCTCAGCTAGCACTGGTGGTCACTGTGGAGAAGGAGGCAGCCTTGGGTTTAAAAATCCCCTGTATGCTCTATATTTCACCATTTAAGATTCATTCCTTTGTTTTCCAGATGCATCTCACACAGGGCTGTCATCCCCACAGGGTCAGAGAGCACACTAGTGTCCACATTTCTCAGCACAAGGGGCCATGTACTGAATGCATGAATAAGTAGTTGAAATTGCTCAAGAATTGCTCAAGGTATAATATAAAGAAATTACAAATTTAGAGTTAAACACAGGACACTAAGTTTCACCACTGTTAGTGGGAGAACATGAGAGAAACCTATTGTGTGTCTGTGTTTTCACCCAACACTGTAGGAAAGTTAACCTCTTTTAAATATTGTTATTACCATTTTGGAAATGAGGAATCAGAGGCCTAAACTGGTCAGACACCTTGGCAGGGGCCACAGAGCCACTGAAGAAAGCAACTGTTTGGATTCTGCTGCCTCCAGGCCTCTAGGCCTGCCCTCTTAACTGGATCATGATTTGGCAGTTAAACCCAGATCAGTGACCCCAGAGAAGTGAGTGGCCCTCCATCCTAAGTACCACTCTTCTGTTGCATGGATGAGTGGGGAGCTAGAGGTGCTGAGAGTGTGGGACTGTCCCCCTAGAGAGGCCCTAAAGGACTCCATAAAAGCTGCCAAGCCCAGGCTGGGTAAAGGGGCAGAAAGAGAAAGAAGGAGCCAGAAGAGGGCAGAGAGAGCACAAAGGACTGTGGGCTGCCCTGTGGCAGAGCTCTGGAGCTCCAGAGCCAGATCTCCTTAAAGGACGGGGCCCTAAGGGTAAAAGGGACATAGTAAGCCTTGCTCTGTCTGCACCATGCTTGGGGTTGGAGTCATCAGAAAAGAGCTGCAAGGAGGCAGAGCAGGAGAGCAGAAACAGAAACCCGGATGTGGGGTGGTCACCACGGCCACTGTGGTCATCATTAGCTTTTTTTTGTCACTGGTCCAAGGGAACAACTTAAAGGAAGAAAGATCAGTCCATGGCTGCTTGGCCCCGTACTCATGAGCAAACCTTCCTGGTGTCAGGAGTGTGTGTGATAGAGAACTTCATATGTCCAAGAAGCTGAAGCAAAAAGTGAGCTGCCTCCCTCTTTCGTTCTTTTATTTCATCCTGCCTAGTGCCCATGAGATGGCGCTGCCCAGAGTCAGGGTGGGTCTTTCACCCCCACCTCTAGGAATGCATTCACAGACACCCATCGAAATGCACCTCACTACTCACATGGGGACTCTAAATTCAGCCAAGCTGACAGTAAAGGCCACACTGTTGGTCATGGTAGGAAGGGAACACACACTCTCAAAGGAGATGTGCCGTGAGGAAATAACCCACAGTGGTGGGTGGCAAGGGTGGAAGAGAGGCTGTGTGTAACATTGAGCAGGCAGGCAGGCAGGAAGGTCTTCTCTGAAAAGGCAGCTTTTGAGTTAAGCCAAGTGTAAGATGTCTGTATATGGAGAGGTAAGTATATACGTTATAGTTAATATATCATATTATATATTACATACTAATATATAGCATTAACATATCGCAAATATATTACAATATTACATTTTATAATGCTATATTGTGTTACATAATGTATTTATTACAGAAAGTTCTATGGATCTTATATATATATTTCATCTACATCATATGGTATAACACTTTATAATATGTAATATAACATCTTAATTTTACTAATTGAGTTGGTATATTAATATATGATTATATCATACTACAGTGTCATAGAGATGCAGCCATGTGAAGAGATAGGGTAGAAGGCCAGGTGAGGTGGTCCATGCTTTTAAGCCAAACGCTCAGGAGGTAGAGGTAGACAGATCTCTGTGAGTCTGAGCTTGCTGGTTTGCATAGTGGATTCCAGGATAAAGAGAGAGAGAGAGAGAGAGAGAGAGAGAGAGAGAGAGAGAGAGAGAGAGAGAGAGAGAGAGAGAGAGAGAGAGGTTAACCTTGGGAAATTGTCTTGGTAAAAGTCCTGCGCTCAGCACCTACTGCAGGGCCCTGTGGCTCTGCACGGGGAGGTAGGCTTGAAACAGGTACAGGAGGACTCTACTGACCATTTTGAAAGGTTGTTTGTCTGTCCAGTTGAGCCTTGTCCAGTTGAGCCTGGATCAGGATGGGCAGGAGTAACCCACAGGGTCTGGACCAAATGACTGAGCTGATCACACTTGCTTGGTGCTGAGAGCTCCCCAGAGTAGTAGGGGCAGCTGGATGAGCTAGAACCCGTCACTGGACTAGGAGCAAGAGTGTCCCTGAGCCACAGGGACATTTCTCTGGGATCCTACCTCTACCTGCCAACATCCTGCAGGCCCATTACAAGGAACCAGCACCTAGCCTTTGTCTCCAGTCCGCTCACGTGTCTATCATTACATTGATTTGCCTGTAATTGATGTTGCTTCTCAACGGCCTGTGGGCTGACCCTGGTATCCACAGTTTACTCCAGTAAAGGTCTGCACTCCCCAATCCACAGAGTTAAAACCACCACCGCCACCGCCCAGGGACAATGACATCTTGGCTCCTATAGTGTTTATGATGCCTAAACCTAAAGAGTGTCAGCCAGGGGTTTTCAGGACAACACAGGTCCACACCACACAGCCCTGGCTGGGAGCCAGGACAGGCATCCTCTGTTCACATCACGAACAAATCATTGGCCCTTGCTATCTCCAGTTAGCCGTATTGGAAATTAGGAAAGCTGGAGCATTTATAGCCAGGCTCCGCCGGATCGGAACTGCTTATGGTAATCAAGGGGCTGCTTCCATGTGAGGCCGCAGAGTGTGTAAATAACCAATTATGGTTTTAAAAAGAAAAGCTTGTTTGGTTCTGGGAGCTGGGTTCTCCCTGGTGGAACTCACTTTTGCCTCTGTATGATATGGATGTAATTTAAAGTATCCCTGGGTGTTCTCCTCATACTATTTACTTAAGGTGTGTGTACAAGAACAAGCTGTGGAGAGGAGTAGGCGGAAAAGGCCTACGGAAGCCAGAGTGTTATTGATCATGCTCACACAGGACTGCCGTGTCAGGTCACCTTCTCTCCATTGATTGTTGATCGCTCTATAGCGCCCTTCCCCTCCTCCAGTCACAGACGCCTTAACGGTAGAGACAGATGTAATTGTCGCTCACTTGCAGGACTGTTGTGATTCCAAGCAAGGAAACTTCGAAGAAGCTGGTTACAGACACAGACACATATCCACCCTCTGCTGAGACATGCTGCAAGGATTGTTAATTCTCTCTGATGAAGCTTCAACACTGCCTGGGTGTTGAACAGGGCAGCCGGATGCAGGATTGATTTACTTGGTAGGAACATTCTCATGCGCTCTCGTCAAACTGGCCGCCTTCAATCCTCTGGGCTGGAGGGGCAGAAAATCCAACAGCCTCGCAGCACCAATGACACCTCGGGCCAGGCCAGCTACTATGGCTGTGATAGGTGTTTGTTTTATCTCTGCAACCTGGTGGGGGTGCGGGGCAGGAATAGATTTCATCCATGAGCTGCAAACACTTTAACCCTTAGATATCCCAGCAAATTCCTATGTTTGCAAAGTTGCAACTAAGTGCCCATGTGTTGACGTTTTCTTCCTCTAGTGGAAGTAGCAGGAGCATCATGCTGTATGCAAGCCTTTTCATTCTGTTTTGGTTCAAGGTACTTTGATTACAGGATAAGGTCCTGGCCATGGTGAATTTCCAGTATGTAAGGAACAGTGGTTTTCAAGGCATGAATTTCATAATTATTTCAAAATAACCCACACATTTTGTAAAAAGATCAATTTCTGGACTCAGCTCTGAAGTTTTAGATCCCACCAGGTCTACAAAAGCTTGCATTTCTCCTCCTCCTCCTTCTTCATCTTCTTCTCCTTCCTTTTTAAACTTTTTTTTAATTTGGGGTATGCACATATGAGGGTGCACATGAGAATGTCAGAGGACAATTTGCATGAGTCAGTTCCTCCTTCTACCATATGGAATCTGGAGGAGATCAAAGCTAGGTTTTTAGACTTGGCAGTAAGTGTACTTACCTGCTGAACTATCTTGCTGGCCCAGGAGTTTCCATTTCTAGTAAGCCTTGGATGTTGATATTGCTGGCCCAAGGAATCCATATTTAAGAACTAGTTTTGAGGTCCGGAGGGTCTTGCTTCATGTTAGAATCACCTTTGACTCAATTAAATGCCTGGAAGAGTTAATTGGTGAGATCTAGGGTCTAGGTATTAAGGTTTCTATTTTCAAAAGAGGCCCCCAGGGTAATTCTCATGGGCAGCTGGGTTCCAGAACACTTTCCATAGACGATACGGTAAGAATGGAAGGTGGAAGCATTTAGCCGCAAATACTAGAGCCTGATGGCTGTCAGCTAACGCTTTGTTCAGATTCAAGCCCCAGCGCTTTCCTTAATCTTCGCGCCCCTCCATGTCCCTGTCTCCAGCACAGAGAATGTCTAACTCTGAGCTTCAAGTGTGGCAATCTACATGCCTGGCAAACAGCAAGTCTGAGACACATGCTTCCGGTACTGTCCTTGGGGTGCGGAGCATGCGGGCTCGGCTCATTTTAATTTAATTGGTTGGTATGTTTCCAGCCTAATTCTCTGCCTAGGATACCAGCAGAAGTTTGCCCCGTTGCATTTTTCTGAGCACCGCCAGCGGCCTCAGGGCTGCCTTGAGGAATTCTTGCCTCCTTCCTTCTCTTTTCCATTCAAACACCGGCAGTGGGGTCTGCAGCTTTCTCCAGCAGCCCCAACTCCTTAGCAAGAATGCCCTGTTTGCAGCTGCGGAAACATTCGTCATCCAGTGTAACTAAGCAAAATCCCCCACCCTGGGACGTGTCTAATACACATGCCAGTGGTATAGTGCCAGAAAGCAAACGGTCCCCAAGAATAATTCCCAAGACAAGCTGCAGGCACGTAGAAAAAGCTGGCAGGGGCCAGAGGACTCATTTGTAAAAATGTGATTGGCAGTCGGGTTTATTCTTTTCATAACATTCTCATGTGCTGCGGTTTGTGCTGTGTGTATCTTAAAAAAAAAAAAAAGTTTGGGGCCATGGAGATGACTCAGCCAGTAGAGGCAGCACCACCAAGACTGAAGACGTGAGTTTGAGTGTCTGGACACACTTGGTGGAAAGAGGAGAAAGCTAACTCTCAGAATCTTCTGACCTCACACATTCATACAGAAAATAAATTAATCTAGTTTTTTTTTTTTTTTTAAGAAAAAGCACTGACCACTTTCAGGTGAGTGGGAAGAGGGTAAACGAAAAGGCAGGAATTTGGAAAGGGAGTCTGTAGACATGCACATATACAGGCAGGCATGAGGGTGATGTGCATGAAATTCAGGACGATCTCAGATGGTGGAGGAAGTTGGTCAGGGGCAAGGAGGGGTCCAGAATAGGAGGAAGCAGGACACATTTTTCTTGAGCCAGCTCTGGAGTAGAGATGGCAGAAGTTACAGAGGCCACTTGTTCTAGAAGCTCTTGTAGGACAGATTGGCTTGCCACTTACTGGTGTTAGCCAGGAGCCAGGGCAGGACCTCTAGGTAAACCTGGTGCATGTGCTTGCTGAATCTAACAATGAAGAACATCTGGGCCCACACAGCTCTGGCTTGAATCCTACCACCATCTGATGTTTCTCCTCTGAAAAATGGGCATAAAAAGAGTGTGGCAGCAAAAGACAGGTTTTTCACCAGGATACAAGGAGATTGTGCCTAGGTCGGTTATCATGGCAGCTACTAGATTTCATCCACTCACCTCCTGCTGGTTTGTTGAGCCCTTTGGCATGCCTGACCCTGCTCAAGAACCCAGGGACACAGAGCAGAACAGGATAGGCAAAACTTCTGCTTTGAGAGAGCCTTTAGTCTAGTACTGAGAGACTTGGTAAAGAAAGTGAAAAGCAGAAAAAGAGGGTGCCCCATATTCTGCTTATCGTCAGACTGGGACCTGTCCCAGGTGGGAGTCCACATTTCCCCAGGGCACTATCAAGAGGGACCATGGAACCTGAGATCTTCAGAATGTATCTGTGTGCATATCTGGATCAACACACGGTACAGATGAGGAGCAAACACTTTCAAAAGCCCGGTGTGTCAGAAGTGTGGTGACGGGGAAGGGCAGAAAGTAGCCAAGTGGGAACCTGGCACTGTCCAGCCTAATGGGTTCTGAGAAGGACTCAGAGGATCATCCAAAGAGAGTGGGAAACCATGATAAGGTTTCAGCAGGTATGGGCATGACTTGAATTTTTATTTTGAGACAATTCCTGAGGCTGCTGTGGAAGAATTAAGGAATGTGAACGGGAGTATGGGAAGACATCAAAGATGCTTCCGCCCTCTACAGATGGTATATGCTAGCAGCTCAGACTGCCTTTGTTTACCTCCTTGTCCAGTGCCCTTCACTGGGAGCTAGAAGCAGAGAGCACAGCAGTTACCCCAGGCTCCTAGCATCCTCCTGCCACAGTGGTGAGCTGAGAAGCAGCAGTGGGGAAGACCCTACCTGCTCACAGGGACTCAAAACCCCCATCTCTTCCCACACCACTTTCTCATGGCAGAGCGGGGTGCTTACCACCAGCTCCCTAACTAGCAAGTCAGCCGTTCCCTGGATGGACAGCCTTCCCTGGAGTCTGTATGCGACACTGTATGGGGGACTTCTGGGCCACTTCCGTTCTTGGAGGCAAACACGTCACCAACATATGTAGCAAACATGTGCTGTGCCTGGTGCCCAGATGCCTGGCCAAACTTGGGAAGCTGCTTGGAATATTACCCCCATCTTGCTGGGGCCATCTGCTTTGGATACCAAAGGAGTCTGGGCATGTGACAGGATCTTTCCCCAGCCTTCGGGCCCTTTCAGGGGCTCAGATCCATATGAAGACCATGGGCTTCTGCAGTAGAAAGGAATTAGGGAGGCATGAGGAAGAGGAAGCTCTTATGACCCCTTATGACCTAGCGGGGTGTCACAGAAGCCCCGGACAGGCTGGCAGGACTGGATGGGTCACACGAGGCTTTAGGGAGCACCATTGTAGACGCAGCCAGAGAGGTAGGCTGTTCCGGTACATGTCCTCCTCCACAGTCTCCTCTCCAAGCCCCCGCCTTGAGGACGGCACTCCCCGGTCTGTGCTTCTTCCAGCCCATCTTTGTATTCCTTCGATTTTTATAGCCGACCATTTTGTCTGAGAACTCAGTACTAAACAGGCATTATCACCGCTGTGTGAGCTGTGCACCGCAGAGGCATAAATCCCACATTAACCCAGTCCTAAAGAGCAGCTGAATGCATTTTAATAAATGTCCCCAAAGGTTTCGATGTCTAGTAGCCAAACGGAATAAAAAATGCACGCACATTACAGGGCGTTATGAACCTTTCTATCAAAAGTAATAATAAACAGACAGCTTGCTGGGCTGGGCAACTGGGTTACATTTTTAAACAGTGTATTGAGAGACAAATCAAAGCTGGGATGATTATGGGATATGATCCAGTGTGGCCCAGTGATTTCGGGGGTGGGGGGTAGGCGAGCTGCTTCGAGCAGGTAGACCTCCCTCTTGTCTCTTGTCTGATTTCAGGGGCGGGGGCGGGTAGATGAGCTGCTTCAAGCAGGTAGACCTCCCTCTTGTCTCTCGGCACATTTCCATTTTAAGCTACATGGTACCAGGAGAAAAAAGCAAATTAAGAAATCTTTGCAGTGCTGAGATATTTAATACAAGCAGCCAGATAAAGGCTAGACGCACATCATTTGTCAGCTGAATAAAAATTCAGATGAGGTATTTTCCTGATGCTGTGCCAGGCACCATTAGGGGAGCATTTTATTTTCATGTGTCAGTGACGGCATGCTGTTGGGGCCAAACTTCACAGACTACAAGGTGTTACGTGATGTCAGGCACAGCGTGGCCTTCTATCTCTGGCATCCTGTCTAGGATGCGATGACTTTGCCACCAACTTGCCTTTTTGTTCCCTATATGGAATTTCCACTCTGAAAGTCTCCAAAGTTAATTAGCCATTTTGGTTATCAACCCAAGGCAGATAAAATATCCTGCCGGTGGCCATTTTTGGTTGTGCAGATGTTTTGGTTTGGGCACATCTGCAGGCAATCACTCAGCGTTCTGGGCAGGAACGGTGTTTTATTATAGGATTAGATGTGTAATCTTGGATAAATAGTAGAAATCGGAGTACTTCAGTTGGAAGACTTGCTTTCTCTCCTGGAGAGCAGTGTAAATAGCAAAACAGAAACCATTCGCTCATCACCGGGGCAATAATCTCATGTGCCAGTCTTCTCCCTTATGGCTGGACCTCAGAGGCCCATGTAAACCCCCTGGCAAGTGGGATGCTGTGGGTGTCAAGCCAGGCATGGAGCCCAACAGCTGGGGCCTTTGCTGAGTTCTAGCAGCATCGACTCACATGCCTTCCTCACCCCCTCACTCTTGCTGTGTTGGAAGAAGTGGCTGCTATTTAGTTTCAGAGCACTAGGGAATCTGGATTGTGCCTCGGTGCCTCCTCGGGAGGGTGGTTCTCACCATCCCCAGCCAAAAGGCTTTCTCACAAAGTCTGAGGAATTTGCAAGGTGGAGGCAGTGTGGTGGCCCCAGCCCATGCCTAGCCTTTTCTCCAGTTCTCTAATACGCAGAGCTATGGTGTTCCGTTTTGTTTTACATCTCCAAAACAGATGTACCGAACCCCTGAAAACTGATCTATGGTAATGCACTTAATTTTAATCTCCGATGTTAAAAGTAAAAACTGATCACTTAAAGCAGAAACATGTGTCCTTTCACCAGAAGTTGGCAGGGGCAGCAGTGTGCCCCATGCCAATGAACTGCTCCAGCTCTTTGCTGGCCTCCTCTGCCTGTGCGCTCCTTCCCTTCGCCCCTCCCTCTCTGCTCTGGGAGCTCCGCCTTGGGATTCCTCAGCAGCCTCATTGTTCCCCGTCTTGGCTCTTCCCAAGATGGCATAGTGCTCCGCACTGCTCTGTGAAGCTCACACCCAATGTGGCTTGGGAAGTTGGAAACACATATATTTCAGGCTACGGGGGTAGCTTAGTTGGCAAAATGTTTGCCTATTAAGTACCAGGCCCTGGGTTCAACTCCCTGCATGCTACAAAAACCCAACAAAACAGCTGTGATTATACGAGTTCATAGGTGGAGGCAAGAGGACCAGAAGTTCAAAGGCACCTAATGCTTCATGAGATCTTGTCTCAAAACAAATGAATAAATAAAGTCATAGCTCTGTGGGGAACCACTGTAAAGTCAGTGAAGTGTGAACATGAGAGCTCCCTAACCAAGACCTGACATATCAGACCAGGCTCTGCCAATGATATGGCCTTTGAATGCATGGGTAAGGACTTGGGTAAACCTCTGAATTTTGACTGTGGTAGAGCTAAGGAACCCAGGGTCTCTCACATGCTAGCCACATGCTCTACCACTGAGCAGCATCTCATGCCTGTGAATTTTCATGTTAAAAGATGGATACAGCCTCTTGTAGAAAGGAAAGGTATACTCAGAGCCCAGCATGGCTGTGGCAATCAGGAAGACAGACATGAAGAAGCAATGGCAACACCAAGGTATCTCACCCAGGCTGAGCCTCATGTCCTGTTCAGTGTTTGCTCCTTTCTATCTGCAGTTGACATGGCTTCTATATTTTCCTTGGATCCCACATGCCTCATCTTGGCCTTCAGTGGAGAGAGTGTTTTTCTTTTCAATGTGAAACCCATCTAAGGAGGCTTCTAGAGGCCACTCTGGGCAAAAAACCTCCCTGTCCTGAATGTCGGATCCAGTAGAGAGAAATCAGCCCAAGAGTGGGTTTCGAACAGGCTCTCAGGGGATGTTCATATAAGTTGTCCCGGGATCACAAAGCCAGGAGCAGTGGCAAGACTTAGGTGTCTCTCATCCACTTTGGCTTGGATGGCAAAATGGAGCTGTGTTCTCAAGGAGACTTTAGAAATGAGGGCAGAAAAAGCCTCCTACTGCTCTGGCTGCTCTGGAGACACACTGGTCTTGGCAGGCCTGCCTCTCACTGTTGTGTGGTCCTGAGCAAGTCATGTGAGCCTTTGAGCCCAGGTTTCCTCACCTGGAAAATTGCAGCTATCCTGAGAAGCTACCATCAAGAAGGGCGAGCCAAAACATCAGGCAGAGTGTGTGGCTGCCAGCATCAGCTAGCCCTACCTGCTCCCCTCATGGGGTCATTTTTTTCTTATTATTGATTAAAAAACAAAACAAAACAAAACAAAACAGGATCTTAGGAGGTGGTCTAGATTGTCCTTGAACTAATGGTCCTCCTGAGACTCTGTCTCTTTAGTGCTGGAAGTATGTGATCCCCACGCACCGTGTGCTATTTTTAATGTCTATGTACCCAGGACACAGAAAACCAGATTGCCTTAAGAACCATCTATTTCTCTTAAAAAAACAAAACCAGTCAGCGGACTATACTAGTAGCCCCCACCTGGGGGTGATACTGCCCTTTGAGGCAACTGAGAAGTTCTAATGTTAACCCGGGCAACCTGCTAGCCTCTAGAGTGTCAAAAGACTATAGCTTAGAGGTAGGACCCGAAGAACCTGGGCTTTGGGCCCTGCACTGTGTCTCAAATTCTGCCTGTATCTTGGGGTCTTCTGGCCTGATCGGTGCACACTGGGAACAGGCCCCAAGGAGTCTCTGTTTATGCCTGGTAGAAGAGAGTGGCCAGGAGGCATCTGGGGTCTGCAAGATGATATAAAAAAATGGAAATATCCTAGAAAACAGGCCCATGGCTACCAGGCAACAGGATGCAGCAGACTCAGACTGCATGGCCTCCTGTGCCTCAGTTTCCTTGTCTCACTGATGCAAGGGCTGAATTGAATGTGCTGATCATGAGTTTAGATGGCCTGGACCAGGCAGGTTACTCCATCACTGCATCCTAGCATCACTGCACGCCATGAGATCCTACTATCACCTGCAGCTACTGAGGACAAGGAGAGGGAAATCCCTTGCCTCCCCAGTTACAAACTTAAAGGGGCATCAAAACAAACAAACAAACAAACAAACAAACAAACCAGTAATTGAAACGTCACTGGAATTTTTAAAAAATCAAAGTGAATATGAAAACTTCATATTCAACAAATTAGCAAAACTTTAAAGACGCTATCCTTTCATGTACTTGCAGGACTGAATACCATTCATATAGTCCTAACCCTGGTCCATATCTCTCCCATTTCACAGATAGAGAAACTGAGGATCTAAAGGCAACTGTTCCTCCAGCCTATGCTTCTGGACCTTCTGATAGGGGCTGTGGTGAGGAGGGAGGCTGCTGTTTTCTGACCCGAGAACTCTTCTGTGGACCTCTGGGTATCCCTCTCCCAGCAGGTGGGACAGGAAGAAGACAGTTACCAGCAACGAGGCAAGTCAGGCGGCTGTCTCCGTGTCTTTGTTACTATTTAACATGCATTCAGAACCCGCAGTGCACTTTGAAATTGAACCGTACCAGGAAGCGTCCTGGTGAACTTAGCTCTGTGGTCCATGGGGCACCTGGCTATGCTTCACAGAGAACCCAAGGAAAGCAAAGACAAGAGCATTGTCGATGGCCCCAGCTGGGGGAAGAGGGGAGAATTGGACACCGGCAAAGAGCATTAGGGGACTTGAACAAGATTGCCAGGGCAGAAGGAGAAAGCAGTTCCAAGGAGCATTCTTGCTCTTTGTAAATGATTTCGCAAACAACAGACCTCCATCATTTTTTCACAGACAGATGCCATGATCTCCATTCTGTTATTGACACAACTTGACCACAGAAAAGGTCGAGGGTGTGCTTAAGGCCACATGGGCAGTGCTCTTGTGGGTGCTAGAGAATAGGACCCAGATCCTGTTTCTCTTTCTGCTTCTTTCTAATGCCTCAATTTCATCTGCTGCGTAGGCTGTTCACCTCAGCACATAGTATCTCGGTTAAACTCCTCCACACAGCCCAAGCTCATTACATCTCTGAATTGGATGGAAGCCATGGTCTCTCACTCCAAATCCATGGACCATGAATGTTCTCAGGGTCCCCTTCTTCTGTAGGTGCCCTCCAAAACAGCCTTTTGGACTCTGCACTTATCAGTTACAGTTCGTTGGCTCTCAGGTTCTTTCTGGGTATCAGTGTTTCAGAGGTAGAAATGGCCTCTGATCAGGACTCCTTGTATCCTTGCCTTGCAAAATGGGACATCACTGTTCCTCCCATCAGTTGGCAGAATGTTACCTTCCTGATTTTGAGCTGGCTTTGATGCTACGTTAACCCATAGAACATGGTAGACTTGAGACTGGATTCAGTAACTCAAGTGTCTGCCCGTGTGAGGAACAACAAAAGCAATGATGAAAATTGTGATATATCCACACGGTGGGGAATTATCTTAAAAAAGAAGCACTGCACTTCTTAAAAAAGAAGCCATACACGAGTCTGGAGAGCATTGTTAAGGGAAATGAGCCCATCGTACAAAGACACTGATGATGGTAGCTCCGTGAGCTGCTTCCATAAGAAATCCACAAAGAGAAATGAGAAGAGCAATTGCCAAGGGCTGAAGGTAGGAGAGAATCGGCATTCTATGGGAATAGAGGTTCAATTTGGAAAGCTTGACAAGTTCTGGATTGTGGACACGTACTTAACACACTCAATTATGCACTTCAGATGGTTCAAACAACCAGTTCATACCATGACATGTTATCGGATTGTTTATGTCATATTCTTATGTATTTTACCACAAAATTTTTTTTAAATGAATGTGAGTGACTTTGCAAGGGAGACCTTAAGAGAACTGAGGCCCTACTATGGCCCTTTAGGACGACTGCCCCAAGACCAGCAGGCCAGAAGAGACTTTTAGAGGGTGAGCAGCTGCAAAGAGGGGCCTTAGGACCCAGCCAGCAGCAGAATTTCTGACACCTCCTGTCCTAGAGGCCCTTTGCTGTTACTTCAGATGCATGACCAAGTCCAAAGAGATGCAGGGCAGAACCACCAAGCAGTCCACAGGACTATGAGGAAGGACAGAGCGTTGCTGTTTTATGCCAGGCCACATGGCTTTTCTTGTAGTTTCCCAAATGCCTTCTCTACCTCTCTGCCCTGCTGCCCGTCAGGATGAATGTGCGTCACATTGCGGCATTGCTCTTTGTATTCTGTTCCTTCTATAATCTTCCTCAGACAGCACCATCAGCATGACACCAAGAGTTCAAACACATGAGTTTATGGGGACATTGCATACCACTGCACAGTTTTCTATTGGGTGTGACTTTTATCTTTGTAAACGGTGTGAGTGTGTGTGTGAACGTTTATGAATATGTACGTGTGTGCATATAGAGGCCAGAAGTCAACCTCAAGCGTTCACCTTGTTTTTTTGAGACAGAGTTTCTTAGTGACTGGAGCTCACCAGTGAGACTAGGTTGGCTGGCCAGGGAGCCCCAGAGAGCTACCCTTCTCAGCTCCCCAGCATGTGTCCATAACACTCGGGTTTTGTTTTTGTTTGTTTGTTTGTTTTGTTTTTAACAAGGGTTCTGGTGACAAGAGTCAGGCTCTTCCAAACAAGCCAACTTTATCTCAAGCCCGACTTTTTTTAATCTTTTAAACACAAAGCAGTACCATTTCTTTCATTGTCTTAGGTCACCTAGAAGTCTCTTCCCTACCAAACTACATTGATTCTTTAAGGATCAGACCATAAGCCCAGAGATAGCCAAGGCCTGACATTACCCTAAAGGCTTCTACCAGCACCGCCAGGCTCTTCAACATTCTTTCTCCTGTCTCTATTAACTAGAAAGCGGTTTCTGGTTAAGGTGGGGACTGGCCTTCTAGAAAACTCCATCTCTTCTTTTTCCAAGCTCATAAACTGTCACAAAACTGGCTGGGTTTGTTTCGACTTGACACAAACTAGAGTCATTTGGGGAGAAGGAACCTTGGTTGAGAAAAAAAGCCCCACCAGTTTGGCCTGTGGCAAGCCTTTGGCACTTTTTCTTGGTTGGTGATTGATGTGGGAAGGTCTAGCTCACTGTGTGTGGTGCTACGCCTGGGCTAGCGGTCCTGACATAAGAAAGCGGGCTGATCAAGCCACTGAGAGCTACTCAGTAAGCAGCCCTACTCTAAGGCCTCTCTATCGGTCCCTAAGTTTCTTCCCTGACTTTCCTGAGTAATGGACTGTGGCCTGGAAATTGTAAGCTGAAATAAATAAACCCCAACCCTCTCTAAGTTGCTTTTGGTTGTGGTACAGCAATAGAAACCCAAATTAAGGCGGTAACTCTATTAGAAGTTTTCTTAGCTGGTTAAATTATTGGTTCAGGTAGCTGGGAGCGGTGGTGCATATCTGTAATCCCAGCACTTGGGAAGGAAGAGGCATGTGGATCTCTTTGAGTTCAAGGCCAGCCTGGTCTACAAAGTGAGCCCAGGACAGCCAGGGCTACACAGAGAAATCGTGTCTTGAAAAACCAAAATGAATAAATAAATAGAAAGAAAGAAAAGAAAAGAAAAATTGGTTCGGTTCAGGTCAACAAAACATAGGATCTCATAAACCGATGATGGGGAAAATAAGGGCACACTTTTTCTGAAGCAATTTGACAATCTTAGCCAAAAATAATAAAAATACATTTGTCTTGTGGCCCTGCATTTCATCCTTAAGAAGTTGTCATAAGTAAGAATTGTGGATATGAGCTAAACAGATGCAAATCTGTGAATAATACAGATATCCCCAAAGAAGAGATTAGTTGATAAAGATAGAGCTGTAAAGAGGAATGTTACATAGTCATTAGAGATACATTGGAAAAGTTTATTCAGTACTGGAAAGAGATGGTCCACATGACTCATCCACATCACCAGATGGCTCAGTGTGCTTTCATTCTTGTGGAAGAGCTGTTCTTACACAAAAAAGTCATACATCTGGTAGATTATACGGCCAGCATGCAGATGGTCGCATACCAGATGTTAAGAATGGTTATCTCTTGGAATGGAGCTAAGGCTGATTTTTCTTTTCTTTTTAAAGTTTTTTCAGCTGGACCATCATGCTCAAGTACTCTATGTTTTATACTTATCATTTTGGGATTAGATGGAAAAAAATAGGAAAGGTAGTGATGATTCAATTAAAACCTGTTTAATGAAATGTTTTTAATCATAGAGAAATTGGGCAAGTATTGTTGCTATCATTTTGCGTGTGTGTGTGTGTGTGTGTGTCTCAGCGAATGGAGTTCAAGGTTTCATGAATGGTTCTACCACTCAGCCATCAAATTTTTAAATACATGATTTGGAGGCAGCATTGGATCTGGGCATCCAAGGACCCTCTGATGGCAGAGACATTTCAGGCTAGGGCCAAGCAGGTGTCACTTAGAGACATCTGTCCCCAGCTTCCTGTAGATCTTAGTTCAAGAAGTCCCACTGAGGAAGCTAAATTGATGTTTCCTTTGGATACCTGAGCAGCTGTTTGGCACCATGGCTGCATAGGACCTGGTTTCACCTTCACCACTCATAGGCTTTGAGCATCTCAGCTGTTTCCAGACAGTCAGTCACTTTACTAGGACTGGCTCATCCACCCTCTAGAGCATCCTGGGACTTGTGAGCCCCATGATTGATGCTTAGCTAGGAGTAATTTAAAATACTCAGGATCCAGGCTTGCTTTCTAGATTAGCTAATGGTGAAACCCTTCCCGTCCTCACTGGGACCACCTTACCTGAACCTCACCAGTCTCCTGAGGATACTCTCATGTAGCCTTATTCTGTATCTGGGTCTCTATCAGAGGCTGACATCTCAGAGAGCTTCTAAGGGCCATGGTGCAGAAGACAGCCTGTCTGAGCACCACCTGGAGAGGCCAGGAGCAAAGAGAAATGCCCGGAGCTCCGACCATCCGGCCTCCTGTTCTTGCCATTTCCCTAACATATGCTAACATATGCTCTCCTCAAGAACTTCAAACACATGCTTTTTTTTTCCAGCAATGAAAATAGGCCCATGCATCCAATTCAACTCTCTGCTTCAGACTCTTCCTCTAATGCCATTACCTCATGTACAGAGGGAAATGTAAATCTAAAATATGCTGGTGATTATAACCTTTCTTCCTGACAGACATTGTAATATAAATGCACATAAATTGAATTTCTTCTTTAAAGAAATTTGAATACCTTTGGAGCATTTTAGCAAATCATCCCCAGCCCTTGTGGCACCACATCAGTGATCTGCGGAAAGCGATCTGTCTGTAGCATGACTTCTTCGATAGAAGGATGGAGTGCTGCTGGGACATGCCAAGAAAAATAGGACGTACTTTATTGATATTCAAAATTTATTTTATTAAACTTTCACAAAAGACAGAAGCACAGGGAGCTGCCGGCTACCAGGGATGCAGCCTCGGATATTAACTCTCCGTGTCCTGCCATGGCATCTGCCTGCCAGGGTGAGCTGGGGAGAAAGAAGAGAGACCACAGGCTGCACTCGGGACCTGCTTTGGCTCCATGGCTGTGCTGCTGGCCTGGGCAATTACTGTGAGCAGCGGTTTTGTGTAGGGTGCTGCGGGAGACCATATCAACTGAAGAGTTGTCGGGTTCAGCTGGCTCTGGGTGGCAGGGATGGAATCTTTGGAGCTTCCTAGCCTGCACATGTGGGGTTTATGGGCATGAGTTGGCTAAGGTCTTGCCTCATGGTTCTCAGGAGAAATAAACCAACAGAGAATTGCCTGGCCGGGAGATGGCCGACAGTAGACCACACAAATGCTAGGAACTCTATCATCTTATAATGGGGCCAGGTAGGACGACACACGCTGATCACCCTGGCCGTGGGGAGGCTAAGGCAGGAAGATGGAGAGGTGGAAACCAAATCCTGCCTCCTCAAACAGAACCCTCCCCTCTCAAAAAGAAAACAATTAAAATAAATAAATGATGGTTTCCACTGGTCATACCTTTTCTATGTTCAGATCTGTTCCAATACACAAATGCTTACTGTTGGGTTCCAGTTGTTCATGGCACTTAGCACAGTAACAGGCTGGACAGAGTTGAGTCTTGGAACAGCAGGCCTTCCCATGTGTCTGTATGTGACCATCTACATTTGTGTAAGCTCATGCTGTGATGTTTGCGTAATAACGAAATTGCCCAACAATGCGTTTGTCAGAGCATACTCTGGTCACTGAGGCCTGCATGGTCACACATATGCCCATTCACTCCTTATAGTCTCTTCACTACCGCTCCAATATAAAGAAACTATCATAGGTTATTGGTTCACGTCATTGTGGAGGCTAAGTCCCAGCGTCAACTGGTGCAAGATGGAAACTCAGGAGGTCTGGTGGTGTGGCTCAAAGATCTGGTAAGAGGCATGCTAAATAAAGGTCAGAAGAGCCTCAAGTTCCCACCAGGCAGCCAGGCAGAGGATGAACTCAACCTCCTCTCCTCGTCCCACGTGCCCATCCACACTGAGCATGCTGTCTGCTTTAGGTGGTCCTCAAAGGACAATGCTACCTCTCTCTGGACACACCTTCACAGAGAGTGTCCTACCAGCCATCTGGGCATTGTCACCTCTGGAGTGTCTCTCCCTTAGGGCCACTGGTCTTCCACAGTGAGAGTCTTTGCAGCTTTTCCTAGATCTGCTTCTAAAGCAAAACCCACCAGGGTTGGGTAAGGGTGGACTGCTACATACAGCAGATCTGTGGAGGGGTGGTGATGGCGTAATGCAGAGTGGGGTCTCCTAGCACAAAGTGCCCTGTGAGAATCCTGGCCCTGTCACCTGGAGCTTTGGGTGAAAAGGAGTTCACCCGCCTGTGCCTCCTTGCTCAGCAGTCAGGTGAGGATGCTACAAGCGCTGAGCCATTGGTGTCTATGGTGGTCAGCCAGTGAGGTGCTGTTTCACACAGCTCATGCTCATGGGGTCGTGGGAGAGACTAGCATCTAGAACATGTTACAATGTTGGGCATGCTTTCTATCTGCCATGTTTTCTCACATGCCAGTCTCTGGCCAGATGAAGAGTCAGCCCCTTGGAGGGCAAGTTTCCTGCGGATTACCTAGATTCACAGGGGAGGAGAGAGGGCAAAGATGACCTGCCTGTGCCCATTCAATGCCTACATCCTTGCCTGCATTTGACTTTGGCCCTACCACAGAAGCTATCTGTGCTACTCCACACTGTGAGCTTCTTGAGTGAAATGCATTCATTCAGGCATTCATTTGTCCAAAGCCCAAAACAAGTGCCCCAGAGCCTCAGTTACCATATTAGACAATGTTTACAAAAATGAGAACTAGTGTCTGTGATGGCTAGTGCCAACTGTCTAGAATCATCTTGGAGAAAGGGCTTCTGGGTATGCCTGGGGTGGGGTATCTTGATTATACTAATTGATGTGGTAAAACCCATTCTATTTGTTGATGGGACCATTTCCTGGTCAGGGCATTCTGGACAGTATAAAATGGAGAAGGTGAGCCGGACACTAGTTTGCATTCATTGTTCCTTTTCTGAGTGCGAATACAATGTGACCATCTGCTTCAAGCTTCTGCCGCCTTGGTGGACTGTACCCTTTAACTGTGCACTAGAATAATCCCTTTCTCCCTTAAGTTGCTTTTGTCAGGGTATTTGATAATAGCAACAGGAAAAAGAACCACAAGAATGCCCAGATCCCTGATGACCAGAACAATGGCGGCACCCAACAGGGGGCAGAGAAGAGCAGTGCAGGGTGGAAACCTGCTGCCTAGGGTGGGGACAGCTAGCAGGGAGAAGCGTGCCTCAACTACTCTTTTCCTCTAAGGCCATTCATTAACGTCACCTCTTTGCCATCTGTCCTTACAGCTGGGACTTGGTCTTATTTTTCACAAATTTTGATGGTTTATTTTTGTTTGAAAAACTATGAACCATCTGATATGCCGAGAAGCAGAGCAACTGCAGGCCGTGGTCTGCTCCTCTGAAGGTACTTGTTGCAATCACCTGAACTGATTCTTGGGCATCAGTCTCAATGGTGTTCTCTGTCCTGAAGGCTCCAATGCCAGGAGCTTGTGAGAGGTACGTGGGCTCTCCAGAGAAAACCCTCACAAAAGCCAAAAAAAATGACAGCCTCTTCCTTCACCCCCATTCCTTTAAGTACTGAAAAGTGAGTGAGTAGGCAGTGCTTCTCAGAACACATCTAGTCCCTCTCCAGGCCACTTGGTTCCATTTCTTATGCAACACAGGAAAGGATATCTGTAGATCTAGGGCAGCACTCAATGTCACCCAGTTAGCACTTGCAGCCACTTGGGCGGTTTACACAGCCCTTAACTTCAGCAAGGCAGGGGCATTCCGGAAGGATCGCTTAGAGTCACCAGGTCTCAGAAGGCAGAGCAACTTGTAGAAGGCAAGTGTGGACTTGAAAGTAAAGTCAGAAGACTACAGGAAGAATTCAGTTTCCAGAATGTTCCAGTCACGCAGCTCGGTATAAGGCAAATAACTGGCTTTAAGCCTCAGTTTCCTCCTCTGTCAAATGTGCTTCTGGGGGCAGAAATGGTCTGTGAAGCAGGAGGCTCAGTGCTGCCTGGGGTATGTTAAGTGCTTCCTAAATGCCAGCTGCTGCCAAGAAGTCACAGAGCAATGGGAGAATCACGCTCTTCAGTTGCAAACAAGGTCAAGAATGAAAAGTCTATCGGAGAAAGCTGGCATCTAGTCCCAGCTCTGTGACTTTCTCCTCTCTGGGACTCAGATTTCTTATTTGTGAGATGTAGGCATGGGTCTGAAAGCAGCATGGTTTGTATTCAACTGACTGGGGAAGGGGAGAAGAGTCTGGGCCCATGGGTGTTTAAGAAAGCTTGACAGAAACGCTCACGTCAGTTGAGAAGTTCTATGCAATCTTTGCTTCTAGGTCTCTGACCTTGAAACCACCCTGAGAGGAACTAGACTCTCTTCTATGTGCTCCATGGCATTTCTGGTCCTATGAGGTGCTTTTGGGGTGGAAAAGTGCTCCACTGGGCCTTGGCTGGACCAGGAGATCTCTCGGAAGTGGCAGGATGGTAGCCTTTAAGGGAAGGGAGACCTGGGAAATGTCTATAGCCTTCAGCTCAAGGTCAGGGGTGGAGAGAGATTATTACTAAGGATGAGAGAATGACCTCGAAGTGCTCAGGAGTGTGGGAGGAACAGAACCAGGGAGGGTCCCTGGAAACCTCAATGGGAGGTCCTTCTGCTGGTCTTAGGTCCCCTCTTCCCTGCTGTGAAATGCAGGGATCATGAGGGTATCTGAGAGATAGTTGGTGCTAAGGTTCTGGGGTGCCTTGCAAACTTAGGAAATGGAGGAGGCCACATGGATGAGTCACTATGGGGGGAAGAGAGGAGGGGAGAACAAACTTTTAGGTGGGTTTGTGGGTAGCATGCAGGGCCTTGTACTGAACACACACATACACACATTCACATGTGTGTGTGAAAGAGAGATTTCTTTTTTCCAAGCGTTCAATCCAGTGGTTCTACTGAAAGTATTTACTGAATTATGCAACTATCACTCTGAATCCTTCTTTATTATTTTTTTAAAGGAATTTATTTTGGAAGTGTTTTATGTGAGTGTTTTGCCTGCTTATATGTCTGTACACCAAGTGTGTGCCTGGTACCTGCATTGGTCAGAGGGGGCCATCAGATCTCCTAGTTTTTAGGGGTGTCTGTGAGCTGCCATGTGGGTGCTGTGACCTGAAGATGGATCCTTTGGAAGGGCAGCCATTGCTCTTAGCCATTGAACCATCTCTCCAGCCCCATCCCAAATTCTCCTTAGATCATTGTCATCACCCCAATGGCATCCCTCAGGCACATTTGCTGTTGCCTCCCCACCAGCTACCACACCACTGTCTCCCATGGCCCCCTATGGCCTCCCATCTTTGGGATATTTCCACTCACTGTCTCTCCTGTCTGGCTTCTGAGGCGGAGGTGGGGAAGCCTAGCATTTTGAGACCTGTCTGTGCTGAAGCATACACTAGGAGTTCATTTCTCTTCACAGCTGAACACTGCTCCAGTTGGGATCCACTCTTAACAGTGACAGCACTCAGGAAAGGGTCTGGTGCCTGTGAGAGGTGCGCCCCAACAGGCCCTGAAGCTTTCAGCTTCTCAAGGACTTCCATGGCCCCGTGAGTGTGGGTTCAGGCTCCACTACCAGTCTGCAGGGACCATGGGTCTTCTTTCTTTCCTGAACTTTAGCTCATTTCATTTCTTTTATTTTTTATTAATTAATTTCTTAATTTAGTAAATTTACCTGACAAAAATCAGTCCCATCAGCCCTTGCTACCCATACAGTGAGCCACAGTAAGCGCGTTTGCGTTGCTGTCCAACTGACCGTGGCCGTTTACTGAAAGTCCTTCTCCCTCAGAATAGGGACTATAAACTGAGCATAAATTCCCCATGCTGCTTTCCCAGCCTCTGGCAAGCACTGAGCTACAGCTTCTAAGAACCTCACTGCTCTAGGGGCCTCACACTCAGAGATCTGATCAGTGTTTGTCTCTCTGTGTCTGTCTCTCTAACATAATGTCTGCAAGGCTCATCTGTAGCATGGCACGTGTCAGGCTTCCTTTCCTTTTTCAGGGCAGAACACTCTTCCACTGTAAGGGAATACCCCATGCTGATTACCTATTTATTACTGATGGACATTTGAGTTGACTCCACCTTTTGACTATGGTAAAAATTCAAAGTGCTGAGGTATTAGTGCCAACAGGGTTGTTACTACTGATCGTGCTCTGTAGCCAAAAGAAGTTTCATAAGACTTTAAGTTCAAAGAGAAGGCAAACATCCCTCCTTCCCTCTCTCCATTCTCTTTTAACATAAACCCAATCTCAGTTTTATTTTAAAGCATTTTTCTTTGTACTTTTAAGAGACAAGGCTTAAATACATTGTCCAGGTTGACCTTGAACTTGCAACCCTCTTGCCTAGACCTAGATCTGCTGAGACAACAGCATGCTATACTATCTCTGGAATTGGTGTGTGTGTGTGTGTGTGTGTGTGTGTGTGTGTGTGTGTGTGTGTGTGTTTTGCTAGTGATCAAACCCTGGGCCTCACATGTGTTAGAGAATTGTTTACTACCGCCTAGCACCTACAGCCCTACCTCTGATTTTTTTTTTTAATGTAGAAAACAGTGAAGAAAAGACACCATCCATCCCCAACCACTTAAATGAGTTTCCATTTCCTTCCCCTTCAGAGAATTAAACAACCTTTCAGATGGGAAGAACCTGGGCCCAGGGCTGGCAAGTGTCGAAAGAGCTTTCTGGAAGCTTCTTTCCTTAGTTATTCTGATGGAAAACCCTGGGAGACTGGCTCCGCCAAGGAAGGGTGAATATTTGGCTGAGGCACAGTGAGAGAGGAGTGACAGAAAGGAAATATCGTTTCCTTAACTAGTAGGTATTGATATCCCGTTTAATTTAATTTTGGCTTTCTGTGCTGGTGAGCGCTTTCCCTCCTAACATACAGTGTCAGCTTGGCAGGGGGCTTCTGACAGTATCAAAAGAGGATTTAGCTCTGAACCCTTGCCATGAAAGTGTCTCTGTCTGCACACAGAAGAGAGCATTGTGTCCTGTGAAGACGGTAATTGAGTGAACGGGGCCCGGCACCTGGGCCTGCCGTGGAGGACTGATAAGGACATAAAGACAGGCATAAAGGGCCTGCTTGCCAGAGGCAGAACCACTGGGGGAGGCAGCCCAGTCATCCCTGTGGAGGGCTCGAGCAGAGAGCTGGGCCCGGCCCCTGCAGTGATGCAGAACGAGGGTCCTGGACCGATGGAGGCCTGAGCATTCTGCACTTCCACAGTGGACAGGCACTTTGGGAAGATAAGCAGGCGGTGGTGGGTGGGTGGTTCTGGCCCTGGCTGGCTGCTGAGCGAGCCCTCCTTTCTTGATAAGCACACGGTGTTGTGTGGCTGGTTTTGCAGCACACAGCCTGAGTTCTCTGGACTTGCATATGTTCAGCCTTGCCACTGGATGTGGGGCTGGATCCATGAGTCCTGTGGTGAATTTCTCTAGTGGTTCTGTATGCATCTGACTGCCCTTGCTCAGGTCTTAAAGCACAAACAGGTTTTCTTGGTCCTCTGAGAACACTGGGCTCACGTGGGAAGAGCTCATCACTTCTTTCAGGAGAAGAAACCCTTTCTAATACTACATCTGTAATAATTAGAAGACCAATGACAACAAGGTTAACATCCACCAGTCCCACCCATCCATCTCCCCAACTGCTCATCCATCCATCCTTCCATCCTTCCATCTACTTACTTACTAATTTACCCCCTCATCCATGCCTTCATTCATCAGATCTATCCTCTCAGTCATAAATCTATTCCCATCTGTCCACTCAGCCACCTGTCTATTTCTATTGACCAATCTACCCATCCACCCACTCCGATCCCTCTATCCACCCATCCTATTTTGGGGAGTATGTTATTTTTAAAACAGACCCTAATGGTAAAGACTGTGGACAAGCAGCTGAAGCCTAAATCCCTGTTGCTGTACCATCCTGCCCCAGTCAGTGTTGCAAGGTCTGAACAGGTAAAGTCCACACTGGACTCCCAGCTCAGACTCCAGTGGCAAAACAGAATACACATTTAATCCTTAGCAGTTATCCTAAGTTGTGTTCCTAGCTGATAGGCAGCTTTCCCCGGGCACCCAGCCTCCTTCAATCTGAGAAGTCCTTGCTTACATGCAGGAAGCGAGAAATCAGAATTAGGTGTGTGAGACCTGGAAGTAGTGTTCATCACATCTGCTCATATCCCACCACTGGGTCTCAGGCAGGTGACTCAACTTCATGGTGGCCTGGTGCTCAGAAAGGAGAAGAAAGCTATGGACACAAGGAGGGTGGGGTGGTGCCAGTCGTTTCTGCTGCTGGGCATGCAGGTGGGTTTTTTGTTACAAAGTAATGGTAAAATGTTGGGGAAAAAAAAGTTGTAAGCTTCCTAATATGCTCTATTCCAAAAGCAAGAAGTTAAAAAGTTAGGTGTGTCCTACATCACTTGACTCACCAAAAGGGGGGTGGTCTTCAAGTGTGCAAATATCCAGGGCACCAGAGTGGGTATAGTCGGGAGAAGATAAATAGGACCTGAATACTGTCCCATAGTGGATGTAGGGTGTCCTGATGTCTTTGAAATGTGTGGTCTTGGGATGACATGAGAAGGGAATAGTCCCCGAGTCTCTAGAAAACAAACACGTGGGAGAGCATCTTCCTTTATGTGGACTCATGATGGGCAAGTTTCCAGCTAGGCTCTTCTAGAAACACATACATTTCAGAGATCTCCTCACCATCACTCTCATCATGACCACATCACACACTGTGGTGACTTTCACGTGATTACCTTATTTTCCTCTTCCAGCAGCCTGATAAGGCTAGTCCAGTGAGTACCCAGGTCCTGGTGCAGTGGTCCTCACACCCAGGGCAGGAGATTGTCCTTAGGGTGCTTTTTATGTTCACAGTAAGTCTCTTTTGTCATCATAAAATGGAGAGGCTGGCTAACCTGCCTCTGTTGCAGCCTTCTGGAGGGAAACACCTTCGAATGGGTTTGGAAACATCATTCTAGATAGATGACGTCACAGCTCTGCAGAATCACTGCTTCTAAGTGCCAGCATTTGTTGGCCTTTGATGTCCCACTCTCTCTTTTTTTTTTTTAAAGTGAGGTCAAGTGACTTATTCAGCAAATTGAGATCTTATGACAGACTGTGGCATTTTAGTGCCATCCTGCCTTTGCAATAGGGACCACAGGAGGCAGGGACGAGCTGGGAAGGGCAGCACCTTCCCTTGGCCCTTGCATCCTGCCCAGCTGTATGTGGCTTCTCCAGCCCCTTCTCTCCAGATGTTGCAGGCCTGTGAAGCTGTCACCATGTATAGGAAGCCATCAGATCCCAGCTCCAGGGGTTGCCTCTTGCTGTGAGTTTCCTTAACCTTCTTCAGCTTCAGTGCAGGGAATTCTACAGCGTCAAATGCATAGGCACTGTGCTCTGCCTTGCACCTGGGGCTGACTGCAGACTGGCAAGCATGAGCAGCTGGGCAGAGACAGTGGTTCCGAGGAGAGCGCCTCTCCTCTATTGACAATTCACCTGCTTAGGTGGGACAGACACATCCTTGTGGAAGGAGGTGGCAGAGCTCAAGTAGAGCGGTGGGTGGTTGGGTGGTGGGAACGTTTGCTTTCTAGAGTTCCTGGGACTGTTTTTCTTGAAGTCTATCTGGTTCTTTCTGAGTCCTCTGGAAGTAGTTAGAAGAAACAGCTGGTTGTTTGAGGGGAAACGTCTAGTGTGTTTAACGTCTTTGTAAAGTTAGCACATGCTTAGAGAAATGAGTGATTAGGACTGATTCTCCCCACACTGGCTTGATTTCCCCCCATCCTGAAGCTTCCAAATGTTTATAGGGTCAGTTAACAAGCCAGAGGTCAACAATAGCAGCTGCTATTGAAATACAAGCATCTGGAACTTCGGAATCTGATTACTGAAGATGCAGAGAGCCACTTGCAAAACATACAGACAGCCCATGCCTTACTCTGATGCAGCCCCATCTTGCAAAAGTTTCTAGTATTAGGTCACAGCCTGGCCAAAGTCGAAGGAAAACTCCTATGAGGCTTTTTACACCCCCCCTCTTTGTTTCAAATCTATTAGACGGAGCACCACCCACCATGGGTTGGGC
The DNA here is from genome assembly GCA_028658305.1 of Pachyuromys duprasi. Classification (NCBI taxonomy): domain Eukaryota; kingdom Metazoa; phylum Chordata; class Mammalia; order Rodentia; family Muridae; genus Pachyuromys; species Pachyuromys duprasi. The sequence goes on from CM053744.1 coordinate 29,544,509, forward strand.
CCTCTCCCATCAGTCATTAATTAATAAAATGTCCTATGTCTGAATATTATGGAGGCATTTTCTCAGTTTTGGGTTCCTTCTTTTCAGATGACTCTAGCTTGTGTCACATTGACACAAAACTAGCCAGGACAACATGTGTCTATATTACAAACCTCAGAGAATTTGAGACTCCTGTTTATGCTGTTATCCTGATACTGTGGAGACATCATGGGATGCCTTCATCCCCACCTGGGGATGAGAATTAGACAACTATTGAGAACTAGACAACATGTGCCCAAGGAGGTTTTGAACAAAAGGAAATGCTGAAGGGCCACCACCATCATTGGGATTCTCCCCCCAGTGCTAACTCCCTGAGAAAGAGGGTTTTTCCTCTAGAGTGGGGTGTTGGAAATGAACTTGGCTGTGAAGGTAAACTCGTAAGGGCCTAGCTAATGCCTGGTGATTCTGTCAGCTTGTGAAGTCTCAGCCTTTTACTTGGTCATATTTTCAGAAGGGAAGACAGCTAGTGGGAGTAAGTTCCTTACATTAAAAATATACTCACAGTTAACAGCGGCAAAGCACTTAAGTTGGCAGCAGACCAATTATTAATGAAATGAATGGCCTTTTATAAATCCCTCTGCAGCTCCAGGACAGCTGATGGCCTTATGGTCTGTGCATTAGGGACTTTGGGTCTTCTGTGGTTAAAGCTATCCACAGTTGCTGCAACTTTGGGCTTGTTGCATCCCAAACTGCTGTGGAGTGGACATGCCGTTCTGTGCAATCATGGAGGTGGAGGACGGTTGAGTCTAGTGCCCTTCATGGCTCTTGGGTCTTTGGAAAGTACCTTGAGTATCCCATGTTCTGTGTGTGGAACTGACTCTAGATTTACCTACACAGATCCCTTCCCTGTGGACTGCAATACATTGGGCTCTCCTTCCTGACATTTAGCCCATTTGGTTTGAGGAAGGGCTCTAGTCTTAGCCCTAGGAATAGACCTGTGACCCATACCTGACCTGTGACAAAACATTACCTCTCTCTGTTTTGAGGGATTAGCTCAGTTCTGGCCCCAGATTGGTTCAGATCAGTTCTGGTGCCGCAGAAACTGCAGCTGTCGGTGGTGAGCAGAGCTAACCTGATTTCTGTGCTGACAGCTTTGCCCATGTCTGAGAAGGTTTGTAAGTCAGAAGCTTTGGAAGTTAAATTTTCATGATTATCATAAAAAATTGTTTTGGAAGATGAAAGAAAGGAAGGAAGAAAGAAAGGAAGGAAGGAAGGAAAGAAAGAAAGAAAGAAAGAAAGAAAGAAAGAAAGAAAGAAAGAAAGAAAGAAAGAAAGAAACTTATTGCATTCGTAAGACAAGGTACAGAAAGTGGAGCTCTGACTCTTGGTGAGTAGGGCTGAGAAACAAGAATTCCAGGAACAACTTCTCAGACCTGTGTTAGTCAATAAACATGCTTTCTCTCTTTCTCTCTCTCTCACACACACAGAGTGGGGGAAGGGGGAGAAGGGCAGAGAGGGAGAGGAAGAGGAAGTTTTCAGTCCTATTACTGCCTCTTACCAGTGGGTAGAAGGGACTCAATGTCCAGGCTCCTCCCACCCGTGGCTCCGCCCTGTATCTACTGCATTCCTGTGGGGTCTTCCCATCCTGACAGTAGGCGGCAGGGAAGCATAGAGTGTGGTGCTGAGGTCTGAGGGAAGGCTAGTAAAGGTACACATTAACTCTTCTAGAACTTAGTATCCTGGCTGTGCCAGTGCAAGGGAGGCTGGGAAATGTAGTCCAGCTGTATGTCTAAGAGGGAGAGGGGAAAGTGTGGGTGGACAGCAACTAGCTCACTGTGCCATGCCCCAGAGATGCATTTAAATGTTGGCGGTATGATGAGAGCATGTTTTTATTCTGTGGGTATGGGTATCACAGGTGTGCTTTTATGGGTGAACCAAGGAAGAAAAGAAAATAAGAAAAGCTCACAGTCGCCATTTCTCAGGCTTTCTGGCTCCACAGAATTGAACATATTTAGATGCAACCAGCCTTTTAAAAACATTTAGTTATAAAAGTGTGTATATGTGCCTCACTGAGCACACGTGAAGGTCAGGGGACAACTTGCACAATTGCTTCATTTCTACTGTGTGGGTCCTGGAGCTCAGACTCTGGTCATTCATGCTTGGTGGCAAGTGTGTATCCACATGCAGAGCCCAGGGCTGCCCTGTGGCTTGCCCTTGAATATCACCTCTATCTTAGGTGACTTACTCGGTGTTGGGTAGCAGAGTCAAAGGGGCCCTGCTGGTCTAGTTGGAGCTGTGCTGTCCTGGGACACAAGTAGTCTCTTGTTTATGGCTGTCTTGAAACCCAGTCCCTGGGAGAGCTGGAGTTCCACATCCATCAAGTCATTGTAAAGCTCCACTCCAGTTCTATGGGTGACATTATGTGTGTTCATGAGAAAATCATTTCAAGGGCTACAAATGAGTCCTTTAGTAATCCCCAGGAGTCATAATGTCTGTGACATAATGAACCTTCCTAAATTACAACCTACACTAATTACATCACTTACTGCTGCATTCCAGACCCTGAAACAATTTGCTTAAAGCGATAGTTACCTCTAATGAAAAGATACATAACGGAAAATGTCAGCAACCTTTTAAGTCCTCGGTGACTTATCATGAGGACTGTCTAGTGCAAAGTGCCTGCAGAGCGGCATCTGTGGGGACCATTTCCTCCTAAATCAGGTGGGGATTTTATGATCTCAGGGCCAGAGGGAGAATTTCTCAGGACTGGGAAAAGATTAGGTAAGGGCTGGCTGTCCCTCGGCACCCGGACTCTCTGAGCATCTTGACCAGGAAGCTGTATGACCGCAGCTACTCATCATGCAGAGTGTCTCTCATCATCTGCAGGAGCGTTTTTTCCCCCTCCATGAACAGATTTCGCAGTCCTTTCACTAAAGAGCTTGTAAGGGATGCTCTGGCCCTGGGGCTGAGGGAGACCCAGCACAGTCAGGGTCTTTCAAATGAACCATATATGTGGAAGATCTTGGAAGTGACAGTGAGCTCTATTGCCAACTCCGTGCGAAGGTCCAGGGGAAAGGGATGCTTCTAGGAGTTAGGAGAGACCAACGGGGGAGCAGAGGTTGACCTTGGAGCTGTAACACTGAGCTCACAGCCCCTCCTTACAAGGGAGGGGACAAGAGAACAAATACCTTACTTCCTCTCCTCTTCTTCCTCTCCCCACTTCCCTCTGTCTGTTTGCTCCCCCGTGATTCTCTTGTCTTCTTGTGGCCCAGCTTTTCTGTTAACCACATGCGGGGTGGGGTGTGTGTGAAGGGGGAGTCAGGAGGTCATGGGGACTGATTTCGACCTTAAGATCAACTTCCCAGGTCACAGAGCAGAGGTGGGGGTGGGGAGCAGATGGAAGTGAGTGCACAGATGATCTCCCATGCCGTCTTTCAGCTAGAGTCCTTTATTTTGGGGAGCCATCTTCCCCCCCTGCACCACTCTGTGTCCTCCTCCCCCCATCCCCTGCCATGGTGCCTGAGCCAGCATGCTCTTTCTTCCCCAGGGAGGTCAGGAGCAGCCCTCTCTGGGCTCCAGTAAAGCCAGTTCTCACTAGTTTAAGGTCCTGCAGCCTGGATACATGTTGTCACCTTTGACTTTGGCTCTTTTATGGTGGAGCGTGACCAGCTGAGACACCTGATGACTTCATGTCTGTGGTCCCCATCTCAGAAGGCAGCATAAACTCAAGTCTTTTAAGCATCTAAGGGGATGTTCTCATGTTAGTGAGGATGGTCCACAAGGAGAAGATGAAAAGCACAGACACTCGGAAGAGGAGCCTGTCACGCTCCCGGCTCTTGGTGGGGAAGTGGAACTGAGAGGGGAATCTTTATTTCTTGAACATTGAAGCTTTGGTAGGGAACACTTTCATGGAAGTACCCAGGGTACCACCTGGCAAACAGCAGCAGGTGTTGAGAAGCTGTTGGGAGGGGATCTAAATTACAGGGCCTAAAACTAGTTCATTGGGGTATGGGGTTCTTGGTAAAATCTATGCTACTGCTAGTTACTCCATGGGAAAGATCAGGAGGCAGTTTAAATCTAAAACCATTTGTATGTCTTCAGGCTTGAGTAGCAGGATAATTGTGCTAACAGCAGTCTCCTCTTTACATACGTTAGGTGGCTTTTTAAAATATTTGTTTACATTGGCTGGCCACGGTCGCATACACTTTTAACCCTAGCACCCAGAAAGCAGAGAGGCAGGAAAATCTATAATGAAAGTTTTGGTTTATTTAAAAACTCAGTTATGTTAGGTAAACATGTTTTTGTTTTAATCCCAAGTGTGGGATTTTAGTTTGTCCGCAGCTGGTAATGGCCTTGTGTAGGGGTGTGGTCTTTGCTAGCTGGAGTTAGCTGAATTCTGAGGACTCTGAGGGGTATAAATATGAAAGCCCCGAGAAAGAAGACACCCCGGCTTGGAGGAGATGGACTGCTTGCTGCATTTGCTGGTTTGCTGCTTACCTGGACTGCTGGATATCCTGAAAACTGAGATTGGTATTGGCTTTCTCCCCCCCAAAATAAAACCCCGCAGGAAGTAGAGCTCTGTGTCACCTTTCCCTTCTAAGCTTCTTTGTCTCTTACCTAGGGTTAGGCTGTTGGAAGGGATTGGGGTGGAGAAGGGGAGCAGAGGCATTAAGGAACCCCCAAATAAAGTAGAGTTTAAAAACTAGCGCCTACACAGATCTCTGTAAGTTCGGAGGCCAGCTTGATCTACAGAGTGAGCCCCAGGGTACTAGTTGGAACTGCACAGTGAGACAAACAAACAAAAACAAAGAAAGAAAGAGACTGATTTATTTTATTTGTGTGTGAATGTGTGTGTACATGAGTGTGTGCATAAGTGTGTATGTGTATTGCATATGTATGTGTGAATATGTGTGTATGCATGGATGTGTATGTGTGTGTGAATATGCCTGTGCGTGAGTGTGTATGCTCATGCCTTCTTACTCTGAGTCCCCCCAAGAACCAGCATTTGAAGGATGAATGTGATTGGTTGGGGTGGAGTTATACCCATACTCACCGGGCAGGGGAAGGTGGGGCTCTTGACTGATGACCCTGCCAAGACAGTGGGAGAGGAGTAAGAAACACAACAGCTGTCCCGGAAAGAAAACAGGCCTCATTAAGGACAATAAATGTCTGCTGTGCAAGTCGCCTCCTTGTTCAGACCTTCACATTCCATCCTCTGCGTCCCCACGTGGTGAGTAAAGGTGGACATTGCCTAAGGGGAGGGAGAGTGCAAGCTCGGAGGGGGAGCAGCATGTCCAGTAACCCACAGCATCGATTCCCTCTTGTGCCACTGCCTGCCACCCTCACTGGACTTCACACAACCTGTGTGTCTACTTAGGTCACCCAATTCCTACCTGGCAAGAGACGGACGGGGCATACCTTTTGTCCAGGCTTGAGCAGAGTGGGCCGGGGCTGCTTGCAGGAGAAAAGAGGAATGACCCAGCAGGGCCGGGTGAAGACTCCCTGAGAACTCGGGCTTCCACCTCAACCACGGAGTCGGCAGGGACTTTTGCCAGCTGGATGCAGAAGACAGGAGCTGACTGTGGGAAGAAGGGCTTTGGGTGAACAGGTTGGGAGGGTCCAGGAACACAGGAGAAAGGCAAAGCTGATCATTGCTTACTGCAAAACTGTATGCAGCCCTGAAACGCTGGCCTCCTGCTCCTGCCAATCTCAAACAGCCCTGGTAGAAACTTCTCCTTCCCCTAGCTCTGGAGGTGGGGCAGGGGCCAAGCCAAGAGACCTGGGTTTTAACCCGGCTTCTGCCATTTATCAGCTGTCATCTTGCGCAAAACCTTCTAGATCTCATTTGTGCAGCTGGAAGTTTGTATTAGAAAACATGATTAAAATGATGCTAAAAATCAATCGACTCTGTAGGAAGTGCCCTTTCTGCCCACTGAACATTTGAGCTTTTCTCACCAGCCAGAAACTCAGCCACTGACTACATTTCCCAGACTGCGTTGTATAGCAGTGGGTTGGCATCCTAGTAAAACTTTGTCTGCAGAACAGGCAGGGGATAGGGTTTGGCACCTGGACTGTGGCTAGACTCTACTATAGAAGATGTTTGAACATCTCAGATTCTGATCCATATATGAGCCAGCCTCCATTCAGTCTTTACAGCACAGCCCAGGAAGGAGGTGACAGTCCTGACCTGGCACTTGTACTAATGGGACCAGGCAGGATTTCCCCATGGCAGGGCCCTAAGGGCCAGAGGCTAGGCAGACAGGCAGCTTCCTGCCTTGCTGAGAACCAGCTTTTCCAGAATTTAGGACTAGACAAGATTCTCATAACCCACACCCCAAACCCTCCCCAGACTGTGGTGAGATTGGAGGGAAGATCCAGCCAAGGGCTACCAAAGTGGCTTTTCTTCCTGTTCCCTGGAACATGTTTTGCTTTGCAGTCCATGGTCAGTGTGTCCAAGGCTGTCAGTCTGTAGCTGGTCGCTTGCTTTTAAGTGTCAGAACATGTAAATAGTTTTAGCCTTCAGTGGCTTCTGATTGAATATCCTTTTGAAGTAGTGATAGCTATAATTTAAAGCAACAGTTCCCATATTTTCCTTGCTGGCTGGCTCTCTTTGAAGCACTAAGTATAAATCTGCTCAAAGTCCTAAAATAGCTGTGTTTCTGACTCAATATTCTACCAGGAGCCGGGACAATGATGCCTCTAATCGCCATCATCTGTAAATAATACGAGGGGCACAACAGCTGGCAAGTTGGTGGCTGGAGGTCTGCTCCACCACGGGCAGGAAGGTGGAGGCTGAGACATGGTCTCCTCTGGGGACTTTGGCTTTGCTTAGAGTTCCAAACAGATCTTTTCTGAAACTAGGACCAAATGGGCACTGGGCTGCAGGAGATTTTGAAGGCTCTTCCCAGCTCTTTCTAGAAGTCTGAGATGGAAGATGGAGCCTCCTTACAAAACGAACTCAGAAGGCTCTAGAGTGGGTAGGATCTGAGCCCCAACCCATGGCATTCTAGATACTATATCCACTCTGGGGTGGGCTTTTAGGAGATGACCAGGGCTGCAGCAGTGTGTCAGTGTGAGTGGCCACTAACAGGAACTGAAATGAGTAGCCATTGCTGCAACAGACCATCAGCACCTGTAAAATTTGCTGCGAAGCAGGGTGTGGTCAGTGCCCTTGTTATCCCAGCTTGTGGGAGGCTGAGGCTTGAGGAAAAAACTGCAAGTTTGAGGCTAGCTAGACTATATCGAGAGTTCTGGGCTAGCCAAAGCTGCAATACAACGACCCAAACTCAAACAAACAGAACAAAATACAATTCACAGTGAACATTAAATTGAGGGTTTTCATTCATTCACAAGTGTGTCCTACACTCCTACTGTGCACAAGGCCATGAGTAAAGCACTATTTACTGGGCTATGCTAGTACAACGGATATAAGGGAGATGAAGAGACATGACAGGGAGAGAAATAAACCAGAGAAGGAGGCAGGGACTGCTAGGGTATGCCTTTAAATAAGATTGCGACTGAGAAGATGGAATTATAACATTTCACTAAATGATCCTTCTGCAATCCCACTGAAAGAGGAAAAGAGAGAGGAGAGAGAGAGGGTTATGTGCATGCACATGTAGGCCACAGGTTGATGTCAAATGATTTTATTTTAGTCACTCTCCACCTTATTCTTTATTTAATGGTTTTTATTTTGTATGGCTGGTGTGTGTGTCTGTGCATGGGTGTGTGTACCACATCTGTGCAGGTGCCCATAGGGGCCAGAAGAGAGTGTTGGATCCCCTGGAACTGGAATTATGGGTCATTGTGAGCTATCTTCTGTGGGTACTAGGAACCAAACACAGGTTCTCTGCAAGAGCAAGAATTGCTGGTACCTGCTGAGCCGCCTCTCCAGCCCAAACCTTATTTTTGTGATGAGATCTTTCACTTAACCTGGAGCTCAAGATTAGACAGCTTTCTGCATGGGAGCTGAGGAGCCAAGCTTAGGTTCTCACGTATGTGTGACAAGCCATCTCAGAGCCCACAGCGCCATTTTTTTTGTGTAAGCTTTTGGAAACAGTCTTAACAGGTGCATATTTAGTCATTCTAAACAAAAACCCTGGTGTGAAGCATTCAGATTTATAGTCTTTACCTTTGAGTGCCTACACTTTTCTCTTGTGCATTTCAGTTCCTTCTGTGACAAAGGCTTACATCTGAGGGAAAATAACAGTTGGGTTTGATAGTTTCTCAATAAAACATAGAATTATCATATGACTCATCAATTCCGCTCCTGGATAAATGCCAAAAAGAATGGAAAATAATGTGCAAAGCAAAACTTGAACGTTTACAGGTATATGATGTGCACTTGTGGTCACACTGCACTCGGCAGAGGCAGGAGGATAGCCAGCACTGGCCTAGAGTGAGTTGGTTGTCAACTGAGCTACACAAAGAGACCCATTACCACCCCCACCCCCAAATCAAGTGGTAGACTGCTTCCCTGGCATGTGTGAAGCACTGGGTTTAATCATAAGGATCGTGACAAACAAAACTTCCATACAGATGTGCATAGCAGCACTATTTACAACATCCAGGATGTAGAAACGACCCAAATGTTCTTCACTGGAGAAAGGACATGTGGTATGTCCATACAATGAAATACTACTTGGCCGTGTAAAATGCTGATACATGCAACAGGGAGATGGACTTTAAAATATGCTGAGGGAAGGAAGTCAGATCAGAGAATCACACTATTTATTATTTCACTTATCTAAAAGCCAGGAGAGGCAAATTTGTACAAGCCAGTCTCATTTGGGGAAAAAAAAAAAGCCTCATAAAGCCCCAGTCTTAGGCTGAGAGACGAGGAGGGAGGGGAGTTGTCTTAATGGGAATAGTGTTTCTTTTTGGGAAAATAGTTTAGGCTGTGGGTAGACACAGGCAGGGCTTGTGTGACATGGTGCATGTGGAAATACTGGTCCTTGTACTTTGCAAGGGTCAAAACCAGTCAGTTTGGAAGTATTTCTCAGGCAAAGTAGTTTGGGGTGTTAGTAGAAAGACTAAGAGGCCATGTGTGCCTGGGGGCCAAAGTGTCCGGAGCAGGGAGAATTGCGGAGATGCTGTTACCAAGGTCTGTTACTTCACTGAACCCATGTTTCCCATGCAACAAGTGACCACAAGCCTTGCCAGACAGTGGAGGGAGCAGAGATGAGGTTGGTCATGCGGGGCTGAGGACACAGATGATAGAAGGGGCCAGACTCATGTCCCAGCAGTTTGTGCCTAATGCATGATGGGAGTTGGCTGGGCAAACAGGATGGCTCCAGATCTCATTAAGGGATCAGTCGTTGCCGTTGCCTGCAGATAAATCTTGATGGTGATGGCTGAGGAAAAGCGTATTTTCCTAAGCTCGTCTATCCCAGTCTTGCTGAGCAGAAGTGCCCGTGTGTTTTGGGATGGCAGAGGTCAAGGTGTCCTTTCATGCAGAGAGCAAAGAAAGAAAAGGTACTGTTCTGTCCCCAGTTTTCTCACTGGGGACAGGTGCACAAGCCCTCTCCTGCCTCCTTGTGTCACCTCCTCTAGAGCCCTGGACCTGCCCCTGCTTGCTGCCACCCTAGGTCTATGCCCTGGCACTTGCTGGCTCTCCCTGCCCATGCTTTCAGGTCAAAATGCAGCAGAGCAAAGCTCATGCAGCCTGAGGGTCCCAGCCAGGGTTCCTTGACATTTCTTTAATGACAAAGGTCAAGGGCTGCCCCCAAAGACCTGGCAGCTCTGTGCACAGTAGAGGCCAGACATTCACTCTACCACAGGAGAACTCTCTGTGCTCTGGGACTCCTTGTTGGCCCGCCCTGCAGTTGATGCTTCTCTGATAGCTCCTGTGTGTGTGACTCACGCCCTGGCCGCACCTGACTCCTCACTGTCCTGGGTTGGCCCCTGCCCTTCCAGCCTCCAGGCTTTGTACCTTCTGTTCTTTCCTTCTGGCATGCCTTCCCTCAAAGTGCTGCTGCCGAAACCCAATCTGTTCTTCTCATCCCATCTCGAATGCCACCACATCCCTCACGAGCCCCCCTAAGAGCTCCCAGGATGCTCTCACCGCTGCCCCTGCCCATCGGCCTCTTACAGACCCACCCCACAACACCGCCAAGGCTTAGCCTTGCGGTCTTTCCCACATAGTCTGTGGTTTAGAAGTATCTGGCTGGACCCACTTGAGCAGGTGGCTTCCCCTCTGGGCACCTTGCTTTTCTTATCTGTAAGATGCTGATAACCTATGCTGGAAAGCACACTGATTCTGGGGTGAAAGGGCGCAAAAACAAGACCAGGAGTGAGGCGAAGCTCATGCAGAAGGTATGTGTGCCCAGGCAGGTGAGAAGGCGGCTCAGACTCCAGAACTTTGCTTCTTCAATGCCTCACATGATGCAAAGGCATCATGGTAACATGGCCGGTGGAAGTGAGGGATACTGTCATTCTCTACTACAGGGGTGGGCCTGGGATTGATGCTGAAGTCCCTGCTGCATGGAGGCAGAGCCAGGAAATGGGGGTAAAGAGCCATGGAAGGGCAAAAATGCTTAAATGCAGGAACTGTGATATCCAGGCCCCAATCCTCCTTCAGCTGCTCAAGAAAATCTGTGAGCTTGGATGTGTATCACCACACCTCTTGGAGCCTCAATTTCCAATCCTCAAAGTGGGCCTACTATGATGAGAGCACAGCTGGATCTGAGCGGACAGAGACAGGAGCACTGTGTGGTTGAGTAATGCACCAGGTAGCAGGTAGGACGAAAAGCCAGGCAGGGAGGTGGCTGGGGGCAGCAAGCCAGCTTAGTCACAGTGGGAAGGAGCAGAGGTGAGGACACTGGAAAGGCAGAAGAGATACAATCTAATGAACTTGCCAACTGATTTAAAGTAGGGGCCAAGGCAGAGTGGGGAAGAGGGAAGGCGATTGATGAGTAGAGAAGGTGAAGAAAATGTCCCGGGGCCTGGGAGGACTGAGGGGCTCAGAAAAACTGCATTCTGTAATGCTGTTGAGCTGGGCATGCTGAGTTAGACAGACCGTGGGAATGGCGGCTGAAATCTTAGAAACAGGGAGGGGTGGCTCCCGTGGAAGGTAATTGATGTCAGCTTCCCAGTCACCTTAAATCGCCTCTTGACTTGTCTCGAGGACCTAGACCTTGTTATTAAAATGTAGCATCCCATGGGAGCCCCAGTTGCCCGTTTCTGCGGGTTCCTTCCCTTCCAAGGAAGGGCGGTGTTTCCAGACATACATTCTGCGCCTGGGCACTGTAGGGAAAGAATAGTTCATAGTGGTGTGTTTCGTGGGGAGAGGAACCTGGTGTGTCTGTATGTGCGTATGTGGATAAACCATGCTCATTCACTAGCAGAGCCATTTATTTATTCATTTGTCAAGAGCTAAGTTATCTGAACTTAGGGTAGAGGAGATCTCCAGGTTGTCAATGTAGAGCAGGCTTAGCTAGTTGAATATGTATTGATGGGGCACAAGAGGACTCATGGTTCTCTCTCACTTTCCCAGGCGATGCTGATGAGCCAGGCACAGACCACACTTTGATCTTTATTATTATTTTTTCCCCTTCTAGTATCAGTGATTGAACACAGGGCCTGCTGTATGCTAGACATGCCCTCTAGCACTGAGTGACTTTCCCAGTCTTCTTTAAAAAAATAATTTATTTAATTTTATTTTTTTTATGTTTATTAGTGTGAAGGTGTCAGATTCCTTGGAATGGGCATTACAGACAGTTGTGAGCTGCCATGCTGGTGCTGGAAATTGAAGCCAGGTCCTTTGGAAGAACACACAGTGCTCTTAACCACTGAGGCATCTCTCCTGTCCCCCTCTTTTTTTAACCTCATTTTATTTTTCATACAGGGGGCTTGCTAAGTTTCTTAAACTAGCCTTACACTCACTCAGTCTAGACAGGCTTGGAATTTGTGATCCTCCTGCCTCAGTCTCCTAAATGAAAAGGGATTAACCCTATGCCATCAGGCCTGGCTATAGACCCCGCTTTGAGAAGGGCTGTTAGGAGACTGCATGCTCAGTGATGCCAGGAGAAGCCTAACCAAAGGGTAATTTCTTCATAAAAGATCACTTCCTGTCTCTTACTACAAGCTGTCAGAAAGGAAAGCCCAGGCTAGATCAGTTTGGACCACGCTGAGCAAGCAGCTCCCCAGTGAGGCACTGATACCCACAGGCCTTGGGCTTATTGTGGATGTAGCAGGTTGGCCTGGGTCAGAGTTGGTGGCCAGCAATGGTCCTGCGCGTCTGCAGACCTGGGGGGTGGTGCACACACACACGGGGGACATCCACACACACATGGGGGACATCCCTCCAGAGCTACATTGTCGTCTCAGGCACTGCAGGTCTGGGATCTCTCACTTAGATCAGCCAAAGGGAAGTGGGTTTCGTATTTGCTTTTGGAGATGGGCTCTCAAACTCTCCACCCACCTGCTTTCAGCCTCCTAAGTACTAGATGGGGGGCTCTGTGCCACACATCTGCCATGAGCCTGGCTTTGACTACAGTAGAGAACCCAAGCTGGTATCTAGACGTGGGGTAGATAGATGCTGACAGCTGAAGCCCTCATTGGTCATGAAACTTCTTTTTATTTTAGTTACACGTTTTTGTTTGTTTGTTTGCACTGTTTTGCTTGTGGGTACATGCCACAGAGCACATGTGCAAGTCAGAGACCAATTTGGGGGGAGTCAGTTTTCTCTTTCCATCATGTGGGTCCTTCCTGGGGATGGAACTCAAGGTTGTCAAGCTTAACAGCAGGTGCCTTTACTCTCTGAGTCACAGGTCCCAGCCCACACAGCTTCTGTTGACAGTGTTCCCAGAGTGAGGCAATGGGCACTCTATGAAGAACCGGTGCCATTCTCTCCCATCCAAGTCTTGTTCTGAACTTATGCAAGAGCCTAACTGTGTGAGATTGCCAGAGTCATCCGGCACTGGGTTCAGATGCCACACTGTTTAGGGACTCCGTGACCATGGAGAGAAACCTGTTAACCTCCTGGGTCCAAGTTCATCTTTGAGGGAATTGGGGATAGTAATGTATGCTCTAAGGGTGACAAGCAAGACAGGGACATAGTGGGTGCTTGGCAGATGGCCCAGGACTGCACATCCAGGAGTCACTAAGTTATAGGGCGACGCCATCGGACTAAAATCCTTCAGGCCCAAGAAGCAAAGGAGTCATGTCTTCCCATTCAGGAACCAGGGCTCTGCCATGAGACAGGTAGGAAACCCTCTTCAGTGTGGCTTATCCAACTCTGGGCCTCAGGAAGATGTCTTCAAGTTGATTTCTAGAACTTTCCATCCAGCAGGAGGGTCTGGACAACTTTCATGACAAAAGGATGTGGCATCGACTGAGGATCGCCCTCTCCAGGCATGGCGTGGAGGAGCATGCTGTCACCCCAGTATTCGGAAGGCTGAAGCGGGAGAGCGGGCCAAGTGCTAAGACACTGTCTCAATGAGGAAAATAAGTGAGCAAGACTCACTTCCTGGGACCATGAGCTCGTAGTTTTTTCCACATATTCTGTGCTGGTGGTCGGTGTGCGGATGAAAAAAAAATGAGCTCAGGGTGCTGAAACATCTCCATGACGGCCACACAGCATGCTGGAACATGAGCTCAGCTCCACAGGACTCCAAACCCACCAGTGTTTCCCCTGCTGTCACGGGGGTCCCATCTTGCTTGTTGGGCAGCACAAGTCTAAACTGTGACCATCCTTATTCCTCCATAGCCCTGGACCTCCCAACTCTCACCTGCACTGGCTTTTCTGCCTCCATGGACATCATCCCCCAGATTTCCCTAATGCTGCGTGGGATGACAGTTCTTGCTCCACCAAGATGAACACAGGTATGACTTTGAGTCTCTTTATTTATTTCTTTGGAAAATGTAGAATAAACAATTACTTTGGCCCGTGGTGATATGTGGCTTCTTTTCTCCTGTGCCTACTGAGGGGTCTGTGTTTCCCTCCTAGAAGTTTCTGCAAGGTGCTATCTGCAGAACCTTCCCATGGATGGATCCAGGCTTAACTAGTTATAAGAGACGAAGGGCCCACACTACTTCTGCACTGTGAGAATATGTCTTAGATTGTCCCAAAGTGCCCTGGGCAGAAACGTGAGGCTTTGCTCACTCTTATAAAGGAAAGGCTTCCTGGTTCTGTGGTCCCAGTGTGATGGTGGTGACAAGCTCAGGTCCCCCAGAACCTCAGCCAACACCAAGACCCACTCTTCGTCTTCAAAGGTCAGCAGTGTGGCCAGCTGCAAGACCTTCTCCCAACTGCCCTTGTAAGTGAAGTTGCTAGGGAGGTTTCATTAGTCTTCTCAAACTAGTGACAAAGGAGAAGAGAGGTTTCTATCTTTCCTTCTCCCTGAAGCATATATATGGTGTTAGGACCTTTAGCAGCCTTTGCATAGCATGAGGTATATGGAAATTATTAATTTGTTTTGATTTTTGGGTTTCTCTGTGTAGCCTTGGCTGTCCGGGACTCGCTTTGTAGACTAAGCTGGACTTGAACTCAAAGAGATCTGCCTGCCTCTGCTTCCCTGAGTGCTGGGATTACAGTTGTGCACCACCTTGCCTAACCAGAAATCATGTATTAAAACGGAAAGAACAGGGTCACTGAAAGAGCTTGTGTTCCTCATGACCATGGAGTTTTCAGTACTTTTAAATGTACAATAGCAAAAATAAATAAAAAAATAAAAATCTCATTTAGTTATTTTGAGTTTTCTAGGATGCAAGCATCCAATCCTTCCTAACATGTAATGCTCAGGTTTATATCACCCCAACAAAGTGAAACTGCATCAGTAACAGGTGAGAGCTCTTTGTGGTGGTGTCTACCTGTAATTCCAGCACTCAGGAGGCCGGGGAAAGAGAATGGTGAATTTGAGGCCAGCCTAGGCCACATAGCAAGACCCTGTTTAAAAAAAAACAAATACAAAATACAACAACAGCAACAAAAATCCTTTCAAGGTACATAACATATGTCAGAAGGCTATGGGCTCAAGAATTCAGTCAGAGAGCCTTAGCTCAACCCAAGCAGGCCTATTCACCTGTCAGTGGTGCAGAGGATCCCTCACCCCAAAGCCAGGCCCTTGTGTGTGTGGGGGGAGGGGGGTCTTGGGAGTTGCAAGCTTCATGCATGTTTTTAACAGAGCTCAAAATTCAGGAAGGGAGGAAGAATATTTGAAGGCAATTCAAATTAACCAGCACACTTCCGAAGGGAATGTGTGACTTATATGAAAACTCTGGTGAATTTCTCAAATAACTACTAAACTCCTTTTCAACGGCAGGCTTCATCTTACATTCCCATCAACTGAGGACTGAGATTGCTCCATAGCTTAGTCAACACTTGTTATTTTTCTGTCTTTTTTATTAGCTTACCTGTCCTGCTTTTGTTGCAAGCAAGAGTTATTTGGAAAGAGGAGCCTCATTTTAGAAAATGCCTCTATCAGATTGGCCTGCAGGGAAATCTGTGGGAGCATATTTTTGATTAATTATTGATGTGGAAGGGCCCAGCCCACTGGGGGCAGCGCCATTCCTGGGCAGATTGTCTTGGGTAGTATAAGAAAGCAGGCTGAACAAGCCGTGGAGAGCAAGCCAGTGAGCAGCACCCCTCTGCAGCACCTGCATCAGTTACTGCCTTTGGCTTCCTGCCTTGGTTTCCTTCAATGTCTGTGACTCAGGACATTAAATCATATATTGTGCTCATAACCTTTTACACACTTGTGTGTGTGTGTGTGCATTGTCTCGTGTTGTACCTGCAATGTATGTCTGTGTGAGGGTGTCCAATCCCCTGGAACTGGAGTTGCAGACAGTTGTAAGCTGCCATATAGATGCTGGAAATTGAATGTAGGTCCTCTGGAAGAGCAGCTAATGCTCTTAACCACCGAGTCATGTCTCTAGCCCTCATGGTCATGATCTTCATCTCAGCACTTGAAAGCCAAAGTAAAACACCAGCCTAGTGAGGTGGGATTTCATGGTTTTGACCTGAATATCAGTGATATTGCTGATTGTCTTTTCATAGGACGATTGGTCTTTTGTAGACCATTTTTTATTTGAGAACTGTCTGCTCAGAGTCTTTGCCTCCTTTTTAAACTGGTTTATTTGTCTTTTATTGTTGAGTTATAGTATCTTTAAATATTATAGACAGAGCATCTAAATACATAATTTGCAGGCATTTCTTCATAACTTACAAGTCTCTGTGTTTTGAACTGTTTCTATCATTCTGTTGATGCCTTAAAGAAGGCTTTGCTTGACCCAAAGTTAAAAAGAGTTCCATGTATGTTTTCCTCTATGGAATTTGGAGTTTTAGCTCTTTTACTTAAGCTTAGGGTATGTTTTGAGTTGATTGTGTGAGTGGTATGAAGGGGTCCAACTTAATTCTTGTGAATGTGAACATCCAGCTGCCTGTTTTTAATAACGAAGTTTTAATGGGGTGGTGGCCGCACATGCCTTTTAACCCCAGCTCTCAGGGAGACAGAGGCAGGTGGATCTCTGTGAGTTCAAGGCCAGCCTGGTCTACAGAGCAAGTCCAGGACAGCCAAGAAACCCTGTCTTGAAACAACAACAACAATGATAAACAAACAAACAAAATGAAGTCTCATGCCACCTGGTAAGTTGTGCTATCCTAAAACCTCCAAATGTCACCTCTTTTGCTCTGGCCCTTCCCTGACTCCTCCTGGACATTCCTGTGTCTCCTCAAGGAGCTGGCAGTACCCGGTGTCTCAGACCTCAGCATCCTGCTAGCTGTAACACTGCTAAGCTCTCACCTATGGATCACTTACAGCAACACATCCCTGGGGATGCTGATGTCAGTTCTGAGATGTCCCACAGCCTGTCATAAAACAAGCTTGTGTGTCCATTGCTGGAGCAAGGGGAGATGCCATCTTAGTGTCGCAATGGTGAGGACCTGTGAACAAGGATGTGAGAATAGTCTGCCATGGCCTCTCCACAGGTTCCTATCACCGATGTACCTGATGGGGAACAGAGACAGTCAGGAGGAGAGAGAGGCCTCCTATAGGCACAACAAGCTTGACCACTATTTAAGGTTTCTCAGGACACAAAGGGACCTATATCTTTGGTGGGAAGGTTGACCAGTCATGACAGCTTCCTTAGAAGCCTATAGTTTGCAGACCAGCCTGGCTTGGTGCCTGACACTCTCCACCCTACAGTGGTTGCCCACCAGGTCACTGACAGGCAGGCCCTCTGCCCATCTGTCAAACTGGCTGCCACCTTCCCATCCACCCTTCCCCCACCCCAACCCTCGTCTCGATGCCCTGCTCAGCTCCTGGCTCCTGTAGTCTCTTCCTTCCACATTTCTGGATAATTCTATTTCTGGCAGTGGCCCTCTGCGTGCTGTGAGCAAGTGGTAGAGCCTGTGGCCTTCTCCCAAGTCCTATTTCCAGCTGGGCCATACCACCCTGTTCTTCTATTCTAGTCCAGGACATGAAAGGTCAGGGGGCCTGATGGGAAGACGGACCCCATGTGGCCTGACTGATACATGGACAAAAATCAGGGACATCTTAGGAAAACTGGGACCATATAAGACACCCCACGCCCAGCCCTTCAAGCTGACCTCATAAGTGTTTCCAACTGTGCCTGTGTATTTGAGCAGGAGTCAGTGGGGGCAGAGTACTCAGGTGTGGCAGGGAGGAGAAAGGAGACAACCCAAAATAGAGTGGCTGCTGGCATTCAATGTACTGTGTTGACCACAGATACAGAAACGTGGTGACCAGTCCCTGTCATATGACAAACCTGGACACAGGCTAAGTTACCACAATGCCTGATTACTCTATTGGATAATGGTGTTTGAACTGTTGTGACATTTTATAACTATGAAATCTGTTCGTGCAGTTACATCGATGATGATCATGTTAGTTACTGTTCTGTTGCTGTGAGGAGACACTATAAACAAGACAACTCTTATAAAACAAAGGCTCTAATTGGGAACTTGCTTACAGTTTTAAAGACTTAGTCCATAATCGTTATGGCAGGAAGAAGACAGGCATGGCACTGAAGTGTTAGATGGGAGCTGTATGTCATGATATGCAGGGCTCAGGTCAAGAAACGAGAGAGCGATAGAGAGATAGAGACAGAGACACAGGGCCTGGCATGGGTTTTTGGAATCTCAGAGCCCAACCCAAGTGACAAACCTCTTCCAATAAGGATACTTCCCAGTCTTTCCCAAACAGTTCCACTAACTGGGGACCAAGCATCCAAACATATGAGCCTATGGGCACCATTCTCATTGATTATATTTATTTAATATAATCACCACCACAATGATTATATTTATTTAATAGGTTTGCATACATGAGAGATGGAGTCTTGCTATTATAGCACAGTCAGGTCTCAAAATCATGATACTCCTGCTTTAGGTTCCCATGTGCAGGGATTATATGGTTGTGTCTCAAACCTGGCCTTAATGGTTTTTACTTCATAAAATATTTGCAAATAGTCTCCCTAAATATCAAAAAGATAGCTCCAGGAAAAGTCTGACTTTACTGCTGAATTCCCAAGCAGAAATGCATTGATAAGTATGGAGAACTTGACAAGAATAGGCCAGTCCCAAACCAGGAAGCACTCGCCAGTTCAGATTCAAGTGAGAGGGGAAGGGAGATGGAAGTATAATTAAGAGAAGAAAAATACCTGTCTCTAAAGTTCAGGGAGACCATGGGCTACCCAACCTGATCCCTTTGTTCTTTGCCACCCCTGCTGGCCCAGCATTGCCAACCCCACAAACCTAACTCACTCTTTCCTTTCTGTCTGCCTGTTTGCCTGGCTTGCTTTTTTCTTTTTTCTTTCTTTCTTTCTTTCTTTCTTTCTTTCTTTCTTTCTTTCTTTCTTTCTTTCTTTCTTTCTTTCTTTCTTTCTCTCTCTCCTTCCTCCTAATTTCTATCTTTGAAAAATGTATTCAGATAAAATTGACTTCAATATTTCCTATTAATACGATGTGTTAAAAACATTGATATGCAAAAGCAGAAAATTATTGTGATGCTTTATTTTCTGACTTTTAAATACTGGGTCTTTGGGTCCCAGAGTGCACCGCAATCTTATGCTACTTCCCCTTTGGGACCAGCCATGTGTTAGTCAGCTTTTCTTCACTGTGAAGATGGACCTGAGCAAAACAACTTAAAAGAGGGAAACCATTCGGTTCATGGTTTCAGAGTTTCTAACCCTTGATGGCAGGATGGTGTAGAGAGCAGAAAGCAGCTTCCGTAATGGTGGCCAGGACGCAGAGAGATACTCCTCTCTGGAAAACTTTACTAGTCCCCTAGGTACTTCTAAACATAGTGAAGGCAGTAAGATAAGCTTTCATGAGCCGCACTTGAGGTGCTCCAAGTGTGTATGGTGGTTGCTGTACTGAGTGGTACAGGTCTAGAGCTTAACCAGATCTCACTGTGGGTGGCTCTCGTTGGTACAGCTGCAGAAGAATGTATTACTTTCTGAATCCTATCACCTACCCAACCCCCATCTTGGCCAGGTCTCTGTCATATGCATTCATAGAGCATCTGGTATATTTCATAGCCCAGGAAAATCTAGCCTGGGTTATGATACTAATTATTTAAAAAATTGTTTGGTTTTAGTAGACAGAAAGTTGCAGGTGGCCAGGCTTTGCTTGTCATAAGTCTCTTTGATAACTATTGTTGAATTAATTAATTAATTAATTAATTGGAGTAAGTGAGGTGATCTTTGCCTTCTAGGCTTACTGCCGTTTTGTACCATCTCAAATGGCAACTCCCTTGCCCTTCTCCCCTTCTGTCTCCTCTCCTGTCTTTTCCCCCATGTTTAGAAGACATACCCGACTCTAGTGCAGATCAGATGTCCACTTTATATCGTGAGAAACCATTAACAGGTCCTAATACTTTTAGTATTTACCCTGTTGCTGAGAGACGTGTGGAAGGCCAATCGGGCCTAGGCAATGGACACACAGGGCTAGCCAGTGTTACTTACAGCCACGCACAGACATGTCTAGAGGTAGTCAGGGAGGCAAAGCACATCTGGATCCTGGTACATCCAGTTCATGGCCCCTTCTCCTGACTTCCCTTATATCTTTGGCTTCCTATCTCCTACATCCAGCTTTCCCTTCATTCCAGCTCCACGCTGCACTCCTAAAGGGGTCCCAGTCTCAGGGATAATCCCAGCTCCATGCTAGCGGGGTCACATGTTTTGTTGAGGAGTGTCTATAACTACGACAGGGTCCCATTCTGGAATCAAAAAGCATTGAGTCAGGGTGTTGGCTTTTCTATTTATTGGCCATGTTGTGAAAGTGGCAGAGCCTGGATTTGTCGATTTAAAATATGAGGGCAATAGCACCTATTACATCAGGCAATTGTTGTAATCAATAAGAGTACTAACTATAAAATATTGTATAGTAAAATTAATAAGAGCAGAGGCTGGTGGACAGCTTATAGGGGCTGGTTCTCTCTGTACAGGCTCCGTGCATTGCATTCAGGTTTTCAGGCTTGGTGGTGAGTACCTTAATCTGCTGAGCTCATGGTTTGGATCTTAAATGTCCCTTCCAGGCTCTTTGGAGGGAGGGTTGGTTTCCAGCTGACGGTACCATTGGAGATGGTAGATCTTTAAGCATAGGACCTGGTGGGAGAGGTGAGGTCAATGAAGGGGATGTTGCGTGGGAAGTGCTTTGCCAACTTACTCAATTCCATATCACTTTACTTCAGATTTTAAAGTCAGTGCAGGGAGGCTAGGCAAGTCGACCAACACTTGGAAGGTGGTGGCAGGAAAATCAGGGATTCATAATGGCTTGGGATACACCTGGAGACCCCTGTCAAAATACAGGTGCAAATGAAACAAGCAAGCCAGGAAAGTGAGCTTGAAAGTGGCTCTCACTCTAGGTAGTTCAGGAAAAGTGGGTAAGACTTCTTGGTGGTGTTGGTGTGTACTCAGGAGCGGATCTTTCAAAAACAGGAGGGAAGGGAGGAAGCAGCAAGCGATGACAATAACAGAGAAACTTCCAAGTCACTTTCTAAAAAGTAGAAATGGAGGCCTCAGACCCTAGGCAACCCCAGTCATGGACATTCCCCCCCCCTCAAGTCCCTTCACAGCCATCCCCAGAACTCATTCAGACACTTTCACTCAATACCCCAAAGCCAAGCACAGTGGGTCAGGAGGATAGAAACATATAGGGTCACTTCACATGGAGGCCCCAGAGTCCATACCCTGTTGGCAATGCTGCAAAGCCCTGAAAACTGGAGCTCCTGTGTAACTGGGTTTGTCCTCTTCCCCAGACTCAGGGGGTGAAAACAAAGGCCTTGGTTAGTCGGGCTAAGATTTCAGGGGCAGAACAGGGTGCTTAGGGGGCCAAGCCAGTCTACCCAATGGGCCATCTGTTTGCTTATAAACAAAGGCTTAAGACATGGGAGGAGTCCAGCAGATAGGTAGAAGCATCTACCTCCTGCTCTTTCTAATTTATTTGTGCTTTCATGGCCATCAGCATCT
The DNA here is from genome assembly GCA_028658305.1 of Pachyuromys duprasi. Classification (NCBI taxonomy): domain Eukaryota; kingdom Metazoa; phylum Chordata; class Mammalia; order Rodentia; family Muridae; genus Pachyuromys; species Pachyuromys duprasi. The sequence continues at coordinate 29,565,920 of CM053744.1, forward strand.
CACTCAAAAAACAAACCATAACATAAAAATATTATTGATGCTATTTTATATCCATACAATTTGAACGCCACTTAGAAGTTTGTTTTTTTTTTTCCAACATTGCTCCTAGAAGCTCCCACTATGTAAGAATTATTAGGGACAGGGAGGGAAGGAGGGAGAGAGGGAGGGAGAGAGAGAGAGAGAGGCGGAGAAGCTCTGTTCTGCTCTGTCAGAGAGAAGGAAATAAAGAGAAATCAGGCTGGCTTCAAAGGGCACATTTCCATAATTGCCCTGTAACTTTGGCAAAATAAATCCGAGCGTCTGGGGGCAGCACAGTTGCCAGATGACTGCACTCTAAAGGCCCTGGAGGGCTGTGGCCCACTTGTTAGCGGCCCAGTGTAGTGAGAGAATGCAGGACTGTCACTGGCACAAAAGACATGACATCACAGCCTTCATGGCCAGGCCAGGCCAGGCTAGGCTACAGGCCAGAAGTCAGATCTGACCCTGCCTTTGTCTTTGTCCTGCTCCCTGACATGAGAAACATACATGTGCCTGCTCCCTCTCTCCCTCTCTCTCTCTCTCTTCCTCCAACTCCCAGGCAGGCGGAGGGGGAGGACGCAACTAACCACATAACTGAATGGATGTGTTTTTGTTCTTGGAAGACCTGGTGGTGGCTGAAGAGTGGCGGTAATTACTAGGCCCAAACTACATGACTTGAGCCCCCGTCTGTGACCACCTTTTAGTTGCTTACTCAGTATCGGCTCCAATGTTTCAGAGCCATGACCTTCTTGGATGGACCCCCACCTTAGCTGAAAAGGTGCTTCATTTAGAATTGACCTAAGACCCACCATTGCTTTTTCCTGAAGCTCATCTAGTTAGTTTCCTGTTGGCTATCTCTCATCCCTGTTTCTTCCTCCCAACACGAAAAGCCTTTAAAGAACAAAAGTGTTCCACTTCGCACTCTGCTTTAATATTTCCTTCAACAAGCTGTGGGTTCTGGGAGAAGATACTTGCTGTGAGTACCACAAACATCTTGTCACCTCATCTCCTTGTCTCTTAGCTTCAGTACTATGGGCATCGTAGTCACATTCAAGTACCCAGTAGTCTTTGCCTGCATGTCTTAGAGGAGCATCCAGAACATCCATGATTCCCAGATCAAGGCGTCCAGAACAGCTTTGATCCCCAAAGTGTCCATTCTATTTCCCCCTGGTTTTATTCTTTTATTTCTCTGCAGGCATTGTCAAACATCCCAGGACGGGAGAGGAGACAAAATGGCTTAGCTGGGGATTGCAGTGGTATTCCTAAAACCTTTTTCCTACTGCTTCCGACTTTGGAGGGTGTGTGTGTGTGTGTGTGTGTGTGTGTGTGTGTGTGTGTGTGTGTGTGTGTGTGTGTATGTGTGTGTGTCCAGTGAATTCACCTTCCGTGGGGCCTGGGGTTGTTCCTGGGAGCAATCACACAACAGGTAGACATTTTTAACGTGGTGAAGTTACATGGGTAGATCAGATGGCAGTGGCCGGTTCAGATCAGAAAAGGATAGCTGTGGTATAGGGAACCCCCTTACCCCATGGTTATCTGTGGGCCCATTCTTCTTTTTAGGCCCAATCTTAACCATTGATGGATTTGCAAGGAAGTGTGGCTAAGTCTCAAATCCACCTTTTCTGGATGTTCAAAAAGAGACCTTAGCAGTATGAGACTTGTGGTTAGAGTTAGCATCACACACAGACCCAATTTTTGTAGCCTTGTAGTTGCCCGTTTTTGCTCAGTGGGGGCACATATAACCAAGAATTCTAAGAAGGAGAGAATGTTTCTAGAAGGATACAAGGAACCAGTTCCCAAAGTGAGTCCTGGCAAAACCTCCCAATAAACTCACACCAGAAGATATCTGACCTATATTTCCTACCCAGGCATTGGTCTCTCCAGCTAACTTTCACCTAACTGCACAGGCTAGTGATTGACATGCCTTTGGGCCTCCCCGGTCCTCCAGGAGTCCATAGAATACCACCCAGTAGGTGGGACTTGTCCCCTCTACACTCTGAGCACAGAGCAAGTGAGTTTTGTGCACTGTCCCCAGCCCTCTCTTGTCACCTTGGTATTGCACTGTACTTCCCCCTGCCTGAAGTCCTTTCCAGAAGACAACTTAGTTAGAAAACATTAACATGCAGGTGGAAAGTCACCTGGGGGGGGGTTAATTTTCTTCTCCTTGGGTTCCCTGGCCCTGCCAGGCACTGCCTGCTCCCAGCTCTGTGAAGATACTGAGGAAAGCAAGTGTCTCTGACCAGGCTGATCCCACATACACTTTGCAGTTCAGAGAAACCAACTGGGCAGCCACTTTCTAGTTGGGGGTGGGGGTTGACAGATTTCATTTCTGTTTGAAGCTGCAGCAGAGACAAGCTATACCTCACTCCTTATGCCTGTCACCATGGCTTCTAGTTTTCCTCCTAGATTTTAGGAATCAACAGTAAGGGGTGGAGGGATTTCCTGAAACCCTTTCCTTTCCCTTTTAAAAATTTTTTATTTTTATTATTTTTTTGAGAAATTGGGAGATTGTTTTGCTTGGTTTAAGCTATTATACTGAGATCAACTTGGGATCAGCAGAGTTTGAAGTACACGCTGCAGGGAGCCCTGTACCTCCATTTGCTGCTGCTTCAAGATAGATGCGGTGGGCTTCAGCAAAAACCATCATGTGGGAACGAGATAGCCAGAAAAGCTGAACAGCTGCCGGAGAAGGCTTCTTGGCACCCATCTTCCTCCTGCTGAAGAAATTCCTCCGCCTAGGGGCTCCTAGAAGGCGTTTCCCCTGGGAAGTTTCCTTTTTCTTTTGGTGGAGCTGGTTGTAGAGGCTCTTGAACAAGGAAGCCATTCCATGGTTCTGGAAATGGGAAGGGCTGAAGCAGACACCCCTGGGAACTGAGGAAGTTTGTCTAAGCCTCTACAGATGTCTGGGCATTCCTACACAGGCGGGCACCCTCTTTCATCCTCATTCCACCTTGTGAGGCAGGAAGCCGATTAGAAGGGACCCAAGGAAATGAATTCTCTGCCCTTGGCTTCCCAGGAAGTGAATGAGCAGCCAGTGTGGGCTACAGATAAATCCCCGGAGGTATAAGCTGGAGGAAGGTGTGGGGCCCTTGTAGAGACACTCAGGGTGCTAACCAGAGCCCCGGCCCTTGTTCTGGGGTACTGACTTCAGATGCATGGCCTAAGAGGATGGAGCTTTGGTGCTTCACCTGCGAAAGACCTTGAACCCCTGAAACACCTTAGCAAAGAGAGTGAGGAGGTGTTTGCGCAAGTATCTCAGGCCTCTCCCCAGCTGTCGCTGTCCTTGTCTTTGCTAGTGGTTCGCCTCTCTTCTGGGGGGGGACAAGTGGCTCCCAGAGCACCCGCCTCAGTGGCTCTGGCAGCTGTGTCCTCACTCGCAGACCCGTACAGGCTGGCGGCCTCTCTCGCAGACCGTCTAAGGCGCACAAGGTTCCCCCCACGCCCTTTGTACCTGACCCAGGCTTCTGCTGTACGCTTAGCTCTTCATACCTCCCCCAAAGCGCAAAGCGGCCACCAGCCCTGCTCTGCATCTCTGACGCACCGCGTCTGGCTAGCCTGAAAATCTAAAGGGCCAGGCAAGGGTGCATCAAAGGTGCCCCCACTTTGAACCCCAAGGCTTCACTATCCTGAGCGTGACTCTCCACTCTTTAGCGTCACAGCTGGGCAAGCCCGGGCCGGCAATGTCAAGATAGGTCAGGGGCCCGGAGGGCTGCCGAGGCCAGGGAGGCCGGGCGCCGAGAGTCCCCTTCGTCCTGTAGAGGGAGCTCCAGCCCCAGGTTTCCCACCGTCATTTCCACCCCCCTCCCCCCCCTCCCCACCAGCCACCTTCGCTCCCCTTCCCCGCCCTGGACCTGCTAGACTCCTGCCGCAAACCCAGTTCCAAAGATGCCGGGCCTGGACCCCGAACCCACGCCGGGATCTCTGAAAACAGCTCCTTCCCTGGCACTCGGGGCAAAATGCTCAGAAGCACCTAGGGAGCAAACGGCGCCTGGCCTCGGCCGTGGACTCCCAAATCCAGAGAGGTCACACGCCACCAAGCGGGAAGCATGAGTACCTGGGCTTCTCCCGCAGATCCCCCACGCCCTTTGTACCTATTAAGGAAGGTGCTGGAAAGGGAAACGCGGTGGGAGAGGCCTCGAAGTTGAGCGTGCACAGCCCGTTTACACGGGACGGACACACAGTCGTGCGGGGGCAGAACGGGAGCAGGGAGGGACAGCCTCCCAGTCCCACGCCCTGAGCTCCTGGAAGCTTCCCTAAGCCTTTCTGCTAAGTCATCAGAGAAGGCCCCACGGCCCCACGGTTGCTCCAGTGGACCCGCGGACAGAACCCAGCTTCCTAGTGGGGAATTTTCTCCTCGGTCTTAGCCCTTTCTCTCCGGGACCCAGCGACTTCCATCGCCCCTTCGGGCAGAGGCCCTAGCCTGGCTGCTACCTCAGCACAGAGCACTTCTGCCATTGCTGTCCCCCGACCTCGCTCGTCCTTTCCAGCAGTTTCTTTAAACAGCTGCAGCGGTGGAAGAAACGCCCAAACACCAAACAACCATCAAACAATCGGTCTAGGCGGCAGACCTGCCGGTTATAGTCAAAAGTGGCAACAGCTCATTTATTCAGCCAAAAAATAGATACTTTCTTGTACAATTTGGTTCACACGTATGTACATTTTTTTCTGTATATACAAAAAGTCAGACACGCAGAGTCTCTCTGCAACTCCATTTCCCCGGAAGTCAACAGAACAAACGAACCTCACCATCTGATGTGGGGTGACACAGAAGCGACTTGGGGAGGGCCGAGGGGGACACTGCTTTATTTCTTTTATCGGTCATTCTTTGTTGTTGTTTAGTGTTTCTTTTTTAGGTAATCATACACAGACATGCTTGCACTTCGTCACTATACAGAGCAATTTGTTTTTACAATTAGTACAACGATTTAAAAATTGTTGAAAAATTAAGATGAGGAGAGAGCTGATAAGACCAGGGCAGCATCCAGGTGGTTCTGGGGCCTGGAAGAGAGGGGAAGGTGAGATTTAGAGACAGGGGCCATTTAGGTACGGGGATTCCCTAGAGAGTGACGGGGCTGTTCAGTATGAACTATAAGCTGGGCAAAGGGGATCAGAATTCGAGTCTGGGCTGGGACACCTCAGGCTGAGGGCTTCTGCTCCAGCGGCCTGTTAGAGGGGCCGGCTTTCCCCTGCTCTGAACACACAGGCCCTGTCTGGGGTGCCCCCGCTGAGAATGGAAAAGCAACTCTGGGTCCACAAGAAGAGACAGTATGTGTGTGTGTGTCTTTTAGAAATAGTTTTCCAGGCACTTTGCTCCCTTCCCCGGGGGCGAAAGGCTCCCGCCATTGGGAGTGTTTTCCTTATCCCTCCTGAAGGGTCTCCCACTCTGCTCCCCCCAGATGGGGCTCTCACCGCCTTGGCACCGGCTGGAAAGCTGTCTTGAGCAACTTTTTCTCCACTTCCAAGGCACTGCAGCGATCTGCAGGAAACAAGAGGAGGAAAAAAGGCCTTTAGAACGCCGGGTCCAGGCCTGCAGGGCCGCCGCGCCCACACGGGAGCCCCGAGGAAAGCCCTGCTCCTTCCCTCCAGCGACGGCCAGAGCCCCAGCGACCCCTCCCAGTGCGCCCTGCACCCCCGCAGTCACCTGTTCCGCTCTCGGGCTCCGCCGGCCGAGCGAAGGCGGCGGCGGCGGCAGCCGGGTGACCCGCGGCTCCGGGAAGTCCCAGCAGGTGCTGCGGGGCCGAGCCCAGCATGGACAGCGGGTGCGGCCGCGGGCCGGGCGGCGGGCCGGGGAAAGGCCGATTGGTCCAAGCGGGGAATTTGCCAAGCGGCGCCGAGACGAGTCTGTGCGCCGCGGCAGCAGCCGCGGCGGCCGCGGGCGAGAGCTGCAGCGCCGGGGGCGCGACGGCAGCCCCGGGAGGAGAAGCCCCGGCCCCGGGGGGCGAGCGGCGCGGGTTGTCCGGGCTGGTGGCCGTCTCGGCCAGTGACCAGATCTTGGGCTTCTGGAGGGCGGCGGAGGAGGGCGCCGGTGCGGGAGCGCAGGGGTCCAGGCCCGAGGGTGGAGAGGGTGGAGATGGAGGAGCCCTCGGCACGGGCGGGGGCGCCGGGGCCAGGCTCAGCACCGACAGCGGCCGCTCCTCCAAGCCTTCGGAGCTGTCCTCCGAGTCGCTATTCTTGCAGTCCGAAATGGGTACTAGGCCGAAATCGCCGTTCCTGTGCGCCGCCCCGGCCAGGGCCAGCTCCGACCCGGCTGCCGCACTGTCTAAGTTCTCCAAATCGATCTCCTCGTCCTCCTCTTCCTCGTCGGCCAGGCCCTCGCCCCCCGTGTCCTCCTCCTCGCCCACGAGCTCCTCCTCCTCCATCTCCAGCTCCCGCTTGCCCTCTTCCTCATCTTCCTCTTCGTCCTCCTCCTCCCGCTCGCTCCCATAAGCGTTGCCCTCCTCGTCCGTGCGACTGCGGGGCGCCCACGTCATCTTGTTCTCCTTCTTGAGGCGCCGGCGCGCGTTGGCGAACCAGGTGGACACCTGGGTGAGGGTCATCTTGGTGATGATGGCCAGCATGATCTTCTCGCCCTTGGTGGGGTACGGGTTCTTGCGGTGCTCGTTGAGCCAGGCCTTGAGCGTGCTGGTGCTTTCCCGGGTGGCGTTCTTGGGACGGGACGGGTCCCCGAACTGATACTGGCCGTAGGGGTAGAAGGCGGGGTGCGGGTGCGGGAAGGCGGCGGCCGTGGCCGGGTGCTGGACCCCAGGGCTGTCCTTCAGTTCATACTGGGCGCCCTGCGCGGACATGGGAAGGGAAGGGGACACGCGCGCGGGAGCGCGAGTTAGCCCCGCCAGCTTCAGCCTCCCGCCGGGTGTGTGTGTGGGGGTGGCCCTGGCTTTCCTCTGCCCTCTCCCACCTTGCCCCACACCCAAGCCCCAACCCCTCTTGCCCGGCTTTCTCCGGCTCTTACCAGCTGCGGGAAGATGGGCAGCTCCGTGGCGTAGGGCAGGAAGGCGCCGTAACCCTGGGCGGCGGCGGCGGCCGCGGCGGCCGCGGCGTAGGGCGCCCCGTACACGGACGAGAGTACGTTGGAGAGGGACCCCGAAGCGGCCAGTTCGGAGGCTCCGGAGCCCGGACCGCTCCGGGCCCCCGCGCCGCCGCCGCCTCCTCCTCCCGCGGCTCCCGGGCGCTCGGGTGGATAGAGCGGGCGGATGTACTGGTATCCGAGCTGAGGGAAGGACATGGTGGCCCGCGGGGGCACCTAGAGAGAGGGGGCCGGGCCCCCGGGGCCGCCGGCGCCGCCGCGCTCAGAGCCGGCCGCTGGCTCCGGAGCGCATCGGGGGCTGGGCCGAGCCCGGGCCGCGCTGCCTCCCGCGCTGCTCGGCGAGCCGCGTTCGCCTATCGATCGGCTCCGCGGCGGCGGCGAGGAGTCAGGTCAGGTCCGAACAGATTGGCCGAGGTTCCCTGGGCTTCGGGCTCTGATTGACATGTCCACGGGGCCGCAAGCCCCTCCTCTCCGCGCCGCGCTCCCTCCTCCGGGCCCGCGGAGCCGCTCCGCGCCCGGCGCTCAGCCCTGCCCTCTCCTCCCGGAGCTGTGGCGCGCCTCGCCTCCCCCGGCCTTCTATACTTTACACTCCCCTCCTGTCCTCTCCTCTCCCCTCCCCTCGCTGCGTCCCCCTCACCCCACCCCCCGACGGCTTCCGCTCCCGGGGCTCCCGGACGCCGGGAAACGGCGGCTCCTTTCCCTCCTTCCTTTTCTCACGGTTGCTCCTCCGAACCTCACTTTTTCTAGTCTCGCGCCTCTCTTTCAGACCTCTTTACTCTCTCTCTCTCTCTTTTTTTTTCTTCCCCCCTTCCCCGGTCTCCGTGCCCTGGACTCAGGCGACCTAAAGTTGTAGACACTCAGAACGCTGTGCGGGGGGTGTGTGTCCGCGTCACTGTCTGTGTGTCCGTCCCCGCCCTTCCACCCCCTCCCTCGCCCTTCCCCAAATCTCGAGTCTGACGTCGCGCCCTCTTATTCGACTTTTCCTCGCGTCTCCTCCTGGAGTCGCCAATCGCCCGGGAGCCCTCCGGGCGAGGCGGCCCTCCCCCGCGACTGCCGAGCGCCGGGCGGGGCGGGGCGGGGCCGGCGCAGTCTGCTCCCGCCCCCTCCTGCCAGCACGGGGAGGGGAGTGGCGAGAGCACGAGTGGCGGGTTAGTGCGGGGTCACCTCGCCCCTCCGCTCCTCCGGCTCCTCCGTTCTCAGCCCCCTCCGCAGCTCTAGTTCCCGGCTGGGACGGGACCCTAGACCAAGGAAGGCTCGGGGGCTTTTTAGCGAGATGGCTCCCTTTGCAGTTCTGGGTTCTGGTCCCTGGGACGCTCTCTGTAGCCTAAACCGGCTAAAGCAGTGAGCGCGCAGCCTGGGAGAAGGGAGTGCTCCCCCTCCGAGCTTTAAAAGACCTAGTCTGCGCGGGGTGGTGGTGGTAGGGGAAGCCTGCGGTTTACACTTACACCTCCGGGGAAGCTTGGGGAGAACCCTCACTAAGAACAGTCAGTGTGGCGCCCAGGTGGTCTTTCGGAACTGGCAACGAGTCCGTGGAGCTCCTGGCTGTGGGGTGGGGGAGGAGCAGAGAGCCTCACCGCCCAGGCTCCGGGAACTTTCCGGGAGCACTTCGAGAAGTTTCTCTGTCGCTGTTTTTGGACGCTTGCGACCGCTCACCGCTCCCAGCCCCAGGGTTTTCTTTTGGCGAGAATCCCCCAGAGCAGCAGGATATGTGAATGTGCGCGTGTGGGGGTGGGGAGCGAGACTTTGATTTTATGGTAGGCTATTTCTTAAATCTAACTTGAAACGTAAGTGTCCGAGGGCCCACCTTCACGGATTAGGGTGAGAAGCCACACTGAAATTCCCCGGAATATCTGGGGCTCCCAGATGAGCGATTTAAGTTGCAGCAGCGACCCACACGCCACGCGGGCTAGGCCTGCTGCGGGCCTGCTGCGCGGGACAACTCCCGGGCTGCGATTCTTCCGTGGAGGGACAAGCCCCAGCTTATGAAACGCCACCCCTGTGCCTCCAGTTGATCTGGAAATGAAATCTGAATTCTGCCAGCGTGGAGGGCCCAGAGGGTCCAGTGCTGGCCGGGTTGTGGTATGAATACGGTTAGGGAATGGAAGCTTCTTCCGCCCTGCTCTGGCCTCCAGTTTTGACCCCACGTCCCACCTCCTGCTGCATTCCAAGGGCCTTCGTACTGGCCTTAGGCTCCAGGAGGTGCCAAATCAGAGTTAGTGGGGGAAAGCAGAAGTTGGGCGAGCTACCAGGTCTAAAGTTAGATGGCGGCATCTGGAGTCTCTCTAAAGTGAATTCGTGCAGCTTCTCCGTGCCTTCCTGGCCCTACTTGCCTGGTGCTCAAGGCTGCTTTAGGTGAGGAGGCTCGGCCTTCAAATGCTTTCTCCTAGCCTGATTCCGTTTCTGGCTAAACCCATCACTGGAAGCCAGGGCTCACCTGCTCGGGAAAGGTCTGGGGGTAGCAGAATCTAGGTAGTGTTATTTCCCATGATCTTTCCTGTGCATGGAACTGTTAGCCTTGCTGTGCCGACCTACCCACACAGTGCTGGACCAGACCAATGGGCGAAAGAGCCAGATTCCAAGGTGGGCGAGGGAGCTTCACTGAACGTGCCCGAGTGAAAACACGGGTATTTAATTCCGTTCTTGTTTTATTTTTTTTCCCAGAAGAAAATGGAAAACAAAACGCAGCACCACACAACAACCCTCAGGAGCCTGCGAGATACGCCTTCCGCATTGCATTAACCAGCTATCGACCTGGTTGTGTCCGACTGCGGACTGAGGGAAAGAACACCGGAAGAGCCCGGCTGCTCTCAGGAAGGACTCGTGCGGACCCCTGGCCCAGAGGGTGAACCTCTGGACCCAGACGTGAACTTAAGAACCTCACTTAATTAGATCCCTCCAGGCCTCCCAGGCCGGGGCCAGAATCAGCTTCCCGTTACCCCCTGAGCAGCTGGGAAGAGCGCGTTGGCCTGGCCCTGAAACCTGCCCTCCACGTCGGGGACTCAGTATCCCCAGCGACTGGAGCCGCAACGTGGCTCAGATTCTGCAATAAGATCGGGCCAGTGGAACCCAGCTTCTAGACAAGCTCGAGAATCCGCGGGTAGCCGAACCTTTTCAAGGGATTTTTTTAATCCAGGGAGATTAGGTCTGACTGACACACTCGCACGGGGAGCAAGAAGCAGCAGGTGCACGCGGGAGCAGACGGGGGAAAGACCGGCCGAAGCTTCTCCAGCACCCCTCCTTCTTCCCACCGTCGTGGCACACGAAGCTCTGGCCGCGGATGCTCCGTGGTCTGGGCCCAAGGGCGCCCGGAGCTTACAGAAAAGGGGTCCTCCGGGGACACGTAGCGCGTGAAGCCGTGCGCGCAGGAGGACAACTGTATGCGGTGCCCGCCCGACGTGTACCCAGGGCCAGGGGCCCACCAGTTTCGGGGGCGGGGTGCTCTATACATTGTACGCGCACAGCGGCGCCCATCTCTTCCCTCTTCTGGTCCAGCCCTCCGTCGTTCCCTCTTCTCATCGCGGGGAGCCTCCGCAGCCCTGGGTGTCCCAGGCCGGCCAGCGTTCAGTCCTTTCCTCCCAAAGCCCAGTGTCCCCCAGAGGCGGTGCGGGCTGGCCATCCTTCAGCCTCCGCAGACGCTGCGGCGTGCGGAAGTTCCCACTCCTCTCCCCCAGCCCAGCCGCCCCCCGCCCCCTCCCCCGCGCTGGGGTTACAGGTTAATGAAACGCTCGTTTTCCTCAGTCATTTGTTTTGTTTTCCTGCAAAGTTCTGATAAGTAGCTAACCAACGAAGCTTGTAATTACAATCTTACAGAAACCGGGCCGATCTGTATATAAATCTCACCATCCAATTACAAGATGTAATAATTTTGCACTCAAGCTGGTAATGAGGTCTAATACTCGCGCATGCGATAATCCCCTCTGGATGCCGGCTTGATCAGATGTTGGCTTTGTAATTAGACGGGCAGAAAATCATTATTTCATGTTCAAATAGAAAATGAGGTTGGTGGGAAGTTAATTTCTCTCCGCTCTGTGAAGCGTAGACAAGAATTTAATGATTTAATTACAGTTGTAAGCCCTTTCCATGAGACTTAAATTGAGCTGAGAATATTTTTTTTTCCTTTTCTCTCTCTCTCCCCCTCTCTGGCTTTCGCATTCTCTCTCTCTCCGCTATTAGCCGCCACATGGACTTGCAGATCCGTGGCCTGGCGTGGCACCGGGAGGAATTCACATTTGACTGTGAATCCAGCCTTGCCGCATCCCGGGAGGCGCGGGCCCGGGCGCCGCCAGGTCTGCCGTGCAGCGCCGGCCGAGCCCTGCGAGCTGCCAGGGCGGCGGAGGCTGTCCCTGGTCCCCAGGCGCTCCGGGAAACTTCAGGGCAAACTTTGCAAACTTCTCTCCCGGCGCTATGGAGGCCGCCGGTCGAAAAGGCTACGACAACGTGGGCTCCGGGCCGGATTTGTGCACCAGGCCGGATCTGTGCACCGCGGAAGCCGCCCTGCGGCCCCAGAAGAGCACGAGGCTCTCCGGCCGGCCGCCCGCGCCCTGGCGCCTCCCGGACCAGGCCCTCTGCCGCTGGCCAGCTCTGTGAGGCTCCCGGAGACCCGGCACGGATGGAAATGGCCCTGAACGCCAGTGGTTTTGTTTCTCTTTTCTTCTGCAGAATCATCCCGTTTCCACCTGCGCTGATCATTTCCGCTGATCTTTTTTTCCCCATCCTGTCTATTCCTCACACTTTCTGTATGTTTGATTTCCGCTGCATTGATCTTTCTTTGACTCCTAATGTGTTGTTTGATTCTTTTTTTATTTTTTCCTGGGCCGTTTTCTTAAAGTTCTTTCTTTCTTTCTTTCTTTCTTTCTTTCTTTCTTTCTTTCTTTCTTTCTTTCTTTCTTTCTTTCTTTCTTTCTTTCTTTCTTTCTTTCTTTCTTTCTTTCTTTCTTTCTTTCTTTCTTTCTTTCTTGTCCTTTTCCCATCTGTGCCTCTGCCTCCCACCCCGCCTCTTCCTAGGTTTCGTCGTCTTTCTTTTCGCCCACCCTCTCTTTTATCCCCATCCGTCCGATTTCAATCTTGGTCTATCCCAGGCTCTCCTCCGCTGGTTTATTCTCTCTTCCTTTCCTCTACAGAGTCTGTCCCCTCCCCCGTCCGTGGATCTGCTTCCCCGGCATTCCCTCCTCATCCATCTTGGGAGATGAATATGTCGCCTTATTGGATGCGGAGGCCAGAGCAGGGCAATGGGGCTCGGCCAACGCCGCACATTTTCTTCATGCATATTGAGAATATGGTAATGAGTGCGTTTGCATTGTTGCATGGAAATGATGCGTCTCCTTCTGCGATGCGGAGTGGGCAAGGTTGGTGTGTACCCAAGAGAGCCCAGTAGTGGGCACCGGGCCTGGTAGCTCTCCTTACCCACCCGGAGATGAGGAAGTGTCCTCTCGGAGGGCCTCCTCCCTCTGCCTGCACTGGCTTCGACAAAGGTGTCGCTACCCGGGTTAAAGCGAGGAAGAAGGGAAGCCGCCTCGCCTCGCTTAGTCCCTGGTCCGAAGGCCTGGGAACCCTTTCCCGGTGTTTAGAGTCCAGCGAAGGAGAGTCTGGCTGTGTTCTCTAATGGCTGCACATTATTTGCGATTCTAGTAACCCTTCAGGATGAAGCACAGCCGCACTGAGTGCTTTTCTCCACGTGAAGCTCCTTCATCCTGGAGGTGCATGGGCGTCTCTTGGCCCCAGCAGGCTGAACCCTGGCCAGTTGGCTGTCTGTCAGGGACCCACTTCTTTTCTAGACAAGAGCTCAGCGGTGATTAGGCTGACCCCTAATCCTGTAACAGAGGAGGCTCTTTCCGGAGGCCAGCCAAGCTCAGGTGAAGGGGCCCAGGGCCTTCTGAAGGGTGGAAGTCTGCTGAGTGAGGCAGGTCAGGCTCTGCTTGGGACTAGGAGGAAAGAGATGTTACACTTCCTGGGAGCCAAACATCTAGCAGTCAAACCTCACAGTTCACCTTAAGATGTTTTCTGGCCTCCTTCTCCCTTACTTCCTACCAGGGAAGTCCTTAGCAGGGGCTCCAGGGCTGAAATGCATCTAAAAACCTTCCAGCATTCTGCTGCTACTCCTGTGGGTTCGGGACTGAAGAGTTTTCCTTCAACTGACTCCTTTTCAAAACTCAAATGCATCGTTTTGGGAAAGCAGTTGATCCTTCCCCTACTTCTGCCAATTGGGGGAAGCGGAAAGGAAACACAGCTTACAGGAAATCATGCTCTTGAGCCCTGCCCCTTCCTACCTGGGGTCAAGAGCACCCTGTGTCATTAACAAGGGCTGGGGGTGGCATATTGACTCTTGGAAGACATGAGAGCACGAAAACAGAATGTTTCTTCCCTGCTCCTCTTATGATCTAAAATGATATTGAGGGTCTCAAGGGCTGTCTTGGCTTAGGGTTTGCTGGTAGTGTTCACTGTTAAAAACAATGTGAAAATTTTAAGCCAAAACAGCATGCTGAATTATCATTAGCAAACAACCTCATTAAATGTTTTCAGGCAGCATTGCGTTTAATGCCCACCATCCCTCACCAGGCAGACACTGTTGAGAGGCCGCACATAACCGTGTACAATGCTTTCTGAACACGCTTCCAAAAGGAGAGAGGGTACTGGAGTCAGCCAGCCGTGTGTCTCAGTTTAGGCTAAACTGGGGAAACTATTTCTTTAATCTGTAGACAAAGTTAGGAGGATGATCTAGCCCTTGCAAAATTGGAGAACTGAGGCTTTGGGAACTCAGAAAAGCCTGGACCAATATTTTCAACTATTCCCTCTGGTTGGAGATTTTGAGGCTTGGGGTAGGGATCTTGGAAGACCAGCTCCTGGTTGGACTGAGGGAAAGGGCCAACAGGACACCCAGATGCCCTGCCCACAAGCTTGTCACACTTTACCAAGTCCTTAGACCGAGCTGAAGCAAAAATTAAACTAGTGTCCAGGCTGCACTATTTTTCCTAAGGTCCTACTTGTAGGGAAGGAGAAGTCTAATGATGGGAGTCTGGACAATGTAGAATTTTCAGAAATTTACCACATGTGCGTTTCCTCATTTCTACCCATACTGCTTGGACTTTTCAGACTCCTCATGACAAACTGAGATGGCCTCCTACCTTTACCTTGGGGGTTAATCTTAATAGTTACTTCCCCATTGATTGAACTGTCTGAATTATATTTTAAGACCATTCAAGTACTTTAAAAAAAATCAAGCTTTGCTTGACAATATGGAAGGGTAAGATATACAAAACCAGTCCTTCATGCCCCTCATCCATCACCCTTTCCTTCCCCTTCTTTTTCCTCCTCCCCCTTTCCATTTCTTCCCTTCTCCTTTTTCCTTTCCCCTTCCCTCCTCTCCCCTTTCCTTCTTCCCTCATGTTCTCTCCTTCTCCCCTTTCCTCCTTTCTTCCCTTTCCCCCTCCTCTTTCTTTCTCCCTCTCTTCCTCTCCTCTTTCCTCCCCTGCACACACTGCCAAGAGAAGAGGGCGCTGAAGTCATCCTTCTGATCATCAATCAAGCTGTGCGTCTTGGTTTAGGCTAAACTGGGAAAACTATTTCTTTAATCTGTGGGAAACGTTGGAAGGATGATCTAGCCTTTACCCGCTTGCCGTTCCTCCTGCTCTCCCTCCCCCTCTTCTCCTCTCCTCTTGCTTCTCTCCCTTTCCTTCCTTACCCTTTTCATTTTCCATTCCCCTTTTCTTTCCCTTTTCTACTGCTCCCCTTTATTCCTAGCTGGACAGGACTTCTGTCATAAAGCCACATACTCAGCCCTGCCATACTCCTTTCGGAGGGTAGTCTTCTGGAACCCTCTGTAGCTCAGTCCCCAGCTCACATACTTCTCTGAGGGACCTCTAGATAGTAGGTTTGGTAGCCACTCTGGGCATCCATGAAAAAGAATGAGATCAGCTGGCAGACAGTCCTCCCCATGGAAAAAAGCCACAGGGATAGCAGAGGCACAAAAGCTGAGACCCTCTTCCTGCTTTCTTCCCTTGCCCTCCCTGCTTTGCTGGGGGGTGCTTACCCAAGTTGAGATATGGTTGATGTTTGATTGGTTGAGAGCTGCTTTCTGGGAGTCCAAGGGATGGGTGGCTATGTCCTTTTGCAGGGTGGCCACAGAGTTGTAGCAGGGCTGATATTTGAGCTTCTAGGAGTCTCAAAAGGCTAGTGCCCAGTAGGAATGATGGAGCCAGGCTCTCCCAATGCCCTCTTAGCCTAGGCCTGTCTTGGTTCTCATGAACCTTCTTAGACAAGAGTTCTGTTTCTTTCGAGAGAGTCTGTTTCTTCTCCATCGTCCTCTCTCTTCCTGCCTTTTCTCTTCTTTCCCCTTTTCTTTGCCATGAGTAGTTGGAGGAAGCCTTCTCTGTGATGAGCACTGGGCATGCCGTGGAGTCTGGCTTGGATGGTCTTGTATTTCTGTGTGTAGGGGCGAGGCACGATCAAATCAAGGAACGGTGAGAAAATTCAAGGTGGCAGTCCTTGGCTAGAGCCAAAGATGTCTTGGGTAGAGTCCTGCCCAACGCACAGCCTCTTGGAACCCTGGAAAGCACATTTGAAAGCAGAGCTACAGCTGATGGGCTCGGTTAAGGCACACTGCTGTTATTGTGTCTTATATTTGAGGAGGGAAGGAGCTGAACTGAATATGGCGAGTACCTTTATGAAGAGAAGGAAGACACAGGTGGGGCCCCAAAGAAGACAGAGACCAAGGCATGTGACTACCAGCTAAAGGAGACCAACAATAGCAAGAAGAAAGAAAGGATTCCTTCTCCTCAGAGTCTCAAAGAGAGTGGGGCTGTCTTGCTCTGAAGCCATAAAAGGACCACTTCTTGTGATATCCAGCCATCCAGCATGGGACCGTGAGTGACAGAAGCCCAGTGGACCCAGTGTACAGGGCAATGTGATAAGGGGTAAGAGACCCTGACTTTAAAGGCAGAGGATGGGTTTGTGAGAAGGTGACATTTTAGCTGAGCTAAAGCCATTAAAATCCTGGAGGAAGTGCATTTTAGGGTTGCTTTGTATATTAGAGTGATCACTAGTCACTGGTGGTATTGGCCGTCTGAGATGTAGTCTTCCAAACTAAGGTAAATGCAGAACACGTAACGGGCTTCAAAGAAAAGTGCTGAAAGGAACTTTGGGAGCTAGAACTCACATGTGCAAGTGGTGCTGTTTTTTTTGCTTATATTAGGTTAAATAAAGTGTGTTATTAGCCTGATAAAGCAGATTGGTGATAGAGCAGATGTCTACTGTGCATATACTCTACATACACCTTATACCATAAGCCAACACACACACACACACACACACACACGCACAATTTTATCTTTTCTTACCTTTTAAAGGTAGAAAGCTAGCCTGGGTATAGTCATACCTCCATATAACCACAGTATCTACATGCCAGAGACAGGAGGATGGCCAAGTTTGAGGCCAGCCAATCTACAGATAGTGAATTTTCAGGCATCAGAGGTTACAGTCTGAAATCTTGTCTTTGAAACCAAACCAAAACCAAAAACAAAGTACACAACATGTAAATTAAATATTAAAAATCTCAAATGTAGTTGTGAGTTTAAAATTTTGTTTTTGGCTCACGCTAGATGGCTGTTGTGTGGTGTTCTGAACAAAAGGCAGGGCGTGTGCAATGGACCCACTGTGGGGATGGATCGTCAAGTGCTTATCTTCTTCCCTCAGTTGGCACGTGACTGAACCTGGAGCGGTACCTGGGAAACACTGCTGAAGTCAGAAGAGGTGAGTATGTGTGTGCCCACTGCGGTGACCATGGGAATATATGAATAGATCAGCAATCTGAGGAGCAAAGTGAATTTAGGAGATGTGACCTTTAGTTCAAGGCCTCCTTTCTGAATCTTGACTCCAATACTTCCTCAGACCCCTGAGGAAGAAGGCAGGCAGGCCCACACTTTCTGCTCCACAAACTCATCTTCCCATAACATGTAACTTTCAGCCCGAGGGACTTCATCCCGGGCCTGGCTTCCTAGGTCTCCTGGTCTCCTGACTGTAGGCACAAAGACTATGAGAGTGTGTTGTGAAGGAGAGACTCCTCCAAGCCTACAGCTTGCAGGAGACCCTCAAGAGCCATGATAATTCATTGGCTAAGCTGGACTTTTGTCCATTTGCTGCAGAGGTCATATGGTGATGGCACTCTTGCTGGGTGTGGTCATTCTGTGTGGCTTCGTAATTCTATGTAGATTTAGTTGTTCACCTGCCGGTCTGGGCTGAAGCTGGCTGCAACAACAAATAGCCCTCGGATCTTAATGGTAGCCCTCCTCCCTCTGCATGAGGGAGGCTATGACTGCAATCCACGCCAAGCCACTCATTGTATGCCTTTCAAGAGAAGGAGAGTGGCCTGAATGCTGGCTGTGAATGCTTCTGCTTGGATGTGCTCACACTTCATCAGTCAAAGCCATGACAGGGCCATGTTTGAAGTACACAGGGTGGGGATATCTGACTTCCTTTAGGGAGAATCAACCGTGCATACACCTGTGTGTTGCCCCGGCCCCTTGGACTGTAGTTCCAGTTACTGCTTTAGCAAGGTGGTGGCAGGTCCAAGCTGATGTTGCTACTACATCCTCTGTCTTCCTGTGCCAGCGGACCCTCACACGTGTATGCCATGCAGGACCAGAACACACAGTGGCAACAAAGGAAGGAAGCAGCTGGATAATTGTCCCCCATTCACTCTTGGGACCAGGTTTTCAGAGATTTCAGCCACAGGTGTCTGGGAAGGTCCCAGTAGAGGGGATATCCAGTAGCAACGTTCAACCAGTGTGGCTTTCTCGTACTCCCTGGGAACCATTTCCCCATAAACCCTGGCTCAGCAACCTTTGTTGCAGGACCCACTGCTGAGCCCCACAGGGAATCTGTTGGTGAACAGTGACTCTGTCACCATTGCCCTTATTTAAAACACTATCGACTCAATATGAAATCTCAACCTCTGCCTCTCTCCTCTCTTCCCAACCAACTTCCCTCTCTCCTTCCCTTCTCCCCCCTTCCCCGACCTCTTCCTTCTTTTCATGGTGCCCAGGACCCAGTCCAGAGCCTCATGGAAGCACTCTACCACTGAGCTATATTAACTCGCCTTCGATTTTCAGTTTTAAACTTGTTGAAAAGCCAATCATTTGACTTTGAGTCTGAGCCCATGTGAGGCTGGACTTGGAAAGGAGTGGTGGTGTTGTGACTTCAAGGTAGAAAAGAGGCTAGTGGGGGTCAGAGGGCACCAGGCAGGAAAGGTGGATGGTGGAAAAGATGGAGGGAAAATTTGTTTAAAATATGCTGTAGAGAAACATGATTCTTTGGAAGCTAATCGAAAGCAAACAAAAACGATGGCATCCATGCCCAATTGCTGACCTTCACTGTCTGAGGGCTTCTTTAAACTTTGAGCTTTTAAGACTACGTTACAGGGACTGTTGTTTAATGGTGTGTGTGTATGTGTGTGTGTTAGACAGAGACACACATACACACACACACACACACACACAGAGAGAGAGAAAGGAAGGAAAGGAGGGAGGTTTGGGTATCATTCCTCCTCAGGCCCATCCAGCTTATTTTGTTTAGTCTTTTGTTTTGTTTTGTTCTGGCCTGGAGCGTGGTAGGGTAGCTGGCCAGTGAACTCAGAGATCCGCTTGTTTCCACTTCCTAAACACTGGGAGATTAGAAGCATGTACCAACAGAACCAGCTCTTTATTCCCTGGGATCTGAGGATTGTCATTAGTCCTTTGCCTGGATGCCCAGCACTTTCCCGGCTAAGCCACCTTCCCAGTCCCTATAAATCTGTCTTATTAAAACTGGGATCACACTCACTTTTTTTTTTCCTTCTTTTGAGACAGTATTCCTTTGTGTAGCCTTGGCTGTCCTGGACTCACTTCGTAGACCAGGCTGGCCTTGAACTCACAGAGATTTGCTTACCTCTGCCTCCCTGAGTGCTGGGATCACAGGGGTGCATCACTGCCCCTGGTACCACTTTCATGTTTAAAGGGTTTACTTGTTCCTTGTGCTTCTCTTTCTCTGTATTATTCCAAGTCTCAGAGTTGGTTTCTGATGGAGCAGTGCGAGGCTAATCCTGCATGTGGGTTGTGGAGAGAGCTTCTGGCTTCCTGGGCAGATGTTTTGGGTCACATGGACAGTCGGTAGCAGTACGGGGTGGTTCACATGGGAGTCACAGAGGCCTACCCCTGCCATGTGGCTTCCTGGGCTAGGTGGGGTGGTGCATGCCTATAATCCCAGTAGGCTGGGGAGCCCTCTTTGAGTTTGAGGTGAGTGTGGCCTCTGCTGCTCACTTCACTGGAAGTTCCTGAGAGCCACCAGCCAGAGAATCCAGCTAAGTCTCACCTGGCTAGAGTCCTGATTCATAGAGACTGGCATAGTAAGTGCTCCTGTGAAGGTAGTCCCTAAAACTTCATCCATTGATTTTTATAAATAAAGGTTTTGCTTGTTTGTTGGTTGGTTGTTTTTGTTTTTGGCTTTTTTGAGACAGGGTTTCTCTGTGTAGCCCTGGCTGGTGTGGAACTAGCTCTGTAGACCAGGCTGGCCTCAAACTCACAGAGATCCTCCGGCCTCTTCCTCCCGAGTGCTGGGATTAAAGGCGTGTGCTGCCACCACCCAACTGTAAATAAAGTTTTATTGGAAGCTAACAATGCCCACTGGTGAGTGTATTTATTGTCCCAGCTGTTTCTATACAAACCTGAGCGGCAGTAGCCGCTTGTGGTTGTATAAAGAGACCATCCAGTCCACAAACTTGCTACATAGCTCTTGGGGGTAAGAGGGGAGTTGTTAATCATTGAAAACCAAAGCTGGAACAATGGTTCCTCTTACACCCTCAGGAACAGATTTCCCCATTTTATTTGAGTTTATTGTGATCAGCATTAACTAAGGGCCTACTGGGCACAGGTCTCAGTTATATCTCTGAACGTTGCCCTCGTTCTGTACCGCTGTCTCCTCCAGTGGGGTCTTGCTCCATGCGTGCTGGAGTGGGCCAGTGTTTGTGGACACAAATGTGAGCCTGCAGTGAGCAGGGTACTCTTGGCAACACAATAGAGAGGTCCTTGAGAAAGAGGGCAAGGGCATCTTTTTTCTGTAGTATCTGAGCATGAACATATTGGCTGGGTCCTCTTGTGCCTGGGCTCCAAAGGTCCCATCCTCTTCTCTGGCACAATAATCTAGTAATTAAAGGGGTTCAGTAGGGGCATGAGATCTGCTCTGAATGGTCATGCCACTGACTGAGTCTTTGCGGGTTGCTCCAGGGCACATGCCTCACCTTTTGCTATCTGTTCCTCAATTCAGACTTGGAATGTGGAAGAAGGAGGACAAATCATTGCTGTCTTTCTCTGTCCTGATCCAGGCTTCCCACCCTGACCATAAACCATACAAGGTAGTGCTTGCTGGAGGTGCAACTGGGTTAGATGGCCCTGACTCCTCTTGGGGGTGGGCAGGGGATAAGGAGGCTACAAGGTGTGAGAACTGGTCATGGCCTCTGATTCCCTGAGGACATTCCACCCTAACCCAGTGGTAGGCTCTTGCCCAGGTCTCCTGATTTGAATTCCAGAAGCATGTCTTAGCAGCTGTGTGACCTTTAGCACGGTACAGTTCTCTGCCTCAGTTGCCTCTTCTGTGCCAAGGATGCATCCTCCCTTCCAGCATTCTAGTGAGCTGACATAACAAGCGCTAGGCACAATGCCTGCCCCTCACAAGTGCGCACAAGTGGAACAGCATTCAGATTCCTAGGCTCAAGGCACACATTCAGAGGGTAAGGCAATGCTAAGATATGCCTTCTGTGGGTGGACTGACCCCTGATGAGGTCCTGCATTCACCTACTGATTGAGCATCAACAGGGTTCTAGGCTCTGTATTCAGTGTTTTGACTGGATAGCTGCTAGGTTCTGGGCCTCTGCAGTCGATCCTGTGTGTACCCACAGGGCTGGCTTCCTGGCCATGTGACCTGTTGTGCTGGTTGGTTTAAATCAACCTGACATAAACCTAGACATATCTGAGAAAAAGAAATCTCTAAGAAAAATGTCTCCGTCAGATTGGCTTATAGACAAGTCTACGGAGGGATTTTCTTCATTAATGATTGACATGGAAGGGATCGTCCCACTGTCCATGGTGCCACCCTGGGCAGGGGGTTCTGAGATGCATAAGAAAGCAGGCTGAGCAAACTATGAGGAACAAGTTGGTGAGCAGTGTTTCTCTATGGTCTCTTCTTCAGTTCCTGCCTCCAGGTTCCTGCCCTGCTCGAGTTCCTGCTTTGGCTTCTCTCAGTGATGAACTATGATGTGGAACTATAAACCTCTCCTCCCCAAATTGCCCTTGGTCATGGTGTTTCACTGAAGCAATGGAAAGGCAACCAAGGCACCTGTGCACTGCCCCTTAGCTTGAACGTTTCCTACACTTGGCTTAATTTTCTGTGCACCATCACGAAGCTTCCAATACATCTTGAAAAGGGGATCCAGATCTCATTTTGTGCCTGTCTAAGAGATGCACATGAGGTGGATCTATCCAGGCCTGTGTGGCAGATGCACTATCATAATTTATAACCAGGATCTTAGTTAGGGTCTCTAAGTCTGTGATGAAGCATCATGATCAAGAGAGACTTGGGGAGCCAAGAGTTTATTTCATCTTCCATCTCGTTATCATCTGGGGAAGCCAAGTCAGAAACTCAAGGCAGGAACAGATGCAAGACCATAGAGGAGTGCTACCTGTTGGCTTGCTCCTGTGGCTTGCTCAGCTTGCTCTCTTAGAGAACCCAGGACCATAGCAATAAGCTGGGCCCTGCCACATCAGTCATTAAATGAGAAAAAAGAAAGTATCACATGCTTGTTCACGGATCAGTCTGGGAGGACATTTTCTCAGTATAGTTTCCTTTTTTCCTGAATGACTCTAGAATGTGTCAAGTTCTAGCCAGCCCATACATGGGGTGATATGTCTGGTGGGGGTTGAGCTCTCATGTGGCTCATCTGGATAGAAGCAGCGGAGGAGACCTGTTCAAAGCAGCAAAGGCACCTCTAAAATTCAAAGAAGAAGGACAAGCCCAGGACAAAGTCCCACAATGCATATGTTTAAGGGAATGTAGGCAGTTTGTTTTATTGGTTTTGATTTTTTTTTCCCCTGCAGGAGTCTAAGGTTTTTAATTTTGAAAGAGTTCTGGAAACTTTGGGAAATCCCACTTTAAGCACCGGTGACAGTTTGCCCTATTTCCAGCTGTTTCAAAGCAGTAGACAAGTCAAGTTGCCCAGTAGGCACAGGCTGGCATGCTGGGACATGTGTGGGCTTCACACCTCCTCCTTTCCCTTGGTTCCTTGCAACCTTGAGAAAAACAAAAACAAAAGCAGAACACTAAAGCTAGGCTCTTACAGAATTATGCCAACCCACAACATCTACATTCAAGGACTTTCTCCTGAAAAACATCCCGTTTGTCCCTCTCTAGAGCACTACCATAGGAACCTTGGTATCTTTCTGTTGCTAAGCCCAGATTTTGGTGGGAAGGGGTAGTCTCAGTGGCTTAGTGAACATCCTTTTCACTGTCACGTGCCTTCCACATGCCACCAAGACTTTGGCTGTGGGCTGTGAGCCTGGGCAAGAGCACATTCTCATTTCCCAGCTCTGGATCTTACTCTCTGAGGATGGCTGAGCAAGTGGCCTGGCTGCTCCATGTCTCAGATCCTCCATAAGGAGAATTAGTTGACTAGAAACCTGTAACTTGCTAATGATAGGTAATTAGGTGCTCAGTAAGTGTGTAGGTAACGTGTTTTTAAAATCATCTTTCTGTTATTATTATGTATGGATATAGAAGTGTCTCCGTCATCATGTTCCCATTCCTAAAAGATAATAGGCACATAGCACTCACTGTGTGTCAGGTGTGGTTTTAAGCTCCTCACAAATATTACCTCATTTAAACCTCAAACAACCCAAAGAAAAGCAGGGATGGTTGCTTCTTCTGTTTTCACAGACAGCAACAAGCAAAGCAGAGCAAAACAGAACAACCAAGGCACAGAGCTGTTAAATCACTGACTTGAAGTCACAGGGCTCAAAGTGTCAGGCTTCACACTCAGGAACCTGGAGAGCCTGCAGTTTAACCGCTGTGCATTGTATGGAATTCGTATTTTGCAGGACATTGAGGGTTTTTTCTTTTCCAGGAAAGTTTAAGGTTTCCTATTTAACAATCTTTCTGTAAATGAACTGCACATACCCAAAGCAGGCACCATGAACATTTGTATGATGACAAAGGGAGGTGGCGACCCTGGGTAGCCCCTGTTCTCCTTTCCTTCACCTTCTTACCCCACAGCCCAGTTTTGAAGTTGATAGAAGTGGAGCTGTATGGTACATTCTTTTGCGTTTGTCATCTGTGGCTCAACATTGTGCATGCAATGTCTCTGTGTGGGTGTGAGATCTCCCTGTATGGTGGCAGGAACTGGAGACCTCTTGCTCCTACTGCCCCACAGTGCTCTGCTTGCAGGGTTTACCCTGGATGGGCAGGCATTTGGGAACTTTCTCTAGTGCTGCCGAACACATCCTGCCTCATGACTTTCAGTGGTGGTGGCAGCTGACCCTGGGACTCATGCTGTGTCTAGCATCTGTTGATATGGCCCCGAAGTTAACGGGACATTGAATACTAGTACTTGGACATGAAATAGAAGTTGAACATTTCTCAAGCTAGGTTCTCTTTCTGACCATCCAAGGAAAGTAGCACAAGTCACTTGGCCTAGGAGAAGGCAGGCCCATGAAGAAACCAGCAGGGGCTTATCTTTGGGGTATGCTTAAGCACTATTATTTCATTTCAGCAGGCTGTCCCGTTCCTTCAAAGAGAGTTGAAAGCTCAGATTATGGGGTTCTTCAACATTGTTACTGAGCCTTGAAGCAAAGAACGAAGCTCAAATCAGAGACAAAACTGTTCTCTCCTGGTAAGAATGACTCTAGCCTCTCTGTCTGAGGTCAAGGGCTCATCCACTTGGTGGCCAAAACCAGAAAAAGCATTCTGAGTATTACCAGCTAGGTGACAGACCAGCCAGTCCCTGCTCTTTCTGAGCCTACAAACTCTCCACGGACCACACAGGAATGAGCCAATGTTAAGTTATCTCCAGCATGTGATGAAGAACTGGAAAGGCACAAGTGAGGCTTGTAGCTGCTGCTGTAGGTGCCTAGGTAGGGTGACATGGGTGCCCATTTATTGACTTGGAAATAGCCATCAAGCAAGGTTGACCCCAGTGGTGGGTGAGCCTGCACACTTGCTTTGATGCTTGTCTATGGCTGGCTTAGGAGCTTTAGTTTTTGAGTAGAGAGAGCTGTAGGACACACCATGGTTCTGGTTAGATCTGTTGGGAAGTTGAAGATGGAAGAATCCACTATCTTATCTGGGATGAGGGAAGAAGAAATTGTACTATAGAACATCCCCAGTGATGAAATAGTGACAGGCTCAGTTTCCTTTTAACTCTTGCCTCCTCCTTTGTTCTCTGCATCTTAAAAGTTCTGAACCTGGTTCTGAAGCACACCAGAGACTTTGATTTCCATGGGGCTTTACAAGGAGTGGAAGTCTTGTGGTGTGGGCCCTAGTGATTAATGACGGCGGGGCTTTCTCCATTGTGCAAACCAGAGGAAGGAAGGAAGAACACTTAACAGAAGAGGGTGTTCACATGCTGGGCCCTTGCACTTCAAATCCCTTTGGGAGGGAAGTTGAATCTGTCAGTCCAGGCCCCAGCTGGGTTGGCTCTGGTGAGCCGGATGGGGCTATGACCTGGGTCAGGTCATCAAGCTGTGACCCTGGGTCATCTGGGCTGTGCTTTGATGATCTGTCAGCACATCAGCCAAGGCCCAGGGAACTGCTGCTGAGGGCCGGAGATATAATCTACCAGGTCCACATCCTACATCTTTCACTACTATTTCCAAGAGGGAAGAAAGACCAACCTAAAACCCCAAAGATTATTGTCCTTTCCAGGCAATTGTCAGCAAGGGATGGATGTGTTTAATGAGCACAGACATGGCCATGCTGTGTGGCTGTTTGAAAACATGGCTGGATATTTCCCCTTCATGTTTAGATCTTTAGTTAGGAGATGGAGGGTGGGACATTTTTAATAGACAGCTCTGCTTTCATGTCTCTCTGTGGGTCAACTCTGAACCTAGTTCTACAGGGCTTCTTAGGGATGTGTGGGTCTGGGGCCATTGAACCCCTTGACCTCTGTGGTAACCCACTCATTGTTATTCCTGTTGGCTTTGCATCCTTTCCTTACTTGATTTCATGGTTTGGGTTCCAGGCTCCACCTGACCACCTCTTAGCCAGTTTATTTAAAATCCCAAAGTAACATCTGTTGTCACTGTTTGCAGGCTGAGTCTCACTGTCTAGCATGGGTCTTGCTATGAGGACTAGGCAGGCCTGTAACTTGTGGCAATTCTCCCATTGCTACCTTTCACAGAATGGTACTTTCTCAGACCCCCAAAGTCTGGTCTGAGTACGTTGGAGGCCACCATGAGGCAGTACCTCAGACAGTTTTCTGAGTTCTTGCTGAGGCAGGACGGGGAGCCGTCGATTGATCTGCTTTTGAGTGTGAAGAGAGATTTCCCCAGAGGCTTGCTCTCTGCCTCCAAAGTAACCTTGGTGTGTGAAGACTTATACAGTGGCTACAGGCCGTGGTGTGTGAAGCCCCGAAACAGGAGAGCTCTTAGGGGTAGGAAGAGAGAGCCCTTTGCGTGTATCTGGTGGGTGCTCACACAGAGCAAAGGCTATTTCCAGAGACAGAGGGTGTGTGCCTAAAGCTGTCCCAATGAACAACTTCCCTCTTTCCCTTTCCACCTCCTTGAGAAACTTCCTGTACCTGCTCCATGAGGCCCAGTGATTGGTGTCATGGAGAGACAGGAAAAGGCCAGGTGGGCAGAGTCAGGACTGGGGAGTCATGATGCCTGAACCCAGGCTCCGCCCCTTCCTGTGTGGGTGACTTTTGAGCAGTTCCTTGGCATCCCTGTGTCTCAGTGTCTACATCTGTAGGTTGGGGAACTCTCACAGGCTTATGCCACCAAGATGGCAGCTCATGATAACCATCCCTGGAAAGAGGAGGTGTTAATTTTCTGTTCTTTCTGATTTTTTTTTGTATAATGTATATGCAAATATTCTTAGTGCCATTAGAAAATTAAAAGGCAAATTTTGCCTTTTTGTTTTCCTTAGACACAAGATCTTTTCCTATGAAGTCCAAGCTGAAACTCATGATCCTTCTACCTCCATTTCCTGAGCAGATGATGGGTGAACTCTACCACATCCCATAAAAGAAAGTTTCTGAAAGACTGATAGACACCGAATAAGAGGAAGGGGGTAGGCAGGGAAGATGGAATTTGAAGTTAACCAGCAGCTGCTTTGGTGCCATGTATCCAAGGAACCAAACCTTCATTCTCTGTGGCAGTAACTTGACAGCTCAAGGTTTCAGGAGGACCATGGAAGGCTATGCTGTCATGGGAAGGGAGACGCTTTCTAACTTCTGGGACCTTCACTTTTACAGTGCTGTAACAAGCAACTTAGGGGTGTGTGTGTGGGGGGGATAGGAAGTTATTTTGAATCATGGCTTAAGAGATTGCAAACCATCATGGCAGGGAGGAATGGTGGTTGGAGCTGGAGTTGGTCAACGGTGGTGGGAGCTGGAGGAGGTTGGTTGATGGTGGTAGGAACTGGCTACGTGGCTTCTCACACGTGATGACCAGGAAGTGAAAGGGCTTGGGCTCAGCCAGTTATAACCCCCAAGGTCTTACTCTGGAGGCCAACATCTATTACCAGGCCTTGCATCTAGAAGGTCTTATGACTTCCCGCAAACACCAACCATCAGCTGTTCAAGAGTGTGAGCCCCGGAGGACACTTCGCATTCAAACTGCAGCATTCAGTGCATGCGGGCTGAGGGGCAATGGCAGATGAGGAGCGGAGCAGCAGAGCAGGAGGGTGCTGAGACACGAGGAGGGAGGTCAGGAATGGGAGAAGGCCAGAACACAGGCTCTAAGGAGGTTAGAGGCAGCAGACAGACACCCTACGGGGGGCCTCAGCCTCTCTTATAAGGGTATTCCTCCGTAGGGCTTATAACAGGAGAAGCAAAGAAAGCCAGATTTAGTGGCCCATGTCTGTCAGCCCAGCAAGCAGGAAGACGAAGGAAGAGCCCTGCTCTAAGTTTGGGGGAGCTTAACACCAGCGCAGGCTCCAT
Organism: Pachyuromys duprasi; assembly: GCA_028658305.1. Classification (NCBI taxonomy): domain Eukaryota; kingdom Metazoa; phylum Chordata; class Mammalia; order Rodentia; family Muridae; genus Pachyuromys; species Pachyuromys duprasi. Next base: position 29,593,132 of record CM053744.1, read on the forward strand.
GCAGAGCGAGACCCTGGAGGGAGAGGAGAGAGGAGAGATCTGAACGCGCTACCTCAAGCCAGCTTCAGCTCTGATTTTAGCAGCTCTGATGCGTTTCTGAGTCTGTGACAGCAGGCCCAAGATGAGGAACATCTCTGTATGTCACAGTTATTGCTTGGAACCACAGGGGAAAAAAAAAAAGAAAAGAAAAAGAAAGAAAATTACAATGACAACAACAAAACAAACTGGGCCTGGAGGCTTGTGACAGCATGTCCAGCTAAAGCCAGACCGTTCAGAAAAATATCTTTCTCAATTGGCTTAACCCAAGTACAAACTGAGCCCCATGCAGTCCCCCCTGACATCAGTGCTATATTCAGAAAGAGTCTAAAATCAAAACCATTTACGACCTTTAAAGGGTTCTCCTTTTGGACCTGTGACTATCAGAAAGCTTTAATGTGGATGACAGTTGTCTCTAGAGAGATGCTTCAGCCTCCATAGCTCTCTTCCTTCTCGCATTTCCTGTGGTTGCCCCAGGCACACACGGCTCTCCAGCCTCCACCAGCTTCCTCTTCCTCCTCTCCACACGGCTCCCTGATTGCCTCGCTGCCAGATGTCCTTGGAATTTCTGCTCTGGATGAGCAGAAATCACTGGAAGGACTGGAGAGTGTGAAAGATTTTTTTTTGCCCACAGCCCTTCCTCGTTCTTTACAAAGGGATTCATGCAGAGATCACTGGCCAAGGGGACAGACCAGACCGGGGTGGTGGAAAGTGAAAGGCCAGAATCTAGAATTCCGGGTCCTCTTCTCATTCACCCTGTGACATGGAGCACACCATGGAAGAATTAGGAAATACAGTCTCTGAGGGAGGAAAGCAGGGAGAGGTAATAAACACATTTCCCTCCTCCAACAGCAGCTAGGTCTGAAGGAGTCAGCTTTCCATCCGGATGCTGCAGCAGGGCCAGCTTTGACTCAAGCACTGATGACCATCACTCGATTCATTCTAGTCATATAGGTTTTGGGACAAGATTGTCTGCATTGAGATCTTGGCTGTGTCTCTTATTTGAATCCAGATAAACAGCTTAACTTCCTCTGTAAAACAGGGTGAGTAATGGCACCTACCTTAGGGTGCCATGTGCACTAATCCTGTGTGAAATGTTAAGAGAGTAGTCGGAATGTGACAAGGGCCCCACAAGTGTTCACGGCTCTACCTAAATAGAGTGAGAAGTGGAATCAAGGTTGAAAACCAGTCCAGTAGGATTACAAAATCCAAGTTAGTAACCACAGACCTGCCTCCTCCCCTGAGGCTCGTGAGGGACCACACGGGGCTACTGGGTGTTCCCTCCTGAAGACTGAGGGCAGAATCTCGAAGTGGCATTTGCATACTCACATGCTCAGCTGTAAGGTAGCCAAAAATAAAAATGTCTGAACAACCGAAGAGTGACTAGATAAACAGAACAGGGAGATTCTGACACATGTCACAGCTCAGATGGACCTGAGGACACCCTGCCATGTGCCTACCCACTAATGTGGGGTTTTTACCATCTTCACAGCCACAGGTACAGAAAGCAGCCAGGGGACTGACACAAGGAATGGCTTCTGGGTACAGTTTTGGTTGTGCAAGGTGGAAGGGGTTCTGGGTGGTGACGCTCAGCAAGGTGACTATTTAATGCCGAATGGAATGACTAATTACTCAGGCACTTAAGAGGGGCAATTTTATGTGATAGTTTGCCACTAATTAAAAGAGAAAATTGAAAAATGTTTCCCTCAGGCTACGGAGATGGCTCAGTAAAGTGCTGACACGCGAGCATCAGGACGCACATACAAACCTGGGTGTAACTAGGGGCACCCATAACCGCAGTGCTAGCAAGTACCACATAGGGGCAGCTCTAAATGGATCCCTGTGGCACACTGACCAGCAGCCTAGCTGAATCAATGAACTTTAAGTTCAAGAAGAGACCCTGTCTCAAAAAAATAAAAGAGGGAAGGCAACTGAGGAAAGGTCCTATGGTCAGTCTGTGGCCTTCGTGTGCACACTTTCACATCCACAAGTTCCACGTCCATGTGTACCTACACGTGTGTGTGTACACATTCACACTAAAAATTACACATATACCATGTGCATACAACATCATACATACACAGAAACATGCACACACACATAGACACACAGAGACATATACATACACTTACACATTCACACACCCATGTACACAGAGAGACACAAACAGATGCACACACAGACATATACACACACACTTAACACACATACACACATATACACACATATACATTTACACACATGGGCAAATACACACATATACACACAGACACAGAGACACACACAGAAGTACACACAAACACACACACCTTTGAAAACGTAAGAAAAAGGCTTACCTCTTGTGCTCCAGTGAAAAGAGACAACTGAGCCTAGATGTCTTTGCTGCTGTTCTGTGGATTTTGGGTACCAACAGCATCACCACTGTCACTCGCTCATGCCCTGGCCATGAGGGGGTGTCCCAGAAGCCAGCGAACAGCAGTAGGAGTCCCTAGGATTTCACACACAGGGCAAGGCACACAACCAGCGTAGCTGTTTCCTTCCTGCAAGAAGAGGAAGGGAGCGGGAAGTGACCGGAGAGTTGGGCCTTTGGATTGGATTCATTTTGGAAAATGTCGGGGTCTTGCTTGTCACTAGCAAACTGGTTTTGTGGTTGCCCTGTTGGTTCGGGTGTTGGTGGAGGGGGAGGTACGCACACATGACTCTGTCCTTTTTTTTTTTAATTTATTTTTGTCTCCACAGCCTGGCCCCAGCCCCCTGAGGGTGAGAGGGACCCTGCGTCAGTGTGGCTGGAGTTCTTTTCTTTTCCTAGCTGACCTGTCAGGGCCTGCTGAGATGCCTTGAAAGGAAGATTTTTAGTCCCCTGCCCCCCCCCACCCCTTCTGCCCTACTCCCTCCTTCGGCCGGCAGGAGCTGCTTGCAGCCTTGATTGGAATCTGGAGGAAAGTAAGACAATTTGGAACTGAGAAAGGCAGAGAAGCATCAAGCTAACCGACAAATTGAGATTTTTTTTTTCCTCCACCCCTTCTCCTTCTCTTTCGGCTTCATTTTTCTCCCTGTCTTCTCAAAGTCCCTCATCCCATTTCTCTCTGCCTAGTGATTTCTATTCCTTACTTGAAAACCTCATTCAGACCTTTTGGCCAGTGGCGACTGTGATTGTTTTAGATTCAAACCTTTGTTTTAGCTGGGCACTGTCTGAAATGGATCCTTAAGCAAAGGAGGCTGTATGGGGGATTTCTTTGCAAGGTTCTCAGGGGACAGGTGACCAGAATAGAAAGGGGTATGGAGAGGTGCTGGGAAGAAGGAACAAAGAGGGTGGGAGAAGGTTCAAGACAGAATATATTTCCTACCATATACCTGGGACAAAAGAAAAGCATTATTTCATCTATGTCTTCCCAGCTTGTCTATGCAGGTGGCTTCATGGGCCTTTGACAGTTTCGTGTACTTGGAACACTCATGCTTGGTTAAGGCCACATGGGTTCCTACTAGCCAAGGAAGCCCCACAGTGTCAGAAAAGTCTGGGGAAAGAATGTGGCTGAGTCAAGGAAGCACATATAACTGGCAAAGTTGCTGGTCTGTCCTGGTTTCTCTTCTTCCTGGGAGACAGAGATCTGGACCCTTGCAGACTGCTGATAGGACGTCAGCTGGGTAATGCTTAGCTGCTATCATAGAAAGGCCCTCAGTCTCAATGGCTTGCGGTAAGCCCCCACCGAAGCAGTGGTCTTTCAGGGTAGTAGCATGTGTTCAAGCAATGGATGGGGCCTTTTCCAGCTCTGATCTTTTCAACCTATAACTGTCCTGTGTGCCTCAAGCTGAGGACAGTGGGCACAGCAAGGACAGTCTATAGGATATGGTAGGGGCCAAGGCTAGAAGGAGCGTATGTTAATTCTGTCTACATCCTATTAGCCAGCCCTCAGCTACTGGTGCAGACATGCTGCTGTGCCTATGGTCTCCTGCTACGGGAGCCAGGCTAGGCTGTTGGCTATCCCATCATGCTCCTCAGTGTGAGCTCATTCTTCTGGTGTGTTGGAACACTGACTGAGCCCATGAAGTCAGGCTCACTGGGGCAAGACCAATGACCTGCCAACGGGCAAAGACTCAAAGACTTCCTGTTAGCCTGGCAGACACTTTCTTGGAAGAATGATCCTATCTGAGAATCCATGCTCACGCCTCTTTCTTTCCTGCTGTACTTCTGTAGCAGTTGGATGGCCAGTCGCCTGAGGGTTCTGCTCTCTATTGCTTAAAATCCCTGCGTATCTGGTGTCCAATCTCATCTTAGTGTCTATCTATTCTTGGTCAGCCAAACTAATTCATCTGGCTACCTTTAACTGCAAAGGAGCCTGGGAAGTATAGTTTAGCTGTGTGACCAAGAGGAAAAGGAAATGAATTTAGCAAGTAGTGAGCCATTCTCTGACATCATTAGGAATGAGCTAATATTTAAAGCTGTTCTTGGCCCTGGGCTGGAAAGACAGCAACAGTGTCTTGAAGACATTGCCACTTGCACCAAGATAGAAGGTTTCTGCAGTTGCATGGTGGGTCTCCTTGTCATTATGCACATGGCTTTGTCCAGCAGGTTAAGGGATGCTCTGTGGGATTCCTCTGAATCAGTTCTTGGACTGTTAGCCGGTGCCCAACTGTTTTATCCAGAGCATCTTTGTGGCAACAGCCTGGATCATCAGCCCTCATCACAGCACTTGGCTTACTCCTTGGTCATGCACAGGGTAGCACCATGCGGTATTACCAGTTTTGCCAGTACTGGCCCCTGGGAGAAGCCCATGGGTCCTTCAAGGAAGGCCACACCTATCTCTGGCTTCTCCCTATGTGCCTACTTCCAAGGGCCACCACCAACCACTTTAAGAGTTCCATAAATGTTGATAATTGCTGCATTAAACTTCGGTTTATTATTTTCTGAGGGTGCAGGTATGCCGATGATATGAGGCCTCACTGCATTTACATACAAATTGAAGATTTTTATTAATCAGTCCAGTACCAGGAATCCAACGTTAACAGTCCATCAGGCCCTTAAATACATTTGGTGACACTTTTACCATGCATTAGCTTGATAGGGCAAGGCGAATATAATGTACCAATGATTGCTTTTCCATTGAAAGCACAAATGGTTTCATTTTTCCTGTCATCTCAAATAAGTGTTAAAGAGGTTTGGAGGGCTGTTGTGTCCACGCCGTATGCTCGGGACTTACAAACACTGATGAGCGCATTAAATAACCATTAGCGTCTGGGCCTGGACCACAGCACCGGCCCTCCTCTTCAGAATTTATTCTTTGATTTAAAGTGAAGGCAATCTGTGGTTGCTTTCATAAAATCCTGAGGTCCCTCCATTCTCCCTCCAACAAAATGCATTACAACAGTAATTTTATGACTGTTAAAATAACTGTCGTTAACAAGCACTTAATTAAAATGTACAATAAATAGCCGGCTGCAGTCTTGTCTGTTCTCCGGAGTGGCCCGGCCAGAGACTGAAATGCCCAGGCCTGCTGCTGCCCAGCTTGTTTGCAGATTAATTGCTTTTTGAGCTGGCAGGAGTCGCCTCTATAGCAGCCAGATCGTAAATGACCAGATAGGGACTTTATCAATCAAGCGAGTGTGTGTGTGACCGCTGGTAGTTGGGAAGGAGAGCTGGGGAGCGGTCAGAGGACAAGGTTTGCATAGGTGGCATTGCAGACCCGGAAGGAGACTGCTAGAGCAGGCATTTGGGGCTGAGGCGGAATGTGAAGATGGGCAAACCTGAATGATCGAATCCAAAGTGGGATTGCATGTTTCAGGCCACATTCTGAATGTCTCTATAGCATAACGATAGCGCTAACAACACATATAAGAACAATAGCTAGGGTTATTTAGTAGGGATCTATCATCTCAGCACTTGAGAAAGTTGAGAAAGTAGGTCCCGAGTTCAAGGCCAGTGTGGGTTATATAGGGAGATATTGACTCAAAAACAAGGCTGGAGATGTAGGTCAGTGGCAGATCCCTTGCCCATCAAGCTCAAGGTCTTGAGCAGCGTTCTCAGCAACACACACACACACACACACACACACACCGATCCTCACAACCGATCAAATTGTTATTAGTCAGATTCCCACTTGTAGGCTACAAAATGAAGGTTCAGAGGTTAAGTGACTTGCCAAGGATCACGTAGGTGCTAAGTGGCTCAGCTAGAATTTGCTCACAGGCTAAGAGTAAACCTCCAAGCTACTGTGCTGCCGATTTTCCCTGAAGTGTTTTGAGCTGAGCTCTGTGTCTCTTCTTTTAATAAGTGCATAGTTGTGGATACTGTCCTTTAGGTTAGGTCTGCTAGAGGGTAGAGGCATAATGAAGAGCCTTGTGAATCTGGCCTGTCCCCTTGGATAACTCACAGACTAGTGAGAGACAACTGCTGAGCAGGTAAAGGGGTCTTAGAGGAGATCCCTCTCCACCCTCCCCCACACGTAAATGCTCTCCCCTTTATTTTAGTTTCAGTGTATGTGTGCAAGTGCTTGTGTGTGCTTGTGCTTTTGCAAGTAAGGTCCAGCAGAGCTTCCAGGGAGAGGCAGGGGAGTCACTGCCCCAGGCAGGGGACATCATTTGTGAACCACTGTGGGGTCAGAGAATGGTGTTGGAGTAGCTGGAAGACATCCAGGAGATCTGGGTTTAGAAGGGCATGTGTAAAGCACAAATGCGGGTGGTGGTGGTGGTTAGGAGTCTAGCAGGTGCTAGATGATGGTAAGAACTTAGGAAACCTGTGAGTTAATTAGGGGAGCCATCTAATCTGTGCTGTCCCTGAGAAGGCTCTGGTCACCAACTTTCTAAAGGAGATGTCACAATACCCAGTTTTAAGATAAGGAAGCAAAGTCACTAGAGTGTCTTGCCAGTGCTGCTGGATGATGGCAGACAGCGGTAGATTGGTGGTGGTGGGGGGTCAGCTTCCTGCACAGATGCCTGGAGCTTGCTTACCTATGCAGATGCCCAGGCTGGAGAAGTCTCTGGTTTTTGAATCTGTTGTGTCGGAACCACTGAGTTATGAAAGAATGATCTTAAAGGCTATGGCCTGGTTCCCTTGGAATCCCAGGTGGTTGCAGCTCTTCCTGAAGCTGCACGTAGGTCTGGTGACAATGCCTAGAAATATTAGGATAAAATGTAAGGTCAGCCAGCAAGTGGCTACAACAACAGTGTAGATGTTCACTCCAGCTCCACCAGAGTCTGCAGAAGGCCTTACAATTCCAATGGGCTGTCCCAGGCTTCTTCTGTGTTCCTGCTAGCTCTCCTTCACAAGCTGGCCTTCCCTTTGCCAATTCTGAAAAACTGGCACAAAAAAGGCTGCAAGATCAAAGGCAGGTGGACAAAGGACAGAACGGGAAGCAGCTTAGAAGGTTTTTGGGGGGCTGGAAGCTAGCCAGCACCTGTCTTCTTATGTATCCTTGGTCAAATTAAAGTCACCAGACTGGTTCTGACTGCAAGGGAACCTGGGAAGCGACTATCCATCTGATGTTGGATTGAGTGTTAGACACACAGCCTTGAAGAGCAGAGAGCTCCCAGGCAGCATGGGTAGCAGGATGCTGGTGGGAAGGTATCCATGGAGACCGCCATGGTCTCTGGCAAGTCAGGGTATCGGCAACCTCACTAAAGGCTTGCATGGTTTCTCTTTTCATTCTCACACCTCTGTAAAGAGACAGCTCTGGAAAGAGACAGGAAAGAAGCCTGGGTCCCTTCTTCTTACCTTAAGGTCACAGTTGCAAGTTTGTGGCAGTCCCTAAGAAGAGAGATAGGTGGGAAGGAGATTCTCTTTATCTCTGACACCCATAAGCATGAATAATGTCATTCTTCATCTATGCCAGGCACCATGAGCCTTCAGACTTGGACTTGAAGCCTTCTTAGGACTAAAATCAACCCATGATGATCTCATGACAGGTTGCTCAAGAGCCTGACTGCTCTCAACAGCTGGCCACGAACCTGAACAAGGCCTAGATCTTAAATCACTAAATTCTCATTATGGTAAAACAAACAAACAAACAAAAACACCTCTGCTCCCAAATAAGAGAGGAAGCAATGGGAGATTTCCTTAATAAGAAAATGATCAAGGGCCAGTGAGATGGATGGCTTGCCACCAAGCCTGATGACTCCAGCTCAGTTCCTAGGTCCACATGGTAGAGGGACCTACCTGAGGGACCTTTCCTGTAGGTCCATACTCATGATATGGCTCACAACACTTCCCCCACAGCCCTCATGTCAGGCACATATACTGTGACACAAAATAAGCAAATAAATAAGAAAACTAGCCAGGTGGTGGTGGCACACGCCTTTAATCCCAGCACTTGGGAGGTAGAGGCAGGTGAATCTCTGAGTCTGAGGCCAGCCTGGTCTACAGAGTGAGGACAGCCAGGGCTACACAGAGAAACCCTGTCTTGCAACAAACAAAAACAAAACCGATAAGAAAACCTAAGGGAAAACGAAATTTACTAAGTTACATTAAAATTAACTTTTAGATTTATTTATTTTATGTGTTCGAGTGTTTTGCCTGCTTGTAGATTCGTGCATCATGTGTGTGCCTCATGCCCACTGAGGTCAGAAGATAGTGTCAAATCTCCCGGAATTGGTTGTAAGCCACCTTATGGGTGGTAGGAACCAAACGGAGATCTTCCGAGAGAGCAACAAGTGCTCTTAACCTCCGCGCCATCTCTCCAGCCACTAAAACGATCGGAGTATTTCCCTAAGGTACAGTCAGGCTTCCATAGCCTTGGTGGATTCAGGTAGCTCAGAATCAACAATATTTGAAAGCCTGATTCATCTGTGTAGGGCATCCTGAGCACCCTCTTCCTCTCACACACTGTGCACTGCCCATCATTGCGGAGTACAAGGTGTTAAAAGCAACGTCTGTAGGAGGACGGTCATGGGTTACATGCAAATGCTGTATTGTTTCATGCAGGAGACTGTAGCAGTCATGGGTTCTGGTGTGTGGGGAGTGGTGGGCTCTGGAAACACCCCATTAGGATTCCTAGAGATGACTGTGTTTGTGTACCTGATGTTTTTGAGTTAAACCATCCCGCACTGAGGACGACTATGGCACCAAAGCGAATGCATGCAGAGAGAGGGTCAGGCCAGGCACCTGTCTGCATACCCCAGCCGGAAAATGAAGAAGGCTCCTACTAATGTGTGAACTTTATGCATATGGCTCCCTCTCAGCCTTGTACATTATGGGAGGCCAGCCAGGAAGCAGGGAGCCACTGCAAACACAGAATCGGCTATCAGGTGGGGTGGAATTTAGGGAAACATTTCCAGTCTTGGCATCTTGTGGGATACTTACTGAGGTCCCTACCTGGCTGATATTTAAACAAACACACAAGATGAAGGCAAGCCATCTGGAGAGGATGCTGTCAGCCCATCAGCAATCAGGGCACTCAGCTGGGAGGCGGTGTTTCATGTATGTCAAATCTATCTGTATCAGCATCCTGTGGGAGCAGATATGCCCAGATGCTGGGTGAGTGTGCATAGCTATTTGCTGTGCAAAGGCCTGGAGAGGAGCTGGGTGGGCCCCCTGAGGGGCACAGCCTCTTGATGGCCAGCATCTCCTGTGCATTCATTAAAGGGCCCACTCAGTGCTCACATGGACACACACACAAAGACAGTACCATTTATACAATGGGAAAGAGCCTTATCCAGGCATGCAGCATCCCAATTTATTTTGATTAGCTTGTTAGTAGTCGGCTTGCTGAGTGTGGACTGCATTTAGAGAGCATGTTTCTGGGCTTTGCTTCTGAAACTAGCCTTAGGGAAGTCTGTGTGGTGAGGTTGAAAGGGAAGAGGCTTGAAGTTAGAGCCACAAGCCCTGGTGTGGGATAATTGTGTCACTTTGGGGACATTACTGTCCTGCTGAGATATATCACACCCTCTTCAGTCAAGTAGGAATCATTTCTCTCTCAGCACTGTTGAGAGCATGAAAAGAAATCCTGCCATGCCTTTGCTCTGCCGGCATGCTCTGTTAGTCCGGATTTTCCCACATGCTTGTCACAAAAGCAGTCTAGAAAGAGAAACCTAGGGACACCGGTGGGGCATCTGCCACTTAAGGGGTACCTACTCAGGAGTTAGTCCAGTCATGGTGTGGGAGCTCCAAGTCCCACAGAGCAAACTGGCTTGTTTTTCCCCCCATTCTATGTCTGTCAGAACCATGTCAGAACACAGGGCTCTGCCTCATGTTAATATGCTCTTAATGCTTCTCTGATTCATTACAACTTCCTTTTAAACCAAAGAAATCATGGGACAGAAGGTATAGTGATGGCTGACAGAGACTGGGACAAGGATGGTTCATGCCTGTGGAGTTCCACTTGGGAGGAATGGAAGAGATTCTAGAGGTGGTTTTGGGTGCTCAGGATGGCAAAGGAGACTGAATAGCACTGGGGAGGGTTTGTGGTCAGCAGTGGAATACTTGTGTGGCACGCAAGAGGCTCTGGGTCTGCCCATTGCTGGGAAAACGAAAAGAAATCAAGCAAACAAACACTGTCACCACCAAGGATAAAAACAATGGTCATGGGGACAAGTCTGTGTTCTGTGTAAACTACCACAATAAAAACAAAGAACAAACTTCATTTGCCGAGGTTTTGAGTGGAGATAATCACCCATCTGGACCCTTAGAGAACCACTATTTTCAAGAGGACAGGAGGAATTGTGTTTACTCTTCAGATGCTATCTCTCTAGGTCAGTGTGTAGGCTTGCCATGTGGCTCAGTGGCAGAGGGCCTGCCTGGGATGTTCAAATCTGTGGGTTTCACCCTCAGCATTGAAAGATAGAGCATCTGGATATCCACTTTACTAGGAGTTCCCTTCAAAAGACATCAGACTGGGCAAGGAGAAATAGCAAGAAAATAGCGGAATGTGGACAGGCAAGATCATGGAGCTGGGACTTCAAGGCCAGAATGTGGAAAGCCAACATTTGAACATTGTTACAGGTTCCATGAGGCCCTGAGGCTGGTGTTAGACCTGTGCCCAGTGAACACTAAAAACTCCTGTATCTATTTGCTTCCTGGGCCCTTTGCCTGAGCTTACTTCCTTTTCCTACTGAGCCAATCAGAACTTCTTGTCTATTGAGAAGGCCTCCTTCTTGCTCAGCCTGTCGTTTCTGAAGTTGCTACCTTGTCCTATGGTAGTGTTAGAACTGCTGAGGGCTCAAAAGGCATACCCTAAATTCTCTGGGAGGAGAAATGCCAGGATATTTAGGTGACAAATAAGCATTCTACTCCGGGGTTCTGACGACAAGAAAGAACTGACCAGAGAAAGGCTCGAAAGCTGACTAGTCTTTATGGCTAACTGGCTCCATCCCCAAAGACTGCCATTAGAGCTAGTCCTTATCCATCAAAGCTTCTGGGAGTCTAGTTGTGTTTGACTGAGAGCTGAAGATAAGAGCGGATGTAATTGCTATGAGTATCTCATCCTGCCAGGTACCAGCATTCAGGAGGCAGGAACAGGTAGATCTCCATGAATTTGAGACCAGCCTGATATACATAGCAAGTTCCAAGCTAGCCAGAGCTACATAGTGAAACCCTCCATCTTAGTTACTGTTCTGTTGTTGAAGAGACACCATGACCAAGGTAACTCCTATAAAAGAAAGCATTTAATAAAGGCCTTGCTTACACTTTTAGAGGGTTAGTCCATGATCATCGTGGTGGGAAGCAGACAAGCATGGCGCTGTAGCAACAGCTGAGGCCTTCACATCATGATCTGCAGGCAGCAAGCAGAGACAGATTAGACCTGGCATGGGCTTTTGAAGTCTCAAAGTCCACTCCCAGTAACACACCTCTTCCAATGAGGCTATACTTTCCAATCCTTCTCAAATGGTTCCAATATACATTTGGGATTTAACATTCAAGTACATGATTTTAAGGGTGGCTTTCTCATTCAAATCATCACATCCTCTCTCAAACAAACCAGACCAAACCCAAACCAAAGACATAACAAACAAAAACACCACATAACACAATCACACAATTGATACCTCTGACTTGAATGGCTTTTCTTCCTTTTAGAAAGTAGAACATTCATATACATAAAATAAATTAAAAAAAAAAAGGGGAAATCCCCAAACTTGTTTAAAGACTCAGCCTGGGTATTGGTACCACTAGAAAGGGCATAGTGACATTTTGGGCTCACATCCTTGTCCAGTATCTTCTAGCCCATCTCCTTATTTTCTTTGAGAATCATGAGGTGCTGGATGGCACCAGATGGAATGCAAGGCCTGGCCCTGGCTTTGGTAGGTGAAGGATGCTGAAGTGTGGCAGAATGTGACATTGCCACTCCACGGTGTCAAGTTCACAGCCAGTTCAGCCTCTTCCCCAGTCAGTGACCATGGAAGCATGGAGAGGCTCTTCCACTTCAACCTGATCTGAAAAAGGGTCATGCTGTGTGTATGTGTGTGTGTGTGTGTGTGTGTGCGCTTGTGCTCATGTGTGTGTGTGTGCGTGTTTCTGAAGCTAATTTCATCTCTGACATTAATGTTTAATATGTGCTTTGGTCACAATCTTCTCAGAAGAAGCACACATTCCTCTGTGTGACAAGCGACAAGACTGGTTTCTGAGGATTCTTCACCTTTTCACTCACTACCACACGGATCCCATGAGGTAGGCCTGACTGTCAGGGCCCTGGAATTCCTTCTTTCCTCACACTTCCCAGCCTGTGCCAATTGGGAGAGGTGAGAATGTGTGTGGTAACAAAGAGCCCCCAATGCCATTGGTTTTGCTCTCAGATTTATTTTTCACACGTACATTATAACCAACATAGGTAGGTAGGTGCAGAGGCCAGAGCTGGGGAGGGGAGAGGGCAGGCAGACTCCACAGCATCTGTCGCCACCATCTTCAGGCTGGGGGACGCTCCACCTCAGGCCAGGGGGTGTCTCTGCTCTAGGCTTCAAGGTCCATCCTGCTGGGGGAAGAGGTATCTGGTGGCTTGAGTCTGTTCCAGATTCGTCTGGACCTGGTTAGACAAAAAGACAAGAAATCAGCATCCTTGTATCCAAAAGAAGAGACACGGAGCTCAGTGACCTGAAATGAGCTGCTTAGCTTTTCATCTCACTCCTCTCTTCGAGGGCCCCAAGGAAGGACCTGGAACAGAGCCCTTCTCGAACTTTCTTTCTGAGTTTGAATCTGGCTCAGTCAAATATTCTACCGTTTCTGACCCCCGTTTCTCATCTGTGGAACCGGGGCAGTTAGCACTGTCAGTTGCCTTGCAGATATGTGTGACATGAAGGAAGATGCCTGGCACACAGTAGGTGATATTTAAGTGTAATCTTCATGATCACCTAGTATGTGTTAAGCTGCAAGGTGTGGCAGAACAGCCTGAGGCCTGGGTAGGGGCGTGGGGCTCAGCAAGGCACTGCTATCTTCAGACAGGCTGTTGCTGTGCTCTGTGGATATCTGTTTAGCCCTCCAGTCTCACTGTACTTTCTGGAATAAGTATTCTTAACTGTGTTAAGAACAGCTAAAGACTCTACCTAAGCCTTTATCTATGGGAAAGCCTATTTTCTCATTCTTTCTGGAGTGTGTAGCCCAAATGGGACCCTGGCCTGATTCCAAAGACAGATGCTTGTTTGGTAGTTTCTATCCTGCTTTGCCTCAGAGCAGCCTGGGTCCTGTAGGAAACAGGGGAGCAGAATGGAGTCCTCCCTCTGCTGCTTGGTAGTGGGGTAACCCTAGGCAAGCCACTCCTCTTCAGCTTCCTAATCTGTGAAATGGGAGTTACAAGGAAGTCACAAGCACCCATTAGAGGCAGTTTCATCCTCAGCAGGACACAGAAAAAGTGGTCAGTATGGCGGCTGCGATTGTTCTCGTAATTGTCTTATGAGACGTGTACTGACGCCCAGGAGAAGAGGAAACTGGATATTAAACAGGGTCCAGTGCAGGCAGGGTCTCATCTTTTCAGAGTTTAAGCTAGCCTGAGCTCAGTGAAAAGCTTGGCCAAAGGTGACAGACACCCTTGGAGTCTGAAATTTGAAAGATCCCTCCCCCTTCATAATAGATGGGTAGAAATTATCCAGACAGTGTCCTGAACGAAGTTGGGAGGTATAGAAAAATGGAATCATTGTCTATTTGTAGATGGCATTATAATGGCAAATACTTTTGCAGCACGAAGGTACTGACACTGATACGTCTTGGTCTTTATCCACTTAACGGCTCTGCTAGCAACCTTCCTTTTTGGTTTGAAGAAACGGAGGCATCAGGAATTTAAACAACAATGCCCAAGGTCTCAGAGCTGGATGGAAGGACCAGGATTTGAAACCTGGTCTTGAACTCGGAGCTCTGCCTGCTTCTGTCTCCTAGGCGCTGGGGGTAAAGCTGTGCGACACCACTGCCCAGCAGGATTGACAGGAGTTATCTGAAATGCCTAGGATGAGAGGCATTTCAGAGTTCCAAGTCTGGAATATTTCTCGTGCATCTGTAATAAGTCATCTTGCGGACTCAACGCAAGTCTGAATGGGTCCCTTTATGTTTTAGACCTACCTTATGCACACTGCCTGAAGGTGATTTATGTGATCTTTGTAGCACATCTGCTCCCTGACTGTGCCCCATGTCATGAGAGCAGGTATGGAATTTTCCACCTGTGGCGTCAAAACACATTATCTTTTGGAGACTTCTGACTTTGTTTGCGTGAAGCGTGCTCAGGCTACCACAGTGAGCCTCCATTTGTGCTCACTGTGTGTGTGACTGCTCAGAGTTCACTGGCAGGGCCTGTGGTCAGCTGTGTGACTGCAGGTAGCTTTGGATAGACTCTCAACAAGCTGGAGGGGTCATGTGGACTCAGCATGGGTCCAAGTGTCTCAGCCTTCTAGAGGTTATATGGCTGGGGAGCTGGGAACCATGCAAAGTCCAAGCCCTTGCTTTCAGTGTGCTGCCTGCCAAAGTTGATTGACAGCCACTGCAGATCCAAAGAGCCCAGAAACAGGCCCCCTCCTTCTCTTTCCTTCCCTCCAACCTTCTTCGGTCCTTTCTCCTCCCTTCTGTTCTCCTCCCATTCCTTTCTATCCCTTTGTCTTCTTTCCAATTACCCTTCTTTTTCCTCTCTTCTTCTCTTATGTGCGTCTCTTCCCTGCCCATGTCCTCCCCTCTCCCCACCTTTTGTATTTCTTTGCAAAATGGTCTCACTATATTGTCCAGTCCGTTGACGTATCATTCTCCTTTTCTCAACCTCCCTAGTGCTGGAATTGTACTGGAGAGGCAAAGAGCATGAGGAGAAGGTGAGCAGGCTGGGCCATTTGGTCACCAATGACTCATCAGTGAATCTTATCTCTCTGATACTTAGATTGGGCAACTCAGTGCCCATCATCCCCAGTCACCAGGCAGCTGAAATACACGGAAGAGTGCTTGGAGGAGAAGATGCTTGTTGGGGGCTCGTTGAGGCTGATCATCTGCTTTGGGTTGCACAATTAGTATAATCAGGGTTCAGATTCCACCTGCCCTGCTGGGGAAGCAGGAAGCTCTGAGTCTGCACATGGCTATAATGACCTTGCTGTCCATAAGTATTCCCAAGTGCCCCCTGAACAGTTTTGCATTTAGCATTTTTATTTGGAGAAGGCTGCCTTCCTTCTGACTCAGCAGAGCTTCTTCCCAATAATATTCCCAGAGGGGCTTCTTTCTTCACGTCAAGCCATTGGGCAGCTGGTATTCCCCTCCAGGGACTCTGTGGAGTGGCCTCTGCAGGTGCTGGCCCCCAGGGGCTGGAGCAAAAGGCTTTGCTTGGCCTCCGGGCTGCCACCCAGTGCAGCCCACTCTGCTCAGAGGTGGGCTGCAGTACAACTGGAGAATGATAGTCTGTGGCTGGAGGGTTGAGGTGGGGGGCTTGAATGGGCACACCTGAGTGGAAACCATGAATGCTGGTTTTTCTGAGATCATCAGGCAGCACTTAAATCGCTTCACTCAGTGAAGGAAATAGCTTCCTTTCCTAAGCCTGGCCAACCTATCTGCTGAAGGCTTCTTTTCAAGATTTTCCAGTGGCTTCAGGACAGCTTGATCCCAACCCAAAGTCCACTGCTTAGAGAGTGGCTTCTGCCCTCATGGTGCCCTTTCTGGAAAAGAATGTGTCCTAGAAATTAGTGCAAGGTAGCAGAGAAATAGACTACGGTGGGCTCAGACTAGCCCCTCATTGTGGGAGATGTGCAAGGGCACTTTTCATTCTGCAGCATCTCCTCAGACTAGGCTGCCATTTGGCAATACCTGTTTTTTTCTTTGTCTTTTACTTCCTCCTCCTGCAGTGGTGGGTGAGGGCCTTGTTCAGGGAGCGAGCCCTCCCAAGCTCTGAGCACTGATGACTCCACCCGGTCTGAGTCTCTATTTCCCTGTCCTGTTGAACAAGGCTGACTAACATCCCTGCCTTGAAGGGTCACTGAAGGGATGAGACGTGATGTGTATGAAGGGTCTGGTGCGTTGGCGGGCTCCTGGTTGCTAGGTTTGTTATTTCTGCGGTTCATGAGCCTGGGCTCCCAGCAGCTCCCTTGAGGCCCTGCTCCCTTCTCCATCCAGCCTAACTTCTTCCTTGCAAGGCCTTCTGGGGAAACTTTCCTGCTCCAAGGGGAAAGAAGCCTGGGCCTTGTCTTTAGCTGACATTGTTGAGGTGTGTGGAGGCTTGCCTTAGGTGCTTCTGCCTCTGTTTGTGAAAGTGACTTATAAGTTGGCAAAAGTAGTGGAGAGCTTTAGTTGGAAGCCCCCTGGCTTAAGGACAGCAGACTAAGAGAGCTGTAGGTGTCACGATGTTGGTATGGTCTAGGCTTCTGCTGGACAGGAAGCTGAAAGAAGGTCAGCTCCCTTGTGGCCCTTCCCGGTCTGGTCCTTCTTTGCCTAAAGTGGTTAATTGGTGAGTGTGTCAGTTTCTTCGTAAACCCCTGAAGCTCTAGGCAGCTGTATTTTCCATTAAAACGTGGTCCTGAGGTGATGACTATTCTGTAAAAGTCACGTCTCCATGAACCTTGCGATGATGGGGGTGGGTGCATCCTCTGGGGTCTTTGGTGGTGAAGCCTGGGTTTATGTAGAGGGGAACAATGGAGATCCCTCCTCTCCAGCGTCTACGCCTGAAGTCTGCGTTTTTATACAGGGAAACAATGGAGACCTCCCCAGTTTCTCTGCCTCAGTGAAGCTGTTTGTTCATTCATCTGGGGATGTTTGGGGGTTCCATACTTGATGGCTTTGTGTCCTGACATCTAAACAGACTGAGAGAGTGAAAAACAAATCAACAGGTAAACACAGCCTCCATGAGAAGACCCAGGGACAAAGCAAACAGCTGCCACAGTCCATAACAGCGCAGCCTGGAGCCACCAGGCAGGAGGCAGATTCCACGCATAGTCTCGGGGCTAGAAAAGTCAGAACTGGGGCATGTGCCACACAGAAATGAGAGCACAGCTCCTCCACTGACCGGCTGTGTGGCCCCAGGGAAGACTTACTGTCGCAATTTCCTCACCTGTAAAATGGAGATAATAATGGCGCCTGTCGCATGAGATCATCTTGCAGATGACATGAGATTATACACGTAAAAGCTGTTGGAATACGTCTGACACAGTGTGTGCCTAGTCAGCAACAGCCATGACAGCTGTGACTCAAGCAGTTATTGATAGGGTCTGAATGCAGCAAAGGCCTTAGATAAATTGTCTAAACCTAGAATGCTTTGCTTCCCATATATGTGCTTGGGGACACTCATATCTGCACCACAGAGCTCACCAGGAAAGTTAAGCTGGCTAACCTTTACAAAACCTTTAGCTCAGTGATTAAGGCTTAGTGAAACCTGCCTTTTGCTTAAGCAGAACACAAACTGAATGAGCAGAAAGTTTTGTTCTTTGTTTTTTAAGGAAAAAAGTTTATGTTTACATTTTTAAAGTTTGTTTTTATGGTATTAATCATGGAAGTGTAAGCAGTTTGAGATGGGCTCTTGCTATGTGGCCCAGGCTAGCCTCAAACTCTTGGTTCTCTGGCCTTAGCCTTCAGAGTACTGTGGACAGGCATATACCACCACACCCAGCTCATTTTTATTTATTTTAACAGACAAAATTATAGCTATTTGTGGTATATGTTTGATATATGTGAACATAGAATGACTAATAAGGTAGCTAATATGTTTTTCTCTCTCTGACTTTGTCTCTCCCTTCCTGTGTGTGTGTGTGTGTGTGTACACTTCAAACTTCCTCTCAGAAGTGTTCCAGTGATATTGCAGTCACCACATAGGATGACAAAACTCCTAGACTCATTTTTCCTGTTCTGTTAGAATTTTGTAATTTTTGGATCTAACTTCTCTCTTAAATTTAATTGAACGTCTCTGCTTTGGGAAGGTAGACTAACCATCTTTCCTTCCTTCCATCATTCCATCCTTCGTTCATTTATTTGTTTGTCTGCTTGCTTGCTTGTTTTGTTGTTATTTTGAGACAGTCTCATCATGGTAGCCTAGGCTGACTTCAAACTCATAGCCATCCTCCTGCCTCAGCCTCCTGAGTAGTGGGATTATAAGTATGTGCCATCACATCCAGCCATTTTTCTGCTTTCTAACATTTTTTTTTTCAATTTCAAACTAAGACGAATGTGCTCATTAGTTTTTCTCATGCCTGGACTTTATGCACATGGAATGAGAGAAAATATTCTCTTTCAAAGCTTGTTTCCTTGTATCCTCAGATCTGCCTATGGCATTGGGCCTACCATTAGCACACAGATTTATGTGACTTATGAATAAAGCTATTGTGAACACTGCCATGCTTTTCATGGAGACCTATTTTTGTTGGCTGCATCCACAGGAGCATAATCCTGGGTCATAGGTAACTGCGTGTTTAGCTTTAGCACATCTTGCCAGACATATTTCCTAAGAAGGTATTCTCATGTTGTCCTTTGAGCTGTTTAAAGAGGGAAGAATTGTGTCTGGGAAACTTTTACAGTTGCAATTTTTGGGGGGGGGAGGGTAAGTATCACTGCAGCTCACCAAGAATTGTCCATTTTCTACAGAAACACTCTGGCTGACTGTGGCTAAATGCTACCAAATTCACTATTAATAATGAGAATTAAAAGAGAACAAAATGCCCATATATTGAGAAATGTTTAGAAAATCATTGTATACTTGTGGTACAATTTCAGGACAATATAAAAGGGATTGTTAGCTAGTAGGCTCCTTTCACAGAATACAATGTAGACTGGCTAACAAGATGTTTTATGTTAGGAAATGGTTCATAGCATACTGTTTTATGAACTGTTCAAAGAACCATATCTATCTATCTATCTATCTATCTATCTATCTATCTATCTATCTATCTATCTATCTATCTATCTAATTATCATCTATATGTTGAAATTAGTCAGGATACAAACCAGTACATCCAAGAGCAGGAAACTGGAAAGGCTTGAAAACACAGAAGAGAGGCTCAGCCTGCTTAATGATAGAGAGGCACTTAAAACAGCTGTGGCATATCTACCCACACCCAATAGATTGGCAAAAAATTTGAATGTCTGACAACACTGTTTGGCAAGAGTGTGGAGCCACAGAGATGTTTGTGCATGTGTAGATATTGCTTAATTTTTCTTCAAAGTGTTTTTACTGATGGTAAAAAATAAAGTGCTTTTACTTGCTAGTAGACCTGCTGATCTGCGTGAACATCTCAGACAAGTTGTCTGGTGGAGTCTAGGATGCTCATGCCGTGAAGTGTACGTTCCGTTTTCAGTTCCATACTCCAGAGAGATGCCTGCACATGTGCAGAGAGACTTAGATGCCAGAATGTTCACTGCAGTACCACCTGTGGAGCGGGAGATCTTCAACTCCAGGACCTTATAACAGGACAACAGATACATTAATTGTGGTAGAGTTACATAATGACACAGAAAACAGAGTAGTTCTACAATGCTGACAACATGGGAGAATCTGGAAAAGCAAGGTGGAGAAAGCTAACTACATTAGGATTGCTATGTAAATAAACTTACAAAGGTGACATTCTGCAGTAAAATGTTACATATTGGTTATGGGCACAGGTGTACCTCATCCAGAAGTTTGTGAGCCTGTGACTCACAATGGAAGCCGGAAGCCACTAAACTCTCTTTATAGTTGTCCCCAGAGCAAAGTAGTCAGGAACTTGTATCTTCTCACATGAATGACTCTTATTACAAGTTCTCTTTGCTATATCTAAGTTGCTAGCATTTTTACCGTTCTCCTTTAGGGACATACAATATAAAGTGACTTGAACATAAGTCCGGTGATACAGTTGTTCTACTAATCAGCTAAAGTGACAAAAGGGAGAATAGCATATACAGCGTGAATACACTGGGCCAAAGAATGATTGGCATCAAGATGGAAAAGGGTACAATAGGGTGAGATTTCAACATTCCATCTCCCAGAATGCACAGTTTAAGGCTTACAGATAGGTTATTTCTATTAATTTTCATGTACTGCTTTTAGTTTATTTTCTGTTGCTGTGATGAAACATTCTGACCAAAAGCATCATGGGAGGAAAGGGTTTATTTAGCTTACACTTCCATGTCACAGTCCATTATTGCAGGAATTCAGAAACTCTAGCAAGAACCTGAAGCAGAAACCATGGGCGAATGTTGTTTACTGCCTTGTTCTCTGCCTGGCTCTCTCATACAGTCCAGGACCATCTGCCTAGGGCTGCTGCTGCCCAAGGTAGGCTGGACCATCCTACATTAATCATCAATTAAATAATTCCTTGCAGACATGGCCACAGGCCAATCTTTGAGGCCAACTGCCACCATGGAAAGCAAAAGTGTAGATGGGGAATGGAATAACCTATCCACAGAGCTATAAATTACGATGTAGATTGTGGTAACTTCTGACCAATTCAATTTTGGGGGCAAGGATAACAAACTTCACACTTAAGCTGTTTCTCCATTCTTGGAAGAAGACATTTAAAACAGAAGCAAAAGGGCAATTGATAACCCACAAGTGCCCACACCCAGCTCTCCCTTAAAGATAATGCCCCTATTCTTTTGAGTAATGCCGAAACTTAGGCTGAAATGTGTGGGTAGCTTTCAGTGTTCAGGTACAGGTAATTTTCCCCTCTAAGAGCCTGTCAGCCTGGAAGGAGGGGTCTAAGGTAGCTAGGCAGGTGGGTCTTAGTCCTAGGGTGGCTCACAGGTCAGGGTGGCTCACTGGTTAGGAGAGTGGAGGAGCTGGGCTGTGTGTGATGCTCAATATTCTGCTCTTTGTCTCAAAACCTTGGTCTTAGTGGACCGTTTTAAGGCCAAGACACTTTTTAAATGAAAACTCTTAAAAGGCAGGCAGACTGATAAAATCCTTTTGGGTTACGGCCCATTCACTCGGAGCCAAATGGTTTGCTCGTTAATACCTTTTCCTCCATTCACCTTATGACCAATTAGCAGCTATTAAGACCCAACTCATCCTGGCAGGAACTGTTTTTCCTGTAGCAGCTGTCCCATCAGTAAGGGCTTTGGGGACTTGGAAGTTCCCTGACCCTGACTGGATCCTTCCCTCCCTCTTGATTCTCAAAGCTTGCTCTGGATTAAATCTTGGGGAAAGTATGGCCTTCCGGGTGTTGGCAATACATGAACCTAGCAGGGAACCAGTTGAAACTGGGGAACAAGTTTAGGCATATGACTATCTGGATCCCTATGTATCTTTTTTCACCAAGACGGGCATCTTGGGGTGTTTAGTGATGGTAGACAGGACTATGTCACAGAATGAGCAGCTAAAACATGCACCCCCTTTCTCTCTTCTCGCTCACCCCATTTCCCTCTTGTATCCTGACACTACGGGCGCAGCATATTCCAGCCACTGCTGAATGCTAATATGTTTCCTCAGTCCAAGAACTCAACAAACCCCACTAGACAGAGAGAGTGAGGCACACACACAGAGGCTAAACAATTTGCTGAAGGTCCTGTTTTGAGAACCGGTAGAGCTTAGGCGTAAGATTGAAGTCTACACACCTGTTTGTGACTCCTTGTGGGCACGCATGGCTAGGCTCTTGAGCATATGGCAGCTTCATCTGGAAAAGATGGACAAATGGGTTGTCTATGGAGCACCTACTTTTCATCCAACTCCATTCTGGATGCTAGGGGTGTGGCAGTCGGTTGCAATGACAAGGTGCCCAGCACATGGAAGGACCTCCCAAGGTGTGTGTGATGAACAACAATGAAAGTAGCAGCTCAAAAGTCAGAAATGATGTCAACGAACCAGGTGACATCCACAGAAAACGAATGGGTGTCTGACTAGAGACAGGAATCGCCTCTCCTAAGAACAGTAAAATGACATGACCTTGTGGGAAGAGTGTTGTACAAGCCAAATGACCAGCAAGGTCAAAAGCCCTAGGCTGAGAGTGCATGTCTGAGGTTCAAGGAGCATATGGGGCCAGGGTGGAGGTGTTTGGGTCAAGATGAAGTTCAGTGCAGGCCTGGAAGCACATGGCCTGCTTAGTCATGATTGTGAATTTGATTTGATTCTGGGCTCAGTAGGAAGAAGAGCAAGAAAACAGAAGGAGGAGGAGGAGCAGGAGGAGGAGAAGAAGAAATATATACATATTTGGGGCAGGTGAGTGTTGTAAGCTGTGTAAGATCCCCCTGGCTGCTGTGCAGATATTGGCAGCTTATTCCCAACTTCCTGGAGTGTGGAAAGGGATGCTAGCTGGCTGCTGGGGTGGGAAAGGAGTGCTGGGTTGAGACTCAGAAGCTACCAGGAATAGGGAGGGTGGGGCAGAATCTGGAAACGTGGACTTCTGAGAGATAGAAGCTGCCAGGAGAGTGGAGATTATAGACTCTGGGCTCAAGGGACACCACACTGGGGCTGGAACACGGGATGTCTGATGTTGGTCTTTTTTTTTTTTCCTTATGAAGTAGCTAGTTTTCTTCCCACTGTACCTCAAGCACCATTTGCAGAGGCAGCAATCCCATGCAGTCCACAAGGTCTTCCAAGGGTGAGGGACGGAGTTCGAGGGCCAGGTGATAGGGATCATTAGCGCACTGGCTTTGCTTTCCACAACTCCCAGTTCCTATCTGTAGTTTGCCTCAGTCAACTGAAGACCTTTTGATTATAAGGATGATGAGGAAATTCATTCTATCCCATGACTGGATGGAGCCAACCCAGTGCCATCAGAGGCTCTGTGATGTTTTGGGCCTGTCCTTGCCATCTTCATATCAATTTTACCATCAGGCTGAGGAGGGATGGCTGCTGTGTTCCCCAGCACCATATTCAGATAAGACAACATCCTAGAAAAAGAGCTCTGCCTGGATGGACACCTGCCTTTGCATCAAGTTCTTCTTCCATCAGGAGACCCCATAAATGTCCCTCTGAGTCTCCTTGGCCAGGGTACGTTCCATGCTTAGTCGCAAACAGGGAGAAAACATTTTCAAGTACAGTTTAAATGTGGTAGAGGCAAAGAGGTGGATGGGGTTGTATGGTGTCTTATTTATCATAGTGACAATTATCCTACGTATAAGACTGTAGAGGGCTGGGTCAAGTGTCTCTGAGGGATCCATAGGGTACCAAAGCCAGTAATCTTACAGTTTCCTGGAGTGGCATCTATTGTCTCATTTCAAGGGTGGAAGTTTGGGGGTGATGGCAGAACGGATCTGAAGGCTCAACAACAGTTTGCCACTATGCTCCTTGAATGCAGGGCCTCGGCTTCTCCAGCCTCCTCCCTCTCAGTCCTCTCCTCAGCCCCAGGAAGCCCTCCACGGGTGATGGTGCACAGGAGGTATGTGCTAAGTATCCATCCCTGAGTTCCAGGCTCTTCAGCTTGGAATTCCAGCATGGAAGCTTCATGGAATCTTGAGTTCTGGTTCCCTTGCCTCCCAGGTCAGGATGTACATCCTTAGCCCCTGAGGAGACAGCTTACTCAACTCTGAAGAATTTCTGGGCAGTTAAGAGCCAGCCTCTGTGCAGAGAAGATCTCTGCTCTGCCTGGAGCATGCAGACTTAATATGCAGCCCTGGGCAGATTAGATCACCTCCCAAGCCTCAGTTTTCTTATCAGCCAAGTGGGGCAATAAATCTCTGCCGGGTAGGCCTGTTCTACAGACACAGGAGACCATGTGCAGCTAATGTCCTGGCAAAAAGAAACTTTTAAAATCGCAAGTCTATTTCTCTTGAGAGTTGAGATTCATGAAAAACTCCACACCACTTCACCCCCCTCTACCCTCACCACTCCAGCGTCATTCAGTACTTTCACAGTGTTGTATAACTGTCCACTCTGTCTAGTTCCCAAACATTTTTATGGCTCTCAGAGTAAACCCAGAAGCCATGAAACAACTACTTCCCAGGCCTCATCCCCACCACACCCATGGAAACCACTGATCTGCCTGCTGTTCTAAGGATGTCCTTACCTTAGATGGTTTGAATAAGAGGCATCATGACGTGACCTTTTGTGTCTGGCTTCTTTCACTTGACAAGGTGTGTTCAGGGTCATCCTTGTTGCTGAATACAGTCAAGCCAGGCTCCTCTCTAATGTCCCATTGGATGGATACAATTAAAAATCTTAAGAAGAGCGCTTGTTGCTCTTGTAGAGGAGCCGGGCTCAGTTCCCAGCATCCACATAGTAGTCCATAATAGCCTGTTACTCTTGTTCCAGGACCTCTGGTACCCTCTTTTGTTCTTCATGGATACTTTATGCACATGGTACCTATACATACATTCAGGCAAGCATCCATATATACATAAAATAAAAACAAATAATTAAAAAATAATCAGTCTACCAATGGGTATTTGTGTTGTCCTCAAGATTTGTCTGTTATGAAAATTGTCATTATGAGCCTTCATATAATCCTTTTTTCCATTGTCTGGAGGCATCTGCTGAAGTGGAGTTAACGAGCTGTATGATAATACTGTGTTGAACTTGTTGAGCAAACGCTAACTGTAGTTTACAGCATTTGGCGCTCCCACTAGCTGTGTCCAAAGCTTCCGGTTTCTCAGCATTCACTGTTTTCTGGCTTTGGGGCTATGCAGTCAAGCAGGAAGTGGTAGGGAGGTCATGTCACAGCTCACAACTCATGTTCCAGCATCAGCACAAGGTGGCTAGCAAAATGTGGCTAGAGTTGCCATGCTCAGGAGTGACCCACAAGTCCTCATCCTCACCCTCTCTAGCCCTCCTTTAGATGCCAAACCTGGGAACCTGAAGGTGAAGGACCCCATCCCCAGGTCTGTATTCCTTCGTTAAGTGGGGAAAGGCAGAGACTTCCAAGGTTAAGTGAAGGATAGTCTTCTTGGGACCTCTATTCCCTCCACCATGTTGTTGTCCTTAAAGTGGCAGGTAGCGGGGATTTGGGTCCCCTCTTGTCTGATACTGAGTTCCTGCTCTGGAGGGTAGAGAGAGCCAGGCTACGCATGGAGTGGTGGTTCCCCATAATTACCCAGAAGGGACCCGATCTCCCATGTCTTCCTCTTTCACAGTCTTCCTTAGAGTGCCTGTCTGGTCACAGCTCTCTCTGATCTCTGTACTTTTCTTCCTGGGAAGGCAGTCAGAGCCAGTGTAGGGTGGGAACTTCATTTAGATGTAAAGGTCCTTCCCCAGCCCCTGGTCATTGCTGCTACACCCTGTTATCTAGAAGATGGAGTCCAGTTAGAAACCATCAGCAGAGCCCCACACTGGGGAGGGCAGCTTAGGAAATGGTGGCTCATGCCAGGGGGCTGTATGGACGTGTGTGGCATTTTCAGGCCCCAAGGAGTCAGGAGGCTTTACTTCTGAACTCTTGGGATCCTTGGTTAAGACCAGGGGCCATCGAATATGGGTTTTCTGGACCATTCTAAGCAATGCTAGCCCCCAGTAGTTCCTACCTACTTCCTGTTGTTCCCCTTCACTGACAACTATGCCATTGCCCTCACTATAAGCCTCAGACCCTGGTGCAAGCCTCTCTTAAATTCACACATCTCTTGATAACTCCTTCCCATCCCAGATCCAGAAGCAAGATGGGCATCACTCAGGTGCAAGGAGGCTGTGCCAGGCATGCACAGCTTGTCTGGCTGTGTTTGGATCTCTCTCTCTCTCTTGCTTTCTCTGGGCCACTGTTTGTGATGTGGCTGCCCATTGGACCAGCTTCTTCCTAGCCGGTGGACTTACTCAAGGCTCCTCAGTCCCAACCTGCAGGAGTCCCCAACATGTCTCAGTGTAACTCAGCTCCCAGCTCTCCACAAGTCACAACACCTTTCCCAGCTCCAGCGACTTGGTTAACTAACATCGGGGCGGGGTTATTACCAAAGGTGCTGCCCAGGAGCAAGTCAGTCAAACCTACCAAGACATAAAAAGAGGGGCAAGATCTCTACATCTGCCAGACTAGCATCACACACTTTCACTTCACAGAGATGGTAATCCCCACTTATTGAACAATTACCTTATGACAGACACAAAGCAAAGATCTTTACGAGAATATTTTGTTTAATCTTTACAACAGGCCCACAAAGCTGGTCTTTTTTTTTTCTAATCTTATTAATAAAGAAACTGAAACATAGGATGAGTTTATGTGGCTTGCCCAAGGTCGTATACATACAGCGGAGAAAATCCAGCCTCAAAACTTGCCCAGCTGCCTACGGCACACACCTGACCACCCAAGCACTGTCAAGTAAATGCATAAATATAAAACAGTTTAATGACATTAACTGTAACCTTTACTTTGTAGCCTGCATTTTCTCCTTCACTTAACAACAGATGATTAACATTCCTCCCATGGCAGGATCCAGCCTCCTACATAATATTATTTTAAATGGCTTCTTAGAATCTCATTGTATACACGTCCAAGGTTTGTTTAGCTAATCCCCTATTGTTGAACACCTAGGTTGTTTCTAAAGTTCTTTTTATTATACACAACACCCTGTACTAATATTTTTTTTTCACTATGATTTCCTTGGGGGTAAATTCCCAAAAGGAGAGGCTGGGAGGGAGGAGGCCTTTGTTTCTCAAATGCCTGTAACATCTCTGGATCAATTACATATAATTTGTGAGCACAAGCTATGCCATTCACAGGGGAAGGTTGACACCTTTCCCAACTTGCTGGGCTTTGCACAACCTAGAATTATGAGTTGTAAACAAGCCTTCTAATAGCCCTGGATTATCTGTGGTTATTGTCAGGTCAGGGAGAGGTGGTAATTTATTAAACAGACCTTTGAAATGTGCCTAAGTACACTCGGCGTGGAATGAGAGTGGGAGGGGCCACAGCAGGAGGAGATGGGCATGATGGTGTTTCGGGGTTTCTTTCTGGCTGGCTGTGTGGGCTCCTGGCGTCTGAGCAGGGGCCAACCTGGATCAGACCCTCTCTGTGCCACCGCCCTGCTGGCTGGCGTTCGTCTGGGCCGTCCTGGAGTTGGCTGCCCCCAGGCTGTCCCAGGACAGATGTGAGGTGCAGAGGTGGAGCTGCAGAGGCTCGAGGAGGGAACAAGTCATGCCCTGTTCCTACAAGGCCGTGGGTGCCATTTCGGCATTGTTATTATCTTGTTGCAGCTGCCAAAAAAATAGCAGCTGGTGATGGTGAAATCACCCGAGAAAATTTCCTCAGGATAGTTTCTCACCCCCACGAATATCACGAAGAGTTTCTCTTTGTGGTGTGTATGTGTGTGAGGACACCCTGCCTTCTGCCATCCCTGAGGCACCCCTTACTGACCAGGTCACATTCTTTGGACATTACTTGCTTGGCCACATTACATGGCTTCCAAGCCACCTGCTCTGAGAGCCAGCTGGAGAAACTGCCATGTGGAACCTCGTGGGGGATGCACACCCAGGGAGGAGCGATGTGGTCAGTTTGGACTTAAATCCAACCATTCAGTGAGATGAACAGCCCAGGTGTGGTGCAGGCCATGGGTGGGTAAGAGACAAGAAGACAGCCCTTGCTCATGGGGATTACCTTAAGGGGGACAACAAACCTTCAGACCTGTAGGCGTCTCCTGAGGGGGAGGTTGGCCTGGTGGCAGCCATGTTGGCTTTGCGTGTGAGAACAAACCAAACCAAAGTCTGGTGGCAACTACTGTGGTGGAACCAGGAAAGAGATTCCCTCACACAACCTACAGCCCCATGTTCTGCACCCCCTCTTTTCCAGCCCCATGGTAAACATCATCATTTCACAAGGAGTGAGACCATGTCAATTTACTGAGTAGTCGCTGTGTATCGGGAGCTACCTTCAGCACTCTGCATATGTTATTTACCTGACTCCGCTAGTCTTGGGAGGTGGATGGCAGCCATATCGTCTCTGTAATACAGATGGGTAAACTTCAGCTACAGGAGTGTGCCATTTGCCCCATAAGATAAGTGGCTTGTTATTCTATCGCTTGGTAACATCTGCCTTGTGTTTTTTCTCTCCCACATCTCCAGCTGTACTTAAGGCTATTTCCCCACTAAACCCTGTGCATCCCCCTAGGGCCTCTACTGCTGTCCTAGAACTGTCAACTTTAAAGACAAAATATTATTATTTCTTTGTTCTGCTAGAAGGGTAGGCCCCTAGAAACAAGGATTTGGGGGGCTCAGGTTTGTAGCTCAGTATGAGTATGGGGCATGTGCTCGAAAAATGGAATGACTCAGAATTGTAGCGACTCAGCTGACATCTGGGTGGGTATCTGACTGCTTTATCTCTGGAAGCTTTTCTAGGACATCTAGGAAAGAGAATTAAACCCAAGGAATACGACACTCAGAAGGCACCAAAGGCCTCCTAATGTCCCTGGAAACTTGCAAATGCCCTCTTCTTTCTTAACGTCCCATCCTTTTGGCGGCTTTCTGGACTATGGCAAACATT
This sequence comes from Pachyuromys duprasi, assembly GCA_028658305.1. NCBI lineage: Eukaryota > Metazoa > Chordata > Mammalia > Rodentia > Muridae > Pachyuromys > Pachyuromys duprasi. The sequence goes on from CM053744.1 coordinate 29,621,827, forward strand.
CATTGTGAGCTGCTATTTTCTTGAGATAGGATTTTCTTACCTAGTCCCAGGTGGCCTTGTGCTCTCCAGCTGCCTGCTTCAGCTCTCTGAGTGTGTGCTGCCATGCTCTACCCCACCTTCACTCCTGTTTGTGAGTGAGTGTGTCTGGCAGGAAAAGAGCATGTCTTTTAGATGATGTCCCTTGCTCACAGGGTCATTTTCAAGGTCAAGGTCTGGGTGGAGTCAAGGGTCTGCATTTCCACCCCTCTATTCTACCCCTTTCCCCTGCATGCTAGAAAGGCCAGCTGAACTGCATGCTAGCCAGCCATGATCACCTCACGGTTCTAGTGAATGTTCTACAGTGTTGTGGGGAGAAGGGCCAAATCCAGGGGTGCCGACCATTTCTTTCACCTGGATCTGGAAAACTTCTGGAATATGCTGCATCTCTCCCCCATATTTTCCTGGGTCCTGTCCTAGGACAACAGCTTTGGTCATGGAGACTCTACAGAGATCCCTGTTAGTCTTTTTTGAACACAATCACACCTTAGGTTCAGAAACAACCCAATACAGTCAATACAGTGCCCAGTTGTCTTAATCCCTGCTTCTTGGACGCTGTGACACCGAGAAATCATGAGAATGACCCTCCCTGTCCTAGCTGCCCCCACAAGGCTTTCACAGTTCTGGAAGGGTAGGGAGATCCTCATGCATGCCTGAGAACTGTGGGATGAAGGGCAAGGAGTCTTTGCAAAGACGTGTAGAAGTGCTGTGGGGAATGGACCTCCACCTTGAGTGTGTGGGAACAGGTGTGCAGAATGAAATGACTCCCATGACAGACTGGGAAGGTACAGAGGTGAGTTCCATCCCCAGCCAAGTGGTTTTCTAGAAAAGTACCCTGGCTATGGCCTCCCAGTATGTCTGTCCCAAGTATTCTGCGTGAAGGAAAATTCCAGCCAGTTACTTCATTCACTCCAGTGTGGTCACCAGAATAAATCTTTGCAAGGAGAATAACTGTCCATGCTATCCCTTTAGTGACTTTTCATGCAGGTGTGATGACTCTGATGAGGGCAGGGGTCATGACAAAAAAAGTCACCTTCACTGGCCCCAGTGGCTGCTCTGGACTCCTTGTCTCTCCCCCAGGAGACCATACAATCAGGCAAAGCTGGCCAGTGACAGGCTGCTGCTGCAGCCTCCAATCTGATGTCCTTCTCAAGGACATGCCAAGCGTCCAGGAGAGCTCCCTTGTCAAGCGGTGAACTCAGAGGGGAGGAAAGCACGGGGAAGGCTTTGGATGTCAGCAGCAGCCCCGGTGGTGCCTGCATCCCCACCCCCTTCCGTTGGCAGGGCTTGCAGGAGGCTGGGGGTACCTCAGCAGGCAGTGCCAGACTTCCTGGAGCATTGGCAGTCTGGGCTGCCAGGGGAGGAGGAAGCAGCTGGGTGTCACCCTTTCCCAGCAAAATACTCCTTACCTATGGCAGAGATGGAGAGGGTTTAAAATTTGTGGTGGTATGTCTTGAGATCTATTCCACGTGCCACAAACATGCCCCTTAATTGTGTGTGTGTGTGTGTGTGTGTGTGTGCCTGGGCATGCAGCACAGCACTTATGTAGAGATCAGATGACAACTTCTGGGAGTCAGATGTCTCCTTCCATCACGTGGCTCCTGGAGCTATAACTCAGGTCAGCAGGCTTGGTGGTGATACCATTATCCACTGCGCCATCTCACTGCTCTACAAACATATTCACTTGAAGAGTGAGCGGTATTGAGTAAATCTATGGAATAGCACAACCATCATCACTGTCTAATCCTATCACCACCCCCCAAAAGTTCTCCAACACTCCAGCAAGAAGCCCTGTGTCTATAAATAGTCTGTTCCCTCCAGTCTCTCAGGCCCTGTCCATCACTGATGTCCATTCTGGCTCTTTCACTAAATCTACCTGGACAAACAAGTGGGTCCATAATATGAAGTCTTTAGTGACTGGCTTCTTAAGCATGGATGACATTTTTTAGCTGGTCTCTCCACAGCATGTCCCAGTGTTTCCCTGCTCTCCATGGACGATGAAGATCTTGTGGATGGAATGCACTTGTGTCTTTAGTCCCTGCCTGCTGGACACAGGGTTGTTTCCATACTTTTGGCTTGTAAACATTGTTGCTCTTAACATTTGTGTGAACATTTTTATTTCTAGGATATATTTTAGGTTCTCTTGGGTATGTCTCTGGAAGAGGAATTGCCTGGCCAAATGGTGACTCTTTTTAAACTCAGAGTGGGTTCCAGACTGCTGCAGAGCAGCTGTACCATTTTGCATTCTCAATGGCAGTGTGTGAGGGGGCCATGTCTCCGTATCCTTTCCAACATTTGTCATTACCTGTCTTTGACTATAGCCAGTCTAGCCAGAGCAATGTGGAGTGTCCAAGGCCCACAGAAGTAATCCTCAGCTAGGATGCTGTGAGTGTATATTGATGGAGAGTACCTGAGCTGTGGGAATATTCTAGGTACTGTCCCTAGGAATGTTGGTTCTATGTCCAATAATAGGCACCAGTTAGGGATGCTCTTCAGGGTCCTCGGTGACTAACTGCTGGCCTGTAGCCCCAGAACCCAGAGTCAAGCTGACACTAGTAGATATTCATAACTGAATGTTGAATGGGTGATGATGGAACCAGCGAATGGAGGTGTGAGTCACTGAGGACCCATGGGGAGCAAGGATGGGTTAGGACACAGGTTACCACTGTGTGCAATCCAGGAGAGGGATGGTTCCCTTGGGTCTAGGTCTTTAGTCTATTTGTGGGTCTGGAATGATGTGAGTAGTTTTTTTGTTTGTTTGTTTAGTTTTAGTTTTTGTGGAGGGAAGCTGAAAGAATGGGAAGGGCCACCCTGACCTTGGAGACTGACGACTGTGACTGATGAGGGAAACAGCCCTGGGAAGGCTGACCTGCAGAGGTTCCAGCAGCCCCCTAGGTTGCACACCTGCTGCACTTGACTTCCCTTGTCTGACCTTCAGTTTCAGATCCTTTCTTTCTTATTCCTTTCTCTCTGCAGATACCACCATGATGTTTTGTTCATTTGTTTCCTGTTGTTGTTGTTGTTTTTGTTGTTGAGCAGAAAAGCAGCCGCTGCATGTGAGCCTTCTGGAGTAGAGGTAAGAGGTAGTAGGGCCACAACAATTGCACTTTCTGCCACGGCTGTGCAGGGGCAGGGGAGATGCCAGGCTGGAAGCATGAGGCTCCTTTTGATGTTCTACCCTGAGATGCAGCTGGGACAATACTGCTTCCAACTCTGAGTATTTCAGGCATGCTGGCTTCTGCCCAGTGCTTTATATTATTTATCAATTGGCAACCACCATCTCCCTGATTGGCCTTCCCAGACGCCTTTGCAGCTAAGAGAGATCATGTGATCTAGTACTGTGCAATGAGATGTAAGGAAAGGTATTCTGGGAATTTCCTTTTAACAGGACAGGTTTGAGAATAGAATTCCTTCAAGTGGCAGGTTCTGCAATTACAGAACCAACCTACAGCTGCAAGCAGAAGACCAAATCCAAGCATCAGGCCACTTAGATGACCCTGGAAATGAGTAGACCTGACATGCTGTTGTTTGAGAAAATCATATCCAGATCTCTTGGTTTGTTCACAGTAAGGGGGACTTCCTATTTGCAGTTGACATGGATGAACTTTCTGATCAGTCCTCTTCATTGCCCCCAGGGAGCTGCTTCTATTCCTGCTCAGAAAGGGTAATGTACTAGCTCAAAGCCACACGTTTAGAAAATGACCGAGTAAGACAGAACTTAACCAAGATCCATCCATCTCCCAACACTTACTCCTGTTGTTCCAAACCTCATCTACAGTTGGCTAGATGGAGCTTTTGACAGGAAGAGAAAACATATCTGGGCCTCCCTGGTCTGAAAAGCATTCCTTGGGTCTCTGGGGCTGCTGGGATGCCCCTCCCCAGTTTTAGAGGCCTGTGGTACAGATTTGCAGCTGACTGGCAGGAAGGGACAAAGAACCCATCATCTCAAGCTAAGAAGGGAATTTGGTGACTTTTTGTGACTCAGAAGTCCCAAGTGTGGACCTGGCTCCTGGCAGGCATCATCGGCACCTTCCTACCTCTCATTTCACTGCCTGGCTCACCTTCTTCCCCTCAACAGGCTCATACTGATGTGGTTCTGCCTCAAGTCTGTGTCCTGAAAGCTCCCACAGCAGTTCTACAGTAAATGCCAGGAGCTCTAAATGATCTGTTTTCTCTACATGACCTTTCCCCAACTGAAGGCCAAACCAACCCTGCTATATCTCCTCCCAAACTAGGAATGGGATGGAGTCTTCATGGAACAGGATAGCTCCAGTGACCAGATGGGTCCAGGGGAGTAGATGCTGGGTAGGAAAAAAAACCCTAAGTGATACCCCTTCTGCCACCTAGGGGGCCTTTTGCTAGCTATGGCCTTCTATATGAGTGCTGTGCCCTGTTAGACAGGTAGACCATTTAACATGAACAGGTCTCTTCCCAAGGCTTGGTACTATCCTCTCAGAGGCCCTTGGCCTGTCCCGTATGTCAATGACACACTGCAGGAGCAGGCCTGTCTGGGCCATGCAGCTCCTATCCATCACCCCAGCCTTTGTCCCAACCTGAAGATTACAGTGTGGCCCGAGACGAGACTCTCTAATCCTATTACTCATTCATCAACAGGCGATGAGAACCACACTGGATCGAATGCTGCCAAGGAAGCCACAGAGGCCCTCCTCCACCACTGTGAAGCTGGGCTTAACTCAGGCACAATAGGTGTGTAATTTAAGGTTTTGTTGAGCCGAAATCCAATCACATACTTGAATGGTGGATCACAGAGCCTTGCCGGCTAAAAGAATGAGATAATTCCACCTCCCACAAACACTGGGACATGGTTTTGACTTAACAACACATGTGTGACCAACCTTACACTGCTGCATTCTCACTCTTTATTTTAATACATTGCCATCTCCTTCCTCTCTCTCCTCCCTCTTATATCCTCCTTGGCTCCCAGAGGTGGATGGAGAATAGTGGAGTCCTGAGCTGAAACGGGAGGAACTTTCTAAACAGGGTGCTGGGGTGTTTTGCTTGGTCTCCTGCCTTGTGAGTTTCCTTGGTGGCTCAAGCTGTGGTTCATTGTCAAAGCTTGCTGCTTGTTGGCATCCACTGGGGGACAGTGCCTTGCCGACCCCCAGAATGTCATGGACACACCGTAGATGGCTGTTGAGTTTGAGTTTGTGTCAAATAGCTACAAGGAAGAGGAGAGGTGGTTTCTAGGCACAGTGTAATTGTAATTCTGAGTGACCTGGCATCTTTAGCTCCTGGAGTGGCTTAGAATGGGAAAAGAAGACAGGGAGGAGATGGTAGCCACACCCTCAAACTGTTCCCCTTAGTCACTCAGTGTTTTTTTTTTTTTTTTTTGTCCTGGCAAATACTGTTCAGAGCATGGTACTGCAGAATATGAAGGAGAAACGGAGATCTTGTTTGGGATTCCTGTTGAGTGAATTTCAAGCCATTCATAAATTCTAGGCTCTACTCTAAGGTGTCCATCAACTTTATGACCCCACTCAAGCCTATTCATTCAACAAACGCTTGCAGAATGGCTGCCGCACAAAGCTAGGTGCTCTTCTAGGCATTGGTGCCCTGGTGACTAGAGTCATTCACAAACAGCTGGTGGGTGAGTACTGGGTCTGGCAGAGGAAGCTGTGTTGGGAGTGTGAAGAGAGATGTTGTTCATAATGAACTTGCAAGGTGGTTGTAAGGGAAGGGCACTTCAGAAAGCTGCTTAAGAAGGGAGAGAAACTCCACTGGTTCCTTCCACCATGGCGACAGTGTGCCACTTGGTACAGTAACACCGTGGGTGCAATTGTACTCACAAAATATCACGGGGGAGTGACTAGATAGGATTTCTGCTTCCCACTGGCATTTGGGTATAGGTGTGTAAAGACCTTACGAGTGGAAAGAGCTGTGATCAAGTTTTGGACCCCATTTTCACTAGATTTCCTTTCTTGGCAAGGAGTGGCCCTAAGTTTAAAATGAGAGTGCCGGGCTTGTGGCTTTTATAGACAGTTTGAAGTGACCATGACCCTCATCACTTTGGGGTTTTCAGCTCATAAGGGGGTTGATTTGTAGCTTGTGTTCACCAATCAGTTTCACTGAGCTCTGGAAGTTTCATGTCAAGAAATCTAAGGAAATGAAGGCTTCTTGTGGTTAAGTATCTTGATTTAGGTCCCATAAGTCAATGGCAATGCCCATGGATCAATATATGCCTACTGTTAACACTACGATATGCACCTGTCAGGAGAGCATGACTGGTCATGTGTGCTCGTACTCTGCTGCACTGAGTATTGCTTCCTTCCCCACTTTCTGTAAAAGGAGTTCCTCTTATTTCAACTGTTAAGATTTCCTCTCTTGAGGTTCCATGAGTTCTGGCTAAATGTAGACATTTGCTTATTACACTTAGAATTCTGATGCTGACTTCTATCATTTCTGGAATGTTTTCATCATCTTCACTGAAGACAACTTTTCCCCTAATTTCTTGTTCTCTCTTTTTGGGACTCTATCGGATGTGTGTTGCGTGTCTCCCCATGTACCTCTCTTTGATGTTTCTGCGCCCATTCTTCACTGTGCTGTGTTCTATCTTCTTCAGCCCTGTTATCCAGGGCACGGACTTCCTCTTAGCTGTGTCAAATCTACTTACCCACTTCCTCTTTTGAGTTGAAGTCTCACATACAGACAGGTACAGGGTTCATAGCACACAGCTTGATGGTTACTCCCAAAGTGAATAAAAGAGTGAACAGACCATGGCCAGCTCCCTGGGAAAACTCTATTTCTTCCTAGCACCTCCCTTCTGCTCAGAAGCCCCTCTCCTGTCTTCTGATATGTTGGATAGTTCTGCCTTTTTTTTTCCCCTGAGGTGCATACATGGAATAACACAAGACAGGTGGTCCTTTATACGTGCAGCTTCTGTATCTGTTGATCCCAGATATTGAAAATTCAGCCGGTTGAAAATACTTGAATGTTTTGTTTGCCAGGATAGGATACACAAAGGTTTTTTCATTAGTTTTTTTAAAAAAGAGTATCACAACAATTTCACAATAGTTACATCGTATTAGTTATTGAAGATAATCTAGAGATGATTAGAATACAGGAGAGAATTGTGTAAGTACCATACAATTTTATAGAAAGGATATGGATATATCCTTTGGATCTGGAACCCCCATCTTGGTCCAGACTGGTGACTGGAGGCTCTCTTTTGTATGTGACTGCATTTACTTACTACGTATTTTTGAAATTTATCAGTATTGTATGGAGAATCTACTTCTAAAAATCTCATTTCCTTAGTCTCCTGCTTTTTCTTTGATGTAGGGTTTCACTATGTTGCTCTGGCTGGTCTAGAGGCTGGCCTTGAGATCCACCTGCCTCTGCCTTGCAAAAGATGAGTGCCAGCATACCTGGCCAGGTCTTTTTTTTTTTGTAAGTGTGTGCGTGTGCATGTGTGCGTGTGCATGTGTGCGCGCGTGCGTGCGCGCGCATGTGCGAGTGCATTCCACTGAATGCATGTGGAATATGGGGGACAGTTTTGTGAAGTTGGTTCTCTCCTTTCACCTTTACATGGCCTCTGGGAATTGAACTCAGGTAGTTCAGTTACCTGCTAAGCCATTTCTCTACCTCATTAAGTCCTTTGATTTTTAAAATTATTCACTTTACTTTTTTTTTTCTTTTGAGAGTCTGATACTACTTCGTATCCCAGTCTATACCTTGCAATACCCCGGCCTCTGAGCCTTCTGAGCACTTTGATTCCATGTGTGCACCACCATGCCCAGACTTACTGGGTTCATAAAACATACAAAAATGCACTTGGTTTGGGATTCTGTTTCTGTGAATTTACATGCCTGCAGGTGCCCCAGGTTTTTCTCATGGTGGCCCACTTCCTCCTGGTTGTAGTTTTGTGCGGAGTCACGTTCTTCAGTGCTCAGGTCCTAGGGATTGCCAGCTGGCGTTGCAGCCCTCTAGCAAAATCTGCTTTTGCTTCATTCGGCTGTCACCAACAGGGAGCCCCTGTCAGTGGGAGAGCTCGCTGGCATAGAAAGTGGCTTCTACTCCCAAGCCAAGGCTGCCTGTGACGAGCTCACAGAAGGAACCAATGAGATCTGCCACCTCCCTACTGTGGCTGATGGCCAAAGGCCTGTTTTGTTTAGTTTTCTTCTTCTTTCCAGTCAACAGTGTTACTGGAAGCTTCCACCCCATCTCAGTTTGCTCGCTGAGAGAGAATGGGTCATCTTCTGGCTTTCACCAGGGGTCCTAATCTAAATATCCACCTTGCCTCCACTCCTCCACACATCAGAGACCTTGAGAACAAAGACTGAGGGCCCACCAGGTGTTAGCAGCTGTGAGGTCAGTGCCTGTGGCATACATACTCCTTTGTTGCTGGCCTTTCCTTTTCACTTGCTTATCCTGCCAGCTCCCTCAAGCACTACAATTTTTATTCAATAGTTTGTGTGTGTGTGTGTCTGTGTGTGTGTTATGCGAGTGTGTGAATGTAAGAGTGTGTTGGCTTCTTTGGGAGGTAAAGATGGACATACAGAAGAGTGGTGTTTACTGAGCATCTTCAGATAGTACAAGAGTTCAGCATCCTAGGGAAGGTGAACATGGGTAGACAGAACACTTCAGGCTATTTGGGCTATTACAAAGGGAGGTTCTCTGGGCACAGTTGTGAACAGAACTTGCAGAGTCCCGCAGGAATATTTTCAATGCAAGCCTTCCTTCCTCTGAGTGTCTGGAACCCTTGTAACTGCCTCCATCTAGTCTTGTCTTGAAGCCCCAGTGTATGGCTTCCTTTTACCAGGTGGGCTAGGATCTGACTCCTGAGCTTCGTGCCTAGGAATAGAGGGGAACACAGACTTGACCCCCTGCATCTCCTTTGTCTGTGTCCCAGGGGCTGGGCAGGAGTGTTCCAGGATCCCAGCATGTGCTGCATGTCAGACATTTAGCAGAATGAGACACCCTTCTTGAGTGCCGTGACTCTTCATGGGGTTGTGTTTGGCAGCTGGGACAGAGGACAAAGTGGTGTTCCTGATAGAGTCTCCGCAGTCCTTGCTGACCAGCTCGAGTCCTGGCTTTACTGTTCTCTACCTGTACGATTGGGAGTCTTCTCCAAGCCTCCCTGCAGGAAAGGATGCTATAAGGAACTACTTCCTGGAATGTGGCAGACACCATCAGGCCCCAGCAGCCACATTCCCTTTGTCCTGCTAGGAAGTCACCAGCAGTCTCTTCTTACTGTTCCATTCTCCATCAGAACAGCAGCAGTGCCTTGGCAGTGAGTAGAGAATCCTGGTTGGAAACCAGGATTGCTTGGAAGCAAAGGAAGAGATGGGGTTCTTGGGACCGGGATGAACATGAGGCTTCCTGATGGCTTCACCCTTCCATAGATTCCTGAGCAAAGCAACTCTGGTCCAGGAGTTGATCACCCAGGGCAGTGGGTGGGTGAGCCTTTTACGGAACAGAAGGCAGGGATGACAATACTGGGGGGCAGCATCGTGTCACCTTCTTGGGTAATGTTTCCTCCTAAGCTGGGAAAGGGAAGAGGGAAGCTGGACCCCAGAGACTGCTCCAAGCATGCAGAGCAGAAATCTGTTCCCAGCTGTGTGAGCCTGTGACCAGAGCTGGGATTTACTGCATTTCTCCAGCTGGGCAGAGGGTGGAGAGAAAGGACATTCCAGACAGAAAGATGTCACCCACCCAGCCTTCCTGTGCTGACCTCAGGGCCAATCTACGGAACCAACTGGGTCATGGGTCACCTGCAGCCTAGAATGCCACTCTCAAGAGACAAGTGAGGTATAATACTAAAGCTCTTGTCCCGAATAAGAAATCCCTTGCTGGTAAGATTTGAAGGTTTACTGACATTGTCAATATTGTTCCTGATTATTTTTTTGGAGGGGCACTTATATACTCCACCTGCTACTCTGGTGCCCTAAATCACCCTGGACAGCTGAGGTGGCAGAGAGCCACACATCTCTGGCTTGCCAAAAGAAAGGGGCTAGGTCTCAGCCCCCTGTGGGACTTCTTGGGTAGGCAGTTACACACCTCATAGAGTGCACAATTATCATGATTTAGGGGCAGGGACAGATCTCATGACCCCCATTTGGCAGATGAAGAAACTGAGGCTAAAGAGACCACACAACCAGGAAGCAGCCCTGTCAAGAGTCCCAGCCAGACCTGTCTGAGCCCAAAGCTGATGCAACTCACCATGGGCCACTTCATTTTATAACCTCAGAGTTTGGTAGAATTCTGAGCTGTGCTGGGAGTTGGGGGAAGATGGAAAGATGCCTTTCATCAAATCCTCATTATTACCAGGCTTGTGTAAAAAGCAGACAATTTGCTGCAGTTTTAAAGTCATCAACAGAGGAAGGAAAAATAAAACCCAACCCCACAACAATTTGTAAATACTATTAGATTCTCTGGCTTCTCTGCCACTTTGTTGAATTTAGCTGGTGTTTTTGGTATTGACTTTCCCAGCTATCAGCTTAACTATATAAATCCAGTTGACGTGTCTTTATTCAGATAAAACTCTAATACTGCAAGTGTAGCAAATTAGATGCAAATGCCCCCTTTTTTATTTTAAGTATACTTAAAGCTGCCTTTCCAATGCAAATTTTATAGAAATCTCACCCAGCTAGGACAGACATCTTTGCTGTCAGCGGGCAAACGCTTTCATTTTGGTCCCAGGCAAGGGAGCTGCCTGCTTTTTTTCCCTTTTGCCCCTGCAGACTGAGATAATTAAAACTACAGAGAAATTGTTTTAAATATACATGATACAACACAGTTCCTTGAATTATGAGATAGTGCATTAATTCACCCATTACCATATTTGATAGCCCTCTTGCTGACCAAAGCTGGGAGGTAGGGCCGGCGGACCACGTGACTCTGTGACACCTTTTTTTCCCTTGTCAACCATCTTGAAGATCCTGTCACTTCAACCGGTGAGTCCTTAGGAGCTCTGGTGGAGGTTCAAAAAGAGGTTGTGAAGACCCTCATTAAAAAGGAATTGCTGCATTTTTTTTCTTAAGAAATAAAAATGTTAATAGTAACTTTTTTCCTTCTTTTCCCCCAGCAGTTTTCAGTCTCTCTGGGATACATACCCATTTCAGCTTTGATTTGTTGAGCTCCTCGAATGAGTTTATCCAAACAATGTGAATTTACTCAGATCTCTCTCAAATCCCACATCTCTGGTGGTTGATAAAGCTGACTTCAGCTAAGAAGGGTGGATCAGGGTGATTTGAAATTCGCACTGGGAATGATACCGGCTTTGCTGGAAATAATAAAGCACAGACAATCGCTGTTGGGAGGAAATGGGTGAGCCGGGAGAAGTTTGGTGAGGCTGTCCTGGCTCCCTGCTCTTCCCAGAAGCCAGGTGGAGAGATAAGGGTCTGCTTGGCAGACACTTAAGCCTTGTGGAGGATGGAGGTAATGACTAGACAGAGCACTGAGCATCTGCTTCATTTTTTGTTGTTAGAAAATAACAGCAGGACGGGTACTCTTGCAGCCATCTTTCCCTGCTGTGGTATATGACACCAGTTGAAAAGAATCCCCCACAGCCCTTCCTGAACACTCTGGCTACTGGACTGGGCATTTTCTTACACACCCCCCCCTTTCCCCACAAAGCAACATAATTATTACATCCATTTCAAGGAGGTGGCATTGAAGCTAAGTCTGGTTCCACAAACCTGTCGCAAGTTCTTTAGGGCTTGCCCAAGTCTTTGAGTGTCATTTACAGAGAACACCGTGTCCTGAAATGAAGGGCAAATAGCCCAAAGATACTGCAACAGCAACCCTTTTCCTCTGCTCTGGGCTGGGTCTGACTGCCTGTCTGGAAGATACATTGGTTTGGACTGTCGTTCTGGAGAGCTTGCCCAGGATGTTCTTCTGACGTAACCCGAGAAGTGGCATGGGTTCGGATGGGCGAGAGCAGAGATCTGAGTTCTGAGACAAAGCAAACTGGACTTCCTCAGTGAATAGAAAATGAGAGGACAGGGCTTCTTGCTCCTGCACTGATAGGATCTGGGTCTCCGTAGTTCTTTATCTCATGAGAATGAGAGAGAGAGAGAGAGAGAGAGAGAGAGAGAGAGAGAGAGAGAGAGAGAGAGAGAGAGAGAGAATGTAAGAGAGAGAGTGTACATGTGAGAGAGACAGAGAGCATGTATGTGTATGTGTGTGAGAGAGAATATGTATGTCTCTGTCACACACACACACACACACACACACACACACAGAAGCAGGGCAAGGGCATATCATCCCTGGCCTCTCCATCCACTAGATGCCAGTGATAATCTATCCTAAGTTGTGACCACCAAGTGACCCATGGCATTTCCAAGTGTTTAATGGGAGGCAACATGGCCACAGCAGAGAAGGAGCGTATTCCTGAGGGTTTCGTCCAGATACCAGATTCCTTCTTTTCTTTAAAAGACAGGCTGCATCAGTTCGCCCCACCCCTCTCATCCCCTTTGTCTCTGAAGATCCCACTTTCACACGCCCTTCTAAGCAGCTGAGCAACCTTCCTTGGAAATGGTGGGATCAGAGGAGCTTTGCCATGGCGCTCTCTTTTCTAATTACCGTAATTACTCCCTCTTGAAATCACCAGAAGGCTGGCTGGATAAGACATTAGACTTCTCCTCGCTGTCCAAATCTCTGTGATTCCAACTGGAATTGATGAATGAGTTCCCTGAGCACGGGCCCCACCTATATGTACCTTGAGAGCACAGTGGCAAGCCAGGGCAAAAGGGGCCACTAATTCTTCCCAGCATCTGTCTGTCCCCATACCACTTTCAAGCCAGGCTCAGTCCGGTGCAAGGGCTCATGACTGGCTGAGCTTGGAGCTGACTATTCTTTCCCCTTGTCTCAGGGCCAATCCTCTCCTCACCATCTACCACCTGTGCTGCCTGGCCTGACCCCAATGCTGGTGCTTTCGAACCTAACAGACAATAATCATCAAAGGGCAGTTTAACATCTATTTAGGCTAGAAAAAAAGGCAAAAACTTCCAAACATCATCTATAACACAAACAAATCCCTTCCAAATATGTTATTTTTCCTGGTTAATGACTAATCGTCTGCCCCAGGGTCTGTCTGTTTCTATTCCAGATGGGAGCAGGGTTGACCAGCCCAATTATCTTTATTAAGCACCTCCCCAACACATTCTGAAAAAAACCGAAACGGCAGCCAGCTCCAACATACCTTCCATCCCCTTGCTGTCACCCTGGACCATTTCCTGCTTTTGCCTCATTATGGACAAGTGTGTCCTTTAAGACAGAGACTAATGAGGCGGTTTTACGAGACTAATACATTTTAAATTTTAACACGGAGGCTAGCATCTTTAATTGTGCAATTACACATTCATTTAGCACAAGCTTGCTGGCACTTTCCTTTGCTTTAAAGGATAACAAAACCACCGTGACTAGATGTGTCATTTTTCAGGATTTTAAATCACAAAACTATCGGAATCTCTTTCTCCCTTCTGACAGATTTCGTCAGCAAAATTAGTTACTCTTCAAGAGAAAATGACTTTTTAAAAAAGGAGTGGGGAAGGATGTGGAGGGGGTAGATGATACTTTCTTTGTGAACTTTTATTTTCAATCCTCCAACTATTTCCACAAATAGACTGGTCCTAGAAAGTGTTTTGATAATTAAAGAATGAGGGAGAGAGGGAGGGAGGGAGGGAAGGAAGGAGAGAGAGAGAGAGAGAAAGAGAGAGAGAGAGAAGAGAGAGAGAGGAGATATATCCCTGTCTTCAACAAAGGCTCCTGCATTTCCCACCTGACAGCTCTCTATCGGTAGTAATAAATAAGGCTGAATTATTGATGATGAGAACTGCTAATATTATTATGACCTCAATTAAGTGCTTTTTTCAGACGCATTAGTAACAAAGGGTCTTCTCTTGCCCCCTCGCTGTTTTTTCCCCCAGGCCCCACTTTACATTAAAATCTAATTGATCAGACCTAGTTGCCATCCGCACAAGAGCGATCACCATAATGGGTCATCTATCAGCACGGCCTCCTCATCAGGCCATTAACACCTTTTGTTGCTGGCCGGGTTCTGTGGCAGCTGAGAGGATCAGAGAGGCAGGGCCTGGGATCTGGAAGGATGGTGTGTGTGTGTGTGTGTGTGTGTGTGTGTGTGTGTGTGTGTGTGTGTGTGTGTGTGAGGTCTGACATGTGGTGCTCTTTAATTACCCTCTTTAACACCCTTACAAAACACTTAGATATTCTCACTTTGGGAGGAGCCCTCCCAAGCAGCCTGGCTACAAGATGGCGCCCTCTTTATCTGAAGAAAGGGGTGTCTCCATGGACCCTCGGCTGGCTCCTCCCTTCCAATCACTGCTTCTCTCACAACCCTGGCATATGGCCTGAACAGGAGCTTCAGTGCTCTGTGACTGAGGAGTTTAGTCCTGGGTGGCTGGCTCAAGGAGGCAAGAAGGATGGGGCCAAGTCTCCCCCACAGCAAAGAGCAGTGCTTGTGGATGAACACTGGCCAGCTCCAGCTGAACAGAGCCTCCTGGGATCTCCTGATCCAGGGTCACCATAGACCTTCAGGGTTGGTGACTTGTAATTTCCACCAGAAACATGGGAAATAGTGTTTATAGTGTGTTTCCCTGCAGGAAAAAAAATACATCTTCCATTTGATTTCCGAATTTGTCATTGACCTCCAAGAGAGATTTCTCTTTTTAGGAGCCTGTTGTGTGGAGGAAATATGTATGTATCTGACTTCACCAAAATCCTTGGGTTTGGGTACCAGGACTTTCACTCCTGGTACACCGTCTGGCATAACTCTCTAGTTCTCCCTGTCTTTCTGCTCCTGTCTTGTCCATACTGTCAATCCCCTTATCCCAAAGCCCCATCTTCAAGTCTTTCCAGGTATTAGAACTAGGCAGGCAGTAGGTAGATAGAAGAGGTTTGGGACAACCTTGGAAGCCTGGAGCACTAATCAAAGTCAGCTTTGTGTGTGTGTGTGTGTATCACACAAGCCCACCATGAAAATAGTATCATTTTTTTACTTGATTATAAGTTAATATTCTTAGAAACCAGTCCAAAAGGCATTAAAAATGACCCCAGATGTTAATGTTTTGGCCTGTCTCAATTTCTTTCCTTCCTTTCTTCATTTCTTTTCTTAGGGGGATACTTTTTCTTTGTAGCTCAGGCTAGCCTTGACCTCCTGGTTCTCTCTCCTGCTGGGATGGCAGGCATGTACTCCTGTGCCCAGCTCCTTGTTTTCTTTTCAAATAACAATTTTCCTGGGGATTTCCTGGAGGTCTATTAGAATGTTTTAGAATGGGGCTATACATTTTGTTTCTCTGTTTTATTGTTTTCTCTACAACACATCTTTTCATGAGAGTAAATGTTAGCATTATCACTTTAAGCAACATCAGAATGTGGAATGGTGGAACTCTGTTCCTGGGGTGCCTCCCCTCTGGCTAGGAGTCTTGGCTGTTTTCCCTTTTGCCTTAGGTAACAGTGGCTGCAACACTGACTCTTGTTAGATCAACACATGCTTACCCAGTTATGTTTTAAGATGGGCTGTGAAAGTGTGTGCTCTAGTTAGACTATTTTTTAGGTTCATAGCACAGAGAGGTTATAGTACTTTAAGCTGGCCTGGCAAAAGTTCATCCAAAGCAGGGTGCTTCGGAGAGAGTTGTTGCTGCTGGGCTTGCTTGACTCCAGGTGTGCCTCTGATTGGGCTGGAGGGATAGGGTCTGGTTTCCTGCCCAGTGGGAGAAAATCAGAGCTCCTCAACAGATAGCAGCTCAGCACAGAGACTCCAAGGACTCTCTTTGTGACAATGTCCCAGTTCGCTTACACCTCAGAGTTCTGGACAGACTTGGACAGACCAATGCCAGGCATCCAGCGGGCTTCTGTGTGTCCCAGCTCCCCAAGAGGATGAAGGGTAGGAGGCCGCGTGGTCAGGAGGTATTCAGCCTTGAAACCCAGGGCGGCTGTTAGCTCAGCCTGGTGGCTTCTCAGCCTATGTTGTCTTAATTCAAGTTGTCATTCATAGACCAGCAGAAAACTAAAATCAATAAAGGTGAAAATGGGCTTTAAAGGCAACTAAAACAGCAGAGGGAGAGGGAACAGCTTCCATTCCCTGGATGGGTTACATCGCTCCTGGCTATTTAGGACTGAATCTGGCAGCCAGGTCTTTAAAACAGAAGAAGGTTAGAAAACACAAGTAGATTTCTTTTAAAGATAGCCTGGGTATCCATCAGGAAAGACTCAGGACCAGGTGATTCTTGGGACTGCAGAGAGGAAAGAGGTTGACTATATCTGGGGGTGAGTCTGTGCTTTCTTTCCTCAGGAAATGAAATATCTGCCTGCGGATTGTTCTGTTCCTTTCTTAAGTCTGGATGCTTCTCTGAGTCACAGTCTTCTTCACTGGAAATCAAAGTGAGGTACAGCAGTTTTCAGTCTATTTTCCTATGAGGAACCAAAGCAGATAGACCATGTGGAGTCAGGAGAGGAGGAAAGTCAGGGTCGGGTGGCAAGCACACAGATCCCTCTGCTGTGTCCTGACAGAGCTACTCTGGTCCCCTTTCAATGATTTCAACTAGAGTTTCTTGGCAGGGACAAATGCTTGGAGACCACCAGGCAGAGGGCTTCCAGGTCTCCTGCTGCCTCAGAGGGGCTCTGGTGGCCAGGGCACACCTACCAGTTGCCGCACCTGGTTTGGCCTAATCCCATCCTCTTCCTGTGGCCATCAGAAAAGGGCAGGGCTTAGGGGTGAGGAGGTGCAGGTGCCGGTCCTATCACTCCTGTGACACTGAAGGGCATTTCTGTGGCTTAGCCCAGCCCACCTAGTCTCCATCTCAGGGACCCAGAGGTCAGAGGAGCCAGCTGACCTGTAGGCCAGTCCACAAGACAAAGTCTTAAAAACCAAGAAACAAGGACAGCAAAAGCTCAGGATACAAACAGATTGCTTTTTGTCTTGTTTGTTTTCTTGTGTTGGAGAGTCAGAGTGGTGAGTGCTTATGTGTGTGTGTGTGTGTTGGTAGTGGTGGTGGTGCTAAAATCACAAGGCCCAGTCTGCATGGCAACGCTGGGCAGTAGTGACCTGAGATTCTATGGAAGCATCAGACAATCTGGTCATTTGCACCTGTGCTTGTTAAGTTTTGTTTGTTTGTTTTGTTTTGTCAACTTGACACGGGAGGACCTAGCTCACTGTGGACAGCGCCACCCCGAGGCTGTGGTGCTGGGGAGTTACCCCACACTTGAAGCAAGCCTGAGGGCACTTTCCTCCATAGTTTCTGTTTTAGATTCTGTCTCCACGGTCCTGCCTGGCTTCCCTTGGTGATGAACTATTTCCTGTAAGCTAGAATAAACCCTTTCCTCCTTAAGCTGCTTTTGGTCTTGGTGTTTATCCCAGCAATGGAAGGCAAACCAGGACAGTGCTGAAGAGCTAAGAGGTCATCCTGGACGGGGACTGGAGGAAGGCGCTTCATCTCTCCTGCCCAAGCCACTGGTACATGGAAGTGCTCAGGCCTCAGGGAATTGTCTTCTTGGAAGTCTGAAGCCAAGAGACCCTTCCTACTATGGAGATTCTGGAGTTTGTGGGACACACATGGAGTCTCACAACACACATGTAGAAAACCTCTCTGGCCAGAGAGTTGTTAGAAACACCCTCACCAGTGTTTGTAGCACAAGACATAAACCAGCCCTTTGGGAGAGATTTCTCACTGGGAGCTGGCTTTGAGAGATGGCCGTGTCTTCCCCTGCTGACAGGAGCGCAAGCAGAACCTCCTGTGCCCCACACACCTCCACACCAACAACTGACATCCAGAGGTTTTGGGTGCTGGGTGTCCAGATCCTTGGCTACAAGACAGATAGGCCAAGTAATGCAGAACACATACTGGCCCTGCTCAGCCCATCTGTTCCCTCGACCCAATGGTGGCTCCAAATTTCTTTGTCTGTCTTACTTGTTGGCCTCATTGGTTTTTTGTTTAAGGGGTGCTGTCATGGCTTGTCACATGTACGGAACGTCCACTCTGTCACACACTGCTCAGAGCCCTTCCTATGCACTAAGGGGCTTGATTCTCTCAGCAACTCAGCTGATGCTCCCATCTCACAGATGGGTATGTTGATACTCAAGATGGGGCTTGGAATCTGGAAGCTGGGTAACCCTGAAGCTAGTCTTCTTTGAAAGCCACAAGCCATTGCATTTAAGGGAGAGAGCTGATGGGGACCTTGGAGACTTAATCTTGACCAAAATTGGGGCCCCTTTCCTTGGTGCTGTGGGATTCTCTATTTATAGGGGAAACCTTCATCCCAATAGACCACAGTGTCAGCATTCAGGGAAGATAATAGCACCTTCTTTGCCCAGTGGGGGGTTGGGGTGAGGCAAGGGAGAGAAAGGTGGCTGAGACACCTACCACAGCCCTCCAGAGGTGGAAGCATTGAGTGAATGTGCACAGTGAGATCTCCTGGGGACCACTGAGTCCTATGATTCTGTGACCCGACCTCCCATTCTCCAGGGGCTGGCCACCAAGATGTCTTCCATCCTGATGGTGATGGAGGAAAATGACAGGAGAGAGCCTATGCTTCCCAAAGTCTTTGGGGAGCCCCTGTGTCCTTCTAGCCCAGTCTGCCCAGCACACTGGTGGCCAGGCCTGGTTCCCCAGGCTGCAGTGAGAATAACCAGTAGCAACCTGAGAAGGGGCTGAGCCATTGCTGTGTACCTCTTAATTTTTGGAGTGTGGGACCTTGTTTATCTTATGTGACGGTCGCTTCCTTCCCCTGCTGTGGCAGAATGCTCTGTGATGTATTTTATGATCTCTAATTAAGGTAGCTTAATTTGGTTTTGAGGCATCCTTTGTTAGTTAGAGACACCCTAGGGTGTTAAAAACCAGTTTTGGAATCCCTGCCGCCAAAGCCTGCAGTCTGAGCCAGACTCAGTCCTTGAGACCCATGTTGGTTTAGAGAAGGGGACCATGGCGCCTCCTACCTGCTTCAAGTCTCCACTGAGAAACTGGAACTTTTCCCATTTGCTTTGAAAAAAAAATTTTTTTTTTGTTTGGTCCATCTTCCAAGGAACATACCCTACCAGCTCCCCAAATGGACCATGAGCCAAAATTATGTTTGAGAAGGGGATGGACCATTTAGATGACAAATGGGCTTCTAGGCGCTGTCAGAGAGTGCAGGCAGGGAGGACTATTAATGGTCACACAGAGGCAGCCACATCTGTGATACCATAGCCAGTCGGTGGGTCCCCACTGCTCTGTTTACTGCTCCTTAATGCGGTATTGTTTACTCACAATTAAACCCTTTACCATTAATTTAACTTTCAGATGCTGAAATTGGTCACACAGCCTCGAGTCCCAAGGCCTGGACAGATGTGTTCTACACACTTGTTTAAACACGGCGCTCATTAGGAAGTAAGGCATGTAAAGCAAGTTGATTACACCACAAAGCAGGACGCTTTATCATGGGGGCCTCTCCGGAGGCGGCGGGAGGGGCTGTCAGCTGCCGCTGTCACTCTTCTACCCCTCGGATCCTGAGTGACAGCCAGGCCCGCCACCTCCTCAGCTGCCTGCTCGGAAGTACACAGCTTCCCGTCAGAGTGCCGCCGAGCTGCCTGGGAGGAGGTATTAATTGTTGTCAGCGTTCATTTCACACCCCAGATAACAAACGAGAGCCACCCTGGCAGTGTGCAGGGAAGATAAACAAGTTGCCTGAGCCTCTGCAATTAAACATGCTTGCATATTTAACGGAGACATTTCCTGGAAAACTGCAAACTGCTCTGAGCAGACACCGCACAGAGGCCCTTCCAAACGACACAGGGTCCTGTGACGTCGAGGTTGTCACTCTGTGTGGCTCAGAAACAGAGCCTCTTGGGAAAACCCGTGTCTTCTACAGCTCTTCTCTGTCTCTCTGTCTGTCTCTGTCTGTCTGTTTCTCTTTCTTCTTCTTCTTCTTCTTCTTTCTTTCCTTCAAGACAGAATCTCTATGTAGTCCAGGCTGACTTTGAACTCATGATCATTCTGCTTCTGCCTCCCAAGTGGTGGGATCATGGCTATGTGTCTCCACGCCTAGATCAATGTTTCTCTATCTTGACTCAAATAAGCATCAGAGTTTCGTGGGGTGTAGATTTATGTGGCTATATCCGACTTGTGGAGATGGGGAGTTAGCACTGACTATAGTTAACAACGATTCTCCACTGGCATGCTCAGAAGTGGGGGAGTCAAAGGAAGAGGTATTGCTAAGTAGGAACAGCATCCCGGGTTGGAGTGGTGATGGTGAGTTCATCACAGAGTTGCTGGTGACGATTTTCATCCAGGACAGCTGAGTGCACCCAAGAACTGGACAATTTCTATTTTCTAGAGGTTTCTAGACACTTCTGTTTCAGTTCCTGAAAGGACTGAATCTCACGAGCTAAATTGCTTTTCAATTGATCTTTGTCCTCCCTGTCTTCCTTCTTTCCTCCCGTCCTTTCTTTCTCCTCCTCCCCTTCCCTCGTCTCTTTTTTCTTTCCTTCCTCCTCATCTTCTCTGTCTTTTCTTTTTCCTCTCCTTCCTCCTCATCCCCCTCCTCTCTTCCTTCTCTACCCTGCAGCTCTTCCTCCTCATCTTTTCTTTCTCTTCCCCTCTCCCTTCTGTTCCTCTTCTGGCCTCATAGAAATGTTGCAAACTTAGTAGCCCATCGTAGCCCACTCCTCCATTTCCTGCCCTGGGCTTACCAGCCACTCTGACTCAGTTCAGATTCTGATGTGTAATGTGCCGAGAAAATGAGGCAGCTGAGAATGGAAGTCTCCTGCTGCTTATGCTGCTCATTTTGCTCCATGTTGGGACATTCCAAGCCATCATCTCTTGTAGCAAGCTCTTTGTAGACATCCTTTCCTCTGCCTGGGTTGACTCTGTCCATATCGGTGCCCTTTCTGGTGTCCTATGCCAGGGCACTTCTCCCCAGGCCTTCCCTGACACCCTCCCCCCCCCCCCCAGATGAGAACAGACCTTGAGTGTTCAGAACACTTTTTGCTTTCTTTTCCGGCATTTCAGATAATAATACTCATAACTTGAGTAATCTGCTTAGTGTCTATCTTCCCAATGAAGGTGGCAGCTCTGTTGGGACTCAAGGCATTGCACCATTGCATGAGAACATGATACTTTAAAAGCATACTTGTTTGGAAATTTTGAGCTGGCTATTTTGAGAAACCAAGGACATGCGGATATCTCTAGCCACTTCCATGACCCCGGGAGGTGTACGGTGGTCATCTGATGTGTGCTTTCTCTGTTGACAGACCCATTTATTTCTCATTAACCATGTTCTGAAAACATTAAGTGGAAAACTTAAGAACAGTTAAGTCAAGCAACATGGTGGATTGCCACAACTACTCTATTTTGTTATCGCTTACCACTGCTGGTCCCCTGCTGTGCCTAACCTTACCAGGCACGTGTGCATGGAGACAGTGTGGCCATGACGTCAGGTGTCTGCTGGGGTCCTACCAGAATCCCCCTGACTCTGGTGGGCAAGGGGGAATACTGCATTTGCTTGTAATTGACATGGACTTTCCTGTATCTGCAACTCCTCTATGATCTTCTGAGGGGTAGGGAGAAGGCGCTGTTTCCTCTGTGCAGAAGATGTGTGTGACATGCATTGTGGTGAGTGGCCCTACTGACTCAGACCATGTTCCTGGACACTTTGGAAAGAGGGAATATCCCTACTCCTACTAAAGCCTCCGTAGTCTTGCTTTTCTCTGGCCTCGTGAGGGTAATGCTGCTGTTCTGTCTGGCAGGGACAGGGTTCCATGTGGACCTCTGTCAGAGTATGGCTGTGTGCTCCCCCCGACCCCAGGGATCTGAGAGTCATCACTTTTTCCTTCAGCCCTGCTGACACCCACCGCCTGCCCAAGAGCCCACAATGATTTGTCCTTGGACAATGCAAAGGATGTGACTCTGCCTTGTGGGAACATTTTGAGGAGGTGGAACCTCCATTTATTTGTCTCCACAATTGTTTCCTCTGTGCTTTGTGGCTTCCCATCCGCTGCCTTCTCATCTGATCGAGTTACCATCAATAACCCTCATATGGGTAAGGAAGTCTGTATCTTTTGTGCATGCGTGTTAATGTGTCCAGCAAATGCTCTTAATGATGCATTCAGAGTGCTGCTCCCCCAAGACCCTGCTTCTTCCGCCTGATCCAAATCCATCCATATTCCCACACCGACCTTCGGGGGTCAAGATTTCTGACTCTTTTGTGAAAAGCAAAAACACCTTTTGAAAACACACGCACATTCGTGCGCGGGAGGGAGGCAAAATCCCCCAAGTTTTCATTTCCCTTCATGGTTGAACTTCAGTGACTCAAATCATTTGCAGGCAATCTATTTAGCTGGCTGGTCCCGCTGGCCGCCAGGAGGTCAGCACTTCTGGTTCTGCACCTCCAGGGCCAGCATGTGGCCCCAGCTGGCTATGTGGCAGTGGGAATGGGAACCGAGGGCCTGTGTTGTCTGGAAGCCATGTCAGGAGTTTTGCAGGGTGCCTGTCTGTGTTCCATACAGACAGAGAGTTTGAGGGAGAGCTTTGGTTTGTTTGTGTTGGGGGGTTGGGGAGTGGATGGGATTGATTCGATTATATATTATAACTGAGAGCAATATTTAGTGATTAGATGTTACCTTCCAGGTGTTTAAAAGAAACCTTTAATGTTTTAAGCTGCTTGGAGGCCTCTCAGCACTTTATTAAAACGGCTGCGATTCAGTGTGCCAGTTGGTGGCGATGCTTTCTCTGGATCCTCTTGCCAGCCCAAGGCCCTGGAACCCAGGATATGTCTGAAAGGGCTCAGAAGCGTTTATTGTGCTGGCCTCTGCTTGAGAACAATTGGGGCAGCCACCCATTGAATGGGTGGAGGTGGGCTGGCCGGGCACTTCTGGCCCCTGTCAATCCTTCTCCCAAACTCCTTGACTTCTTGAACACTTGACTGAATCGCTCAGAAGTTCCCTCCTCCGAGTCCCACACAATCGCCTGTTCTCTCTTTATTAGATGCTTTGAGGGACATCGTGGTCCACACCTGCCTTTGAAGGGGCCCCCACCATGGTTTTAATGACCTCCATTTGTCAAAGAAAAAGTTCAGAGTTCATTCTTTTGTCTGAGCCCTGGCAACGGAGGCGTCCAGGGTACTGACTGGTCAGTGATCTTTATGTCAGTGGCTTGAAATCCTTCCCCGTGACCCCGCTCATGTCAAAACAGCGAGCTGGCCGTTCTGGCCATTGTCATCAGAATAAGAGCTAAGTGATGCTGCTTGGTCATTACGTGTGCCCTGATTGGCAATCAGGGTACAATAGGAGGTCATTAAAGGCCATAAAAGTGCCAAAGCCGAGAAAGGAAATTTTGAATGGAGCCAGAGGGCCCTGGGAGCCTCCTTTCCCCTCCCCTGGGCCAGCCTAGATGCCTTCAGGAGAGGGGCTCGAGCAGTCTTGGAGGGGAAAAGTCAACTTGATGGGATTAAGAAGTTTCTCCCTGTCATGACACTTGGAATAACCGTGCTGCATGCTGCCTTTATGGAGGCCAGCTCCTCCTTTCTCAGATGGTGCTGAGGGCAACAACCAAGCAGTGTTCTGGGTGAGAGCACAGCCGAGGCTCCCATTTCCAGAAGGGCGCAGAGGCTGGGACTCCTAGTGTCGTTTGGGCCAACAGGAAGTCAGTCCTGCCACGTGAGCTGGAGTGGAAGCTGCACCTAGGTGCAGACGTGGCTCTCTGAAGGAATGGATAGAGGCCGCCTTCTCTGAGTAAGCCCGACACCAGCCCACCTGGGCAAGAGAGAGCTTTCCCGGATCTCTCCCCCAGCATTGCCCGTATCAGAGAGGAGCTTTCAGACAGATGTGGGAGTGTTTTCTCTTGAGTAAACCTTGAAAACTGGGTTTTATTGAGTAAAGACCTTGTGCTAGCACACATGCTATCTCAAGCCTCATGTTGGACCCTGGAGTTCACGCTGTCATCACCCTTCTTCAGAATCTGGTCGTTGAGGCACAAAGAGTTGGGGTGTGGACATAGCTCAGCCCTGGGGTGCAGCATCTGCACTTCCCTGTTCAGCTTCATGCCGTCACTCCCAGCTCTGCTGACTGGGCTGTCAGCTGTTCTGTAATATAGAAATTCTGGATCTGGCTTTGGCAGATCTAGTCTGCTGCGTAACCTTGGGAAAATCACTTCACTTCTCTCACTCACTTCATCTTTGCCACTGAATTTCACCAAGCGTGTGTGTGTGGATGGGTGAAAGCTGAACTCACCCTGTGCTTCTCAACGGGGGCTTCTTCTATGACTTAGAATGTGGATGGCCAGAGAACACACAAAGGTCATCTTTTGAGGTAATCTTTTATTGCAAGGCAGTTCATTTGAAACATTAGTTTCTGATGTCACAGAGATTTGCAGGGGCAGGAAGACTCCTAAGGGGAAGTGTGGAGTTTGCTCTGCACGTCTCTGGGCTCTGGCCATCCCACAGGAGTACACACCCTTCTCCTCTGCCTATCAGGAAGCTCCAAAAGTAGGCTTTGGAATTTCCCAGACAACCACACACAAGGGCAACATTCAGCCCTTTTGGGGTCACCTTTCATTGGTAAGAAAGGGCCTCTCATCATCAAAGCACCTTTCTAAGCCCTGAAATCATCTACGGGTGGGTGGTATGGGCATCGGAAGAGGAGTCTCATCCTTACACTGCCGGGGGTTTCCAGAGCTGCACTGACAAGCTTCATCTGGAGCCAACAAGAAAGGATTTGGACCCAAAAGAGGGACATCTGTGAGATTCTGGTGCCCCAGAACTAGCTCCGGTGTTCCTCTCAGAGATACTGTGTCCCATGAAAGGGCGCTGTCCAGAGCACTCAATGTCTGGGGGAAGGAGCTGCAGAGAGGAAAACCCATGCAAATGCCTGGGAACAGTTTGTGTTGCAGGCTCCGTGGTTCCCAGTGTAACCACCAAGGCCCAGTTGCTGCTGAGCTCTGTGATTGGGTCCAAGGGTGAGACTCAGTGGCCCCAAGAAGTCCTCTCTGGTGGAGACAGAAAAAGAGAAAAGGAGAAGAAGGGAAAGGGGGAGAAAGAAGAGGGCAGAAAAGGGAGAAAAGTGAAGCAAAAGGTATGCGCATATCATCTCCCTCTAGTTCAAGGTTCTCTTTGAATGATTAATTTGCTCTTTGTAAAACTGGGAGTCTGTCTCATAGCCGGTTTCTGCATTGGGAATTGTATGGTCTGTTTTTTTGCTTTTTGTTTTTTAAAATGTCTCTTTCCCTTTGTGACTCTAGGCCTTCTCCCCTCTTTTTTTTTTTTTTTAAGATTATCTCATTTTATAGCACAAACTGGCTATAAACTCAAACTCAAGGTCCTCCTACCTCTGCCTCGCCAGTGCTGACACAGCAGGCATGTCCCAGCAAGCCTACTATCGTGTCCCTCTCTTCGCTACAGACTAGGGTGAAATTTTCTTCCTCTTTGTTGGAGGGAATATGGTATCAGGGATGGGAAAGGAAAGGCTTAGGCTGGTGTGCTTCTACAACATTTGGAACGTCCATTTTACCTTTGATGATGTATCCGTAGGAACATTCTGGAACATGAAATAACTATGTTAGACTCTTGTTCTCTTTCATGACTTAGGCCAGTCTTACTGCCATGGATGGAGATTCCCCAGGATGCCTTCCTTGCCTCCAGGAATTTTCCAAGAACATTTGTCTCAGACGAGGAGACAGGCAAGATCCTGCCGTCAGCGCTGGCTTCCGAATGCCCGGAACCTGACAGTGTTGGAAATCTCATCCCTTCTGCATCCTGCTCCTTGGAATAGCAGGAATGAGGCCTGGGACCTGCAGCTGCTGAAGTTTGCATTATCCAAGGATCTCCTGTGGGGAGATGCTGTCAACTTCCAGGTCAGAAAAATCTCCAAAGGCATTGTTTGCCAGCCTGCTTTCAGTCTTTCCAAAGTGCCAGACATCTACATATTCTGCCTTGGACAGCCGCTCTCGTTGTCACCTGGGGCCATCTCCTGTCTGTGGAATAAATGAAGGAAGGAACGGTAGTATAAGATGGTAGAGCTGAAACCTTGGAGGCCTCTTCTGGTTCTAACATGCTATTTCAGCCACTCCTTTCTTCATTTATTCCATACATGTTTACTGAACATATCTATGTATTGGCCCAACAGACATGGAACCACTGAATTAATTTGTGGACAAGAAGATAGCATCAGCTTCCACAGCTCAAAGGCACTCTGAACAAATGGAAAGGAAACTGTGGGACCTGGAAAGGGATGGGGAGGATGGAGGAGGAGTTTACAGAGAGATAGAATTCAGAACTCGGAGACTGACAGCTATTCCAAGGAACCTTGGCAGATTGCTGCTGGAGAGCTGAGTACCCCGCCTCCAACAATGTTCAAGTGTGTCACAGTGGCAGCCTGAAATTCTTTCTCGAGAGGCTGGGCAGGAGCTGGCCAAAAGAAGGACTGAGAGTTGTGGTTTTGGGTAACGGAGGCCGCATAGGTGAAAGCTAGAAGGTCAAGGTTAGATCCAGAAGAGTCAAGCTCATCCCAGGCTAGTAAAGACACACTTGAGATTTGACAAAACAGGGACATGATCACAGCTCTAGCAAAAGCCTTGTTAGCTGCAGAGAGGCGAGCAGGTAAAATGTCTGGTCCAGAGCATGCTTTAAGAGTGGCCTAGGTGAGAACTGTGAGAGCTGTCAATCTCTGATCTAAAGCAGAGTCTGTAAGGCTGGAGGGATGAGCCAGGTACTGCATATTAAACGGTGGGTCCAGAGAGGTGGGCCACCATTATTCAGAGAGAGGAGTCAAAGACATCACCTAGTAAGCTCCCATAGGCAGACCACTGTGGACTGTTTGATTCTGCTGCAGGCGCCTGTGGAAGTTAGATTCAGGAGAGGGCAAGTTGTTTCATTTATTTATTTGTTTATTTATTTTGTTGTTGTTTTTGCTTGTTTTTAATAAGAAAAGATGCTAGCAGCTGATGGTGAATGTGCAATGTATTTACGTGTTCTGTATTAGCAAACTCAACAAAACATTGAAAACATATTTTTAAAGTTGCATGCAGTGCTGGGGAGACAGGTCAGTGGACAAAGGGCTTTCTAAGCAAGCATGGGGACCAGAGTCCAAATCTCCAGAACTCTAAAGCTGGCAGCATTAGTGGGCTTCCATGATCACAGTGTGCCTGCAGCGGGATGGACAGGAGACTCCCTAGTAGCTCACAGGCCTCTAGCATGAGCTATGCGCCTGTGAGCCACAGAGTGGAAGTGTTGACATTGGAGGTTGTCCTCTGACCTCTCCACGTGCACTGTGGCATGCGCGCCTGTTTGCTGGCTGGCCTTTGGTGAGGCTGCACTCCTTAGCTTGTATGGCCTCCTCTCACTGTCGATAGCCAGACCTCTGGTGTCTCCTCCTCATGCTGTAAGGACAGGCATGTCTCCCCCACTTACTTACTGATTAGTAGGTTTAGTTTATCTCTTTTGCAACATCTTCATGACCACATGTCCCTCACTTATCCCTCATGAACTCTTGTCTTCTGATAGGTACATGGATCATGACTACTTCAGCAAGTGTACTCTCAGGTGCTTGTCATCTGGCCAGGAACTTTGGCAAGTCCAGGGGAAAGATTAATATGCCAGCACTGGACAAAGGAACACAGTGGCCTAGGCTGCTTAACAGCCACCATGGAAATGTATTAACTTCTAACAACTTGGGAGATTTCACTTGTCCAGACCATAGATAAGGCAACCCTGTGTGGGCCACATGGAACAGTATGAAACAGCCTGGACCAGCACAGAGAAAGTTGTGCCAGGTATCAGGGCAGGGTATTCCAGAATGAAACATCAATTAGATATTGGTGGTGTCAGCAAAGATCTTTAAAGTGCAAATGAACAAAGTGCCCTGGGGTATTAGGTTCCAGCCCACTGTCTACTCCACTTGACTATTTTCTCCGCTGGGACTACATATCCATCTTGCTAAGCAGAAAGCCAGTGGCTGCCTGGAGCATTGAGGTTCTTATTATTAACCAAAGGGAGCTGTTCTTTCCCTCTCTCGGAAGCCCAACCTTATCTGGAGGGACCTCTGTCTCCAAAAGCTGTAAAACAGGCTTTTCCCCTAAGCTAATGGCACACAATAGAGCCACATAATGTATAATGATTCTGTAATGTGAACTAATTCCACCGGGGACCTCACGGAAAGCACCACTTTCATTAAACTCATCTGGCAACAAGGGTCGAATACCAATTTGGAGGTGGTGGCAATTTGTGAGGCACAAATGTTTGAGACAGTTGCTTGGGCTTTCCTGGGCAAAGGTGCTCTAGACAGAAACCCACCCACTGGGTGGCTGTGGCATCCTGGTACAGTGGTGGGTGGGGAAAGAGCGTACTCCCTCTCCATGCTGCTCTGCATCCTCGCCATGTGGATTCTGGGCTGCTAGACTTTGTTTCTGTGGCCTCCTCCGTCTCCAGGGGAGTTCTGCTTCCCCTGACACAGCAGAGAGAGCACCTGAGCATCACTGGGAATCAATGAGGTGCCAATTATACTTCTTTGCTTCAAGGAATAATACCCAGCACTGGAAACCCTCCACTCCCGCCAGATAACAGTGGCTCCCAACATCCTGCTGTCCCTTCAGAAGTTATTAATTATGAGAAAGACACACCAGAGGAAGGCACGTGGGAGCTAACTCAGAAGTGAATAAGAGAGACAGGCCTCCTGTGCAGCAGGACACTCCAGCCCTACTCTGATGCCTGTGTCGTCTCCCTGAGACTTGTCTAGGCCACCAACACCCAGAGATGAGAGAGAAGACAGTGCCCATCAGAGGGCCCCCTGTGCCATTTTCC
Organism: Pachyuromys duprasi; assembly: GCA_028658305.1. Classification (NCBI taxonomy): domain Eukaryota; kingdom Metazoa; phylum Chordata; class Mammalia; order Rodentia; family Muridae; genus Pachyuromys; species Pachyuromys duprasi. The sequence continues at coordinate 29,650,606 of CM053744.1, forward strand.
TGCCTCACTAATCTTAATTGAATCCATCTCCCAGGCTCTCTTGACAGTGAACGATTGATCAAATCGGGGAGGCCAGGCTGGACACCACTCCTAAAAGAAAAAAAATCTTCCCCAATCATTAATTTGTCCATTCTCTCCCATTTGGCCCCATTCTTCACTGTCCTGTAGTCTCCTTTCTTAGTAATCACTCTGGAGTGCTCTTCCCAATGGGCCTGAGAGGCTGGAAAGTAATTTACCAGAGGAGAATTTTGCAGGATAGTTCACTTCTCTCCCTCCCCGGTGTGCTCTGTCCCCTGTCTATGAAGTCCAGTGTGGCTCTAATTAAGTCTAGTGAGGTCCTGGGTACTATTTGCTGGACATCATGCTGGTCTCCTGTCTGCCCTCCTGCAGCCCAAGTACCCAGCAACAAATTCGTAAATCAGAAAGAACATAAGAACTGCAGGCTGCACCTGGAGCAAGTCTTGAAGGGAACTGAGGAATGCCTCAGGGGCTGTCCTTTCCCCACCCTCAGCTCCGAGGCTATAGGTGTCACCTATCTCTGTCTTTCTTAAAGTGGGCCAGAGGAGCAGGAGGGAGCAATTGCATGAGGAAGAGCTATCTAAGAGAGCTCAACACCCACAGCCATTAGTGTGGGCTTGGATTTTGCAACAGCATGCTGATGGGCTCCTGGCAATTAATGCTCCAGGGCATTGGATATATTGTTTCACCCCCTACTCAGGCCTTATTCCTCTCTGCAAATTACTCTGCTGAAAGTTAAAGCGGTACCTGTGGCCCACCTTGCCCTGTAGGAATCCGTCTCCTGTCTTAGTTAGGGTTTCTGTGGCTGGGAAGGGACACCACCACCAGAACAACTACTATAAAGCAAACCATTTAATTGGGGCTGACTTACAGTTCAGAGGTTTAGTTCAAGGTCTTCATGGTGCAAAGCATGGCAGCACCCAGGCAGATTGTGTGCTGGAGAGGAAGCAGAGAGTTCTACATCCGAATCTTCAGGCAGCAGGAAGGAACTACCACACTGGGCCTAGCTTAAGCATCTGACTCCTCAAAGCTCGCCTTCAGTGACCCACACCCCAACAAGGTCACACCTCCTTACAGTTCCAGTCCCTAGGGGGCCATTCTCATTGAAACTACTAAATCCCTAGTTACCTCTCTGGTCTTGTTCTTCTTGTACTTCCTTGCTCATTCTCCTCCAACTGCTCTGCTCTCCCTGGTGGTTCCTTAAAGGTTCTTCCTTCAGCCTTTGAGCTGGCTGTCCCCTGCCTTCTGTGCTCTTCCTTATGGAAGCAACTGCTCCCTGCAATTCACTGGGACCTCTCGTTAAATGTCAGGGCTAGAAAAACTGCTTTAAGATTAAGAGCACTGGCTGCACTTGCAGACAGCTCAGGTTCTGTTCCTAGGACCCACACTCATAGCTCACAACCACCTGTAACTCCAGTTCCAGGGGATCCAATTTCTCCTCTGGCTGTGAGAGCACCAGGCATCCTCATGGTGCACATACATACGTATACACATATGCAAACACTAAATAAATAAAGTCATTATGTCAAGATGCTCCTTGACCACATTGCTCCCTGAACTACCTCCATCAAGCTACTTAGTTTTCCTGCTAGTGTTCATTGTCTGATGCAGCGTTTGCTTTACTTTTCTGTCTCCTGCTGTGAGCTTGTAAGGTCCATAGGCAGCACAGTAGATGCTCACTTAGCAAGTATCTACTATCACTAAGCATTACATATTCCAGTGCTGAATGACGGGGCTGTTGAGATGGCCCTGAGGGTAAAAAGGACTCTGCTTCCCATTAACTATGTTGCCTCGAGCTCAATCCCCTAAACCCACATTGGTAGAACTTCCAAAGTTCCAAAGACTTCTGACTTTGCTATGTGTACTGTGGCACATGGATGCCCACAAACACATGTACATATATGTAAATTAGTAATAGTTATTTAACAGTTAAAAACGTTAAAGATGTGTTTCATGAGTGACTGTTACACTAGCAACAAGATTTATTGAAAATCTTGTACTCTTGGTGGCAAATCTTCATGATTTCAAAGTTCGTAAGATGTCTCATAAAAGAAGGAGGAGGAGGAGGAGGAGGAGGAGAAGAGTGGACGTATTGGCACACACTAGTTTAAACCCAGCACTCAGGAGGCAGAGGCAGGGGGATCTCAGTGAGTTGAGGCCAGCCTGGTCTACACTGCCAGTTCCAGGACATCCAGGTGATTACACAGAGAAACCGTGTCTCAAAAAAAATAGATGTTCCATAAAAGGCTCTGTATTAATCTCTTTTGGGAAAAGCGTGCCTCATACACACCAGGCAAGCGTGCCTCATACACACCAGGCAAGAGCTGTACCGCTGAGCCATATTCCCAGTCTTCTGTCTTCATATGATCTCTGGCCTCCCACAGGAAAAGCAAACCTAAAGATGAGGGGATGCCCTAAACTGATTCTCCATGGTAACAGTGACTAACTGAAAGCTAAGCAAGATGGGGTGTTGTCACACTGGGCTCCCAGTGTGACAGCATCTCCCACTAGACCCTGTGCCATGGAGGCAGAGGTCCCGCTCTGAACATTAAGGGTGAGGTTCACAGGTGGATTTACGGCAGCCTTGTGAGCTGTCCCCTGGCCTTCCAGGTCAGCCACCCCCTACCCGAGGCTCCTGTGAGCAAATGCCAGCTGGTAAAACAAACAAACTCCATCATTCTCTCCTGCCCAGCTATAAATCGGCCCTGGCCTCACTCACGAGGGACAGAGTCAGGTCTGATTTATGCAGTTTGTGAGATTTACAGCCTAATCATTTAACATAAGAAACAAGATCTCTCAAACATAAATTCCAGAGAAAGCAAATGTTTGGAAAGTTGGTGTTTTCTTTTGGTGACATTGAACATGCCCACCTCATCTCAGGGTTAACCGAAGGTTGGAGCCTTCGCTTCTGAAAGCGCACTGCATGTGCAAAGGCCGTTGAGTGTAATGCACCACACAGGCTGTGCCCAGCATGGGTTCCGTCAGTTTGTGGAAACTGAGCCCAGAGCAGCAAAGGGCTCTTTTGCAGCCTTGCCACAAGGTCCCTTAGGCCTGGAAACAGTTGACATCAGAGGACAGCACACCCTCTTTGGTTGATGTGTGAAACTTGGTGGATGGTGGGCACCATCTGTTGGAAAGACTGAAGACTAAAGACGGAGAGCTTTGAATGAGTTCATCATCTTCAGTGTCCTGCTGTGACGTGAAGAGCTGTATCCCAACTGCAGAAATGTCTTTTGGGTTCTACGTTCTGGAAGGGAAGGCAGCTTGTCTGTGTTTGCTCAGGGTTTGATGCGAGCAGTGTTGTTTGGATAGAGTTTGATTTTTATCAACTTAATGAACTCATATTCAGTTAGATGTGATGTTTATTATTTATTTATTTGCAAGTTTTTTTAAAAAAAATAAGAGTTTATAAAATTAAAAAGATTTGATTGATATTTTTTCTTTATTGTCATTATTGTGTTACCTGTGTATGTATGATCTGTGTGTGCAGGCACACATGCCATAGTGCACGTGTGGAGGTCAGGAGGTCAGAAGACAACTTTTTCAAACTCAGTTCTCTCCTTCCACCATTATGTGGGTTCTGGGGATTGAACTCAGTTCCACAGATGTTTGTAGTATTACCTTGGCCAGAATTATATTTTATTTATTTATTTATTTATTTATTTATTTATTTATTTATTTATTTATTTATGCCAATACTTTGGAATGATAAGGGTATGTGTCCTGTAAGTTTGAAAAGTTGCTTTTTTTAAATTAACATTTTGTGTGTGCGTGCGTACTTTGGTGTGTATGAGAACATATGTGGGCAATTGTCTTTACCCATGTGGCCACATGTGAACTCAGGAATTAACACTGGGATATCTTCCTCACTTGTCCCCCATTTTGTTTTTGAGACCAGGTCTCTTGGTGACTCTAGCACCTCCCACGATCACTGTACTGGCTGGGCAGTGAGCCCCTGAGATCTGTGTGTCCTGTATCCCAGTGTCAGGGTTACAGACTTGAGTCACTGCGCCCAGCTTTTTATGTAGGTGATAGGCATCTAAACACAGGCCCTCGTGTTTGTACAGCAAGAACTTTATACACTGAGCCATCTCCTCAGGCCCTGGAAAGCTCCTCTGCGGTCCTGATGAGAAGAATTACCCCTTACAGGGTTAGGGACACTAGCACTTATGGCCCCTAAAGAAGACCCAGGTCCAGTTTGTAGAACTCACTTGGAGGCTCACAAACACCCGTAATACAGTTCCAGGGATGTGATGCTCTCTTCTGACCTCTTCAGGCTCATGCACACATGTGTTACACAGACATACTAAGCACCCACACATGCACAAAAAATGAAAGAAATCTAAAAGAAGGTTTTTGGTTTTTTTTTTTTTTTTTTAAGTAAAGAATGGCTTCTTGTTGAAATTGCTTGTATATGCTACATGAGAAATACTGGGTTACTTCACCTTCAGGGATCGAAAATCAAATTTGAGCAAGGCTTCCTTTGCCTAAAAGTTGGTTGGATTGTTGTGGTATTTGTCTACTTAAAAAAAAATTTAGTTCTTCGAGATTGACTTATTTCATTTTAAAGACTGTGTGTGTGTGTTTATGTATTTTCTATCATTCAGAGGACAATCAGTCTTACCATATGCCATATGCATGCTTGTTTGGTGTGTGTGTGTGTGTGTGTGTATGTATGTATATATTCCTGTTTGGGTGACAGTTTTAAATCCTTCTGAGCAGTGATGAAAAGCTCACAGTTCTAATGTGTGATCATTTCTCCTTTCATTATAATGCAGAATTTCTCCATGCAAAATCAGGCCAAGATAGAAGCTGAAACCCAGGGGCAAAATTCATTCATTATGCATGTGCATTACTTCCCCCAAATATTGATAACACTTTTCATAATAATTATTTTACATATATTAGCTCTTGCTGCCATATTAGCATTAAAGATACCTTTATTAATCTTGAATATTTTACTGAATAATAAATAGGGTCTCAGAGGCTTGACTTAAAAGCTGCTCTTAGCTAGAATGCTGTAAATCAGTTGTTTTATGAATAAAATTGGCTTCTATATTTTTCCTCAGGATTGCTTATTTAAATAATTTTTCCGTTTATTGAATGTGTATTTTTTTACTTTTTTTTTTAAACTAGAGACAAGGCCTTCTGCTGTTACCCTCTCTCCTGACTCCTGCAAAACACATCCACACCCACGCTTGTTAGAAAAAAGTGCAAGGCTTGCCCCAAACCTCCGTGTGCAAGAGCAGGTATTTTGCCCTGCCAGGGAAGACCTGACTGCAGCCGATGGACTCCACAGCACAGTATGAGTCCTAGAAAACACTGGCGATGAAGTGTGAGCATACCGCCATGTGGAACTGGTTCTAGTCTCTCTCCTTTCCCAGTTCCCTAAATGGAAGACACGTATCTCTGTATCTCTGCCTGCTTAGGGTGAGAGAGGACAGGAAAAAGGTAAGAATAACAGTTATTGAGAACTAACTTTGTGTCAGACTTGTTTGTGGGTTTTTAAATTTTGTTTTGTTTTTGTCTCATCTTCAAGGTAGGTGCTCCAATCTTATTTACACAAATACTATCAGAAATGCCAATGAATACTTCATCCAAAATGCTTTGAATTAGAAATATTTCAATTTTGGCTTTTTCAGACTCTGCATACGTAAAATGGAGAAGGGGGGACCTCAAGCTTGAACACCAAATATACACCATATATATCTTGTACACGTAGCTAGAAGGCAAGCTTACAGAATACTCCTCATTACTCTGAAGCGAGTCTTGTTGTGTTGCCCAGGCTGGTCTCAAGCGACCCTCCTTCAGTCTCCCAAGTAGCAGCCATTATGGACGCAGGTCATCATACCCAGCCATTTGCAGAATACAGTCTTATTAGTTTTGTGCACAAAACCACGTTCATTTTATGGTGTGCGATTTTCCACTGTGCTATTGTGTCCATGTGCAGTGAGTTTCAGGCCTCGGAGCACATCAGACTCATGGGTTAGGATGCTCAGGCTGTAACATCAACAGCGGCAGCGGCTGAGACTTGTGGATGGGGCTTTGGAAGCATTCGCTCAGTGCTCACCCTGTTTTCTCCTTTTTATATATGATGAAATTAAGGCTCAGACTGGATTCAAACCTAAACTTTTCAAGCTCCAAAATCCATGCAGGGTTGCCTCAGAGGTGAATGTTCAGAGCTGTGTATCTGGGTGGTGTGTTGAGAAAGGTGTGAAGCCACTGTAGATGATCTTTTAAGTCCCAAAGATCTTCAGCCAGGATCCAGGCCCCCGGTGGTGGTAAGATATCTGTGGGGAGAGAGTTGTGAGTGTTGGAAGGTCAAGTTAGACTCCTCCTCTCTCCAGCTTGACACAGCTTAGTAATGCCTTCTGATTGTGCCTATAAGCAAGAGGATCTGACATCTTGACATCATCTTGACATTTTTCATTACTCCATCCTTTGCGGAGGCTAAGGGTTGGGCCACAGTGCAAGTGTGGATGGACTGATGGGTCTTACCTGGTTTGCTAAGTCAAAGTGCCTGACAGAAGCACCTTAAGAGAAGCACTTTAAGTGGTTTATTTGGGCTCATTGTGTCAGAGACTCTGTCCATAAGGGCAGAGAAGGAGCTTCTCATTACTGTAACCAAATGTCCCAAGCAGATAGCTTATGAAGAAAAGAGGTTAATTCAGCTCACAACTGAGCACAGGCTTGGCGCAATGAATCTTGATGAATCTGTCACTTTATGGAGGGCGGCAACATCCTGAACTCCTAGCAAAGTGCTATGACAGCAACTTTTGACAAGGACTCAAAGGGTCCCACTAGAACTCTTAAGAGTACACGCCCATGATCTAACGATCTATCTTTAGTACCCAGGCTCCAATCACAGTGATCCTTGTGGGACAGGATTCAGTCCCAGCCATGGGCACAGTACTTCCTCCATGAGGCAGTGGGCATCTTGGAAGTTTTCTCTCTGCTGAGCTTGTAAATGCTGGGTAGCTGCCTTGCATACAATGCCTTGCTGGGGACTTGGAGTTGTGGGTCTCCTGCTCTGAAGGGGGAAAGCTCCAAGCAGGTGTAAGTTTTCCGTAGGCACATGGTTTTGCAAATGCCTCAGAGCCACAGCTCCTCTGAAAGGAAGAACAAGGTTGACTCCATCTTCCTGACAACAGGTAGGGTGCACATTTGGCCTGGCTGTCACCATCTCAGTCACTGTCTGCTTGTCCTGTATGAACCTTGTGAGAGCAGGACATTCTGTTTATTGCACCCAGACTTCCACCTACCACCCAGTAAATGTTTATTGAATGAATGCATGCATGAGTGAATGAATGCATAAGTGAATGGCTCTGCTGTTTTCCCAGGACTTGCATCTCTCATCTCAGCTTCAGCCTTCCCAAACTCCACCTTTTGGATCTGACCGCTGTCTGAGGTTCTGGATTTTATTTCTCAATTCATCTACTGCCTTCTGGTTTTGCCATTTAATCATGACCCATGGCCTTCCTTGGGAGCAGCCCAGGGCCCAGAAATATATTCCTGAAGTAATTTGTATTCCTAAATATGGCCTCTTTGGCTCCCACAACTAGGGGCTGCCTGACTTAGCCAAGTTTTAGATATGCATATTATTATGTAAATGTGCTGGAATTGAATATAATTTCCTTAAAAAACATTTTCCAATGGAAAATAGATCTGCTTGCAGGAGAGACTTAGTCCGGCAGCCCCTGAAAAAGCTGTATTGTCCACACACGACAAGTATTTAGAGCTGATGATGACAGCGAGAACTAGGATTCATGAAATACTTGCTGTACGCCACACACAGATCTAAGTTCATAAAAAGGAAGCCCTTCCAACAATGCTTCTAGGTTACAGATAAGGAAGCTGAGACGTGGAGAATGTGTGCCAAGGTTGCATGCATTGCAGCAGTTTCTGGCACGCTCAGTTTTAGTTGAGGATGGCCCCATATTGCCCCCTGGGCACTAGCACCCCCACCACTGAGCCATCTTCAGACACCTCAGAGGAAACAGTGAAGTGGACCTGGGGGAAGAGGGGCCGACACATGTCTAATGCTCTTCAGGACTCCCTTTCCTGAGCCTGCCTGGCCCATTGCCTCTCTTGGGAGTAATCGGAGAAGGCTAAGACACTTTTGGTTAACAAATTGTGAAATAAATCAGCATACATCCCAGCTTCCACACAGTGCACAGAGTCAGACCCATTTGGTTTTCTAAGTGGGGTTCCACAGACCTCCGAAGAGCACGCTGCCCCCATTAGAATGCTGGAGGCGGGATCTCAGGGTAGACTTGGCTTGTGCCTCTAAAAGGACATTGGGCACCCCCACTAGTCCATACATACCTCACAGACTTTTTCTCCACATAGCTAATCCAGTATCCTATGACCTCCCTTTAGTGTGATGGGGACACAGAAATGGAGCCTGCATCTCCTGCCGACCCCGAGCATTTAGTTACATTAATCACAGAGTGCTTTTGGACTCTGAGCATCTAGAATGAAAGACACTTTCTTGGGGAGACATTGATCAAACAGTCTACAGGTATCTTCACATCGAGGGACATTAATCATCTCTGCATTATCTTGCCCACCAGTAGAATATGTAAATGTGATTCCTGTCAGTGATAAGAGGAAGTGAAATTATTCTTGGAGATTGGTCCATCTGGAGCTGTTGATACAATCTTACCTAAGACAATAGGTTGTAAAGACACATTTTTAGCATCACTAATCCAGCATTGCCAATACCCATGGCCAATGGAGAAATTTAAAACCAAACCAAAGACATACTTTTGGTGCAAGCGAGAAAGAATATCCTCAGCTCTGCTTCGGTTCCTATAATACTACTTTTGGCAACCTTGTGGGAAAGATGCTTGCTGCATAATTGAGGAGGGCATCTTTGGAAAGGTCTCAGGATGCGTTTGGAGAGTGTTCTGGAAGGTTTCACGTCTGGCTGCAGACACAACAAAAGCCTGCCTGCAAATACACACTGAGATACACATGGTCTCTGCACACTTAAAATCCAGGACTTCCACCTTCTCAGGAGGAACCTTTCTAGAACTTTCTACCAGCTGGGCAGAATGTGCCCAGTATGAAATGGAATAGGAAGGGATCGGTAGAGCTCTGCGGAAGAAGGCGACACAGGTTCTAATCTCAGCACCACAGCTTCTCAGCTCTGCTCTCATTTTTCACGTAATGAGGACTGGGGTGGGTCAGGCATTCAGTCCTCCTGATCAGCCTTCCTGTGAACCCACCTTCTCTGCCAAGGTTGGAAAAGTCAACAAGTGCACCAGAGCATCTTGGTTCCTCACCTTCAGGAGTCTCTGCTTCCTCCTTCATGCTTACCATGCCCAGCTGGGTGTGTAATGGTGTGCCTTCGAGACACCCTGATGGGAAAGAGGCCCCTGGAAAGAGAAAACATATGAAGGGCCGTCTTAATAGGACCTGTATTGCTGAAACTGAGTGCTCCTCCTTTATGACTGAACTGTAAAATGTTCTCCACAATGAGCCCAAGTGTTTGAACCCTTGGTCCCCAGTTGGTGCTGCTGTTTTAAGAGCTGGGACCTACCTAGAAAATGTGGGTTTTCAAGACAGCAGGTTAGGGGAGTTACAGCCTGGCTGGCCTCACTTCTGATGTGAGTTCCTGACTTCTGCTGCATCCAGGTGTGGGCAGGTGGCCTCATGCTCCCAGAGCCCGCTGTGAACAGCAGCTGCTCCTGCTACTCTAAACACTGCAAAGCCTTCCCTACTGTGAAGCTGTTAAGCCTGAGCAAACCCTTTCTCCTTTATATTGCTTCAACTGGAGAAAAATAGCTAAGATATGCTTCCATGGTGGCACGTTGTCCCTCCATGTAGGAGTGTGAGGGTGGATGCTAAAAATCCGAAATAAAGCAGAAGTCTATGATAAGAGTGAGTTTCTTGAGCTTCCTGAAGTTTGGCAGCGCTCCTCCACCCCCATTTTTTAAATAAGGGAAGAGAAAGCTCCCAGCTGTTACTTTTCAGCTCCAGGAGGGAGGAGAAGGGTGTTGAAGGGTTAGAGATGGCCTTTCCCAGTGACTGAGGGGTAGCTCAGCGGGAGGCAGGCTATTAGGGAAATGAGGAGCAGTCTCTCTGAGACCTTTAAAGAGAGGACTAAGTTAGAGTCCTTAAGAAAGAAGGGACAAGGTAATTTCCTTCCACGATGTCAGCTTCCAAAGGTCACAGATGTTTCTTCCCCCAAATTCTTAGCTTTCTTGAAATAATCCATTATGAATCTGACACGGACAAATTAGCCAAAGAGTCCCTTGGACATCATGGGGTAATGAGTGCCTTGGCTCTGCCATCCCCTGTGAAGGTTAAATGGTGTCCCATAAGCCCAGTGGGCTGTAAGTTCCTGTTTCAGGATCACCTTTCCCCGATGGTCCCCATCATCTGTGTTCTTTCCAAAAAACAGCAGTCATAATTTAAAAACTCATCTGAATATAAAACTATGACTTAGAAACTTTGTTACTTATGAGCTTTAGTTTCTTCCCAGCATTTTATCATGCTTTTTAAAGGCATGCTCACTATTTGAGGCTCTGATTTGTTTCCCAACATATACCGGAATTACACTACTTAGAAACCTTTAATAACATTACTCTTTATTACACAGATGATCTGGGTGTGTACATAGGTGTGTGTGTGTGAATATTCACGTGTGTGGGAGTGTGTGGGTGTGAATGTTCACATATGTAGAAGTACATATGTGTGAATGCTCCACTGCACATCTCCTTCAGTAAACCATCCATAGGGCACATATTGGGAGAAAGAAAGCTAAAGGCCACGTTATGTGTCTCACTTCACTCAGTGCAATGTGCAAGAAAGAAAACTGAGTCTCTTGGTCATGTGTGCTACTTAGGAGTCTAATAACTCATGACGAATTGTGAAATGTACGTGTTAAAGAGAGCTTTGATGGCAAAGAAGTGTTCTTTTATTTTGCAGTTTGGATTAAACTTGACTTCCTAGAGAGTGATTTAGTAAGTAGCAACTCTGGGTTGCTTTTTTGTTTGTTTGTTTGAATGTACAATGAGTGTTAGACTGCACGAACCTACACAATTCTAATATTGTAATAGAAGTGATTTGGGATCTGTGTGCTGGCACGCATGTGTACACATGTACATATGTATATGCTATGTGTGTTCAGTGCCTGCAGAGGCCAGAAGAGGACACTGGGTACCCAGAACTGGGTACAGGTGGTTATGAACCCTCTGACACAGGTACTGAGAACCTCACTCTGACCCTCTAAAAGAGCAGGAAGTACTCTTAATCAGTGAACATCTCTCAGGTGGATGGATATTGAAGCTACTCAGTGATGGGCCTGACATCAGTTCATGGGAACAGAGGCACCCTGGGAATGCTCGTGCTTGGGCCAACATAAAGGCTAAGCCTCAGCACTGATTCCTCACAGTAAAGATGAACATTGAAAAGAGCATCCACCAAAGGGGCTGCCCCTCCCCCAACCAAACAGCAGTGGAACCCAACACAATTGTCAGTAATGAGCACATTTTCTTGTACAGAGGAAAGCTTAATATTAAACAGAAATTGAATATTAAAATGAACTTCAGAGTTTAATGACCCAAACTACCTCCTTTAAAGGTGAAATTGTGAAGAAATAATCTTTATGCGTCTATTGAATTCATTACCAATGTTCATGCCCCATTGGAGAATTTCCAGGGGAGAACTTAACAGAAATGTAACCTAGAAGAAGTTTGAGATGGGGGTATCTCTGTGTAGCCCTGGATGTTTTGGAACTCAACTCTGTAAACCAGACTGGCCTCGAACTCAAATAGATCCTCCTGCTTCTGCCTGCCGAGTGTTGGGCTCAAAGGTGTGTGACGCCATGCTCAGTTTAGAATTTTTTCTTTATTCTGAAATTTTATTGTGAGGAGCATAGTGTCTACTTTGTTTTTTCATTCCTTTTGTGAAAAGGTGATGCCCAAAGAGGACTTCATGGCACAGACCTGTATAGGAAAGTGTTGGAGTTCTCCGGTGAAGTTGTCTGATACCCACAAGATGTGTTTCCCTACTTATCCCTTTTTCCTTCTTTGTTCCCAGTGACACCAAGGCTGACACAGTAACACATCTGTTTTGGCCCCTTTGAGTTTCTCTGTTGAAGCTGTTTCTCAGAGTATGGCTTTAGGAGGTGGGCTTTTGAGAGGTGGTTCATAGGTGGAATTGGAGACCCAACAAACAAGGCCCAGGATTTTCCTCTTTCGTTCTGTCCTATGAGGGAGTAGATAGAAGCAGGAAGCAGATCCTTCTGGTACCCTTGAACACCCAGCCTCCAGATCTGTGAGCAACTGTTTGCTGTTTAATTCTTCCATCAGTGATGTTTCATTCCAGCAAATCTCTACATTTGTCTGGATTCTCACTTTTTAATATGGCAGATGATTCTGCTCTGGAAAACAGGGACATCTGTGGAGTCCCTCAAAAAATCTATCTATCTATCTATCTATCTATCTATCTATCTATCTATCTATCTATCTATCTTCTGGAGCCTTTTTTCCTATGCATGGAAATGCAGTTTCTGCAGAAAGTCCCAAGGAGCCATGGCCACTCAAGTCACCCACTTGAACTATTCAGTCTCTCTGAAGCAGGCGAGGACTATGAGTGGGTAGCAGGAATTCATGTTACTTTCTGGCTGAGTCTACCAGGAGGAGGCGGGCACAGCTGTCATTATGAATGTTGCCACAGTCCCTCAACCAGAGTGTGACATTTACCCACTGGCTACCCCTAGGGTCTTGGTTACAAACACATACCAAGGACCAGCTAACATCTAGCCTTGGGGCTTCAGGACCATGGTGAGGCCTGGACTCAACATGTTTGCTAAAGAATCTTGGGATACCTGACTTGCAGACACCCTTTTTCCTTGGGCTGCTGGGTGGAGGGCAGCAAAGGCAGAGTAGCTCCTGGCAGGAGATGGCACCTCCCAGCCAGTGGCTCAGACTGGGCAGTGGCTGGGTCTCCAAGCCAAGAGTAGCTTCAGCCAACATAGCAGCAGCCCAGACGCTGAGCAGATGATGCCACTCTGCTGCCATCTCTCCCAGGGAGCCTGCCAAGTCCCCAGGTCCAGCCAGTGCTGACATTTAAAGCAACGTGTGTGTCAACCATATTAAACCATACGCCAAGCTGTGGGTTATTAAGCGCAGGGCCAATTGACCACAGCAATTAAACTGAGATTAGAAAGAGAGACAACCAGAGTCTCCGGATGGCAACGCTGCAACCTACAGAACCCGGCAGCGTGAGTACTACCTCTCAGCTGGAAGAGCACAGACCTCAAAGGAAATTCACCTAGCCCCCCTGCCCATCCCAGAATTCCCCTCACCTGAGCATCTTCTGCTGATAATCTGAAATGCTCGGGGAGACCCCGCTTGTGTCTGACATCAGGAATTTTACATCCTCAAAGAAGTAGCAGGATCCTGTTGTGGCAGGATGCTCGATGCTCCCTTCATCCTCACAGTGCTTCCTCAGTATGTGTCATTCACAGGCTGGAGGGTGGGGAAAGGCCACTCTAAGAGAGTTCGAGAAACAGAGTGTGTTTGCTCGCTCACAGCCCAACAATGTCAGGCTGATACCTGACATTTCTTGGGTGCCTGGAAAGCTCCGGGCAACAATAGGAGGGTTCTGGATGGGGCCAACCTTACACAACACACTGCAGCACAAGCATAGAGGATGGCATCCTGGCACAGAGGGTGCCTCCCCTCATTTCGGAAAGATCACACACTCTGCTTTTAGACACTGGCTCTATCGGTCTGGGCCCTGAGGCCATAGTTTTCCCAATTGCCTGTTGGCTTGCCCCAGACCTTCATGCACACACCAAGTTGTGTTTAGGGGAGCTTCAGACTCTTGAGCATAGAAGAACTGCATTTTTCCTCCCAAAGGGACCCCAGACCGCACAGCTAGCCTGGCCCTGTTCCAAGAGCTGCAGGAGTCTGTGTTTACTGACGGAAGACACAGGATTTGAGGAGGCAATCTGTGTTGAGGTTCTCGTCCTGTGTCTTGCTCACTGGATGACTTTGATAATATGATGACCTTGTCCTGGTCCCAGCTTCCTCTCCTGTCGATTGGCTCCTTATACATTCTCCATCAGAGTGAGTGGCTCATGCGAGCAGGGACTTGGCCAGGGAAGGGATATTTCATTGGGTAGCTATGGGTGGTCTCCAGCATGGAGGGATGAGCATGTGAGCTTTATCCACTGTAGGGGATCCACAGTAGGTTCACTGTTCCCAGCATAAAGGCTCAGCTCTCCATCCACCTGGTCCACCTGTGGTCTGTCCCCTGCATGAACTCTACTCTAAAAGCACTTGGCGCCTCTGGATTCCCTGCCTGGACTCTGATCTCCCAGTCTTTTGCCAGAGCCTCTCTGTCACATTCACCAAGGTGGGAGACCAGAGAACTTGTTGCTGTTTAACTTTTAAAAGATGATGTGCCAACATGCTTGCCCTGGATGAAGGCTCTGAGAGCTGAGCATCTGAGCCCCTTGCATTCCCACTGCCTGATGAGTGCACACAAAGGACATCGTAACAGAGCTCAAGAGTTGGTTGAGGAATCAGTTTCTATCTGAGCCTCCTGAAAGGCCGAAACAACTCTCCTGGGATCTAGTCCAAGTAGCTCTGTTGGATGATCTGCATAAGCTCGTAGGCCTCCTCTTTGGCCTCAGTCCTAACCAAACTTTCTGTGCCACCCCCATCCTCCCTTCCTTAAAGTGGAGGGGGAGCAGTGGTAGAAAAACCATCTTGTTTTCTGGAACATTTATCCTTATATATTACCAGAAGAATTCTCTGGTTGCAGAAAGCCATCTGCAATAACGTGACCCAGAAACATCTCAGGATGGCAGGATCCAAAGTACCAGACCCGTTTGTAAGTAGACCCCTGAGATTCAAGATACCACAAACCAATTTTGGGGAATATTCATTTTTAAATTATGAGTGGTCAGGAAGGATGAGGAATCTCAGCCCGAAACTAGGTAGGTTCCAAGCTGAAACTGCCTTGGTCGAATTGTGAGAGGTATAGAATCAGCTTTCGGGAAAGGGAGTGGGAGATCTCCAGGTTCTCTTCGGGCTTCTTGGGTGCCTACTCCAACTACATCAGAGCTGATTCAAAAGAACTCCCAGCTCTGCCTGTGCTCTGGACCTTGCTTTCAGCTAGCTAGCACTCTGGAAAGCCTTGTGACAAGCTAACCCATACTAAAGTCTGACTATTGGCTTTAATGTATTTGCATGTGAATGAGAAAGACACCTTCATCTAAGTCCTGTGGGAAGAATCGTAGACACCAGTGGACTGTATCACTGATGGTCTACTGAGTGCCTCTGAAGGTACAATTCCTGGCTACGATACAAAGTGAGACATTGAACAGGCTGCATTTGCTGCCTGTGTCCCCCCCCCCCCCCGCCGGCTTCCTTTAGTGGGTTGGAAAATGGCCTCATGAGTCTCTTTAACCCAAAAGCTAATTCCTTTGGTCTAAATCCCTCAGCTTAATATTCAGATAACTTCATAATGAGACCCTGAACTCAGCCTTATTATCCATCACTCTCCTAGCAGAAGCAGACATGCCATGCTGGCTCTGCTGACATTAGCACTAAGTGGTACCCAACCATCACCAAGTGATGCCCTGTGACTATAACTACAGTCAATTATTCTCACCTCCATGAGACAGGTAACAGGGGTTCACATGGCATGGAAGGGTTAGGATCAGGGTGCAAAGCCAAAGAGGCTGTGTCTTAAGCCATAGTTTCATGTTGGAGACACATGTCTCCAGACAAGCCACAGGTGTTCCCTACACAGATGGGAAAACTAGGCTCAGACAGTAAGTGGCCTCTGGAACCCAACCCTCCATCTTGGGCACCACTCTGTTCTCACTGACACCTGAGACCAAGAACTGCTTTGCAAGTCTTTCCCCACTCTTCGTCTCTCTCCTGAGACTCCACCTGATCACGCTCCACCATCTGCTCAGGAAGCTGACAGAAAGCCTCCGACAGACAGGAGAAGGATCCAGAGAGTGAGCAAGCAGCCAGCCCTTCCTCCTCCACAAAAATAAAAGTCAAGAGAGCCAAAGACTCTTAATCTGACCCCCAAAATAAACTTCCTTTCTTCTGGGCTGAGGCAGTTGAGGCCAAGTTCTGCTTCAGGTCATTAAAAAAAAAACCCAACCCAAACCAAACACTCCTAAAGCCTTCAGCCCCTTCTTGATTCCGTTTGTAATGAAAACATGGACTTCCCCTCTTCCCTGGTGGGGGAATTGCTGTGGTCGGATACAATGTTTTCACAGTCAGCTAATTAGCCCCTTCAAGGATGGCTGATGATCTAACTTCCTGCCCTTGGCTTGGCCTGAGAGCTCCAGGCTTTGCCCTGAGGGCTGAAGTGAAGGAGTATCAGGGGTTCAGAGGGGAGAAGCACAAGGTCAGAGCCCCATGGATCTCTATAGCTCCACACCGAGGACCACAGGACCTTCACACGTGCCTCTGTTGGCTCTTGTCTGCACAAGTGATTTTTCCTTCCCCAGGCTCAGTCACATCAATCTGGAAAATGGGGGTGCTGGTAGCCCTTTAAGGAAGCATTTGATATCTTGGAACTGCTAAGTAAGTGCTGGGTTTCTCGGCTCGTTCCTCCTCTTCCTTCCTTTCCTAGACACCCCAGCTCTGAAGAGTTGTTCTTCTGTCATGATCTTCTCCAGCCGTAGCCCTAATATGTGAATATGTGAATGTACAGCAAGCGCCTCCAGCAGGAGTGGGTATTGAGGTGGTTTGTAGCTGCCATCTCATGCCAGCCTAAGAGTATACAGCTAATGTGCCCACTTCACAGAAGAAGTAAGTGAGACTCAGAGGTGGTGCAGCTGGAAGGTGCTGGGATGGAATAAAAACTCAGGTGTCATGCCTGCACACCTGGTACTTTTGCTCTGGAGTAAATCCTTGGTGCATGCGTGTGTTCGTTTACATGCTTTCAACACTAATGACCTTTCTCCCCAAGCTGTGCTGTGCCTGGATCTATCCCCCGTGTCTCAATAGCAGCTTTTGGTCACAAGCACACCTTGGCGCTGTCTTCCTTGGTGTTGAGGTCAGACTGGGCCCATGCTGTTCTTGGGCTTCTGTTTCCCTTTCCCCTGGTTTCTTGTTTCTCTTATCTTCCACTTTTTTGGCTGATATTCTTGCTATGGGATGACTGTGTGCCCCCACTGTGACCGCATTTTTGAAGGGATGATGAGGGTCATGAGTCCTAGTCAGATAGTCCTGGTGCTCTGAAGGAAGAGAACACCATCACTCTTTCCCCACCCTGTCATGAGACACAGCAGGAAGGCACCATTTGCAGCCGACATGAGAACCTCACCAGAACTCTCCTCCAAGACCTTAATCCTCTACCACTAAGAGGAAATAAATGTCTGTTATTTCAACTTCCCAGTCTCTGGTGCTTTGCCATGGAAGCCCACACTCACTGATACAACTCTAATTTGCTAAAATGAATCTTTCACTAATACTTGGTAGCTATTTTTTTCTTAATTATTCACTTCTTTAATAAAAAATAATTTGCTAAGTCTAGAATTCTTAGAATTTTATGCGTAGAATTCTACATAATTTTCTCTTTATGAGAGTTTTGACTACGTGTCTGTACATCACAAGTGGGCCTGGTGCCCATAGAGGCCAGAAGAGGGCATCAGATCCTCTGGAACTGGATTCAGCGCGTTGTGAACCATCCTGGGGGCGCTGCATATCAAAGCCTGGTCCTCTAGAAGAACAGAGCAGACATACAGCGCTGCGGCCATCTTAACCATTGAGCCATCTCTCCAGCCCCTAGTGTGATTCTCACTCCCAGCCTTCATGTACCACTGTTTTTCTTCCATAGATTTTAGAATCCCCTCCCCTTCTCTCCAGTGTTTCTCTGTGCAGCCCTGGCTGTCCCAGAACTTGCTTTGTAGACTAGGCTGACTCAAACTCACACACATCTGCCTGCCTCCATCTCCCAAGTGCTGGGACAAAGGGTGTGTGTGGCTGTACCTGGCTTAGAATATTTTCTTTATTTTTATCATTCTGAAATTTTACTGTTAGGAGCATAAGGTCAACTTTATTTTTCCATTCCTTATGTGAAAAGGTGAGTGAGTCGTTTAAGATTTCTGAGCAGTTTCCTTGTATTTTTCTCGTACGGTTGGTGTCTCTCCTTGCTTTGTGGAGGCTCCTTGAACTTTCCTGTAAGGAACATGTGGATTTAGCTTCTCAAAAAGCAGCTTTCCCCCTTATAGGCCTCCTTTAGGCTGCCTGACTTGCTGAGCTTTACAGCCTTCTTCATGAGTATATGAATTGCTTGCATCACTCTGAAAATGAGAGTGTTTTTAGATTTTTCTTCTGATTGTCTTCATTTCCAGCCCTTTCTAGGGGGACTGTCACTATTTATTATTTATTTATTTTTACATTGGAAACATCTCAAATCTCTGAAGTGGCTGTTATAGTTTGACAGACAGGGGGATATATATAAATAGTGATATATATGTCCTTGCTATCTTGGTAGGTGGGATGATAGCCTTGTGTCTCCTGCAGGATAGGAATTTGAGATGGAGCAAATACGGATGAGTCTGTGGGTGCCTCATATGGTACTTTAAGAATTGGAGCATTTGCCCTATAGATATGATGGCAGTTGATGCTAGTGGAGACACCCCCTTCCTCAAGGCAGGAGGGACAGAAGACCACTCCACCCTAGATAACTTTCTGGTTCTTGTTCAGGCCTTCCAGAAGAAAGACTGTTTTCCCGCCTTGGGCTTCTCTGAGGCACAGAAACCTTGGGGCTCATCCCTCCTTTTCATTTAAGCAGTCTGGGTTGGCTTTTGTCTCTTTCATCTGGGAAAGATGCCCTGAGCAATGACCAGTGACGATATATTTTGCTCAGAGCCGGCTGACAGTGACCTGCCTTAAGCTGTGTTGATGATTTCTGGATGTCTTAGGCTGTTTCCCTGTTAACAACAACAACAACAAAGACAAACAACTGTGACAAAAGCAACTTAAAGGAAGAAAGGGTTTCTTTCAGCCCAAAGTTTAAGGTAGAGTCCATCATGGTGGGGAGGTCAAGGCAATGAGCTTGAAGCAGGAGGCTGGGGTACATCCAGAGTAAAAAGAGAATAAATGCTCCCATGGCTGTGCTCAGCTCACTTCCTCCACTTCTAAAATGTGTGTTTATTGTTACTGCAATCATTGTGTGTGTGTGTGAGCGAGCTTTGAACATGAACGTGTGCCATCCTGTCTGAGGAGGTCAGAGGACATCTTGCAAGAGTCTGTTCTCTCCATTCCACCATGAGAGTCTGGGGTTGGGACTGAACTCAGGTTGTAAGGCATGGTGGCAAGTACCTTGACCCATTGAGCTGACCTGCCTGTGACCACTCTTACACAGACTTGGATTCCCTGTCCAAGGAATGCTGTCTCCCACAGTGGCAGGCTTCCCCACGGCAATTAGCTGGGTTAAGTTAGCCCCTCAAAGACATACTCACAGGCCAACCTAATCCAGACAGTCCCTCGTTGTGCCTCACTTCCCTCATGATCCAGGTCCCGATGATGACAACTGAAGTTGACTATCACACCATTGGGGGGGTGGGGCTGAGTTTGCGTACTCCTTGGGTGGGTATCTATTGAGGGTCATGTGGCTTTGAGGGCAGATTTTTTTCCCCAGAATTGATATATCCAGTGAGCTCCTCACAAATGTGTAGGTCCCAGACCAGGTAACAAAAACCTTTTCCACCTGTTTTACAAACTCAGACTATCCTGGAACTCCTGAGGGTGAGCTTCGGCATGTCCTCTCCCAGGGCATGTTCTCTCTGAGATGCCCCCATGAGGCATGGCCACCTCATTCCATCCCAGAGACAGCTTACCCTTAGCCTCTACGTCTATGGCACCTCATGAAAATGGCTTGATGTTAGCTTATTCTCTTTAGAAGAAAAGATGAGAGCAATAGAAAGAAATATACAATATGGAGGCACATTGGATTCTGTCTTTGGGTCAACTAAGTTGTAAAATGATTTGCAGATATTTTTTTAAATAGAGAGGAGGCCTCCAAGGAAAAGTGCTTCATATCACATCATCAGTGGTGCTGTCTACACTCCCACCCTGAAGGACAGGCAAGAACATCACTTCCTGGGGTAGAGGTAGAGCTCCTGCTAGGGCCAGTGGCTAAGCACAGATGGCTCAGGACTGTCAGAGGGTGGTGTCCACACAGCTCTGGCTCAGCTGTCCTCCCATGTGCCTTGTGTGCCGATGGGCAATGGAATGAGGATTAAACAACTGATCTGGTGTCATTACTTTGAACTGGGCTTATGGTTTAGCCCAGTAGACACTTGAGACCAAGGCAGAAGCTTAATATTGCCTGAATATCTGCCTTAATATTGGAGGACAATCAACCTAAGGCGTGAACATAGCTCTTGAACACTGGCAGGTCCTTCCTTGAACTTATGTCCTTACCTCTTATAGGTAGGCACAGGGTAGTGGCCTACTTCTATTCTTCTTGCCTCCTGCCCCGATAATCAGAAATCTACACAGGACTATTATCTCCTCTAGTCACCCAGCAAGCAGCTCTACAGGAAGACTGATCTCATTAATGTATAGACAGACAATGAAGCTCAAGTATGGCAAGGCAGAAAGCTATAGAATGGTCAAGCCTGCATTTGTAGCATCTGGTAGACACAGGCAGAGGAAAGAGGCTTAAACATTTTAATCTAGCCTGGGCGGCATAGCAAGACTCTGTCCCCAAATGAAACCAAAAACAGAAAAGAATAAAGGAAGGATGGGAAAAAGGGAGAGATAGGGTAAGGGGGGAAGAGAGAAGAGAACGGGGAGAAAGTAAGAAACAAGAGAAGGAAGAAGTGAAGAGGAGAGGAGAGAGTGAGGGAAGGGTAAAGGAAAAGAGATGGAGTCACTGGGGGGCACTGAAGGTTCTCTGTCCCTGATATCCCTGCTCCCAACTAGAATGCTGACCTGTGGTTGGAGCTGTCCATACTTGGAATCAGCCTGGTATCTGCCATTGTTTCCCAAGGGAGGCTCAATGTGGAATCCTGGTAGTCTATGAGGCGCCCTTGGAGGGGCCTGTGGTGCAAGTTGTCTTCAGACTACACACGAATACCCAAGTAAACATGCTAGGTGTGCACAAAAGACTCAGGATTTCCCAAGTCTCCCTACTAGAGGAACGTTTTTCCAAGTGAATTGACTTAAATCTAGGAAGGAAGGAAATAGTGGTATGGCTGGACCCAGAAAACACAAAACTGGCAAACAAAACCCCAACTTTAATTGCTGTATGTGAGAGCGTATGGATCTTAGGCTCCCTGGCTTCCAGTTAACTGAGCCATGAGTCAGACTTTCCAGTTCTCAGATTTAAGTTTCCTTTTCTGTAGACGAGGATTCTGTAGGATTCAAGGTCCATAACCTCAGTGTGTGCTTTGTCAGACTAGGTAGAGGTGTGGCATGCTGGGAAGACCCAAGGCATGTGTGTCTTTTTGTGAGCTGCTGGGCAAGGTGTGGGAGACATTCTTTTGATGGGATACACCATAGGGAGCTTGTGCTAGGAACTGGGCGTTCTTGGTGCCTCATTCCCCTGGGGACCCACCCAAGACTGCTGGGCCTCCCAAGTAACGAGATACAAATCCATTTAATTGAACATGGTTCTTAATTGCCAGAATTACCTGAAACATTAGCTTTCACAGCTGTGCCCTCTCTTGAGGCTGGTGCCAGTTCTCTGAGTGCACTGGGTCTGGAGGAGCCTAGCCCTGATGAGCTGGGCCGTCAGCCTAAGAGCTCATTTTGTAATGAGGTTCTGTAACCAGGAAGAGGTGGTGAGGGCCAAGGTGGGCAGCCCACACTATGGCAGCAATACTCTCTCAACTTGAATGCCCTCTGTTCCCAGGAGCATCCTACCAGCTAGTCTAGACAATTCCTCAAGTAGCCTGCCCTGACTGAAATGTTTGAGAAATTATAATTTTGTTGGAACCAAAAGACAAGAGGTCAGGACCAACACCAGTATTCCTCTTAGAATTCCACCACAGAGTGTCAAAGTTCAACCAACCAGGTCACAGTGTCACCAAGGGTTTGTAGTGACCCCAAATCTAGAGGAAGCTGTGGAAGCACAGGGCCTGCACTTGTGCCTCAGATGATCTGACCTCAGTGACTAGCACAAAAAAAATTAATTAAAATGTTCAAGGGGAGGGAATAGAGTTCAGTGGGAGAGTGCTTCTCTGGCATGGGGAACAGGTTTGGCCTCAAGCAGCACACACATTCATGCACACATGATCAAAAGAAAGAAAATAATAATTCAGATTCATTAACTACCAAGGAAATACAACAAAACATGCTTACCCATCATAGCGTAACTGATTTTAATTTTTAATAATTTAACATTGTATGAGGTGAAAAGGAAAACCTTTATCTTTTTGTTAGTGTGAAAGACTAAAACGGGCCTTGGACATGCAGGACAATTTTTCCTCATTCCAGGTACTCTCCTATATTTTTCTTATTCCAGGGAAGGGAAATTTGATTGAGAAACTCTGGCAGGAGTTCTAAAATTAAAAGTGAAATTGGTCCAGTGATTTTTTGCTTTCAGATGCTTCCCTAGGAAATACTTGAACATGAGCCAAGGCCAGTCCACAAAGATGCTTCAGACAGCATTGGGTTGTAGGCAGTGGGAATAGGCCAGCCAGAACGAGTTGACAAACGATGTCAGGGTAGCCACCATCTCCCAGGTAGCTATTACCTTTGTGGGGTTTCTTTCAGTTTCCTTGTCCCCTTATGCCGGCATAGACTCTCAGCCATGACTAAGGGTTATGCAATGGCTAGTTTATTGTCAGCTCCAACAGACTATGAGACATAGTTCTAGGTGAGAGAGTTTCTAGAGAGGTCTAAATAGAGGAGAGGGGACCTACCATGAATGTGGGCGGCACCATCCTCCTGTCTCAGGTCCTGGGCTGAAAAAACTAGAAAAGGAACCGAGTTCCAGCCTCTTGGGATCAGTCAGCCGAGAGTGATGCACAGTCGTAGGTCTGTCCCATGGGCACCATTATTTGGTCTCAGACTCTTGTTGCTGTGGTTTGTCCCTTGATAAGACTTAGCGCGATAATGTGAATATAGTCACCACTCCTGCCTTTAGCAAAGGGAGCCCTCATCTCACCCTCAAGGTCTGAAGCAGAAAGGGGGAGAGGGGGAAGGGTGTATGCTGTCATTTGTGTCAGACGGGGCCAGAGACAGAGGCAGAATGAAGAACTCAGGGTGCTGCAGGTACACTTCAAGCACACTCCAAAATGAGGATGTCCATTTACAATTTGAGAAAGACAGGGATCCCAGACATTGGCTCTTTGCACTCGGTGCCCAGGATCAAGCTCTACACAGATCTTTGTCCTCAGCCTCTTGATTGTCACATGTAAACACAGGGACACAGGAACAGAGCTCAAGACAGCTGTAAATGGAAATTATTGGTTCTGTAGAAAATGCAGGGGTTCAGGACACCAGTGCAAGTGAGGTTGAGCCTCTTGCAATGATCCTTAAAGCTGGGTTCAAAGGACCAGCCGGGCCAAGGTGAAGTGGCCAGCAAACAAAGAAGCAGAAAATTGGCATTAGCCACCAAAAATGGCCACCAAGGCGTGGAGAGCCTCTCAAGGAAGAGAGCAGAGCTTGAGTCTGCTCAAGCGTCTCTCACCAACCTGCTGTTTACTCGAGCATGCCGGGAATGCCACTGTGTTACGCACTTATATGATTTGACGGGGTTATCAGCTCAGAGCACATTGTTCTTTTTCGGTACCCAGAGCAAGCACATAGTTGGTAGTTAAGATTGTGTAAACATCCAGACAAATGGGCTCTGAAACAATTTTACTTCGATTTGTAAAAATAAAGATACAAATTAAGCTCTTCTGACTTGTTAGCAAGAGCTTTTTAAAATTAATTAAGGGGAGAAACCCTCTGACTTAAGAGCAAGTTAGCTTTTCTTTTGCATGATACTGTGGAAACATTTTGGTGAGGGCTTGCTGTTTCTGAGTCCTCAGCCTGGCTGTGCCCAAGCACTATGGATGTTCTTGAGAGGAACTGATTGGTTTTGAGACAGTCTTGGTATAAAGCCCTGGCTGGTCTCGAACTCTTGATCCTTCTCTCTCAGCCTACGGAATGCTGGGATTGCAGACACGTACCCATCAAAGGGACTGATATTCAGACAAGCCTCTGAACATCAGGATTTGCCTAAAGGACAGAAAAAGGCACCATTTGGCAGAGGGCACAACATAAACAAAGAGAACAGAGGCATGAACCAAGCAGGGTAACTTGGGGTACAGGTCAGTCTGAGTGACAAATGGCAAGGGAAGAAGTTGGCAGAAACGGAATGGAGACATATCAACGCAGCCACGCAGCCGCGGTGAGAGGTTTAGATTCTGCCCGTGGGTAGCAGACAAAGTTTTCATTAGGGAAAACAAGATGTGATCCAGTTTTCAGAACCATTGTTCCGGAAGGCAAGGGCATTCCAGTGGTCTGAAGTGTCCTAGTAGTATTCTAAGCTATACCACCCCATCAAATAGGAACTGAAGTTGGGGTTTGGGATCAAACTTAGGCTCTCAGCCAGTGTACCATGCATCCTCTCCTTTGCCTGCCTCACAGCAGGGTTTTAATTACCTTCAAAAGGGGGTGAATTGTTTCAAGTTCTGCATTGAAACAGACTGGCTTGAAAAGGTAGCTTCATGCCACTGTTGTTCTTTTAAAAGCTAATTGTTTCCCATCACCACTTTCAAACACACATCGGAGGGAGAAGGGGCATCAGAGGAAGGATCTGGTTATGTTGCCCAAGTAGGCTTTGAACTCACTGTGCAGTCAGGGTGGCTCTAATTTGCCATCTCCTTGCCTCACTCAACCTTCCAAATGGTAGGCTCATACCGTGGTCACCGTGCCACCATACTTGGCAAAAATCTAACTATAAGTGCAGTTTGTCCAGGAGAGACTTGAGGGTGTAAACTAGGGCCAGACGAGAAGGGGTCACCTTGCAGAGGGCCACACCCTAGGCTCTTAGCCACAGGGTGGTACAGTGACAGGTTGCATGGAAAGAGGCCTTTGGGCCAAGGGTTTGTGTGGTCTGTGAAATGCCTCACATAGCCAGGGCAGTCTCCTGTACGCATGAATTTAAAATCCTAAGTGCTTTGTGGGCTGGATGCCATCTGAGAGGGGGCTGGCGTGGGTCTGAGGACTTGCCTTTGGGTCATACTAGCAAGGCTGGTGGCTTAGAAGTCTGGTCCTAGACCAGGAAGCCATCGGTCAGCGCCAGGGAATGGAAATCCACCAGTGAACAGAAAGGCCTGGGAGCTGCCTCTTCCCAGCTCCATGAAGGGCCCCAGCACAGCCGGTAATTGGAGCCCTGGAAGCACATTAGGAACGTGACATCAGGATGCTTCACAGCTGTGCCAACAGGTGGATCAGAGACTTGAATACGTTTGGGTGGGGTGTGAGGGATGAGTCCTGCCCTGGACCTTGGCACTCCGGGCCCTGGCTTTCCTTTCCCTCT
The DNA here is from genome assembly GCA_028658305.1 of Pachyuromys duprasi. Taxonomy (NCBI): domain Eukaryota; kingdom Metazoa; phylum Chordata; class Mammalia; order Rodentia; family Muridae; genus Pachyuromys; species Pachyuromys duprasi. The sequence continues at coordinate 29,676,103 of CM053744.1, forward strand.
CAGATCATCATGCCAGCTGCAGGCCAAGAGTCCCCGCCTCTGGCTGTTTTCATTCCATGCCAGAAAGTTTCAAAGCTCAGTGGTCTACTGCATTTTATTTTTTATTTTTTATTTTTTTGGCATACCAATATCCTAGAGGGGAAATCTAGAGCTAATGCGTAAAAATTGGGAGTCAGCCGGGGACGGACATTTGTAGCCTTAAAAATCGCTCCATCCCTTGGCTAGACACCTCTTTTATTAAGATGGAACTGATAGGCTGAGATGTAAACATGGATGTGGAAGGGACAGGAGGCTTAAACCTGAGAGGAAGCCTACAGAATAAAACACGAAACCCCCCAAACTCATGCTTTCAGAACAAAACTTATTCACCTTCGCTTCGGTTCACCATTGTCTCCTCCACCACCTGTAACCGGGGCCCCAGGTTTATCATTGGTTCCCAGGGATTGGCCCCAGCCCAACAGCGTCCTGCCATTTCACCATCCGTCACAGCTGACAGCGGTCGGAGCACGGCCTGGCAAAAGCATTCAGCCCTCAAGATGGCCAGCACACGAGCTCTGAGGTTGCCCATTTGCCCTGCAACACAGTCCCAAGAGAGAAGGGGCTGGGGATATACTTTGGTGGTTTTTGGAATCAGGGTGCAAGTGCGGGGTGGGGGCAGCTGTCTTTTGCAGAACCCTTCCTCCTGTCTTTAAGTTTAGGGGTGCTTTGAGAGCTCAGTATCCAGAGATCGGAGACTGCCAACCTCAAGAGAACCATGCCCTGTTTTGAAATAGCCACCACACATGCCCTGAGTGGGCCACTAATGGTAGGTTGGCTTTAAGAGTTCCATCAGACCTCTGGGCATGTTTATGCAATTAGCACAGACAGCGAAAGACAAACAGCATGGTGTGCTCTGATGGACTTGTTAGGATAAATAAATGGCGTAAGACTGCCTGCACCGGTTGAATTGATAAAATCGCTTCTCTTTAAGATGGATGGATGCTGGGCTAGCGCAGGTCGAGCAGGAAGTTAAGTCCAGAAAGAATGAAGACCATTGTCTACCCTCATAGTGTGAGGCAGAGTGGCCATCCTCCGCATTGGCTTGTTCCCGCTGGCTAACTCCCCTTAACAGAGGACCTGGGAAGCAGGCTGCCTTTTGTCAAACAAGCCTTAGATTTTTGTTTTCGTTTGGCTTGTTTCTTTCATCAGTACTGAGGACTGAACTCAACTCTTCACAAATTCTGGGCAAACAGTGTACTCTGAGATATAGCACTCTCTGTCACTTGTGGCCCCTTCTCTTTTATCTCAAATTTGGATTTTTTTGATAATTTCATACTTGAGCATTGTATTTACATAATTTCCACCCCTCCCTCCCCTGCTCCAACCCTTTCCACACCCTACCTCCTCCTTAAGTTCTTTAATTAGATATATTCATTGCAATTATGTATAAATATATATTCTGCTGAGCCCCTTTAATGTTGCTCATACTTACATGTGTTTAGGGCTGACCATTTGGGCTTGGATCTCCTCTCGGGGAACTGGTCCCTGAAGAAAATAGTTCTTCCCTTACTTTTCAGACATGGTTTACCTGTTGCTCTTCATCTAGGAGTGGGACTGTCTGAAATGAACCCCGCTCACAATGACACGTCAGCTGATGTTGTCATTATGCAAGTGTTGTTTAGGTACTCATACTTTAGAGGTTTCAGAGAGAGAGAGGTAGGCTTTGGTTAAGCTCTACCCCTCTTCCACAATGTTCCCGGAGAGTAATAGTTACATTGTAAGTGCATTAAATGGAGTTGGGCATCCTACTGTAACTTATTTTCCACATTTTGACCTGTTGTGGATCTCTGTAATAGTTTCCATTTGCTGCAAAAAAAGAAGCTTTATGAAGAGTAAGAGCTACAGTTATCTGTAGATATAAGGATATATCTATCTATCTATCTATCTATCTATCTATCTATCTATCTATCTATCTATCTATCTCTTTATTTATAATGCAGTTAGAAGTTATATTGGTTTAGGAAAATAGCAGTAGTAGCTTCGCCTCTAGGGTCTGTGACTGCCCCAGACATCATTATTTGTCTAGGTTTGCAATATCAAAGATGGGTTCTCTCCTATTGAGTGGATCTTAAGTTCAACTGGACAGCTGTTGGTTACCCTGAGGTAAAGGTGCTACTGTTATATCACTGAGGCTAACTTGCCAGGCCAGTCGATGTGATTTATAGACTTACAGCTGGATAGGACTATTGATTGACTTTCTCCCTTGTCAGCTTGCAATACACCTTCAGGTACTATGAGATCAGGTCCTCAGGGAGCTAATCCTCAGAGAGGAGGCTTTCATGTCAGTCCCAGCTCGATTCCTCTATGTCCTGTGTCTAAAGCCTGCGGTGTCTTCAGCAACAGGGTTTCACCTTCAAGATCTGGAAGGCAGCCAAGGGCAATGGAAAAAGCCTTTGGGAATCTCCCATGCAAAGCACTGGGGTTTTGTTAGATAGTTTGTGGCTCTCAGAAAGGAGGCCATTACCACTCCATGGTGCTTGACTCTGTGTACTTGGGCCTATTATTATGGACAGGAAGAACATGTGGTAGAGGACAGCTCTTCACTTCAGGACTGAACAGGAAGCAGGTACTGAGACTGGAAGTAGCCATAGATAAAATACACCCCCCACTACCAAACACTTCTTCCAGCTTGACCTCACCTCATGACGTTTTCACAGCCTCCCTTAAACAGTGTGACCAGCTGGGGACCATTGAAAACATGGGCCTGAAGGGCTTATTTATATTTAATCTGTGGTAGTTTGTGTCCTTAGATTCTGTCTGCCTTCCCCTTCACTCCCACCCAATAGGCGCTTTAGGTGACAATGGATGGTGGCTTCCTGCTCTGTACCACCTCAGCACATGGTGGGAAGTCCAGAACAGACTGGATGTACCATGGATGCTTGTTTGGTGAATAAACGACTTCCTGTAGTGTCATAGAGGTGATGGGTTGTGAGCACACCGGTACTCTAGCTTGCCTGAGTCAGCACTCACTGATATCACTTGCCTTTTTCTTTTGGATCTAATCATTGGCCTGGGTTCATGGGGACTGTTTAATATTCAGTCTCATTCACTCATTCAATAAATATTTATTTCTTCAGGGTTTCAAATGTGTGAGGCAGTCTGCTGATGATTCTTAATTGAGCTACTGATATTTTTTTCCTTTGTTGAATTTCAACTGAGGAAGAAAAAGAAATTGCAGCCTTTTTCAAGGCAAAATAAACCATACAACAACCCCAGACAGCAGAACTATGTTTATTGAGGCTAATTAGTCCTGGGCCTTTTAAAGAAATGATTATTTCCAATTTTGGAGTGGTTTTTGAAGGCCTTTTGAATCAAGCAGCAATCAAGACCCTTCCGCCCTCATGGAGCAGCCACTCCAGGCAGAACAAGGACTCTGGGTTGTGTATTTTCCATAGCTCAATTTGGCTGAGTTTTCTTCTGATAAAAAAGAAAAAAAAATTGAGGACATTGACGGACACCGGAAGCACATTTACCGTAAGCGAGATTCTTTCGACAGACTCAGTGACACACAAGTGGTGTCAGAATCAGAGGGCTTCTTTCTGTTCCAGACCCAGGAAGAGAGCTGACATCTTTTATCAAAAAGACAGACAATTCCAATCCCTTGACGATTCCAGATTATGGATCCCAGGAGTCTCGCCTTACTCCTGCCTCTTATCACTGGAATCAGAGTGACTGTTGTTTATTTTCTGAACCTCGGCATACTTTTCAAGGTGTTGCCTGCCAGCAGGGCCTGGGCTGACAGTGACATGTGTTATTGTCACATCGATAGATCTGAAAGAAAATGCGAGATAAATAAATACCAGTGTCTTGGATCTCTCTCTCTCTCTCTCTCTCTCTCTTTTCTGTCATGGGCACCAGAGATGCAGGCATTTGTTAATTCTCTGAACAGCTGTTTCCTGGCCAAGTGCTCCTTTCACCTGACAGGGCCAGGGCCTGGTGAGGGCATGTGGTCTGGGTCCTAGGCTGAGTCAGAGAGAGAGGTAGGCTTTGGTTAAGCTCTACCCAGGCAGAGCCTGGCTGCAGGCCTATCTTCTTGTATTCTCCCTGGAATATAGGTGACCTCCCAGAAGGGCAGACAAAGGTTACTCATGATAAAGTTGTATGGGGTAGTTTTGTGTCAGCTTGACACAAACTAGAACTATCTGAACAGAGGGAGCCTTAGTTGAGGAAATGCCTCCATAAGATTGGGCTGGGAGGCATTTCCTTAATTAGTGATTGAGAGGGGAGAGCTCATCCCATTGTGGGTTGGCCATCCTTGGAGCTGGTGGCTTCTATAATAAAGCAGGCTGAGCAAGCCATGGAGAGCAAGCCAGTAAGCAGTACCCTCCATGGCCTCTGCATCAGCTCCTGCTCCCAGATTCCTGCCCTATTAGAGTTCCTGTCCTGACTTCCTTCAGTGATAAACAGTGATACGGAAGTGTGAGCCAAATAAACCCTTTCCTCCCCAGGTTGCTTTGGTCATAGTGTTCCATCACAGCAGTAGGAGCCCTGACTAAGACGCCTAGGCTGAGATGACCCATGCTTCAAGGAGAGTTTCTGCCTCTTTCCAGCTGGCTCCTGGCTCTCCTCCAGGTGCTAAACACTCACCTCTCCACATTCTTGGTATCAATTCTCTTTCTGCCTTTTACCTCCTTTGGATCTCCTTATCTGGGAATCAGGGAGGGACACCAACACCTGTGGGCCCATGGGCCACATCTGGCCTGTAGTGTTACTGGAGCAAGGCTGTGCCCAGGTGTCAACACACCTTGTCCTATTGTGGCAGAGGTGAGATATTGCAACACAGACCCCGTGGCCACAAGGCTAAAAACACACTCTCCCTGGTATGCTACTGCAGACTCCGGCTGACCTATGCTCTAGATGTTCTCATGAGCCAAAAAGCACATGGATTCCACTAATTCCTGAAGACCCTAGTTGACTTCTTGATCTATGTGGTGCCTAGAATGTTAATCAATAATACATTAAAAATATTTCCTGATATAAAAATAAATTAAAAAAAAACCAAAAACAAACAAAAAAAATATTTCCATGAGCAAATACACAAGGGAGGTCCTAAGTAAATGACATGGTGAAAATGTTTTTCAGGCTGCACGACTTATGGGGAGTTTTAATAAGCATACTGGGAATTACCATACATATTTTTCATCTGTACTGCTGAAGACTAAAGACCCAAGGCCCTCATTATTGGACCATTCTGTCTGTCTGGGTGTTGTTATCAGCTACCATAGCTCCAGAATACTTGACTTAAAAAAAAAATCTAAAATGGGAACTTTCAATCTGGAACTCTCCCTGGCCATCACATACTAATGTCCATTCCTTCACAAGTGTCTAATGGACATCTCAGCCTGAATATTCTCCAAGTTCCTCCCCCTTCTCCCTACCCTGTTATCTATCCCGGGAAGCAGCAATAGTGTTTAGCAGCTTAGGGTCAAGCAGATAGCTCATCCTAATTTGTGCTCGCAGCCTGCTCCCGACCAGTCCCACTCTGTATCTAATATGTCAACATGCCTGGCCTCTAGGTCTTCAACACTCATCCTGTATGGGGCCACTCTTCACTCTCTGCAGCACGTTCATCAAAGTCTGAGCCACACACTGCCCTCACCTAGATTTCTGCGACAGCCTCCAAGTGGGCCTCCTGCTTTTGCTCTCATGCTTGTGGCTTGGGTTCTCTACATTAAAGCTCTTCTGAAGCTCTCACCCATGTTCTTTAAGGAAAATCGTTCTGCTCTATGGGATGGGGCATTTGACTTAGGGGGAATCTTCCAGGTCCCCTATGGTTAGGTTTCTCTGGCCCATCTTCTACTTCAAACTTTCACCAGCCTTTGCATGTCATAAACTTTCATCTTAAGAAGGCTTACTGTCATCTTATAGTCTACTCTCTGGCACCTGCCTCATCTTTTCAAGGAATCTTTGATGCCACTTAAGTGTAAACTTTCTAGGTCTTCAGGAAGGCCTTCCCAGCATTATCCTACTTTAGCTTCTTTATGGCTCTTGCTGACACCTGAAGTTACCTCATGTACCTATTGCTTCCCTGCTTATTCTGCTTCCAGCGGAATTCAATATTTTTTTCATACATATATATCAAACTGTATTTTCTTTTTTGTTATTTTTTTATTTATACAGCTTATTTACTTTATATCCCAGCTGTAGGCCCTTCCCTCAGCCCCTCCCAATTCTGCCCAACCTCCCTCTTCTCCTCCCATGCCCCTTCCTCAGCCCACTGATTGGGGAGGTCCTCCTCCCCTTCCATTTGACCCTAGCCTATCAGGTCTCATCAGAACTGTCTGCATTGTCTTCTTCTATGGCCTAGTAAGTCTGTTCCCCTCTCAGGAGGAGGTGATCAAAGAGCCAGCCACTGAGTTCTTTTCAGAGACACTCCTGTTCCCCTTACTAGGAAGCCCATTTGGAGACTGAGCTGCCATGGGCTACATCTGTGCAGGAGTTCTAGGTTATCTCTAGGAATGGTCCTTGGTTGGAGTATCAGTCTCAGAAAAGACCCCTGTGCCCATATATTTTGGTTCTGTTGCTCTCCTTGTGGGGCTACAGTCCCATCCAGGTCTTTCTATCTCCCCCTTCTTTCATAAGATTCCCTGAATTCTGCCCAACATTTGGCTGTGAGTCTCAGCATCTGCTTTAATAACCTGCTGGGTAGAGTCGTTCAGAGGCCCTCTGTGGTTGACTCCTGTCTTGTTCCTTTTCTCACCATCTTCCATGTCTATCCCATTTGTGAATTCAAGTTTTATGAGGGTTAGGAACAAACTGGGCCTGCCATTTTCTTTTTCTACAACTGGGCATACAAAACTTCCAAGCGTGATGGCTGTTGAAAAATTGCTATTTGCTGATAGACTGACTCCTAAGCTTCCGTGTCAAGAGAACTCTGTGTCCCAGTGTCTCACACTGTCGCTGGGACAGTAATATGAGCAATGGTGTTAGACATTCACAAGGATGGCTTGTCAGGACCTTGCTGCAGGCCTGGCCCTCAGCAGCTCACCCAATTTCTCCTGTGAGATGCTCAGCCCTCCTGACCAGAAACCACGTAAGCCCCACCTCATAGGTGGGGAAACAATGTCACAGTCCATTCAGCCTGACAGCTTGTACAGCAAGCATTTCTTTCTCATGGTTCCTGGGGCTGAGAAGGTTAGGGCCCAGGTGCTAGGAAACTGGCCTCTCTACTGAGGGTCCTCTCTAGGTTTGTTGATGACATCGTCTTTCTGGGTCCTCACACAGAAAAGGGGGTGAAAGTGTTCACTGAGTTGCTAAGTCCTTTGGAAACGAATGGGGTCTTTAGTCTTACAAGGCTTCATTTTCATGCCCTGGCCACCCCGCCCTCAGCACCTTCTCTAGGACTAGCGCCAGTATAGGATTGGTGGGCTGAGAGGGCAGGGCACAGACATTCAGTCCAGGAGCCCGAGGATCTGTGAAGCCACATGTCCCTAAGGATGCACTCCCCTTGTGTGGTACAGATGGAGGTTCTGAGTTTACAAGCAGGGGAAACACAAGACTCTAGCTCCTGTGGGTTGGAAGCTGGCATTGGGCTTCTGGGAGTGAGCTTTCAGTGCCCAGCTTGAACACAGCTGGAAGCGGCTTCTGTCTGAGGCCATGGCTCCTTTCTCTCCTGTGCACAAAACTCAGAACAACACTCAGCTGGCTCACAAACCTCATCCACGTGGGCAACAACCAAGCGTGTTTGTGCTACCTCCTCGCTGCTTGTCGGGTGGTTCTGCCTGCTGTTGATATGTGAGCTGTTACTTGCGAGGCACTTACCACAGCATCTGGTCCACAGTGTGAACTTTGTTCTCAGTTGTGCTTCAGGAAAAGGGCCTTCTCCTAGACAGAGCTTTGGGCAGAAGGAGGAGTGCTCCTGTCTAACAGAGTCCTTTCTCCTTGCTCTCTGAGATGTTACCTGACAGATGGCACATTTGTGAGACTGACATTGAACGAAAGTCTCCTTCCTCAAGGAGGGTCTGGCCCAATTTTAGCACCCCTCTAACACCTGCTAATCTCCGTTTGAGCAGGCAGAGTTCTTGGAACTGACCCATGGCTCAGAGATTCTGGTAGACAGCAGCATCTCTCATATAAAAACATCACTTTGAAAAGCAGGCAACAGAGTCCGTGTCAGAGTCAGCTCCTATTCCCCTTATTACAGGATCCATATGAGGGCTGAGCTGCCCATCAGCTACATCCATGTAGGGGGCTGAGGTCCAGTTTATGCATGGTCCTTTGTTGGTGCATCAGTCTCCACAGGCTGTCCTGAGTCCTGGTTAGTTGGCTTTGTTGGTTTTCTTGTGGATCTCCTGTCCCCTCTGGGTCCTTCTATCCTTTCACCCCACTTTTCCACAAGACTCCCTGCGCTCTACCCGATGATATCTGGCTGTGGGTTTCTACATCTGTTTCCATCAGCTGCTAGGTGGAGCCACTCAGAAAAACAGCCGTGCTAGGCTCCCATCTGTAAGCATAGCAGAGTATCATTAGTCATGACAGGGGTTGGCTCTCTCCCATGGGGTGGGTCTCAGGTTGGGTCAGGCATTGGATGGACATTCCCTCAATCTCTGCTTCATTTTTTTTATCCCTGCCTGTCTTGTATGCAGGGTGAATTTTGGGTCGAACTTTTTGTGGGTGGGTTGGTGCTCCCCTCCCTTCACTAGGAGTCGCGCCTAGTCTGAGGGTGGCCTCTTCAGTCTCCATGACCTCTGTTGCTAGGAGTCAGCTAGAGTCACCCTCATATTCTCCCAGGAGCCTGCCCTGCTGTAGGTCTCCAGATTGTCACAGAGAAGTCTCTGCCCGAGGTTTCTCTCCTCTCTGCAAGCCCTCAGTCTCTCTCCCACCCTGCTTCCTCAGGTCTGACCCTCATTTCTCTTCATGTTCCCTCTCTTACCCTGTTCTCTCTCTTTAACCACTTCTGCCATCCATTCCATTTCTACTTCTGAGTAGAAGTTAAGCACCCTCCCTTGGGTCCTTCTTGTTACTTATCTTCTTTAGGTATGTGAGTTGTCATATGATTGTCCTGTACTACAGGGCTAAAATTCACTTATAAGTGAGTACATGCCATGTGTGCCTTTCTGGTTCTAGGTTACCTCACTCAGGATGATCTTTTCTAGTTCCATCCATTTACCTGCAAATTTCCTTGTTTTTAAAAGCTGAGTGGTATTCCATTGTGTAAATGTACCACAATTTCTTTATCTACTCTTTGGTTGAGGGACATCTGGCTGGGTTACCTTGCCAGGCCACAGGGGAAGAGGATGCACTCAGTCCTGATGCAACTTGATATTCTGGGGTGGGTGGGTAGGGGGATCCCTTTCTCTGAGGAGTAGGGGAGGGGCGATAGGGAAGCAGGGAAAAAGGGTAGGGCCTGGAGGAGAAGAGGAAGAGGGTGACAATGGAATGTAAAACAGATAAATAAAAATTAAAATAAAAAGAACGTTACTTCGCCTATGATCTATCTCTTGCATACAGCATTTACATGCAACATACAAGGATGTCATGTCATCCTCCCTTATATATGTTCAGTGGCTGTAGATCACTTGAGTGCCCATCAACAGGTGGACAAGAAGAATCTGCACATCCAGGCAGCAGAGAGCCAAGAAGACTAACTATGAACAGAATATGAAGGCACACAGGTAACATGGGTAGTTTACAAAAAATGTGGTAAATGTGAAAAACCAAAAAGCAGAGATTAGCATACATTGGGCTCTCTCCATAACCACCTTTTTAGAAAAGGCATATTAATATGTATATTAAAATTAATTAATATGCATGTTAAAGTGATTAATATGTAGGTTAAAAGCATGTTAAAAGCCTGGTGGCATAGGCTTATGACACCAGATACTTGGGCAGCTGTGGCATCAGGATGCAAGTTCAAGGCTAGCCTGGATGTCCAAGTTGTTTTCTATTGCCCTGATAATACCATGATCAAAAACAACTTAGGAAGGAGGAAAGGACTGATTTCATTTTACAGCTTCTAATCCTTTGTGAAAGGAAGTTATGGCAGAGACTTAAGGCAGGAACCTGAAAGTAGGAACTAGAGCAGAGACCATGGAGAAATGCTGCCTACTTCCTTGTCTGCCTGTGATTTCCTCACTCTATTTTCTTGTGTGTGTGTGTTTTCTGTTTTATTTTCTTTTTACTTACTTTTATATTTTGAAATTAAAATATAACCTTATTTTCCCCTTACCCCCCACCATTCACATCAACCCCTCCCTTTTCCCTTTCCAAATTCCTTAATATAGAAATACAACCTGCACAGCCCACACAATGTTAACTTGAATGCATGTGATTTCAAGGCTGAATACTTGGTATTGAACAACCAGTCTGAGGTTTCTCAGTGTTCCTTCCTTGCTTGTAGTTCTTTATGTTGGGCTGGGGCCTGTGAGCTTTCCTGTTCCCATGTTAGCATGTCTATTGGTTTTGTTATTGTTCAGGTCTTGCTTTAGGCAGCCATGTAGATGAAACTTTGTAGGGGTAGATGCTAACATTTTTAGGAGATAAAAATCTCACAGCAAACTTCTGCTCCTCTGGCTCTTAGAATCTGTGTGTCCCTTCTTCTGAGATGTCTCCTGAGCCTTAGATGAAGGAGTTCTATTGTAGATGAATCAGTTGGGTGGGCACCACATGGTCGTTTGTTCTCTGCACTGTGGTTGATTTTGGTTTTCTGTAATGGCTTAAATCTGTTTCAAAGAGAGCTGCCTTGATAAAGGATGACACCTAAACTTATCTATGGGTATAAGAACAAATATTTTGATTGTATTAGGGATTATGATGGGTTAATTCAGTGACAGTTGTAGGTTCTCCTCCCAGATTCACGGCCCCACTAGTCCCAGGTAGTTGGCTAGGTTTATAGAACCAGGCATTATTTCCCTGTTACTAAGCAGGTCTTTAGTCTAAATAGAGAGCTGTTGGTTACTACCCAAGTATGCATGCCACTATTTGACCTTTAGGGATGTTATGCAGTGATCATTGTTGTTTTAGTTCATAGGTATTATAGCAGCATAGGACTGTTGGTTGCTTCCCTCCCTTGGAAACTTGAATGGTGCCTTCTGGTACCATGAAAGCTATTTCTTAGAGAGAAGGTGTTCAGGTCAGAACTAGTTTGGATCCTCCAGGTTCAGTGTATAAAGTACGTGGTGTCTTTAGCAATAGGGACTTTACCTTCAATCTCTGGAAAGCAACCAAAGGCAACAACAGCAGAGCCTTGGATAACCTTGACTAACTCAAAAAGGGAATTCTCATGCCTGATATTAAGGTCTTTGTTAGATAGTTCACAGTTCTTGCGGGGAGCATTGTCAGCACAGGAGGGAAATTTTCATTTAATATGTATCTGTACACACAGAGTTATAGTCATTATAACTTTTTCATATATTCTTACTATCATTTTACCCTCTTCCTTCCTTCTTCTGTATTTCTCTCTCTACTTTGCTCTTTTTCCATTTCTCCCTTCAAATCACTTGTAGCCTGCTGTTTTTTACCCCTCTGGTCCTTTCCCACATTCCTGGTTTCTGCAGTTGTTCCAGGTTATATATTCACATCTGAAGATTGGGAGCTAGATGCCTCAGATAAGAGAGGACATGTGGCATTTGTTTTCCTAGGTCTGGTTTCTCTCACTCAAAATGACCTTTTCTTGTTCCATCCAATTACCCGCAATGTTCATGATTTCAATTTTCTTTTTATGGCCAAATAGTATTTCACAGCATATATGTACTACATTTTCACTATCTATTGTAGGGCATTTAGGTTGTTTCCTTTTCCTAGCCATTATGAATAGAGCAACAGTGAATATGGCTGAGAAAGTGTGGAGCAGAATGTTGAGTCTTTTGGACATATGTTGATGAATGATAGAGCTGGATCATATAAAAGATTTAGTCGTAGCTTTTTGAGGGTTCTCCACCTTGATATGTAGAGTGGCTGTAGCAATGCGTAATCCCACAAGCAATGAACGAAGGCTCCCTTTCCCCACCAGCATTAGCTGTCAGTTGTTCTGTTGATCTTTGCTATTCTGACCAGGGTAAGAGGAGATCTCAAAGTTGTTTTGATTTGCGTTTCCTCTTATTACTAGGGATGATGAACATTTTTTTTTGAAATATTTTTTAGTTTTTTTTGAAATATTTTTTATTTCTTCTTTTGAGAATCCTTTGTTCAGATACAATGACTGTTTTTTTGAATAAGTCATTTTCATTCCTCTTTATCTGTGCAGAAGCTTTTTGATTTTATGACACTCCACTTGTCAGTTGCTGGCCTCCATCCCTGGGCAGATGAAGCCCTCTTCAGAAAGTCCTTTCCTACACCTATATTGTATGGGGTACTCACTGTGTTTTCTTCTAGCAATTCATTGTTTCAGGCTCCACATTTAGGTCTTTGGTCCATGTAGAGTTAATTTTGGTGCAATGTGATAGATACGGTTGTAATTTCACTCTTCTGCATGTGGACATCTAGTTTTCCCAGCGCCATTGGCTAAGGATGATTTCTTTTTCTCTAGTGTATGTTTTTGGCATCTTTGTCAAATATCAAGTGCCTGAGATTATACATAATCCTGTTCGGATCTTCAGTTTTGTTCCGTTGGATTATATGTCTGTTTTTTTGTGCCCATGGCACACTGTTTTTATTACCAGGGCTCTGCAATGTATCTTGAAATCTGGAATGATAATTCTTCCGGCACTGTACTTTTTGCTTGGGATTGTTTTGACTATCTGGCATATTTTGAAGTTCTATATGAATTTTAGGATAGTTTGTTTCTTCTATTTCTGTAACAGTAAGGCAGAGATTTTAAATGAGATTGTTTGAATCTGTAAATGGGTTTGGGGAGAATGGCCATTTTCACATCAGTTCTACCAGTTCGTAAGTGTGGGCTGTCTTTGCATCTTCTAGTGTCATTTTCAATCTCTCTCTTCACAGATTTAAGGTTGCCATTATAGGGTTCCTTCATCTCCTTGGTTAGGTTTTTTTTTTTCTTGATTTTTTAAAAAATGTTGTTTGATGTGATTGCAAATGGTAGTGTGCCCCCGATCTCTTTCTCTGTATGCTTGTTGGTGGTGTATAGAACTGCCATTTATTTTTACAAGTTGATTCTGTATCCTGCCACATTGCTGAACTTGTTGATCATTTTTAGAAATCTCCTAGTAGAATTATTCAGGATAACTTACACAAGGTCATCCACAAATAAGGACAGTTTGACTTCTTCTCCTTGTTTGTAGTATGTCCCCTCTTAAAACTTTTATCATGAAGTAATGTTAGATTTTTGCCAAAGGCTTTTTTCTTTATCTGTTGAGATGATCATGTGATTTTTGTCTTTAAGTCCATTTATGTGGCTTATTACATTTATTGACTTGCATAATGTTGCACCATCCCTGTATCTTTGGGATAAAGCCAACTTAGCCATGGTGGATAATCTTTCTTATTTATGTATATATTCAGTTTGTAGGTATTTTATTGAGGAATTTTGAATCTATGTTAGTTAGGGATATTGGCCTGTGGTTTTCTTTCTGTTTTGATGTTGTTGCTGCTGCTGGTGGTATGTGTGCGTGCATGTGCATGTGATTACCTGGTTTTGTTATTATCATAATATTGTCTCCATAACAGAGGTTTGTAATTCCCCTTCTATTACATTTCTTCTTCCTCCCCTGCCCTCCCTTCCCGTTCCCTCCCCTCTTTTCTCTTTCTCTCTCTTTAGATGAATTGGTTGTAGATCTTCTTTGAAATTCTGGTAGTATTCTGCCCTGAATCCACCTGGGCATGGACATTTTTAGTTGGATGGCTTTTTATTACTCTTCCAGTCTTCTCATTTGTTAGGGGTCTGTTTAGGCTGTTGATTTCTTCTTGGTTTAATCAGCCTGATTTCTTATAAGAACCAGGACCTCCTGCCCAAGGGTAGTGCTTCCCACAGTGGGCTGGGCCCTCCCATATCCATATAATCAAGAAGATGCCACCATTGATTTGCTACAGGTCAGTCTTACAGATACATTTTCTTAACTGAGGTTTCTTCTTTCCAGAAAATCCCAGCTTGTGTCAAGTTGACAAAAAAACCTAACCAGTAGTGGGCTACATAGTGGGACCTTGTCTCAAAAGGGACAAGAATGTGGGTTAATGGTAGAGTACTTGCTTATCGTGTTAAAAAACCTGGCTTCTACTCCCATCACTATGTTAAAAAATAACGAGGAGCTGGAAAGATGGCTAGAAGCACTTGTTGCTCTTCTTGAGGACCCAGGTTCAATTCCCAGCAGCAACAAGAGGGCTTACAACCATCTATAACCTCAGTCCCAGGAGATCCAATGCCCTCTTCTGGAGTTCACAGGCACCAAGCACACACATGGAACACATACATATACGATACACGTATATACATGTAGGCAAAACACTCATACACATTAAATCAACCAAGCAAGCAAATAAAAGGGCTGAAGAGATGGCTGGCGGTTGTGAACACCTGCTATTTTGCAGGGGACCTGAGCTCATTTCCCCCACACCTACATTAGGCTGCTCACAAACTGCCTGGAGCTCCAGCTTCTGACACCCTCCTGGAGTCTTCTTGGCTACTTTCATTGACATGCGCATGCCCTCCCCCAGCCCTAAACACATATAATTAAAAAAAAAATAGAGTGAGTATTTTCTTTATATAAGGAAAAATAGGAGGACAAGGCAGTTGAAACTGCAGTCAGTTGTTTGTCTACACCCTGAGTGAGGTACGAACAAGGCAGACTAAAGTATTTCTTGAGTGAAGATGCCTTAAAAAACAGAGTGATGCATGTGTCACATTCTCAACACACAGACGCAGACACTCACAGACAATGCCTTGCGCTGCTCCTGAAGCTAGTTCAGTTAACTTGAACTTGGGTTGAAAAAGACACTGCCAGAATGAAAAGGCGGTTCATGCTGGTGCTGAAAGATTGGCCTAGACTTGGGAGCTGTTCGTCCCAGCTCTGCGGTTGTCCTTATTTCCTTCTTTAGAAAATTCCTCAACAATTCTGCTTTCTACTCCTCCTTTCCACCCCCTTCCTCCTCCTCCTCCTCTTCATTCTCCTCCTCTTGTTCCTCTTCTCACATTCTCTTCTGTTTATAGATGGCAACTCACCATGATCATAAGTACAACCCAGAGCTCTTGGGCAACCCCCTGCCTCAGTCAACTTTTTTAAGGATTCCACATTTCATATCTTGCTCAAAACAGTGAAGAATCTTTCTTTTACCCTAAGATTTGAAAACTATTTTTTCCGTGTCATTCTCTGAGGCTCATGTATTTCGTTATAGCATAACTTTAAAAATGGTTATTTATCGCAAAATGCACCTTTGCCGTCTTTAAGTGCACAGTTCAACAGTACATCTACACGGTTGGGCAACCATTGCCATCCTCCATCCCCAGAGCTTTTGCACTTTGCAAAATAGAAACTCTACTTCCATTCGATAGTAACTCTTCATTCTTCCTCCTCCAGCCCCTGGCAGCCACCATCCTATTCCCAGTTCTTTCAGATTTGCATATGCTAAGGACTGCCTACCAGTGCAGCTTACAACATTTGTTTTTCTGTACCTGGCTTATGTCATTTAACACTGTGTTCAGATTTTTAGAACCATTAGACTTAATACACCTGGAATGTGTGTATGTGTGTGTGTGTGCGTGTGTGTGTGTGTGTGTGTGTGTGTGTACATGAGTTGTGGTGCATGTGTATCTGTTATATGTGTGTTCTGTGTTGAGTGTTTGGGAGTGTGTGTGTGTATTTAGTGTGTGTCTTTGTTATGTATGTGTTTCCTACATGTGTGATACAGTGTGGGTGTCATAGGAGTGGTGTGATGATTCTGCTTTAAGCCCACGGCGATTTAAGATATCATTTTCCACAGTCATTGACAACCATCCATGGCAACTGTCTTCCATCTTGTTCCAACAAGACATACACATAGCTTGTAGGGACAGTGTCTTCTGTTTCCTTGATCTCTTTGTAGACCCTCAGGCTGGGTCCACTGTTGGCTACTTTAGCTGAGACCTCATCCACCCTCCTCAGAGGCCCTGCTCAGGTATTATTTCATCTTGCCAGTCTCTTACCTGTCTGTCCCCAAGGCCTCAGGATGTGTCCTAGGTCCCCTGAAACTTTCTCATCTCTCCTAGGGGAGCTCAGCATGCAGAAGTCTGAGTGGCCAGTACAAGATAGGCGAGGAAGGCCCAGGCACACCTACCAGATCGTGCAAACATCAGAGTTCTTAATTTCTCCTCCTCTGTTGGCACTTGGCCATATCCTCAATGATTGCAAAGCCATATTCAAGATAAGGCAAGTTCATCTTGGTTCCTCTCCCAGGACATTTGGTAAGGACATGCAAAACAGGATTGTCTTGAGGCTCATTTCCCCTCAGGCCTGGAAGCAAGTCACAGTCAGAGGGTGCCTTGTCTTTCCAAGAAGTATGCAAAAGAGAGTTGCGGGGGCCGCCTCTCTCAGACTGTGATGTGACCTGAGGAGGGGCTCAGGAAGTTGGGGCTGATGAACAGGTCTGTGTACTACAGATATTTCTGTGGCTGTCTGAAGGACTGCAGGAAGCCCTAAGATCTTATGGTGTCTGGGCATGGAAACCTCATTCTCTGCTGAGCGTGGGCTGGGAAGGGACTGAAGGTTCCATGAATCTCTTGTCAGCCAGTGATAGATACACCAAGCCCATAGCTCCCTCTAGGTTTCTGCAAGGTGGGAGGAGAACTGAGAAGAGCTTTGATGGAGTAGAGATAAGCTGGTGAGCAAACAGCGGGTACCCCTCTCCTACTCCTGCATGCCCCAGGCACATAGAGGGCCACCCGGCTGCTTGGTAAACGGCTCCCTGAGCACAGTGTTACACAGAAGCAGGTGGCCCAAGGAGAAGGATGCTGGGATTTCAAGTGCTGAAGGCAGAGTGTCTCTAGGAGACAAACAGACATAATTAGTCAATAGCCAGTGATCCTTAATTGAAGTCATTGTACCTCATCTCCCCTTTGGCCTTTACACACACACACACACACACACACACACACACAAGCTGAGCATTTAAGGCCTGGGCTCATGGTTCTTTATAAAAAGGACCTTGCACTGTCTGTCCTCTGCTCTTAGCTGTGAATAATGAGTCTCCTGAGCAAGTGGCTCTGCGTAACATTCTACTGGTGGTTCCACATAGCAGGATGACTGGGTAAATCATCTAAGCTCAGTACAGGCCACTTTCCTCAATGGTAGAATGAGGGCCATGATCTGGACCTTAGAGTAGTAAGAGAGTGAGATATAGTAGTGAGATTATGAAGTAGATTGATGAATGGAACTTTGTCCCTGAAGTCACTTGAGAACCATTAGCCATGCAGCCAGAGAAGAGTTGGGCTTGCGTGTTCTCCAGCTCTTGGCTGTTTACAATCTCACCCCAATGTCCATTGACAGATTCTCTCCCCTGTCAGGGGTTTCAAGTTGTGGGCCTCAGTGGTGGCTGGTACACAAGAAGTTCATGGCTGCATGAGCCACATCTGCTTTTGCTTGTTCTACACAGCTCATCCTATGGCTCTTAATGTCTGGATCTTCTAAACATTAAGGGAAGACCATGAAACATCAAACAGTCCTGCATGTGTCCAAATTAGCAGGCACATCTGTGAGGGAGCCCAGGTCTCCATGCACTTCTTAATGCTGGATGAAGAAAACCGGAACCCAGACATCCTCAGAGACTCTGCTCTCCTCACAGCCTCCATCTAGGGGTGCTCAGGGGAAGGCACAGCGTGCTCCTTTCAAAGCCTCGTCAGCTCTGATGGCATTGTTTCACCTCCAGTAAGGTTATTTGCTGCCTCAACTTGGATTTCCTTCCTCTCTTTCTGTGCAAAAGGCTGGCTGACAGGACCTCTATACCTCTGTTGAGGTTGTTAAAGTTCTTCTTCGTAAGGAATTCAATGAGAGAGATCAAGAGGACTCAGAAAGCCAACTGCAGGTGTGTCTGCCTTTGCCAGGCATACTTGATACAGTGTGAAAGGCAAACCGCCTCTGCACTTCTCTCTCACTTACAGTTGTTATTTTAAGACATCTTCTCTAGCCGTAACCCAAGTCACAGCCTTCACACATGCAGCAGGATGAGAATTTTCTTAAAATCTGTGGCCACCTGGGGCTTTCTCTATGGAAGCAGGACTTCTTACCCACGGTCCCTATCACCTCCCTGAGAGGATTTGGGATTTTTCCCTTTACTGGGCACCCTGTACCTAGAGGGAGCATCTAGGTACTGAGCTGGGCTCAGCAAGCTCATTAGCTGGGCCATATCATTAATCAGGTGCTGGGGCAGATGGGACTGATAGCACTCTGTTTTGCAATCATGGGTGTCGTCAACATGGCAAACAGGCAAGGGAGGCGAGCGGGGCCCCTGAGAAGCATGCCCCCACCACACAAGGCCAGCCAGCCCAATCTTGTTGAACAGCATGTTGGATCTCCATGAGCCGTCTCACCAAGCCTCCTGCCATGAACTGTGCCCCTGGCAGTCTCAGAAGGGAATACACTCTGTACCATTCAGCTCCCTGAGAACAGTGCCCCACAGTTAGCTGCCAACTGGGTGAGTGGTGACAATGCTTTCAGAAACCACCTCTGATGGTTTCTAGAAGCTGCAAAAGCTTCCCATGAAGACCCTTCCATCCCGAGGCTCAGAGTTACAGCTGTTTCTTTTTAGCAAATTCGCATCCTTCCAAGAAATGGGGAGTGAACACAATGAACACACTAGTCTACCTGGAGCCTAGGCTGTCTGAATTTCAGAGATGATATACCATGAAGCTATGTCTGTTGACGAGAATAGACAGGGGACAAAGAACCTTGGTCCCTAACTAAGTCTGGCAGCATATCTTAGCCTGGGACCAAAAGTCCCTCAAGCCAGTATTAACCCATAATCTTTGCTTTGAGGTAATTAATCGCCAGTGCAGGGGCTTCCCTGTAATAGAAAGCCAGCCTTGACACTTCTATGTAAACATCCAGCTTAGCATATTGACAATGCGGGGGGTTGATGTTTTCACCCCACTCTACCAACTCCAAAAAGGCAATCAAAGTGGTGCTTTGGGCTTCAGGCTCCCCCAACCCCCCCCCCCCAGGCCCAAAGCTGCTGTAATCTCCCCTACCCTGATCCACCTCCATACTTAGTCTTTACTTCCTGTAGCCACTTAAGCCTGGCTTGGAGTTTGTTTAGTAACCTTCCTTCTTCACGCCGGCTGGTGACTCATAAGTTCGTTTTCTTAGCAAGGCACGCAGCGAAATTCCAAAGTAGCAAATGACCGGAGTGAAAACCCTTAAACTCACATAGATTTAATCACTGCAGCAAATTGGAACCATTTGTGGTCAGGTTTTGATGACGATCTAGAAAGAATTCCCAACTCCCCCTCCACTTTCTCCGTAAGTGGCTTAGTTAAGGTTAGTGAGAAGGGGAACTCCAGGGTGGGGGAAAGAGACTCCAGTAGTTTCTAGCCACTCTCAGGGACATCTGTGGCCACCTGAGCATTTTTTGAAAGGCAAAGATCAAACCTCCATGATAGCCAGCCACATGACTGAGGGGCCCGGGCTCAGTGACCCAGAAACCAGTGAGAACTTGGTGCTGTGAGTTTCCACCGAAGCTTTGAGGTATTCTAAGGAAAATATTGTGTTTTGTGACTTTTGTCGCCTCCAAGGCAAGGAAAAGGTCAGCACATTTTTTTTTTCACCAACAGAAAAGAAATCGAACTCGATCTGTTATGATTTCTCCTTAAGCAAACCAAACAGAGAGCTTTAATGAAGACTGGGGTCTGGGACTGACCCCCACTGCACTGTGAGTGTCAGATCTGTTTCTGATAAAAATCGACATTGAGGTTTTGAAGAATGAATCAGAGAGGAAGTTCAAATCCATTTCATGACTGGGCTGAACTAAATCGAAGGGGAAAGCTTGCCTGTAATTAAAGGGAAGCTTAAAATGTTTTCCCCCTTCTTAGGCAGTTTTTTTAGAAGTTTGTAGAGCCAGGGTTGCTGGTCAACAATCAAGTTTGTGGGTCTCTGTGGGATTTCTTGAAAGCAAATGTGACGGTCACTTTGCAGGGACCATGGTAGCAAGATTTCCTGCACAAATTATGAAGAAAAAAAAGTTACCCATTCAGGTCCATCCCGTCTCCCTTTCTCCCTTTTCTCGCCTTCATCTCTAGTTTCTATGAGTTTAGTTGCGAAGAAAATTTCAGGTTGAAAGAAATACAGTATTTATTTTCTGTGAATGTCAATAAAGAAAGTGGCAGATTTGGTATTATTGTTTTTTAAGGTCCTTTGGACAAGTCAGTCCTTTTAATTTTTCCAAGTTGTGCCTTTTGGTATAAAGCTTCTGGCACCTGACGGGTGGAACTGGGAGTCTGCGCTGAGGAAGGTGGGCTAGAGACAGGCAGGGGGGTTTTAGAGAAGAGAAGGCACTTTTCCTAGGACCCTCGGTTACCCACGAGGACTTTTTAAAATGCTCTGTGCTGAGTCTTTGCTTGAAGACTCCTGTTTGTTTGGGTTTGTGGAATCCCTTTCCTTTCTTCAGCAGTCTCAAATGTCCTTGGTTTAGGCCAAGCCATCAACTGTAATCCACTCCAGCCCTGCCGAGGAATAACCCACTTTGTTCATAGGCACATAACATAACTTCAGCCCTCAGGGCCTCTGTCATGAAATGCAATCCCAGATGCTCCAAGATGTCTTGAGAGATAAGTGTGGCCCGAATCTTAGGGTCACCCTGGCTCTGGAAGAGCAGAGTTCGTCTATACCTCGTGACATCGTTATCAACCTGCGACCCCAAGCAGCCACAACCCGCAACAGTTTCCACAGAATCTGTGATGTTAAGAAAATACCTTCCAGCGCCGTGTTATTTTAGGCTGAAACAAAAGTAGTCGCGAATGGCTGGGGGAACAGAAGGGACATTGTTCTCCCTGAGGTCAGGCTCTCAGAACTGGCCTGCAACTGGGTTCCACCAAATGGAGACCAGAGTGCCACCAAGTCCAAATTTGATATTGAGTGTCAGGCAGGATCACCTGGAGTCCAAAGAGGGCTTGGCCCAGGGATCTGCTAAGCCCTAGGTCATGAGAAGGCTGATTTCCAAGGGACAGTACAGAAGACAGTGGTAGAATGACTGAGTTTGAGAGAGAGCAACCTGCTTAGGAGAGGACCTGACAGGGGTGGTGACCAGGTGGGGGTGGGTTGGCTTCATGGAGCACAGACAGAGATAGGCTAGCACTATTCTGAGCCCTCAAATGAATTGTTCCATTACATCTTCCAGCCAGCCCACGAGGCAGGTGCCGTCATTTATCCCTTTTACAAAGAGGAAACTAAGGCAGAGTGTGACAGAGTAAGGTCAAACTACTGGCAATGGAAAAAGTTAGAATGCAAAGCCAGCTGGCATGCTTCCAGAATCCGCTTCTCCTGTGTCAGATCCTCTTACTCATTCATCGTTGCCATAATTTGTCATGCCCTAAGCGATACAGTGGATGCCCTCAGCCCACCATGCCACTACCATGTGGTTGTGTTCTTTTGTTGAGGGATTTCTTTGGTTAGAGGGTTTTTTTTTGTTGGGGTGGGGAGGGAGGAGGTGTCAGGGCTGCCTGTATGCAATAGGTAGAAGTAGCTGAGAATTAACCGTCCCATTCCAAGATGTCTGACAGCAGTAAATAAATAGCTCAGCTCCTTTGAAGCCCATGAGAAATTTTGGAGCTGGGGTTCGATGTTCTCCGCTTCTATTGAGCTCTGGTCACCCACAGGCTTTGCTTGCTTAGAAATCCATGCTTTGATGACTCTGTTCTCTGTCATTTCCTTACTTCTCATACTTCTTCACTTGGGGTTACCTTCTTGACAGAATCTTCAATGCCCTCCCCACTCTGGAGCTGCTTAGGGTATATGACAACACCAATGACTCTTCAAATGAGTGAGTATTGTGAGCCTCACTGCCCAGTCTGTGAGTTTCATCAGAATGGAACCTTGAGCTCCTCTGGAGTAGCTGAGTGCCCAGCTCCTAATAGGCACCAACTTGGTGCCCACTGACAAGCGGAAAGTCCCTCCAATATGTTTATGTTTTCATAGTTCATTCTCTTAAAAGCCAATAGTTTACATGGCAAGGAATTCTACATAGAGCTAGTTGGTTTTCACTGGAGAGTTGCTTTCCGAAGTGTGGAGCTAGAGACAGGAGGCCTGATCCCTGTCTTACCCTTCTGCCACCTTGCCCAGAGTTGGGATTTTTTGGTTTCTATCTTGGGGGCCCATGCGGACTCTTGGAAATTGTTTGGGAGACTGGACCTGCTGTCTAGCAAGCTTAGGTCTTCCTGCTAGATGACATTTTCCAGCCTTCCTTGCAGGTAGGTGTCCCACGTGCCTGAGTTTTGAGTACTTACAAACCAGCTCCCACTGAGCCTCGAACACTGCCAATTTGCATCCCTCCAAGCATTCCCTTTCCTTGACAGGACGTAGCAGACCCCTGCATATTAACTGTGGCTGAACATATCATACCAGAAGTCTAAGTTCCAGAGACAGTGCCTGTGGGCCAGCTACACACACTCAGAGCATCAACTGTAGACTTTGTAATGAACACTAATTTTCTGACATGTTCCAACTTTTTTTTCTTTTCTCCCCACCACTCTTTTTGTTTTTTTAAAGACAGGGTTTCTCTGTGTAGCCTTGACTGTCCTGGACTCACTTTGTAGACCATGCCAGCCTCAAACTCACAGAATGCCTCCCCTAGTGCTGGAATTAAAAGCGTGGACCACCATGTCAGGCTATGTTCCAACCTTTAAACACTTTGAAATTTGTTTCTTAGAGCAACGAATGTGACCCTAACTCCTTCTGAGACCCTTGACAGCCACAAAAGCTAGTATTCTCTGCTTCTCTCCTACCATATGTAAAATGCATATTAACTGTGTCAATGAAAATCCCATTTTCCCTATGAAAGCTGTTCTTATTAAAATTACAGACCAGCAAAGGCTGAAGAGTGGAGAGTCGGAGGAGAGTGGTGTTCCTGAGCCCTGTCTCGTGCTGACCCCGCACTTCCCATGCTCCTACAGGCTCTTTTTCTGGAAAGTACTTGTCTAACAGGCCAACACCGATAGCTTCTGGCAGCTGTACCCAGCTTTCCATGGGCTCCTGTAGCAGCAGAGATGGGGCTGAGGGTGAAGGACAGGGACCAAAGAGGTTGCTGGAAATGTTGGGAACACCCTCTTGGGCTCTCATAAAAATACAAAGGAAGCACAGGCTGGAAGCTACCAGAAAGTCCCCATTTCTCCCACCCTGGATGTAAGTCCCATCGGGTGTTTCCAGAGGAAGCTAGGGTCACCTGACCTCAACTGATGTGACAAAGATGGTCTCTGCAGTGCCCAACATGGAAACCATATGACAGAACTATGTAAATAGCAAGGCTTTCATGATCTACAAGGGTGAGCATTTCTATGGCTTGAGCTAAGTGCCATGTGTTGGTATAAGCAACAGGAACCTATGATATACACCAATTGGCATCTTTGTTGTTGTGAGACAGGGTAGCTGTAGCCTAACATGGCTGTAACTCATGATCCTCCTGCCTCAGGTCCTAAACTTTGGGACTGCAAGCCTGAACCACCATGCTCAGCACCTTTGTTTCTTTGTTTCATTTTGTTTGTTTCTTTCTTTGGTTAAGTCTTGCTAGATTCTTCAGGATGATCTCAAACTCCTGGGCTCAAACAATCCTCCTGCCTCAGTCTTCTAAGTAAATAGGATCATAGGGTGATTCCATTGTAACTGGGCCAATTCTCCTTGCTTGTTTCTTTTTTAATCTATTACATTCCCTTTGGAGCCCATGCTGTAGCAATTCTATAAAATTATTTATTTGATTTTTAAGGCTCTCTCTCTCTCTCTGTCTCTGTCTCTGTCTCTGTCTCTGTCTCTGTCTCTCTCTCTCTCTCTCTCTCTCTCTGTGTGTGTGTGTGTGTGTAAATAGTGCACATGAATGCAGGTGCCTCTGAAGGCTAGAAAAGGGCATTGGCTCCCCTGGAGCTAGAGTGGCAGGTGGTTGTGAGCCACCTGACCTGCATGCTTAGAACTGAACTTTGATCTTCTTCTAAAAGAGAAGCAAGCACTCTAAAGTGATGAGCCCCCCTGTGCTAATTCCTGAAGACATACTTCATCCTTTGTAAAAGCTGTGACGCATTCAGTATGAAGGTGTGCCTGGCTTTGCTGAAGTAGTTGCCTCTTGCTAATTCCATCTGGAAGAAGAAGAAAGAAAAAGAAAGCCCCGTGGCTTTCTCTAGCCTTCTACCCTGGGGCTGGGATCCCAGCGTCCAGCACCTGTTACTCCTTCAACCATTTGGGAAGTCCCTGGAGTGCATGTTTTTTTTGTTTTTTGTTTTCTGTTGTTCCTGTTGTTTTGTTTTCTCCTTGCAACTGCATTGGCTCAAGGGTTGGGCTCCTGCTGACGGCCTAAACATGCCTTGGATCTCTTTATAATTCAGCTTGTAAGTAGAGGACTCTTGATTTGGCCCACAGGACTCTTTAACACCCCCTATAAACCCTGTTAAACCCATGTAATGAGTTTCCCCTTGCTGCACTCCCAGCTGTGAAAGCTGAGAGCTGGCTCAGAACACTCACCTGTTCCAAAGATTAGCTACTTTGGAGGGCATGGAGGGCAGAGTAAGGGGCAGCTGGGAAGGGAGTCCCAGCCAGGGTGGCTGTGTTGGTGGTGCTCCTTAGGCAAGAATAGGCATTATTTGGCACATCCAGCTTGGGTGGCTTGCTCATCTCATCACTCAGTGCTTGCACAGTGTGCGTGGACCAGATGGGTGAGCCAGGGCAGCCATTGGCCCCTGAGGTAGAGCTCTGTGTTCTAGGTGGACTGGAGCGGGCTTCTTTAAAGGACTAAGAGCGGCAGAATGGCTGGCTGTGAGTCTCTCTAAACATCTTCAGCATGCCAGTGTCTGCTCTGGACTTTCTCTCCCTGCCTTGTGGGTGAAGTTTGACATGTGTGCTTGCAGTCATAACTGGTTTTTGGAGATGAGCTTTTCCATCTCTTACAAACAGACCACAGGGACAAAAGAAGCCAACTGTAGACCTCCTCCTACCTGTTCCGGGTACATGACCTACAACTAGCTAATAGGAATATTCAAGGCTTCTGTCCTGTGATTGGGTTGGGGCAGCTCTTACCCATCCATGATTGGTTAGGTGACTAGGTTATGACAGAATAGTCAATCTTTTGGCAATTGTTTTAGAGATGGCTTAATGGTGGTCCAAAACTGTAATCCTCAAACTCTCTGATGAAATAACTAGGAAAGAAATACTCTCTTTCTTTTTAACTGAGGATAGAATGGCCGTTTGGAGTCTCAGGCTAATTTTTCACCAGAACTGAGAAGCCTAAGAGAGAAAAGTAAGGTAGAAGTACAAAGGGCAGAACTAAAACCTGGTGCCCTTGGGTATCCGGGTCCACCCATACCTGAAGACTTTATATAAACACATTCATTTTCATTTAAATTGAAACCTGTTTGCTTTGAGGCCATGAATCGTTTTTTGACCTAGAGTCCTAAAACATGTCATTTAGTACAGATAGTACATTCCCGAGTATGACCTTCCAGGTTCAGATAGACCTACCTCTCCGTCTTAGTTTGTTTTTCGGTTGTTATGGTAAACACCACAACCTAATGCATTTTGCTGGAGGAAAGGGTTTATTTCATCTCGTACATTCCAGGTCACAATTCATCATTAAAGGAAGTAAGGGCAGGAACTCAAGTAGGAGCAGAAGCTGGAGCCATGAAAGAAAGACACTTCTTGCCTCAATTTTTGGCTTCTCTCTGCTAGCTTTCTCATATAGTCCAGACTCACCTGCCTAAGAATGGTCCTGCCCACAGTTGGCTGGGCCCTCCCACATGAATCAACAATTAAGACAATCCGTCACAAACATGGCCACAAGCCAATCTTTTTAAAAATTAATTTATTTATTTTACATCCCTATTGTAGCTCCTTCCCTAGTCTCTTCCCAGTCTCACCCTCCTTCATTTTCCTCCCTTTTCCTGTACCCTAGTCCTCAGAAAGTGGGAGCCCTCCTCACTTATCAACTGACCCCAGACTATCAAATCTGGTCTTCTTGGACTTCCTGCATCCTCTTCCTCTGTGGCTTGTTAAGGCTACCTTGCCCAGAGAAGTGATCTAAGAGCAGGCAACAGAGTTCATGGTCAGAGACAGCCTCAGGTCCCCTTACTAGGTAACCTATATGGAGAATGAGCTGCCTATCAGCTACATCTGAGCAGCATGTCTAGGTTCTCTCCATGCATGGTTGGTGCATCAGGCCCAGATTTGCTGGCTCTGTTGGTTTTGTGGAGCTCCGCACAAGCCACTCTTATCAGAGCGGTTCCTGGTTGAGACTTCCTCACTGCCCCTGGGCTGTATCAGGTTTACAGCTGAAGCTTTCTGGGGTATTCTCCTTCACCTTCAACTTGGCCTTCCAATTTGCCTTTGATGCATACTACAGGTACTTCATTGCTCAGCCTCTTTTTTGCTTGGTAAGCTATCCCCCACTCTTGATCACTATTCGTCATCAGTGAATATTTGATGGACATAAAGTTCTTGATTATGGGAGAGCACTATCTTTCTGCTAACAGATAGATTTCAACTTCCAAGGAGCTTGTAATCCAGTTGTGGTTGCTTATCATAGAGTAGCTGCTCAATGAAAAAGGGAAGGATGGGCTGAATAGATGAGGGATTGCAGAAGAGGTAGAGCTCATCCTTGGATACTCTAAAATGACCAGTGGGTCACTGAAGAAATCAGGGAGGAAATGAACAATTTCCTAGACTCAGATGAAATGAGAGCACAACTTCTCAGAACCTTTGGGATTTAGCTAAGGTAGGGCTAAGAGGAAAGCACATAGCTGTGAATACTCACATTAAAAACCAGAAAGAATGAAAGTAAGTGACCAAATATGTCTTGAAGACTCAGATAAGCAAGAAGCTAATCCCAAATGCAGCAAGGGACAGGACTTAAAGATCAGAGCAGAAATTAATGGAATGGAGACAAAAAAAGCAATGTATTGAATCAGTCCTGGAGTCAGTGCTTTCAAAAAATAAGATTGACAAATGCTAACCCATTGCAATCAAAAGAAAGAAAGACACAGTCAATAAAACTAGAAGTGAAGAAAGAACAGATTCCAGTGAAATCCAGAATATTACCAGGAAGCACTTGTATTCCAAAGTGCTTTTCCCAAAATACCATATATTCCAGAACACTGGAAAAATATAGAAGAAATAGGTAAAATTCTGGATTCAATTGACTATCAAAGCTAAAAACTAAACCAAAGACATAACCAAGTTACATAGATAACAAGCAACAGGATTGAAGCAATGATAAAAATTTCCCAACAAACAAAAGCCCAGAACAGGATGGTTACATTTAAAGAAGAGCTAACACCAATACTCCTCAAATTGTTCAATAAACCAGAAAAGCAAGGAACACACCACCAAACTCAGTCAATGAAACCACATGACCTGGATAGTCAAACCAGGTAACTTAAAAGAAAAACTACAGACTAAGTTTACTGGTAAAAGTAGACACACACACACACACACACACACACACACACACAAAGAAAGAAAAATAATTCGTTGCTGGGCATGGAGGTTGCCTTTGGGGCACATGGGAAGGAGCACATGGTGGTAGAAATCATCTATTTTATATTGGGATTAAAGTTTTGCAATTGCCAGTGTTTGTCAAAAACTCAAAAAACTGTACATTACAGGGCTGGAGAGATGGCTCAGAAGTTAGGAGCATTGGCTGGCTGTTCTTCCAAAGGTCCTGAGTTCAATTCCCAGCAACCACATGGTGGCTCACAGCCATCTATAATGAGATCTTGTGCCCCCTTCTGGCCTGCACATGTACATGCAGGCAGAACACTGTACACATAAAAAACAAATAAATCTTTTTAAACGTGTACATTACAAAGGAGTGAGGTGCACTGTAAGTTTTACTTGATAAGTTAAGTGAGGTTCTGCGAAGAGCATCTTCCCTGCCCAAGGTTTGAGCCCAAGGTCTCTTTTTGCTTTCTCAAAACAGATTAAAAAATGGGGAGGCAGTATTGAAAGTCTCATAATACCAAACTGAATCTCCCTTGGTCTTTCTTACACGTACTCATATATACTTGGAAGGAATGCCTGTCTTCCTATGTGATTCAATGTTAGGAAAGCTGTGTCTTCAACTCATCCCAAAACATCTCTGGGCTACCTAAGATAATGGTGCCATGTTTGGGGAAATGCTCTTCTCAGTTAATGGTCCCCATCCTAGTCCTTCACTCCTTACATTGCAATCTCTTCATGGATTGACATGATTCCCAGGCACCCAAATTCTCCTGTTTCTTGCATGCCCAGAGTCCTTGATATTTCCCAGGCAGTCTGATTACCTGACTCCGAGGTTCTCTGGGTGTTTGGGATTTTCCAAGGCCAAGTTTTTTGATCATTTTCTTTTTGCTTGAGTGAGCCCTTAAACGGTGAACTTATCCATCACATCTGTGTTGCCATCCCTCCTATTTGCCTGCCCTTCACACTCATCTTCCCCTGTCACTCACCAATCTTCCAGTTTCAGGATGGTCTCACTGCACCCACCAGCCTCCAAGAACACAGTGAGGGTTGGGGGAAATGGCGCTACCTTGTATTAAGGGCGAACGTCCCTGCGTTTTACTGAACTGTGTTTCTGTATCTACTGGGATAGCCCTGGAGCAGGGAGTACTCTGCACCCATGGAAGGGCCATTTGTTAATAGAATATCCTCTCTTGTTCTATCAAGGCTAGCTGGTGTGACAAGTTCAACTTTCCCAGCTGGACCAACTGATTTCCATAATCAACTTCAGTCTCTTCACTACATGACTAGATGACCATTACCCCTTCTCAAAGCCTGAGGCTTTTAATTCCATAAGAGGTTGGCAACCATGGCTGGTGCTTTCCCCAAAGGAGATTCCCAAGCACTTATCCACCCGTTCTTTCTTGATGAGACACCCAACCTCCTCATACTCTTACCTCCTACTGGAAACCTCCCACAGGGAACCAGTATGCAGCTGAGGGCTTAGCACCCTTTTCCAGGTCAGCAGCCTAGGGCCACATGTACTACTTGGTTTTCGGCCATGGTTGATGCTCAGCACACGATGTGTCTTCTAGTACAATATCCCCCGGAGCTGTTCTTTCTGAGTCGATGACCCTCTGTGCTGAACTTCAGCTGCTCAAATGGATAGAAACTTTTATCTGCCTAGTTCTCAGGGCAGCTTTGTTTCCCAAGGGGCTATTGGTACCTAGTGGGCCAAGGCTAGAAATGATAGTAAGCATCCTACATTGTGTAGGAGTGCACAGACACACAAACACGGTTATCTGTCACTTGATGGTAACAGTAGCAGTAGGAGACGCTCTAATTTCACAGGGTGCACTAAACTTGCCCTGCCTGTTTTCACCCATGCTGCCATGCAGTGAGGCCAGAGGAAGCCCCAAGAAGGTTTATGAATGTTTGGATTGATTGACATCTGGCTGCTTTATATGGAATGGTGGCTAATGATCAAGCCCGCCTTGATGGCTTTGTAGAAGACAGTGTTCAAAGGAGCCAATTACAGAGAAGGGTTTTTTTTTTTTTTTTTTTTTTAATGTCAACTTTTAACCAGGTAGCCTGAGGGCTTGCTGAACGTAAAAGCACAAGTTAGAAAGACACAAGGTTCCCTGGGGTTCCAGGAGCACCTCACCAACCCACCCACCCAGGAGAGATACTGGCATTGGAACAGGTGTCTGAACCTGGCAAGTTTCCCCAATCTTGCCTCAGTAAAGGGGCCCAGAGAGCACTGTTTGAAGAGGGCCAGGGGTCTGAACAGGCCACTCTGGAACAGGGCTCCTCCGAGTTATGGTTCCCTGACATGAACTATTCCACGCCCCTCTCCCCTGGTTCCTTTGGCTCAGGCTGGACTACTGTGACTCCCAGTGGCTAACAGCCTCATTGCTTTTCCTGCCTTCAGCCAGGTCCTGGAGTTTGGAGCAGAGTAATGACTCATTCCTTCCCTCCCTTAGTGATGTGGGTTGTGACGCAATGGGGTAGCAGAAAGGCCCAAGCAAGAGCGTGCTTGCATCCTCAGGGATGCTCAACGCTCCAGTTCCAGCCTCCCTTTAAGCAGGGGGCAGCCAGGAGGGACACTTCCTCTGGGGAAATGCCTTCCGTTACTTCCCATAACTGCTGTTTGGCTGTTGTTGCTCCTGATTCTGGGCTTTTCTTGCAGAGCTGCTTCTCTTCAGCTCTTCCAACAGCTGTTTAGAATATTGGTTTTTCCAGGAAGATTTAGTTCAAAGATCTCTGGCCCAAAGTCCTCTTCAACTCTGTTCTGTCATTTGGTGCCGACTTAGGCCCCATTGCTTAGCAAACGATGTCCATGCAGGCAGACTGGGCTGCTGCTACAACTGAATTGTGGATTTCTGACCCAGTACCGAATTGGTAACTTCCAATATTTTTTCTTCCAGATGTGTGGCATCTAAATGTCTTTACTATCTTTCTTTATCCTGTGCAATTGAATCATTTGTGAAGTTAACTGAGAGTCTGTAGGACATTCACTTCTATTCTACAACAGAGGACAGACCTGCGAGTAAAATGGGCAAGAGCCCTTCCCACCTAAAGCCCATATTCTGATGATAAACAAATAAGAAAATTGTGTGTTAGATTAGTGACAAATGCACTGAAATAGAGGCGGCAGCAAGGCTGGCTGGAGAGTGGCCAGTAAGAACACCACTTCTGAAAGGGAAAAAAATCTCTGAGCAGAGATCTTCGAACTAAATCTTCCCTGAAAACCCAATATTTTAAATAGCTGTTGGAGGAACTACCCTGTGGGGTTGAGGTAGGTAGAATGGGCCAGGGAGGTACTGATGAAGGCTAGAGAGTAAGTAGTGGATCCAGAGGCGAGAGGCTGGGAGAGGAAACATCGCTCCACGTTAACCCAATAAGGTCCAGCAATGAGCATGTGAATACACTAAACAAAGGGCACACAAGGAGTCTCCCAGCCCTTTAGATGCTGTGTCTTTGCCCTGGGACAAACGTGTGTGACTCCTTCTATGCACTATTGATCTGTGTAAGTATACCCGAGGAACATCTCAGTCTCTGTTTCCCTTTAAGGTTGCTGTGGGAGCATATTATATGGGACCTACTACACCTTAGGTTTTTAAATGTCATATTAAACTTTAGGAATCATTCTGGGAAGGCTTGTAAAGATTCCTTCAATTTTTCTATCAGCGAGAATGCCAGTTCCCCGTGGAACACTGTTTTCAAACTCCTACTGTTGCAAGAGTGGGCAAATTGGGGAGGAAAGGGTTTATTTTGCTTATGCTTCTATAACACAGTTCAGTATCAAAAGCAGTCAGGATTCAACTAGAGAAGGAACCTGGGAGCAGGAATTAACCTAGGGGCCACAACAGAGTGTTGCTTACTGGTTAAGAAAAGTCCCACAGTAGGTGGTTTCCTGAACACTTTCAGCATCTGCCTGCGAGAGATGACTGTGCCAATCTAGAAGATACTAAGAGAGGAAAATGTACATATTGTATATGTAGTGGAGTGCATCTATTGCACACATTCCCAGAAGTACAGTTGCTGGGTCAAAGGTCACATGCACCTTCATCTTGACAGTTCTTGACAATTTACCTAGGCCGAGATTACACCAATGTATTTTCCTTCCTCATCTCCAAACACACCCATCTCCAAGAATACTTATCACCACCATGCTTAAATGAATGTGCTGTTCTCTCTTTGTCAGACTGTTAAACATAACCCGCATTTGATGTGATTTGCATTTTGTTCCTTCTCAATGCAGTTGAGCATCTTTGAGGCATCTACAAGGCTTATATTTCTTGTCCTACAGACTGTCTGGTTCCAGGATTGATGAGACGAGAGATCTGTTAAATGTCCACATAATGACATCTGCTGTCCAAAGCACAGCTTTGGGGAACCTTCTGGAATGGGGCAAGAATTTGGGAATCAGTGTATATTGATATTTCAAACCATGAGAGCAGATGAGCTCACGCTTGAGGGTTGACAGAACTGAGAAACATGCTAGCTTCTAGAGCCTAATGAAAGTGGGGTGAGGGCTGGGGAGTGCTTGGGGCACAACAGGAAGTGGCTGCTAGGAAGGTGATAGGGCGGGGCCAGAAGCCAAGAGAACAGACACAGGAAGAAGCCTGGGCTCTCTGAGAATATAAAGGAGGGCCCTGGGAAACCTGATGGCCCAAGGCTCACTGATCGACTCAGCAAAGAATTTTCTGTGAAATGGCATAAAAGGCAGCTTAGACTTAGCCAAAGAAACAGAACCAGGGATTGGACATAATACTTGCTAGGCTCTTCTTCCAAACAAGGAGGAAAAGAAATAGATAGACTTAGAGCAAGGAGGGAGAGATACCTGGTTTGGAGTTTTCAGGTGGGAGCTGAGTGTGCTTACTTTCTGGAGAGAATTCAGAACAATGAGTGGTTGACCTGTGGGAAGGGTGAGGCAGGGAGGGAGTGAAGTCAGGCCAAGAGAAGGGTGACTCTTATTGAGAAGAGGGACACAGCTTGCACTATATCCAGAAGAATGAAGGAAGGCGTGGCTTAGGTGTAGTAAGCAGGCTTGTGGGACGGGAATGTGTTGGTCTGGAGCCTCCATTCTTCAAAAGCTATGGCATTGCTGTCAGCCCAGCGGGGTGTGATGCACACTGTTTGGAGCCAGGAAAAGGCACGAAGCAGGCTTGCTTCTGACCAGGACTTTCATCGGGAACCCTGATGGCAGAGCCCCAGGAGTTTTCATGTGCCTGGAATTGTGCCTCCTGCAGGCAACTCTCCCTTGGGAACTTAATCAGGCCACAGAGGGTTTCCAATGGCAGGGAGCAGCTAATTTTCAGATGTAAGGTTGTCCACTGTCTTGAAGTTATTCGTGTCTGAGATGATGAAAAGCCACCCCACCCCCTCCATTCTGATAAAAAAAAAAAAGTTGGGAAGTGGCCAGACTGGAAACCTGCCTTGCTAGGTCATGAAGATTAGGGCTGAGGGGAGCTGGTTTGTCCCCTCATCCATCTTCAGCCCAGACTCCCCAGCTTCTGCCTGTCAGGAGGAGCCACTGATTCCTGCTGTGCCCAGCTTCCTGCCTCTGGGCAGCATGGGGCCTGAGCACAGCTGCCAGCAAGTGATTTTAATAAGCATCAAGTTCTCGCCTGGCCAGAATTCCTCTCTGGCCTCTTTCATGGTGCCTGGACACAGCAAACCTCCAGCTCCCACTGAGCCTGGGGCAGGGTTTCCCACGAAGCACACACTTGTCCCAGGATGGGGTATGTCCTGACGCTGTGGGGATTATGTCTACTGGGGTGTTGAGTTACTGTGAGTACCTTGTCTCCATCCAGTACCCTTGTCTGGGAAATCGTACCCCAGGAGAGGTGGCTTGCCACAGATGCCTTGTCCTGGCAGTGTCGATGAAGTTTCCTAATCCTAAAGGAACTGCCTGTCCTTTCTGAAGTGAAGGTGGTTACACCTGCCCTAGATAGTGCCGAGAAAAAAATGATGGAGGGTGTAAAATTCAAATGAAAGAATGAATAAAAATTTCACTTCCATCAAGGTTTTCATTTTTTGTTTTTGTTTTTGTGTTTCAAAACAGGTTTTTCCTGTGTAGACTTGACTGTCCTAGAACTGGGTCTGTAGACTAGGCTGGCCTCAAACTCACAGATTTGCCTGTCTCTGCCTCCCAAGTGCTGGGATTAAAGGCATTTGCCACCACCACTGGACTATCAAGGGTTGTTTTTATCAGCCACTTTTCCTTGGTTCTGTGACTGAATATCTAATGGAAACAACTTAAACATTTGTTCTGGCACATGGATTATGGAGGAATCCAGTTCGTCATGACAGGCAAGGCATGGTGTCAAGAGCAGGAGGGGGCTGGTTACCTTCAACCTGCTGTTAGGTAACTTTCTGCTGGCTCAACAGAAAGTAGGAATAGACTATAAAACCTCAAGTTTCACCCCTAGTGACCTACTTCCTCCAGTGAGAATCCCTCTCCTCAAGGTTCCAAATCTTCCAAAAATAGTGCCAATAACTGGGGACCAAGTGCTCAAATACACGAGACTAAGGGAAGGATATCACCAATACAGACCACAACAAAATCTTTCCATTCCCTGCTATCTCCCCATCATATAGTGTCAAACACCCAGCCAAGCTCCTCATAGGTGTTCAATAAACGTCTGAAGAACTGCAGAATGGATAGAATAAACATATGCACAGGTAGACCTACCTGTGTAATGCTGGGTGTGTTTGTTTAGCTAATTTTTCAAGACAGGGTTTCTCTGCATTGCTCTGGCTGTCTTGGAACTCTCTTTGTACACTCTGTAGACCAGGCTGGTCTGGAACTCTGCCTCTGCCTCCCGAATGCTGGGATTAGAGGTGTGTGCCACCACTGTCCAGCTATACTAGCTATCTTTAAATAGTGTTTGCATAGCTTTTATTTCTCACTGGTGATAAATGGTATCGTCCCATTTCATAGAAAGGAAAGCACAGCTTGGTAAGCGTCTTAGTTATGTTTCTGGTTTTTGTTTTTGGTTTATTTTGTGTGTGTGTTTAAACTTCCTGACAAGGAAGAGTTTAGCTTGTCTCATAGTTCGAGGTTATAGACGGTTGTTGTAGGGGAAGTCACCATCAGGAGTTTAGAAAAACTAGTCATGTCCCATTCACAGTCAAGACTCTTGTTCGGTTTACATTCTCCTTTTTATACAGTACAGAACCTCACCTGGTAATGGTGCTGTAACAGAGTGGGCAGGTCTTCGCACCTCACTTAATCTAACAAAGATAGGATCCTACCAACTGTCCAAAGATTTCTCCCCCAGGGAATTCTAAAGCTTATCAAGCAGATGATTGAGATTGACATTACAATGCAATACTTTGCCAACATGGCACCTGAACATATCACCTCTTGTCCCCATAGTTACGTGTTTGTTTGGGGTTTGATTCTAACCATATGAATAATTTAAAAGCCTAAAGTCCAAGTCCCATCTGAAGCTTGAGGCAATCTCTTAACTGAGAGTTCCTATAAAATCCAGAACAAATTCCAGCACATAATGACACATAGTAAACCTTTCTATCCTAAAAGAGGAGAGTTTGATATTAGCAAGGAATGATCAGAACAAAGCAATACCGAAACCCAGAAAGAAAGTACCAAATCCTGAAGTTCCATGTCCAGCATCTGGGACTCACAATATAACCATCCACGAGCTTAAGATTCTGGGCAGCCTTACTCCTTTGTCTCTGCCACCTCTAGTGCAATTGATCCCATTCCATACCTTCAACAGTCCTCAGTAGAAGTCTCATGGTCCTGGGGGCTCTAGTATCCTAGGATCTCCATTGCAACTCAGTCTTTACCTTCACAGCTTTACACAGTGGCCTTTCGGCCCTGACCCTGTCACTCATCGCTCTACCTGAGCTGCTCTCTGAAGCAAGACCTCATGACCTTCACAATCGTGCATCTTGGATGCCTCTCCAACCAGTACAGCATTGCCAGGATAATCCCCCTCATCAGGTTGACAACAGAGGTTAAGTGAGGGCTGGCTTACTTGTGTCCTACCTTGTGAGTCATGGGTTTGAGATCTGAACTCATATCTTTCTACTTCCAGAAGCTATGTTCTTGACTGTGATACTGTGACATCAGAGGCACCAACATTAAACATTTCATAACCTGGCACAGTGGCTCATGCCTTTAATCCTAACACACTCAGGGAGGAAGAGGCAGGTGGATCTCTGTGAGTTTGAGGCTAGCCTGGTCTACAATGTGGGTCCAGGACAGCCAAGGCTACACATAAAAACCCTGTATCAAAATAAAACAAACAAAAAAGTTTCATGACTTCCCTGGGCTAAAATCAGATCATGTCTTGGGGCTGGAAGAGCATTATTCCAGGGAGTCAGGGGCAGGCTTGTGAAAACACTAATAAGCAGGTATTGGGTGAATAAGTGAAAGGCTTTTTGGCACCTGAGTTCTGTGTGGGTGTCTGATGCCAGCATGATGTTGTCTAGTCAAACCTTTCCACCAGTTGGGTTAAATAGACTAAGTCACAAGGATGACCTGTCCCTACTGCCTCCTGGAATCAGGTAGCTTTGGACTTAAGTTGGGCTGGGTGAATTCCGATTTCCTTCTATATATTCTCTGGGTGTGCAGTCAGATGTGGTGGCACCACCAGTGGCCACTCCTGTCCTTCTGACTCTTGGTTCACTGGAGCCGTAGGCTGCCTACCCAAGGTGCCCACTGAGCATCCCCCTGAGGTCCCTCTCTACGCTTAGAGAAGAGGCCCTCTTGGGCTTGGTGGTTGCTGCCCACAACCTGTTGCTTATTCTCCAGAGGACTGAGCGGTGGAAGAAGGCAAGGGACAGTAAGTCTGGGAGCCTGATTCCCTCAGCTCTTCTGTACCCCTTAGTCAGTAGAAGGTGTCCTGTGAAGGTGTGGGGGGGGCAGGTGCTGCCCTACAGAGAGCCCAGAGAGCTGCCATCTGAACTTGGGGCTGTCCCCACTTGGGAATGAGAATGAGAGTCCCATTCAAGGCCCTCTGAGGGACTCGGCTGGCTGCTGCCTCCTCGTTCTAATAAATTAAATCTGTTATATCATTGCTGTTATATTCCCGAGACAGGCACTTCCAAGGCAGATTAGAAAGGAACTTAAGGGGATTAAAAGCTTCTCTTAGTGAAAAACAATGTTTCAGATGGGAAATCCATTTACCAATATGAATTCCAGCAGAAAAGCATGTTTTCTTTAATGCATTGCTACTGCTCTGAGAAGCGGGTTTTCCCCCATGCTGCCCGCCCTCTGTTTTGCATAAGTTATAATGTGGATTCTGTTGAGCATGGCAAGCCTTTCAAGGAGATTGATGGCTTCCATAAAGTTGCACGAAAACATTTCTCCTTTGTTCATAAGGGAAAAGAAAAGTGTCTAATGGATTTGGAGTGTTAAGAGAGTGTCAGTTTGCACTGTAAACCAGGAGAAGTCGAGGGCTAAATACCAGACACCAGAGGAAATGGATTAATTGAAAATGGAAGCAGTCACTTCTCAGTTATCAGTAAGTTTAAGAAAAAAAAAAGAAAAAGGAAAGACTCTCCAATGTTTCAGCTTCCTGCCTGGTTGCCTCCTTCTACATTCCAGGGAACTGAAAGTAATTTTAATAACTTGGACCAAGATATTTTGGAAGGCAATTCTGCTGCCACTGCTAGAAAAAAAATATTAGAGGGCAAGCCAAAGAATATGCAATTAATATTTTTTCCCAGTATCCTTAGGTTGGGATTCTCCAGTCCATTAGAAATTTGACTTACAGAAATACTAGGAGACA
The DNA here is from genome assembly GCA_028658305.1 of Pachyuromys duprasi. Lineage (NCBI taxonomy): Eukaryota > Metazoa > Chordata > Mammalia > Rodentia > Muridae > Pachyuromys > Pachyuromys duprasi. The sequence continues at coordinate 29,713,373 of CM053744.1, forward strand.
GGTCCTAAAGCCTACATTCAACCCCTTCAGGTGCTGAATGCCTCCAGAAAGTGTCAGTCAACTCCAGCATCCTAGTCTGGTTAGCAGCAGGCTTGGGGTTGTCCTTCCAGGAATCCAGTGCCCTGCTGGGGCCAGCTAGTGAGTATTGATCTGCCCTGGGTGATTCTCAGATATGCTTGGATGCTGTCTGGGCAAACCCTTTTGTCCTCTCTGGATTTGGTGAGCATAGATTCTTTTCCCTCTCGGGTTCTCTGTGAAAGCTCAGAGTTCTTCAAAGGGCCCCTGGTGACTATGAAACAGGACCCATTCATGCTAGCTCAAGCCAGAGAAGGTTCTCAGGCAGGAAGCCTTGTGGGACTTATGGCAATGGGACAGAGTTATGGCTAAATGAAGAGGATTCAAGCGCCATCCTCCCCCCCTGCTTCCTTCCTCTTCTATCGTCTCTCTCCCTTTCTCTCTTGACTGAGAGAGGGTGAACCCCAGTTCCCCAAGGTTTCCAGGTCTCTGTTACAAATTTATCCCCTGGGGCTTCTTTAAAAAGTGAATGTGCTCTCATCAAAGCTCTCTTTTCTACCCTAAACTCCCAGCCTTCATCAAAGAGCCCTGTGTGTCCCCACATGAATTCTCATCTTCCCTATTGTCTGCAGTTCGGGATTGCCCCATGCCATAAGGATTTGTACCTTTAAAGGAGAAGCTGGACACCTGCAGTTAACGTTCCTAGCTTTCATGCCTGCTAAAGGACCCACAGTTATGGGTGACAGGAAGTGTCACACATTTTATGTAGAATCCTCCATTAGAGTCACACTACAACTCTAGGAGCTAGGTACTGTCAATATCCTACCTTACAGGGGAGGCATGAGGCCCAGAGAAGTCAAATTGCTTGGCCAAGGTCAGCTAGCTAGCATGTGGAAAGCCAGACTGGAGCCCAGGTGTCCTGGCTCTCTAGTCTGGGCTTTAATTACAGTAGTGTGCAGCCTGGATCTAACTGATCGACCGTGTGACTTTACAAAAAGCTGGTTTTCTTCTTGTTGTTTGTTTGTTTTGTTTTTGAAAGAAGCTTTTGGGCTGAAAATGCCAGGCTGTGGCCGAGAAAAGCCTGTTTTCTACAAGCATACAGAGACAGGTGAAAACAGTGGGCTGGAAAAGTCACACTCACGTGGGCTCTCCTATCTGTGCTGGGTGGCACCCCAGCCTTCCTTCCCTGGGCTGCCACACAGCCAGGATCCTATGAGAAAGCCTGCTGCTAAAATGTTACTCAATTTTAATTACACTCCCAGCCCTTGCTGTCAGATGTCCTTCTGAAATTGTTTTAATTGAAGTTCCATGAATCCTGGTGAGTTCAGACGGAGTTCATCTCGGAGCCCATCCTGATTTCATTAAAGATTTGATCTTTCGTTTTTCACCAATAAAACATTTATTATCGCTATCTGTTCCGTAACCGTTTTCTCTCTCCAACTAGGAGGGAGGGAAAAGCAGCCCCACCTTCATGCCAATAAAAAGGAAGAGTCATCTGTTGATATTTCTGGCATGCAAAAGCAGTGACATGTTAAAATAATAATTAACTTACATTCCTTTTAAATGAAGACAGCCCTCATTCAGGAGGACATTTGAGCCTGCAGGTGACTATTTATGTAATGGCACGTGGGGAGTGGGGAAAAACTGCCTTTTTAAGTATTGATAATGTATGCATACGTGTAGTTCTGTGGGTGTATTTGAGCACCTGTGTGTGCTCATGGGCATATGAGTGAGTACATGTGTTTGGAAGCGTATGCATGCCTACGTATTTGTGTGTACATGACTATACAGATGTCTGAGCATGTGTGCGTGCATATGATGGCATGCATGTATTTGAGCACATCTGTGTATATGAGTGCGCATGTGTATTCATGTGTTTGTGAAAGCACATGTACATGTGTGTATGTGTGTGCTTGAGCGTGTGTGTTTCTAAATGAATGTATGCATGTCTGTGTACCTGTGTGTGTCTGTGTGTGTATTTATTTGGGATGCCAAGGCTGTGGAACACCTGAGAGAGGGATGGCTTTTGAACACCCTCGCCTTGGGAACAAAGTTATAGGAGAATCCAACAAAGCAGAAATAAAAGTTCACCTAACTTTGCCTATAGAGCCTTGACTGTTACTTATACAAAGTAGCCCTTGACCAGGCCTGGCTTTAACTCTGGAAACAGGCTGTCCTCATTTGTGTCAATCAGTCTTCTGGGAGCTCCCAGCCAGCCCACTGCTTACCTCCTGCTCTACAGATCTGAGTCACACTTGTGAGTGTTTTTGTTAAGATCTCAGCAGCTGCTCCTTCCAGATCTGTGTTTCATGTATGTAATGTACTTAAAATGCACTAAATGACAGTTTATAATATCATTATCTACAGTTAAATATATTAGAACTTCAAAAATGTAAAGAAAGTGTAGCCATATGTGGGAATGGCCGACCCCATGCCCCTTTAACCTTCTCTCTCAAAGTTTCAACCGGACCAGACAGGCAACATATAAAAATTGTAGGTCCGCACAAATCATCCTGTTATTTTAGCCCACGGTTGTCACGAAAGGAGACCAGGTTATTTAGACAGTAAATAACAATCGAGGACTAATTTATTTTACTTTTCCCTTCGTTTTCTTTTGGTACCGGGTTCCAATGTGTTCTTTATTACACGGTTTGATAATTCAAGGATGGCTCAGTCAAGCCTTACTGCCCTGCCGCTGCCTCCCCAGCCCCCAATAACATGGGGGTTGATTTAAAACTTCACTCTGAACAGCCCCAGGGTCATTAGGAACAGTGTGGATGGAGTATGGATTAGGTTTAAAAGTAATAAAAAAGTAGACCTGTTGGTTAGGTGAAAAATTCGCTATCAGATTCCTGAGCACAGCGTTCCTTTTCATGTGCAAACGGCACTAAATGAGGCATTTAATTCAACAAATCCAAAGTTCTGATCCGCCAGAAATCGAGGCTGGGTTAGTTCAATTTGTTACAAACGATCCCGGCATGATCAAAGTCCCAAGCGCTGAGTTCAGCATGCTGCTTAAATTAGTCTAACACCAAAGTCTTCGGCTGGGAGACAGTATTTGGAGTGTCTTACCAGAGGAGAATTCTTTCTCACACATGGTTCTAATATCGGGGCATGCCAGCTTTCCTTTTTAATGGGCTGACAAGGAGGTGCAGTGCTAACTTTTCTGACTCCAGAAAGTTCTTGTGCTGTCACCCGCAAACCAGCTAGGATAATTTTTCCTCGGCTTCCTTATTAAAGCCTGAATGAAGGGATTGTGCGGCTTTCTTAATGTCACTTGGTCTGTTTGCCATAAATTCAGGCGCGCACGATGAAAGCTGCACTTACGTTTCGCTTGGAAATGGAATCAAGGAGCGTGCACCTCAGTTCACAATAAATAACTAAGCGGGAGTTATTAAGGGAATTTCATATTGCCGCCTTATTACAGCGGCAGTTTAGATAATGGCTCCTGCAAAAACACATCTCCATCTTCCTTGGCCAGAGCATGGGGGTTGGCAGGCGGGGCCGCTCCCTGGTGCCGAGGTGTACGGCCAAAGGGGTGAGGATGGAAGAGGCAGTGTTTGAGAAAATAATATAATATTTACATTTTTGCATGCTGTTTGCCTTTTCAGCTCAGCAGGGAGACCCAAAGGCCTGTTGGCCAATGTGACACCCACTGCTGCAGGCTTCCTGCCTGCGATTGTTTGTTTTTTTGTAGGAGAGAGACTTGGGGTTGTTTAGACTATGAGCCTAATTTTAGAGGATTATAATTATGTTGCTTCTAAACCGCATATTTTCCAGAATTTGCTGCCCCATGAAAATAACTCACATGTGTGTCCAGCCTGGCTGGCAGCCAGCTGGATGCCCAGGGCCTCAGTTCTCTGAACTGTTGTGGGGTGTTCCCAGAGATGGAGACAGGCGTGCAGGAAAATTCTTGACTGACAGGAGACAGAAGAGCTGGTTTTAGGCTCCTCTCCTCCTGCTAGTGGGTCTCAGGTAGGTGATTCAGACTCTGGGGCAGCATTTTGAAGAGGGTATTTTCTGTGGGATGGTGGATCTGAAAACATCCTGCAGGGTACCAAGACACAAAAAGCCTGGGGAACTCTGAAGTCCCCCCCCCCTTTTTGAATCTTATCTGCACTTGGATTTATCTAGGCTGTATTTTACCCTGTGAATCTTACCCACCCAGGACTGGGGAGATGGCTTTGTTGGTAAAGTGTGTGCCCTGTAGGCGTGAGGACCTGAATTTGGATCCCCAGTATCCTAACAACCATGTAGAAGCTAGGCATGGAGGTGGGCATCTACAGCCCCAGCTCTTGAGGGTAGAGACAGGAGATCCCAGGAGCTCACTGGCCGCCCAGTAAGCCTAGCTGCATCCCAGGGACCTTCAGGTTTAGTGAGAGACTCTGTCCAAACAAACAAACAAACAAACAAAAACAAGGTGGAAAGCAATAGGTGAAGACACTTGTCCACCTCTGGCCTCCATATATATGTGCATATACACAAGGAACATGTATGCATGCACATACATACCAAAATTAAATAGATAAATAAAATAAAAGACTTTTCAGGTCTCCGGTTTGTAAGAACACTCCCTTTACGGAAGAGAGCAATAGTGTGAGTCCGCAGAATAGTTAATGATATACTCTCATGATGTCTTCATTCATTCAAGGTGGAGTCTATGACACCAAGTACACCAGCACCTCATGAATCCTCAGCTAGTGTCATTCACACACTAGATGCTCAGCGATGATCAGAGAACACACTGAATTACACAGTGTTCTAATTAACGTTCAAGCCAATACAAGCAGGTGATCTTGTAAAAAATGCAGGGGCAAGTCCTGTTGGTCTGGTGTAAAGTCTGAGATCCTGGTATCTGTCTGCTCCCATGTGCCCTTAATTCCACAGTGTGACTAGCAAAGACTTTCAGAATTCATCTGTCTCCATTCAAAACATACCAAACCATGCTTACCTTTCCCTGGTGTAATGCCTAGCCATATCCCTGAGCAGAGCTTCATTTATAAAACAGTCCTGGTATTTTCTAGAGACCCTGTGATTCAAAATATATGGCCATATCTCTGACATTGTTGTTGGGTCAGAACTGAAACTGGTGCATGGGCAGTGACCGGTGCTTATCAGGGTCCTGGAAATATCAAAAAGGAGTAATGGGAGTCAGGTTGGACATTTTTAACATAATCAGGACAGGGGAGGTAGCTAAGTGTATATTCGTCATACTAATGATGTCCTTACATATTTTCTGAGCCTGGACATGAGAGGCCAGGTGATAGAATAGTCTGTGTATTCTGAGTTCAGGCTCTGCTGATGCCAAGCATCAGGGACAACATGGAAAGAGCTGGCCCAGAGACAAGACAATGATATAAATATACAAGGAACCCTCATGAGTCAACAATAAGAAAGCCTAAACCACATAATTTTAAGATGGGCAAGATATTTTAACAAGCACCACACCAAAGAGATATGCAGATGGCAGCTGAGCATATGGAAAGATAGTCAACACCATTTATCAGTACCAAGCTGCAAGTCAAAAGAACAGTGAGATGTCACTATACATCTATTTGAAGGAGTAAAATTCCAAGACCTGGTGACACTGCTGGCTGGGTGTGCCGCCTTGGGAGCTCTCATCTATGGCCGTTGAGAATGCGAAACAGAAAACCACTTTGGAAGACTGTTTGGTGGCTCACAAAGCTAAGCATGGTCTTAGTGGGTGGTCTAACCATTGAACCTTTAGATAGGTACTCAACTAACTTGAAAACACGTAAATAAAAATCTTCACATTAATGTTTATGGTGGCTTTATCAAGAACCAAACCAAAGTGGAAGCAACCAATGTTCCTCACATGAACTAGGAAACAAACGGCGGTATATCCATAAGATGGACTATTATTCATCATCTTAAAATAAATGGATTATCAAGCCACGAAATAATTGATGAATCTTGATGTATTGTTAGATGAATGATGCCAGTGTGAGTTCATTTATTTATACTCCATACAGAGGTCTATGGAGTTGCACTTTTGGGTTTGAATGAGTGAGTTTCTTTTGTGTGTAGAAAGCAAGCGTGAAAACAAAATATTAAAATAAAAGAAAAGCAGACAGGTAGAAGCAGAAGAGCGTTAACAAAACATCACTAAGCTGGGCACTTGCGACATCTAGGAGAAATGACAGAACTTGTCCAATTGGGAGAGCAGGCAAAAGTAACATCATCAAACGAGGCACTTAAAACATCCAGCAGCAATGACTGGGGAAGCCCTACTGAAACCATCATGCTGAAGTTCCTGACTGAGAAATTTCCAGACAGAGGACACCCTCACTCTATGTATAGCTCCCCATCCCACCCATATCACCAGTGCTCCCTGTGGGGGACACAGGAAGAGTATGAGCTAGGCTTTCTCATCTGCAGCATGGGTTCATAGTGCTAACTACCTCTTGGATTGTAGGAAGGTCTAAATGAGAGTCTCCTTCATCCTTGGTCTGTTGAGCCTTCTCTCCATTTGAAGAACTGTTCCACTTTCCCAGTCCTGTCTTTTCTGAGACTGGACATTGCTCTTGCTTCTGCTCTCCATGCTATCTGTACCTAGCTGGGCCTTTAGAGATGAGGAAAGGCCACCAGAGGACATAGGCCAATACCATCTGTGCTCATGGTATCTGGGGAAGGTTGGAGGTGTGCTTTTGGTACTGACTTAGACAGCAGGGGCTTCCGGGAGCAGGTGCAGAGAATGTTCCCCAGGGCTAGTAATGGGGTCAGTCCTTCCATCCCCTCCTGCATGTCTCTGTGCTATTCAATATTTGCTAACCTTGCTCTTGTCTGCCTGACACAGGCTCAACACGCAACATTCAGCTCTCTGTCCATTTTCCCTGTCCTCCCAGGAAAAGTTGCTGCCCTAGGGTCATCTCTGTGGGATTCTGAGAAATGAACTGGTAATAGTTCATGAGTACCCTATGGGAGGCAGGGCCAGCAGAACCTGGAGCACAACATAGTAGCAGAAATAAGAAGAGAGACCCTGTCTCAAAAGAAGGTGGGAGGAGAGAATCAACTCCTGGAAGCTGTCCTTTGACCTTCATACCCATGTTGTAGCACATGCACACTCACATATTCTTTCCCTGTCTCTGTCTCTTTCTCTCTCACACGCAGAGAAATAGAGAGAGGAAAGGAAGGAAAGACTGAATAAATAAAGTTAATGAAAATTTGAATGACCAGTGAACATATGCTACTGGGTCCCAGCAGGCCACCCAGATACCATTTTGTAGGGTAAGCTGATGGGAGCTAAATAAAGAGACTAGAAACCACTGCAGAGGAGGGCCTGTCCCCTTTAACCTATTATAGTATGGAGAACAGATACATGTGATTTTGTGTATTGCATCATACCCGGAATGATGTCAGAAGGAAGGTGATGAGGCTGGGCAAATTCTTCCCGCATCAATTCCATAGTAAGAGAAGAGGTCAAAATAACAGACTTAAACATCTCTATATCTGCTATCAGGAGAGCCCGGAGACACCTCTGCTCAGGTAGAACTCCTCTCCTTCAAAAGGCCACTAGGATGGGGTCTAAGTATTGTTCCCTCCACTCATGTGAGAGATACATGTCATTTCTAGAAGTATGGAACTAATTGAGGAATATGTCCAACTCTTGTAGAGGTGAACAGGGCAGATAAATAAAAACCTCAGTGCACGTAAATCTTTGCTTCAAACATCAAAGAAGCAGGAGCCTGCTAAGTGTATTTGTATAATGCAGTAACTTATGCAAAAAGCAGCTTTGATAAATGTCTCCTAATTTATTGTCATGTATCTCAAATCAAAGTCAAGCGTTTACAGCCTGAGCATGAAGGAAGCCAGACCTCGGAGAGATAGAGAGGTTTGAAGTGGGCAGAGTTAGGCTGAGCAAAGGTTAACCGGGATCTGGTTTGAATGTTAAGAACTTTCTAAAAAAAATGGTGAAAGACAGAGGGGCGTAGCCTGGCTCCAGGAAACAAAGTGGAAATAGATTCCTAGGACAGACAAGACTCGTGTGCTGGCTGACATGGTCTTAGGGACCCGGAACAAAGGGCTAACTCACACTGTCTCCCAGATTATTGTAACATGTCAAGTAACCACCATAATGAAATGGCCACCATTAACTCCCCTTACACTTGATCAATGGTTCTCAGCCTGCCTAATGCTATGACCGTTTCATACAGTTCCGCATGTTGTGGTCACCCCAACCATAAAATTATTTTCATTGCTACTCTGTAACTGTAATTTTGCTACTGTTATGAATCATAATGTAAACATCTGTGTTTTCTGATGGCCTTGGGTAATCCCTGTTAAAGGGTCATTCTACTTTCCAAGGGGGTTGGAAACCTACAGTTTGCGAACTGTTGCTCTAGATCAAGCACTAGGCTTGGCATTTTGCCTTTAATGTTTTTGTTTATTTTTTTTAGAACTTCTCAGCAAAAACCTATGTAGGGATATTCTTCCTGTCTTTATTTTATGGTCAGGGAAATTGAGGGCAAGCATGGGAAGTAGACTCAGAAGACTCGGGAGGTGAGATTCACATGCTGCCGTGGTGGTATTCATGCTTTCCTTGTCTGGAGTGTGTACAAGTAGGATGTGTCACTGATAGAGCTGGATTCTATTAGTCTCTCTGCACTGAGCTCCAGCTGGGCGATTCTGATCCTTAATTCTCAGATCTCAAAGCCCATCTATGGAATGGACCAGATGACAGTGTCTGTCCATGGCCTTGTCACACCTTCTAAGCACATGGCCAGTGTTTCATCTGTAGAGGCTGTTAGCAATACAGAATTCTCTGTGTGTAGGCATGGTGCGTTCATATATGCGCAGGGCTGGGGACAGAAGACAATTTTGGGTATTGTTCTTCAGGCACGGGATTTCTATCCATCCATCTATCCATCTATCCATTAATCTATCATCTATCTATCTATCTATCTATCTATCTATCTATCTATCTATCTATCTATCTATCTATCATCTATCTATCTGTCTATGTATCTATCTATCATCTATCTATCTACCATCTATCTATCTATCTATCTATCTATCTATCTATCTATCTATCTATCTATCTATCTATCTATCTAGGCTCTCTTACTGGCCTGACTTATAAAGCAGGCTAGGCTGGCTGGCTAACTAACCCCTGAGCTGTTGTTCATTTATCTCTGCTTCCCCAGAGCTGGATGACAATTATCCACCAACATATTCAGGTTGTTTCCACATAGATTCTAGAGAGGGAATCCCAGACTTGGTTCTTACAAGATAAGCATCCTCCCAACAGCCTCTCCTTAGCCCCAGAATTCTTATTGCTGACAATTTGTCAGCCTGGATCTAGAATACAAAAAGGTGTAGAATTCCTGTGGTGGTTATTTTTGGTTGTCAAATTGACTACATAGGGAATTAACAAAGGCCGAAATGTCTGGGCACACCTGTGAGGGACTTTTTTTTTCTTAATTAAATCATTTGAAGTGGGAGGACCCACTTTTAACCTAGATCTTTTGAGGTGGGAAGAGCTACCTTTATTTCAGATCTTTTTGAGGTTGGGGAAAAAAATCTATCTTTAATCTGGCCTGCACCTTGTGCTGACAGCCTAAATAAGGACATGGAGGAAGGATGATCTCTCTTTGCCTGCTTACTCTTGCCTTGCTAGCAAGTCCGTTCCTTCACTGGCATTAGAGCCCACTTCTTCAGGATTCTGCTGTATACCTGAAAACCAGCTGAGGTGTCCAGCCTCATGGGCTGAACAGCTACTGGGTTGTTGGACCTTCTACTGATAGACAGCCATTGTTGGACTAGTTGGACCACAGCCTGTAAGCCATTCTAATAAATCCCATATATGTGTATGTATATGTATATATACTATATATATATATCAAAATATATACATACTAAAATTCTAACTAATAAATTATTCTAATAAATTCTAATAAATTTCATACATATGGGGCTTACCAGATATGTACATGGGAGTTATATTTATTATATTATACTATATGTGGGATTTATAGATATATAGCATATATATATATTCATTCTTTAAGTTTTATTTCTCTAGAGAACCTTGACTAATATAGCTCCCCAGACTACATCTGGGATGCAGCCAGAGTCCTAAGATTCTTGGAAGATAAGCTTTTCAGTGTGAAGGACTGCTTGCCCATGATCCCTATAAACTAATCTTATACTCCGGCAGTGGCATGCAGAGGGCGGCAGCTGTTTAGAAGACGTCACTGCCCATCTGGAGGCTTGGCGTGCTGTCTCAGCTGGTTTGAGGACACAGGGCTTTGCTCTGTGATTCCTCCAGCTGGTAACTGGTATTGCAAACCCAGCATCAGCTCACTGCCTTCTGGTTAATAAACTCTGAGAGGACAGACTTGCAAAGGGCAGGGAGCTTTCCCCTTGAGGGGCTAGCCTTGGAGGCCTCCACCACACACTGGGCTGGTCTCTTTCAAAAAGGAGGCCCTCACTGTGGGAAAACATAGGCTTCCGAATATGAAGGAGTTTCGGGGGGGGGGGTCTCGATGTCTGGCTTTCTTCCAGTTCCAGGAGCAGTAGACAGCATGGGAGGACTTGGCTGGGAAGGCTCCCTGCTTGGATTTTGCATTATGCTGATGCAAAACTTCCACCTATACCAGCCAGGGTTGGGGAAGCTCCTGTCCTTTCAGCCCTACTGCAGATCAGCCCAGGACGTGCTGTCCCTTGGCTGGGTCCTATCAGAAGGCACCTCGGACTTGAAGATGGTTGATGCCCATGTCATAGGACTCTGGGTATCCACAGATGCCTTGAGGTCCCTCTGTTCAGTCTGGGTAGAGCGCTGCACTCTGCCTTTCCATGGCTGCCTTTAGAAGCTCTCACATTTAGTAGGACTTGACATGACACCCTTGCTTTGGGAAAGAAGCCGAGATCAAAGAAAAAGATGAAGATCCTCTGGTTCCCATTCCAGGAGGGCACACCTCAATTACAGAAACCTTGAGTATAGTCTGTGACTACTCAGGTTATCCTTTCCTCATCTGCAATGTGGGAATTCATACCAGCCAGCCCATAGGGTGTGAATAATATAAGCAAACTCCTGGGTCACACTGAGGTACTGGGGCAAGGAGACATTCTCCACCTCAGTTCCTGTGTCGTGAGGCTGGCTGTATTGCTAAGAGAGTTTATCCCTGCCACATTCAAGGTTCTGAGCACAGATAGGACTGCTCCATGCCTACTGCGCTGCAAACAGGGACATTCTCCTCGTCATGGGGAGACAGTCCTACCAGAGGTGAGAATTTCTAGAGGGAGCTGTGGAAAGGCGGGATGCAAAACCTTGCTCAGACTGAAGAGAAGGACCACAAGACCTCTGTGGAGGTCAGGTCTTCTTTTAGTGGTCCAGAGTCCCGTGGAGTGCTGAGAATCTTCCACTAGACACAAGCATCATCTGCAAGTCCTGGGTGTCTTCTCATGGGGTCCTGGAAAGGGGCCCAGCCAACTGAGAACACAACTTCTTCAGCCTGCGTT